>OZ020551.1:41011819-42242602 GCA_963971465.1 Lepidochitona cinerea | reverse complement strand
GAGTTGGCGTGGTGAAACACGTAAGCAACAACAAATACATCAAGCCACCGACATGAAGCTTTACAAATTCATCTTTTACGTGCTATTATTTTTTGAGTGGTTCATTGATTGACTATAGAATCTTTGTCCCTTTCCCATCCAAATGTTAACACTTTGCACTTTGAATACAATATACTCGGTGTACACTAACAGTGAGTGAAATATACATTTAGCAATATATTGTGGCCAAAAATGCATTTGTTGTATGCCTACTAACTATAACTTTAACACAGACAGCTTTCAAAGAATTGGCATGAAGGAAATGGTTCAGACAGAAATGGGTTTGGGGCTGTTTTCTAGACATGGTGTAACACGACGGGTTAGAGAATTTAACTCAATTAAACCACTCCCTAGTTATACTGCTTCCTCTGTTTCGCACCATCAAAAGTTATTAACAGATGCAACATTTGCTGCTGTCAAATTGTGCAACGCTGTCCCGACAATAGTGCTATACCGATGCCAGAGACACAAATAAAATGATCCGAGAAGAAAAGATGCCCCAAGCTCTTCTACAACAGCCACTACAGTGCTCTTAATATTTGTTTGTTGGTGTTTTACGCTCAAGATTGTTTCACTTATATGGCGGCGTTGCCAGTTTTATTGTGTGAGGAAATCGGGATCTATGCCCAGAGGAAACCCACGACATTCCGGTGGTAACTGGCAACCATCCCATGTAGGTCGTTCGAGTGGTGCTCTTAATAAGCCCCTTTCGAGTTTGTCCGAAGTCCCACGAGATAACGCGAGACTAGTATTTAGGGTTATAACTTTCTCCGGTCGGCTGTCCGATTAACATTAGTGCTTACGGAAATCGACTGTCACCCTGTGGTTTTATCTGTGATTCTCACTTTACAATCCATACTTTTACTAAAGTCTTTTTGTGAGACATATCAAGATATATACAAAGTCATTAGATACTTTTTTTGACCGACAACAAAATCTATCTACGCGTATCTACGCGATATAAATATTTTTATTGACTGGTAAAAACGCTAGCTTCCTATATGTCGGATGAAAGGAATAATTTAGAAATTAATAATCAAAGACAAAACGACACGGTAATCGCTGTTCACCATTAACGCTAATGTTAAATAAACGGCTGGTCAGTAAAAGTTATACCCCTAAACTCTGGTCTCGCGTGATTTCGTGTGATTTTAGCCACACTCGAAAGGGGCTTATTGAAGGAAACAATCCCCTTTAGAACTGCCTTTTTTCTCCCGAAAAATTGAATTTGCGGATACAATAAAGGACTTTAAATGAATGTACAACCTTTTCTGTCGTATAATTCACCTTGTTTATAATTCAGCGTGTAAATATTACATCTTCTACTAGGCCTACTACTACATGCATCTAAACTGAAAGCTGAATAAGCCATCAACAATGTACAACAGTTTCCCCGACTAGCTACTGAACACATAACTCACCCTCGAGCCCCGTTGTGCCAGGCTAAGGACGCTGGTTGAGATGGTCTCAGTTCCTCCGACTTTATATCCTCACTGGTTCTTTTAAGTCTAGTCCTGTCGGACAAGGCCCCGTTTTCCCATTTATCAAGTCTACCTGAATCTAAATTTGGTGTCGACTGAATTGAGGTCACTGATGTTTTGGGATGCGTATTAAAAGCTGTATTTAGAAATGAGGTTTTACTCACAAGGTTGTTGTGTGCCTGAGCGTTGACTGGCGGAAGTACAGAAGGAACATTGCGGTCGATAGAATTTTGTCCAACAGTTTTGACATTTGTTTGAAGTGAGGATTCACTAGAATTGGTTGATGTGTCAGTACCAGTACTACTACTGCTACAAGAACTCGTTGTACAATCCTCAGAATCTGAACTGCTACTACTATCCTCAGTAGAGTCACTCTCTGAGGGGGGAGAGGATCCTTTATGGTTTGTTGCATGCGTAGGCCTACCTGATGGCAGTTTAGACCCGTTAACGGTTTTAACGTCATGAGCACTTACTTGTTCGCCGTGTTTGTTAAACTGACCAGGGATTATTGACACTTTTCCCGAGCCTCTAAAATTCTGTTTTGTGGGAGATGTTTCATTCTCCATCCTGAAACAGGTGCTCGGTTTGGCTGAGTTTGTCCTGATAAAGAAGGTGGGGTTGTCCTTCAGGTACAATCGTTGACTACGAGTCATCCGAAGATCCACGTGGGATACCAACACAACTGGTAATGGTCCCACTTTGATCCTTAATACATTATACACGACACAGCCGGTGCACACCAAGAATATACCCACTGCTAGGAAAATGTATCCTGTGATATGCAGTCCAGTGAACATCTCCGCCCCAGTGTTGGAACTGAGGGCAACACAAGTTAATGTCACTCCCGGAATAAGAAGAGGAATCCCGAATGAGATCATGCATGGCCCAAAGCAGTGCCATTTTCTTCGAGAACGTCCTTCTTCTGGGGCCTTATCGATGGGCTCGACCTTCACCATACTTATCGTAACACCGTCACGACAACAGCAAGGCGGTTATTTCTATCGTAGAACCAAGGGGTTCACGTTTGCAGGTCATACCTGTTCAAAGACATAATATGAACAATAAATGGCATGCAAAATTAATGAAGCACTTTCAAATGTTCTTACGACTATATAAGTGTGCATGTATATTAATTAGTACTTTCTATTGAGGGGTAGGTCTATGTATGGTTCTAACATATCGACGATAACGGAAAATGCTTGGACTGTTCGCGTGATGTTTTGTAGTTTTACAAAGCTATAAACGTTTGTTATTTTCTGCGTAAACATTGTTCAGGGAAATAATCATGGTATGTTTTTAAGAGATGGATTCCTTCAGACCGTTTCTTTTTTCCCCAAATTTGACTCGATGTGGGGCTATAACCTTCTATGTACATCATTCGTTGCCTGTATTGTGTATAAAAACATGCGCTGCGTAGTTTACGTAAGTTGAGTATTACACTTCACTGGAACGCTAGTGTTGTTTGCAAAGAATGAAACTATCTGTCACCCCAACCTTATTCCGTCAAAATTTTGAGATTGGACCTAAAAATGAGTTACGCTTCGACATGGTAAAACGTTCCTATCCGAAAGCGGTCAAAATATAGTGGTGATAGAATGAACTCCTATCACAGCCTACACTAGTCAGAAGGTGTTTAACCAAAGGGAATGTTCAGGTGTTCATAACAGGCTGCTAAAGCCTATATTACAAAAATATATGACCCCATTATTGGTTTTCCTCATTTTTACTCAACTTCCTTATTAAACACAGAAACTTAGACTGTCGGGGGTTACAGATATGTAGGCCTACATTGAAGTTGAAATTGAGCAGAACTCTTCCAACTTTCTCTACTCCCCGTTGTAGTTTTGACATTAGGTTTCTGAGTACATTTATAGGGAGAATAACATTATTGATTTGGAAAACCTATTTTCTCATTTCTAAGCCGATACAAACAAAACTGGTAGAAAGAAATCCATGCTGCCATTAAAACGATGGGACATCCTTGCCCAGTGAGCACATGGTGGGGACACTAAAAGAAGAAAAACCTCTTTTAAAAGTACCAAGTTCTAATCCCACCCGGTCAAAAATTCTACGTTCTTATGTGATTATTCCGGAAAGCTGTCAAGTGTTCAACAAAACTGAAGATTATGTCCTATTCCATTGAGACAGGATAATTTTGAAGGCGTGACAAAACAAGAAATAGTCGATCAATCAACCGACCAGAATAGGACTGAAGCTTAATGACGTGCATTGCCGTCACTCGAAAAAATATGAGAGGTGTTGTTTTTAAGTAAACACTTTGACGAACGTTAAAGGTCATAACAGTGATAGTATGATTGTACGCCTATATACTTTAACCAGACAATACATCGCTAAAACGAATCCGTGCTTCTTACTGATCACACGTCTACCCTATGTATTAAAGCTGTGATGCGTGCTATTGTTAAGCCTTTTGGTCTGCGGTCATCAGTATTGCTATGACAGTGTGTACTGTGTTGATTCAAACGTAAGGTATACATTAGCTAGTATACCCATAAGCAACAAAGGTACGAGTGTCATCGTGACACGCTCCGATTACAGCGCACGTATTATAAGATAAGATATGTTAGTTTCCTTAGCTACACGGGCTTCCATATTTTGTAAGTTTGATTTTCAAGAGATAATGGGAATGAAAAGTTCATTGCTAAACAAAACATTGACGTTCAAATGATTTATATCTATCAAAGTCCCACGAGCTGCCAAATGCGTAGACAATTTCGTTGAAACAAATTTAGCTAATTGTTCGATATTTCTATCATAAAGTCACACAAGCACATTAGGTTAAGTACTCATACATGCCGGCTATTTGATTTGTGTCCGTTTCTTCGCACTTCTTCGTTTCGTACGGGTTACTAGTTTTATCGATATTTTTATTTCAACAACAATCCTGGCATTTTCCATGGCACTTCAAATGCTGAACAATCGCAATTTATGAAAAAAAGTCCGAATTTTGGCAGCTCAGGTCACTGAAAGTGACAAGAGCTGTCAAATAGAGAGAAAGAATTTTTGATACAGAATTAGCTTATTGTTCATATTTTTTATCAAGAGGTACAAAAAAGAGCTATATGTTAATGCCAATTTCGGGAATGTACGTAAAGGTAGTTTTAGATGCAGCAAAACCCCTAAAATGTACTCATACATCCCGGTTATTTAAATGTTGACCATTGAAAGTATACATGGCTTTACCGATATATATAATTTCAACGTCAATCCTTTATTTTATCAAGGTACTTCAAACACTCAACCTTTCATGAAAATCAGAATTTATGAAAATAGTCCGAATTTTGACAATTCATTTAAATGTAAGGCGAAAAAATGGCAAAGAAATATATGGGGAAAAACATTACCTATGACGAACACGGAAAAAAAAAATTCGGCAGAGCCAAGATTTCTCGGCTATATAATAGTCTGTCAGCGGAAGTGTCATCAGCCTTCGCCCCCGCCCAAGATTCAATACATTTCATAGGAAGGTGTTCATCATGATATAAGAATTATCAGTCTCGCCCGTTTTAGTCGCCAACGAGAACTTTTCATGGAAGTGTTATTATAGGATAGCTTTCCTATATATGTAGTTGAACATAAAAGGGTTAACAGAGCAACATTCGGTGTATGCTCCAAACCCCCCAACCCCAACCCTACGCCCACATTCTCCCCGAGACCAGAGTACAAATGGAATACTATTAAACTGTATGGTAAGGCCGTGTCTAAATAAGGTGTTATCCATAAAGCGTTATGTTTAATATTATCTACCCAACTTCTAAATACCACCCATAGAAGATAATATGGAAGTTTGACCGTTATGCTAATGTCAAATACGGTTACCTTTTAACTTACCTGTTCCAAGCTATTCGCTGCCTACCAAAGGTTGTAGTTGAATATTGATACGTTGATTAATGCATCTTTCACTCCATTCAAACTCATTAAAATCCTAGGCCTACTTAATGGTAGATTCAATGATGGAGGAGGCCTACGTATACTCCAGCGTATAACCAATATATCTAGAATTAATGCTATAAATTTACAGGCTCTTTGGAATCAATATTCATAATTTATAGATGAAATTACAAACGAAAACTAGAAGCTATTGAATAAAATGTAATGATTCAATGTGTTTCTTGGCATTGGGCTGTAAGACGGTATCGCTAAATAATGACAATACTACTGGAGGCATTTCTTACCGGCTATAGTTGTAGCTTACCTAAAGACTCTGGTATCCATTCACTCTAGGTATCGATCGATTCCAACATAGGGAACAAACATGCACAGGTAACGGGGAAATCAATCAAACCGACTAGCACGTCTATGAGACCCTAGGGTATCCAAGACCTAGGCCGGTTTGCCTGTGGGGCATTATTTCACATACAGCCTGGTACACGTTGGTTTACGTTGAGCATCAGACAGCAGTATCCAATAACAGGGAAATGTATATTACCGTAAAAATCTGTTCGTTAAATCGTCAACAGTTCGGACAGCATTTAACCGAATACTCGGAAGAGTACATTAGCCTACCTTTCATTACGTCAACGAATACGTAGGCATATGGTTAAAACACTGACACAATAGTGAACGAGTGAATAGAATATAGTGTCCATAGGTAACGGGTCTCAATCCGTCGCTCTGTGTCACAAACAAATCGAACCGGGCCGTTCAGTGATCAGCATGCCGGTTTGTTTATCTGGTCGGCATAACAGCAACTTACAGGCCGACCATCAACAGCTAAACTGTATGTACTAAGCCTTCGTTCAACAACGGGAGACAACTCTCAAATCGATCTCTACGACACGGCGCCCTCGTGTTCAAGACTGGGCAGCTATGGGCCGTGTCCGAACTGGTCGATGTTGACAATTGATTCATTTCACAATTGTTCGCACTCGAAACGGCTTCAATGTAAAAACGTATTTTACACCTTTCCCATTCAATGTTTGTTTTTTAAAACCCAAATGGAGTGGTGACATTCCACTTGCGTTAGGGTCTATGCTTTCAAATAACAGTTTCGCTTGCTTGAAATGGACATAAGCTGTCAACTATTACTTTTTCGTCAAAGTGACATGAGCTGCCAAATACAGGGACATTTCGTCGATACAGGATTATTCGTCACTTGTATCAAAATAAGAGATTTCCGCTGATGTATATTGTAGCTTGTAGGCCTACATAAAGTGAACACTTTAGCTAAAATACATTAAATTTCATTTTTAAAAGAATGCTATCTTTTTTACCAAACAGGTTATTTTTTAACAATTCTCAACAAAGTTTGGATAATTTCAGTTTTCGATCGTTATTACGAAACTTATGACCTAGGGATGCTGGTCCAAAACCTATAGAGGTGTGGGGAATTGGTACGGTATATCCATACGCTATTTTGGCCGAATTCTGTTTGTTTATAATAACATTTGTCGGAGTTAACGTAAAGGTCAAATTATAAATGTCCAGAAGAATTTAATAGAATTCTTAAAAACCCTGAGCATGTTATTTACAGCAACTTAATGTCATAAATATATGGCTGTCCATAGATACATGATAAATTTTAACTTCTTTTGGAAAAATAGTAAAACATATCTAAACTTTCTTTGAATTAGAAGGATACGCTCCTTAAAACGATATGTTATGTATTTTATCTAAAGTGTTCAATTTAAGGTAGTTTTTATAAGCTAAAGTTCCTAAAATATACCCATAGATCCCGGCGGTTTGGATTTCGTTTACGTATTATTAACACCAACTTTTGGTTCGCACAGGTTAATAGCTTTATCGATATATATTTTCTTTTCAATCGTTTAATTTTCCAAGGGGTTTCAAACACTCAAATTGGAATTGATGAAAATGTGACAATTGTCGTACCATTTTAAGGTTGTACAAGCTGCGTTATTCGAAAAATTCTTGTGAATTTCGATTTTTAACTGAATGGGATAGTTTGAAGTTCAATGAGAAAAGAAATGATTTAAATTGAAATGAAAATAGTGTTGATTTAGCCTTTTAGCCTAACCTGTAAACCTGAAGATGCGCACGAATAATGGACAAGGGATATATTCCTATTTGATGTCCTTGCATCCAAATATTGCCGATAACCATTCTAAATGTCACTCTATGGGGAAATAGTGAAATTTCTTAATTTGGTTTTTAAAAAAAAATTCTTCGAAATTGTACCATTCAGTTTGAAGTGACAGTAATACCCATGTTTACTGATGTTGTTGGTGTTATATTGATGAGTTCAAAACTACATACAGCATATTCTTTGTTTAGATTTTAACTCTTAAAGTGGCATGAGCTGCCGAAATCCACACTTTTTTCATAATTTCTGATCGTCACGACAGTAAGGGGCTTTGAATGCCATCGAAAAACTAAATGATTGGCTGTCGTATTACTAAACGTGCAAACCTGAAGTTGATATTAACGAAAAGCTCTTTATTTATACTGTTGGGAAAAATAGTCATTGATTTTAAAATTCTGTTTTAACGGGAAAATATCCAAATTTTGGCAGCTCATGCCACTTTAAGATATTCAGTTTGTTTTTCTTGTAATTTTATTCAAGCGCATCCCTCGTCAAAAATGTAAGTAGTTTGGAGCATTTGGTGCGCTCTAACATAGATATCGCCACAAATTATTGTAAAATACAGCCCACGTTATCAATATTGTGGTCGGGAAAAACCTCTTTTTGCCTGATTTAAGGGTATAAAGGAGATCTCGCGCGAATACGATTGCCTTCGATCGCCCTGTGCGAAATGCTTGCGTAAGGCCAAGGGTTTTCGTTATACCTTGAAACGCCAACATGTAAGAAAAATACTCGGTATAAATCAAAGATAAATTAATCAATCAACCGAATCCGAGCAAACCTGGTCTGTTACGTTCTGCTCCGCTTCACTATACCTGAGACAGTTTGTATATTTTATATGGTAACTGGTCATATTGTAACTGGTCATATTTTGGGATGAATACAACTGGCGTCCAGAAAGTACATAAGCAACACTTACCACTGACACAAATGGAAAATAAAAATGATTCACTATTAATAAAATACTAAAAGCCTCTTTGCTGGTATTAGCATACTTTACATATATTATTTAGTCTACTAAACCGCATCTTGTGTACGAAAAATGGAGAGAGACCAGTACATCCCTGGATTTTTCCAATACTTCAGTTATTCCTGAATAAGTCTGAAGTTAACAGTTAAAGTTTTTGGTTCGCTATATTAATTCACATACACAAAATGGCCTTCATCATGGTCGAGGGTATTTGACTTACGTAGATCTCCGATTTCGGTCTGTGCAATCATCCAACAAAGATGTGCTACGAGTTATCCCCCCTGCGCAAACCTTATCTTGTTCGAAGTTCTATCCCGTTTACTTATTCTCCTATTATCTAATAGCATCGCTGAATCAGTGAAAAGTTTTTATTGCGGCCTAAAATATACAAGGAATGATCAATCAACCATTTCAACACTGGTTTTATTATTATCACCATTTTTTTTCGCAAGAAATAATTACAAAAAAGAAGATTTATTGCAAATTAGAAACTAAATTAAAAGTAAAGAAAGCCTATTATTTGATTGTATATCCAGGTTATTCAAATTTTTCGCACATCAAAAAGGTCCCTATAGGCTGGACCGATATGTTGGCTAGTATTTCATGTAACCAGACATTCACGTCCAACATGTGATCGACGTATCAATCGGTAATATATTAAATATCGCTACCAAATCCCGAGTGATATTTTTGTAACAGGGTTCAAGGCTAATAGGAGAGAGAACTGAGTTTCCATGACGGTGTTTTATTCGAGGCATAAACAAAACCCTAAAAATACAACAACAAAAAAACAAATGATCGGATTAAAAGTTACTGCTAAAAATGCCATATACAATATGAACACCACACTGCTGGGGTATAGCGTGAAAATCGAGTAAAATGTGATGAAAAGTCACAATATTACAACTTTAATATTACAACTTTAATCATTCGGTTTTTCAACCTCACGCGCTTACATTTTATCGACTATTCAAAATCAAGAGAAAATTCGAATTATAATATCAGGATAAAAACAATTCCGGGGTCGTAAAACAGGTGACTTGTCCGGAGTACTAGGCCATACAGGTCTATCTTTGTTGAGATTTTGACTGTAAAAGACTTGCTCGTCATGTTAGTTGTCATTATGAAGTCTACCAGGCTGTTTAAAATCACCAGATTTTTAAAAATGTTTCTCAAAAGCAACAATCGTAAAAACATAATATTATTCTAAAATTATAAATATAGTTCATAATGCAACTATCGAGGTGGCGATAACCTGCATCAGGGGATGAACAAAACTAAAATTAGAAGTCAACCTTGTCCGGCCATTTTAATCTATAGGAGAGTTCATCTCGGAGGTCAACTAATTATGCGACTTTTTATCATTGAACAAAAAACAATAACATCCCGAAATTCACCTGGGTCGTTGTTTTACTCAAAATTTTCCTCAAAATGGAACTACTTCGGAAAATTGATCGTTGGTTTTCGTTGCTTGTTTAACGTTTCTTTTAATTCCAAGCCAATATTTACGTATAGCGGGATTTATATGTTTATTTAAACATATTAACAACGCTTGTATGTGATAAAAGCGGATGCTATCTATCTCAGGTACCGGTATACAAATGTAGGCCTACGTTTCTGACTCACGGAGCGTGGAAATACATTCTAGGCCTACTCGTGCATTCGGCAAATTCGGATACAGAAGTTGAAAGAAGGCCAAGGGCTCAAACAAAATCTATGATTGATTGATTGTTTTACGCCCCCCTTAAGATTATTTCACTTATATTACTCCGTTCCCAGGTTTAGTGGAGGAGGAAACCAGGCTCTTTGTCCGGAGGAAATCCTCGACCGTCGACGAGTAGGCCTGCTAGCAAACTCTTCCACATACGGCGATCGAGTGAAAACCCATTCAGAAATAGTATTGGACGGATCAAACGACAGACGAACCATCAAAACCAGCAAACCTGTTTGTACAAGGTGTCTCGACAACCGAATCTTGTGCAACAGTCAATATACCAGTTTAATTCCACATTTAAATACCGTTGACATACCATATCTTTTCTACTGAACGCATCTGTTTCCTATTGAGTTCGAGGACATGGGACCACCTGATATATATGTATTTGTGGTGACAAAGGATGCAACTGAAACAGCTGCGATGCGAGCTGGAGGGCAAATGTATATATCATTAGGAATAAGCATTATACATACACACATAAATAAAACCATGGTAGACGTTTAACAGTGGACAGTGTTTAAACTTTGTATGTTAAATCGTACTCCCGGAGCTCATACATTTGTGGATTTGTGTCTGTACATAGTCAATCGATCTGATCCAATTGATTGGTAAGTCTAATCATTGTTACTGCTACCTCTATACCGGTAGTATAATTGGTTTTATATTACTCCATGTTCATTTCTTTAGTGCACATATATGTTTTGATTTACTTCAGTCTGAAATATACATTTTAATGTAAGTGAGGAAGAACTGTATTCATTCAGTGCTATTCGCCGTTTGTCTCGTGGCAATTCGGTAAGACGATTGTATATACACGTTACACTGGAGAATTGGTGCTCTCTAGCCATGTTTGCTGACCCAGCAAGGAGGAACATTAAGTATGCCAAATACATTAGCCTTCCTGACGTTCTATGGTCTTTGGAGCATAATGTCCAAATTTAGATGTGGGTGGACAGGGTGGTGTTTTGGTCGGTTGGTACTTTCGCTTGCGTGCCACGTTGAGTGTGACCTTAAGTCCCAATCAATCCATCATTCTATCAATCAACCATTCTATATACACGTCCATGTCTTAATTTGGAATGCAGTAACTAAGAAAGCCAATAATGGTTTGGAATATAAAATTATGTATGAAAGAAACATCCCTCATTTTATTATACAGTAGCGAATTTAATTCCATTTCATATACGGCCGCAATTCCCAACACTTATATGACTAAATTAGAGCAGCATAAAATATAGCACCATTTGATCCTGCAGAAAACCATCGTACTTTTGATTATTTCGCTTCAAGCAACGCTACCCCTGTATATATTTAGGAACACTAAAGACATCGGCGCAGGGAAAATCTTATTGGCTAAAATAAGTAGTGAGACAAGTTTCTAATTGGGTTAAAAAGGTGGGCGTATGGTATTTAGATCTTTATATCCAATCATATTTCATTCGGTTGAAGTCAGGAGTTTGGTTTTAGTCAGTAAAATCTTCTGTTAATACATGTAGCAGGGCCATCTGCCAAACAACAACAAATATACATTCTACAGGCAGATCAATGTTCCAGATCATTGATTCATTTATTGCTTGATTAATTGACTGATCGTTAGTGTTTATTTGCTTTATAGTTGATGGATGATTTACGCCTCAATGTGACTGCATTATTTGAATCACATGCAATCAATATGTGAAAGGCGATATATATATTTATGATCACTAAAACACACGATATATAAGTGAATTAATCTTGAGTATGGCGTATTACTGAGAACAATCAATGTATTAAATATTAAATTTATATATTAAATTTAAATACCATTTTGAAAACACGACATTTTGATTCAAGGATAGTTAGATAGAAATTAGGAATTACACATTTCGGATGCAATTAAGATTAAATATGTGGAGAAAACTACTCTATTTGTTATCGTGCAGATTCTTCATATATACCATCTTTTTACAACATCCTTATGAATGTTATCAGTTTGCAATTTATAACATTGTCCATTGGATTGTCATCTAAGCAACGAATCATTTCAATAGCTTAGAATGAGATATTTTGAGAGAGAAACATATTCGACGAGATCTTCTAGGAATAATACATGTCGCCGTATCTTGAAGAGCTGCCCGCCGATGGACTGGAGTTCCTCCGGACAAAGCACCCAGTTTCCTCTCCCACTTAACCTGCCCCCTTTATATAACTGAATTAATGCTAGATGCAGCGCAAAACAGCAATTATTTCTTCAATATTGGAGTGGTATTATTATAGAGGCTGAATTGAGGTATACAATTGTGGTTTACTTTTGAATCGGTGAAAACTGTATCGCTTAAATATTTTTTGCAATGAGACTTAAAGGTCGCCAGTTTTACCAAAAGGGAAGAAATTATATCACTTTTACATGTTCGTATGGACAAAACTTGATGTGTTTGCCAATATCATCCTGATAGCCCATCCGAATGTTGACTTAAAAAAAATTTCATCGTATTCCAAAGCGAGGAACTTTGTCTCGAAATCATAATATGGCCCCCGGTTCACATCAGGTCGAATTCATAAAATGCTTCCAAATTTTGAATTAATTAAAAAAAGAGATAACTTCCGAAACGAGACGAACTGATTTATTGGCATGAATTTATACACGTTTTAAAATGAATCATATTTCATCCAAATCCAAATACTAAGCGTTTGTACAGTAAACTGGAAACAGACGTTAGATCAACTCGGTTGCTCTTCGGCTTTTCTCGCACCACGTCGGCTGTAGGTTGAACAGGGTTAAGCATGAAATTAACAGTGAATAGAGAGCAGTTAACTGACGTTAGATATCAATCAACTTGTCAGTTGGAAATGTACTGTAATTTGTCGCTACAGATCTAATGGACAAATATTTGTATTGGAGTTGATTTGAGTCTGGATTAAGTATAATTATGCCAACACAGAACCAGGAAACCGAAGCGATAAAATCGATAACCAGCTTAGAGTGAAGAAAGTTTTTTGGTGGCCTTATCCAGTTGTGGGATGGAGACAACCAAGCTGCATGTAGTTACATTTTGATAGATTGGTCTGGCGTGTTTTGGGAAATGCCTGGTGCAATATCAGCTCTAACTAACAATGTGATGTTCAATACCGTGGATCTTCTCGTGTGTAATGTACGGACTACATTATAGTGTGAGGGGTCTTTCTGAAAGAAAAATACCGATCTATGCTAGCTAATGCATCTGCCGGTAAGCCTTGTATACTATGCTTTATAGCTTCACTTTTTATCGACCCTTTGAGCTATCCCCAATTATGCTTGTATATTAAAAGTGTTGTTGTCTGCAATGTTAATCTGATATGGGATTATCACTATGTTATTAAACCTTAGTAATCCTACGTGATGGATTTTTCTTTAGATATATTCAATAGATTCAATTTTCAATGTCATGTAGATTATAGCCTTATAAAATTCTAACCTAGAATAATTGAGCTTTGTGCACCTTCTTATGTTAGGTGTAGGCGTAATTTACGGAGATATCGGATAAAAAGACAGACGAAAAATACATATCACAATATTTAAATCCTGGATGTTGTCTATATTGTGTCTTTATTTCTTGGAATAATAAAGGTTGTTATCGACCAACCCTCCTCTAATCACTTAATGGGCATCATACACAACCGGTATAAACGTGACATCCCACAACGTTTTGTTATGAACAACTGCACGTAAATAATGTTATATAGGTCTTCCTTAAAGTGGCATGAGCTGCCAATATTCCCACTTTTTCATAATTTCTGATCGTCACGACAGTATGAGGCTTTGGATGCCATCAAAAATCTAAATGATTGGCGTTGGAATGAGGAAAATCATTCATTCTAAGCCAAAGTTAGTTCAAAACAATACTTTATCGTACATTTTCGAGACTAGAAGCACTAAGAAGCTTCTGAATTATACGTCTTGAGAAAAGTAGCCACTAATTTCAACATTCTGTTTTAACGTCAAAATATCAACATTTTGGCAGCTCATGCCACTTTAATAAGGAATAAACCTTAGCTTTTTTTTCAGAACTATTATGTAACATCCCATACACAAATGTACAATAGAAAGTAGGTCTGTTTCCAGGCGAACTGATCTTTTGGCATTAATCTACGCAAATTGGTCATATTGGTCAAATTAATCATATTTTATCCAATTCAAAATTCTAAATGTCTTTACGATGACATAAGTAAATTCCACTAATTTGCTCTAACGTTGGGATTCGTATTCTCGCCACGTCAGCTGACGGTTGAACAAGTTTTAACTAATGTCTCTATGAAACTCGATACTAATAGAGAGCAGTTAACTGATGTTAGATATGGATAATAACATTATCAGTTGGAAATGTCCGTTAATTTGTCGCTTCAGATCCAATTGACAAATATTGGTATCGGAACGAGATTTCGTTGATTGCGTGCCTTGAATAAGTAGTTTTATGTCAACACGTCATCAAGGAAAACGATGCTGTTAAATCAATAACTTGCTTTGCAGGAGGAAAAGTTCTTTGACGGGTTATGCAATAGTTGCATGGAGCCAACCGAGCACTAGTTTCATTTAGATAGATCGGTGTAGTGCGTTTTGAGAACACCCACAATCGAATGCATGATGCAATAAGTCCCAGCAATTCATGGTGATATATTGCTTTCTGATTATCCTTCAACCAAGTTAGTTGGCAAATGCTGAATTTTGATTGGTCGATTACCCGGGTCGTATAAACCCGTTTTGATTTTGTTATGACCCGCCTGGCCGACACCACTTCAAATGTTTATTCGCTTTGAAAAGCGCAAACATATCTTATGTTGATATCTTACAGACATCTAAGCTTCACTAATTGTGCATTGTTTATTATTTCAACCTGTTTTGAATCTAATTCAAATCTCCAAATGCAAAAACTAAATACAAAGTTCTTGATACATCGAAAGATAACGTTGCCTATCTTTGCTTGGTCCGTACTTTTAGACAGTGGTAGCCATGAAATCTGGGCCCTGCCGAATCTTTTTTTTTTCCGTATTCCCAGCCAAATATAAAATAAGTCGCCCTCTAGACCGAAAATCTGGGCTAGGACAGTGGATGTGTGAGTGAAATATCTCGAGATATTACTTATAGTTAGGCCGATAGACGTTGAAAAAAGAATCTGCGAGAACTCTGCGTCCAGCGGTTTCGGGATAATAAATTCGTCATCGGTATTTTACCCTGGGTGTATGAATCTTTTATGACCCTCCTGTTCCCCATACACCCTTCGATCCGGTTCAGGGCGTATGGTTATCAGAAGGGTCATAACGATTCATACACTTGCGGTAAAATGTCAATAACTAATAATATCTCGGCCTGTCTCGTGTGCACTGGACGGCTATATGGTAATAGCCATTTTTCGGAGAGAAAACTAATGTTCTATACTAAATAATGCATCTGTTGGTACGCTTTGATTCCAAAATATTCACTAATTTCTTTAACCTTTGAACTTTGCTTTTCCGTCAGCGCCATTCATGAGCGTATATCAATTTATCAATGCTTCTGGATTTGCTTTCCAATTCCAGACAATCTCCAGCATGTCGATATACTTTTTGATATTTACTCTTTCAAAAAAATTCAAAATGAACTTTGGGGGTTAGTTTGCTTCCGAATGATACTAATATGGATTGATTTACGTTTAATATTCCAATAAGTCTATTGTACATGTAGATATTGATTTTAAATTCTATGGATTTCTATGGACTCCATTGAGTGAACGTTGAAATCCATTTGAAGCTGAACATTCACTTATTGTCTGTTTGCCACGCCCACAACATAGATCTACATGTAAATAGGCAAACCGAAGCAAAATCTCCAGTCCTTGAATGAAGATTATTATGTAGTGATTTGCTTTGTGATAGATAATGTCGAACATTTGATGATTGTCAGCTTAAGTTGGAAATGGGGTTCATAAGTTGAAAATTTCTTTTAATTTTTTTCATGAGTCTAGACAGAGAGAGAAGAGTGATTTAATTGATAGTGTTTGATAACCGGCACACCCAGTGCATGTTGAAATTAAAATGTTCATTTCTGCAACTTTCTGATATTTATGTTAAACTTATATGCTTATATATTAAAAGGAATCAATATTTCTGATCACTAAAACACACGGGCACAGGGAAAATCTTCTTGTCTAAAATAACCATGGAGACAAGTTTCTAATTGTGTTAAAAAGAGGTATATCATTTAGACCTTTACACCCCATAAATTGTTGTAACAAACCAATCCTATGATATTTCATTAGGTTGACGACTGACAAGAGCTTAGCTTTGGTCAGTAGAATTTCTGGATTCATTTTGTAACACATTGACAATGGTTACGCATCTTAACTATGAAACGAACATCGGTGGACTGAGATTGAACCCCATAAATTTTGCTTCCCCCCCTTTGGGACAGACAAAACTATGTAACAACCAACGAACAAAAAAAACATAAAGCAAACAAGGCTATGAACTCCATCTCATATCCTACAACCAGCACAACAAACAAGGTTATATCTCATAACCTTTTTCTAGCAAACAACAAGGTTATAAACTACATCTCATAACCTACAACCAGCACAAATAACAAGGTTATAAACTCCATCTCATATCCTTTTTCTAGCAAACAAGGCTATGAACTCCATCTCATATCCTACAACCAGCACAAAAAAACAAGGTTATAAACTCCATCTCATAACCTTTTTCTAGCAAACAAGGCTATGAACTCCATCTCATATCCTACAACCAGCACAAAAAAACAAGGTTATAAACTCCATCTCATAACCTTTTTCTAGCAAACAAGGCTATGAATTCCATCTCATAACCTACAACCAGCACAAAAAACAAGGTTATATCTCATAACCTTTTTCTAGCAAACAAGGTTATAAACTACATCTCATAACCTACAACCAGCACAAAAAACAAGGTTATAAACTCCATCTCATAACCTTTTTCTAGCAAACAAGGCTATGAACTCCATTTCATATCCTACAACCAGCACAAAAAACAAGGTTTTATCTCATAACCTTTTTCTAGCAAACAAGGTTATAAACTACATCTCATAACCTACAACCAGCACAAAAAACAAGGTTATAAACTCCATCTCGTAACCTTTTTCTAGCAAACAAGGCTATGAACTCCATCTCATATCCTACAACCAGCACAAAAAACAAGGTTATATCTCATCACCTTTTTCTAGCAAACAAGGCTATAAACTGCATCTCATAACCTACAACCAGCACAAAAAACAAGGTTATAAACTCCATCTCATAACCTTTTTTTAGCAAACAAGGCTATGAACTCCATTTCATATCCTACAACCAGCACAAAAAACAAGGTTATATCTCATAACCTTTTTCTAGCAAACAAGGCTATAAACTGCATCTCATAACCTACAACCAGCACAAAAAACAAGGTTATAAACTCCATCTCATAACCTTTTTCTAGCAAACAAGGCTATGAACTCCATTTCATATCCTACAACCAGCACAAAAAACAAGGTTATATCTCATAACCTTTTTCTAGCAAACAAGGTTATAAACTTCAATGGGGAGACAGGATTATGTTAGGGAACCATAGTTATCCACGTGGTGGCAATGTATATATTTATAAAGACTAAAGCACACGGACACAAGGAAAATCTTCTTGTCTAAAAGGCAATGTGTATAGATTCAATAGGATTAATTTTCAAGATCATATAGATTATATCCTTTTTAAACTTCTATATTTTGAAATAATTAAGCTTTGTGTATTAACCTTTTCTCCTGTGTGGCAGAGGCGTGATTTACAGAAATATCAGATGAAAGATTAAAAACAAATCAATAATACGTTCACAGGTTGATTTAAAACCTGTGAGCTCTTTTCCTCTTTTTCTTGGGATAAAAAGCGTGTTATCCGACAACTTTCGAACAGCCATTCATTTCATTTTATTAATCTCTCAATGGACATACACAAACACTATAAAGGTGATATCCCACAAGGTTTTGTAATGAAAACTTTAAATAATGATACATAGACCTCCCTAATAAGGAATAAGCTTGTTTATATAACTTGTTTTCTTAGAACAGCAATAGTTTAATTGTGATGGATGTAATATAGAAATTATGTGTATTTCAACTCTGAACAAATTACCGCCGAGCCTGATGACGTCACATAGATTTACGCAAAGCCTTCTGGGTAAAATGTACCTCAGTTCGCCATTTTGTTTATCGGTTCTTAGCAAAATGTCACTTTTTTGGAAAACATTGAGCCTGTTTTTATCCACACATTTTTCTGGTAACTTTACGCCTCTTACGTCTTGTCTGATTATTTCTTACGCCATAATTTAAAATTATGTTCAGATCCCACAATCCCCCGAAATGCTTTGCGCGTAAATTCCAAGTGACGTCATCAAGCAATCGGTCAATTGAAGATTTGAAATCGTCTTTCCCTTACATACACTATTGATTGCCTTCTTCGGTTTCAAGAAAATATTATTTTTAAAAATGGTACATATAGAACTTAAAGTAATCAAAATTAACCAAGACAGAAGTGAATTTTATCCCTCTGCATGGAGGTATTTCCTAAACTTCCCTAGGAATCTAATCGTTACAATAAGGTGAAGAATTAATTATGTAAACAACTTCTTGGTTTATTGTGTGACAAAGTCAATCAAAGTTAAACATGTTGACTGAAATCGTTTGTTAAACGCATATGCAGACTTGCCTTTACCGTTACGCCTCCTGTTTCCTTTTCTTGCAATGTGACCTATCTGAAACAAGTCCCCAATGGACATTCAGTTTCCACTCAAACCATTGCATAGATGTGAAAGCAATGAAAGTTCTAACCTCGTTGTTTCTGACACTCTATACCTCTCAAAAGATTTCAACAAGCAAATCTGTCGTGCTTTTGAGGGGTCGGAACCTGTCTGTTTTTGTTCTCGAATTCTCATGTTACCTGATTTTACCTTTCAATTAAAACAACTCAGCAGTGTACATTTCTAGCTAACAGGGAAATATAATCTTAGATATTTTTTCTAGATCATATCCATGGACTTTTATACTTTTAAAACGATGTGACTTCCTCATTGGGCATTTACTTCAATATTCAGCAAAATGCTTTAAGACGACTCTCGTCTTCACTTAATTTGTTGATTTGTTGATTCTCATTTCAGGTGTTCTCTTTTGATTTGGTTTGGCCACTCTAAAGGCCAAATGGAGAAAATAGATAAAATTCAGAAAGAGCCTTAAGAGCTGTATTTCTTGACTATAGACCACCATTTGAAGAGATGCTTTTCAAGCAGATACTACTGACCGTATGAGCATAACTTATAACAAACTACTTTTAAAGGAAGTTGTTAACGCTGTGAATCAGATCAATCCACCTTATATATGTGATTTGTTCACCTTGCGGAAATCAAAATATAAATTACGGGGCCAAAAAAATATTACAACTTCCTCCTGCTAAAACCAGTTCATACGGAATAAAATCATTTTCTTACAACGGCGCCAAAGCCCAGAACGACCTATAACGGATACCCAGCGAGAGACAGACTTCCTTGCTTTGTATATGGGTCTGTTATAAAAGGCTTGTTTGCTTAGAAAGTATTCTTTCTTCTTTTTTTACTATTGTATATTGGACTAATGTACTCTGTTGTAACATCGACGATAAATAAAGCTATTTGTATTTGTAATGGTATATGCTTGAATAGATACTTCTATGTTTCGATATATGGCAATGTCTTCAAGCTTTCCGTATGTGGAAGAGCAGCCAGCTACCCTTCGAAGGTCGGGGATTTCCTCCTGACAAAGAGCCCGGTGTCCTTTCCCAATAAACCTGGCAACGCCGCCATATAAGCGGCGTAAAACATGAATCAATCAAGTGTAGATTTTAAGTTAGGCTAAATAATATTTCGACGAAATTCATGTATACGTCCTGCTTGGTTAATAACTATAGTTCACCTAACTGAAGCATGCTGTGTTGTTTATTCGCCAAATTGACCTATAAAAATTATACATGTAGCTAAAACATCATGAAATTAGATGATAATTAGAGCAGCTCGCTATTATAAGCCCGAGGATAATTGTTTCTATCAGTTTAACATCGGCTTTAACGAGTGGCTGTGTATTCGGTGACTATAACATTAATATATGAGGAAGACTTTTCGTTGATTCAGAACCTGGGTCAAGTTTACATGTAGTTATATCAACACGCAGCCAGCGACAAGGGATGTAGCTAAATCGATAATTACCTTATAGTGAGAGGAAAGTGTTTTTGTTAGCTTTGTCTGGTTGGATTGAGTCCAGCAAGCTGGTTCCATTTCCATAGATGGGCCAGATGTGTTTTGATACCAAGTCTGGTACCATCAAATGTCTCTAGCATAAATCCATGCTTACTGAACTTCACTAGGACAATCTCGTGTGCTGTGGACCATGGCAGTGTTTTGAGTAGAAAAACGATAATGATACTAAAACATCTACCGGTATGTCATACTATTTCTCTATTGTAGGCTTACTTTATAATTCTGGTAATTTAGAAGTGATTAATACATCGCGACGCGTTTTTAAGGCCGGGGTATGTTGTTATCGACTCTAAAAGGTCAATAATCCAACACCAGGCGGATGGCATTTCAAACCTAAATATGTGTTACTCTCTCATTGGGATAAAATCAGATAATATTGTGTAGATATACTTTATATAAAAGCTGCTCGTAGCTTTGGGTTCAGCTACACACTATACGTTATCAATTACTTAACGGAGGAATTAAGCTGACATCGTAAAAGTTAGAAGTTTTTTTACGACGTATTATTTAGAAATAACTTAGACTGACAATGAATAAATGTTCGTCCCAGTCATAAACTTTTTAAAGATTATTTCGGTTCGTGCAAGGTCATAGACTGTATGGATTTTCTTCATTTCCTTTCATTGTCGTGACAATAAGAATTAATTAAAAAAAGTGCGAGTTTTAGCAGCTTGGGCAATTTGAAGTAAAAACTGCATGTGAATTTCAACAATGATTGAAGGTATCATTTGTCACAGACTTCATGATCCAGGATTACCGGAACTTCTGTTATCATTTACTGAGATTTTTTTATATTTTCATTTCTTCTTGGCAATCCAAGTATACTTTAGACACCGCAAGTGAATTACCGAGGCAGACTGGACAATACTTAAATCCAAAAACTTTACTACCAGAGTCGTAACAGAATTAACATTTTAAGCTTGTATTTTACAGGAACAGCCAACCATTCTTAGTCCAAAGCCACATGTGTGATTATCAATTTGGAATGTCGGTAAATTTGTTGCTGCAGATCCAATGAACTGCCATTTATATAGGAGAGAAACTGTGTTGATTCTGTGTTTTGATTTTGTCTTCGCGGCACCGACAAATCGATAACTATGGCATTAGGCGATAGACCTTGTCCAGTTGTGGGATGGAGGCAGCCAAGCCAGTTTCATTGCTATATATCGCTCTGGTTTGGGAACGGGAACCATAACATGCCTTGTGCGATATGATGAATGTCTCCATACATCGAGCATAATGGACTACAATCGTACGTGTATCAGCTACTTTTCGGACACAAAGATAGCGAGCCTACTAATTGCCTTTACCGGTAAGCCGTGATACTATATGATTTCATTATAGTCACCTTTTTATATCATTTGGTCGCCCTATGTTGAAGAGTTGCGCAAAGAGCACCCCACCCCACCTACCCCTTCTACTAAACCTAGCAACGCCGCCATATAACTGAAATTATCTTGAGTTAGGCGTAACACAATTAGAAACTTGTCTCCATGGTTATTTTAGACAAGAAGAGTTTCCCTGTTAATGCGACGGCATTTGTGTGGATACATTTAACAAAACGAAATTTTAATGTCAGATATATAAATTGTAGACTAATTAAACAAAGCAGTTTTGTTTCGTCTAGAAGTCAATTTCTTGTGCGAGGCTCGTGTGTGATTTATTTACTGGCATTGAAAACATTGAAAGGAAAGTCAATAATTCGACACCAGTTTGTTGGCATTTAAAACCTGAGTATTTTAGTATTCTACCACTCTCTCAG
The DNA here is from genome assembly GCA_963971465.1 of Lepidochitona cinerea. Taxonomy (NCBI): domain Eukaryota; kingdom Metazoa; phylum Mollusca; class Polyplacophora; order Chitonida; family Tonicellidae; genus Lepidochitona; species Lepidochitona cinerea. Next base: position 42,220,302 of record OZ020551.1, on the reverse strand, counting down.
CTTTATTTTCTATGGCTATGGTAGATCGCTATGACGTACCGTGTATACCAACTGAGGGACTTTTCCACAGAACTGCTTCAAACACGCCATCGTAATAAACAATTCGACTGTACTAAAATCTAAGAGTAATTCACTAAAGGCATATTTCTAAGTAAGAGTTTATCTTTCAAAATATTCAGTATATATCATGCCAATTTCAAAAGAATTGTTTTTGTTTTAACATTTGTCAGTCGCAAAACACTTTAGTTAATTAATCGCTTAATGGGTATGTACAAAGGGATAAATCTGATATCACATAAGACACAATCCTTAAAGTGGCATAAGCTGCCGCATTTTTTTAAAATAAATTAATTGTCCCGACAGTATTAAAGAGGGACTGAAGTTTACCACAAATCTAAATGGTTGACTTTAGAATGAGGAAAATCCATGCAGTTTGTGGCCTGTGCAAAAAGCGTGCAAAAAGTAAACAAAATTTAAATAACCGGGGATAATAAATTCGCCATTGATATTTTACCCTTGGTGTATGAATCTTTTATGACCCTCCTGTTCCCCATACACCCTTCGATCCGGTTCAGGGCGTATGATTATCAAAAGGGTCATAACGATTCATTCACCCACGATAAAATGTCAGTAACTAATAATATCTCGGCCTGTCTCGTGTGCACTGGACGGCTATATGGTAATAGCAATTTTTCGGAGAGAAAACTAATGTTCTATACTAAATAATGCATCTGTTGGTACGCTTTGATTCCAAAATATTCATTATTTTCTTCAACCTTTGAACTTTGCTTTTCCGTCAGCGCCATTCATGAGCGTATATCAATTTATCAATGCTTCTGGATTTGCTTTCCAATTCCAGACAATCTCCAGCATGTCGGTATGCTTTTGAAATTTAATCCTTCAAAAAAAATCCAAATCAACTTTTGGGGGCTAACACACCAATTTGTTATAGGTTTAGATACATGTAGTAATCAATCAGCTCAGATATTTTTAAACGTTCACTACCAAAATCTGAGACGATAGGACGCCCTGGGGGCATTGAAAGCTAGGGTCATTTTTCAATGGGTTTGTGTATTTTCGAAGTATAGAGTACCCTGTTTTTAGAATAAAGGTCAGATTCCAAAGAGCAAGAGTGCTTTTTATTAATATAGCCTTTTTCTTCAAGGGAACGAAGAATTCTATTGCAATTTCCAACATTTTCAGGCCTAATTTCCTTATCAAGCTTTTGGTAAAAAGGGTTGTTTAGCTGCCGTTCTACCTCCTCAATCATAAGTCCGTCTAGACATACATGTAATAACTATTTCCTAGCATTTATCAGCAGGTTTTATAAGGATATATATGCTTTGATGTCCCATTTGCTTGCTTAAGGCAAGGCGTTATAAGTAAGGTTATGTTGGTTTCTAGGATTGGTATTCATAAATGGGATACAGGATTATGCTAGTGAACGATATTAATCGCACGTGGTGGCAATGTATATATTTATAAAGACTAAAGCACACGGACACAAGGAAAATCTTCTTGTCTAAAAGGCAATGTGTATAGATTCAATAGGATTAATTTTCAAGGTCATATAGATTATATCCTTTTTAAACTTCTATATTCTGAAATAATTAAGCTTTGCGTATTAACCCCTTTCTCCTGTGTGACAGAGGCGTGATTTGCAGAAATATCAGATGAAAGATTGACAAAAAATCAATAATACGTTCACAGGTTGATTTAAAACCTGTGAATTCCTTTCCTCTTTTTCTTTGGATAAAAAGGGTGTTATCCGACAACTTTCGACCAACCATTCATTTCATTTTATTAATCTCTCAATTGACATACAAAAACCCTATAAACGTGATATCCCACACGGTTTTGTAATGAAAACTTTAAATAATGATCCTTAATAAGGAATAAGCTCGTTTATATAATTTGTTTTCTCAGAACAGCAATAGTTTAATTGTGATGGATATAGAATAGAAATTATGTGTATTTCAACTTTGAACCATTTGAAGATTTGAAATCGTCTTTCCCCTTACAGACACTATTGATTGCCTTTCTTCGGTTTCAAGAAAACATTATCTTTAGGAATGGCACATAGAACTTAATGTAAGCAAAATAAACCTTTACAGAAGCGAGCCGAATGTTATCCATCTGCATGAGGGTACTTCTTACACTTCACTAGGAGATGAACCCCAATCGTTAAAATGTACAATAAGGTGAAGAATTAATGTGTATAATTAATATGATTAATATGAATTAATTATGTGTAACAGCTTCTTGATTTATTGGGCGACGACGTTTTGATGTAGTTTTTACATCGTTATCAAAATCAACCAAAGTTAAACACGTGGACTGAATTCGTTTGTTAAACCTGGGCATCCCAGGTTAAACGCATATGCAGACTTCCCTTTACCTTTACGCCTCCTGTTTCCTTCCGTTGCAATGTGACCTATCTGAAACAAGTTCCCAATGGACATTCAGTTTCCACTCAAACCATTGCATAGATGTGAAATCAATGGAAGTTCTTACCCCTTTGAAAAGGCTAAGTACTATATTCTGCTTGTTTGTTGTTTCTGACATTCTATACCTCTCAAAGATTTCAACAAACAAATCTGTCGTGCTTTTGAGGGGTCGGAACCTTGACTTATTTTGTTCTTGAATTCTCATGTTACCAGATTTTACCTTTCAATTAAAACAACTCAGAAGTGGACATTTCTAGCTAACAGGGGAATATTATCTTAGAGGTTTTTTACTAGATCATATTCATGGACTTAGTTTACTTTTAAAACGATGTGACTTCCTCATTGGGTATTTACTTCAATATTCAGCTAAATGCTTTAAGACGACTCTCGTCTTCACTTAATTTGAACGGAAGACTGGCTGCCTTTCGATGCTTTGTTGATTCTACTTTCAGGTACTTTTCTTTGATTTGGTTTGGCCACTCTAAAGGCCAAATGGAGAAAATAGATAAAATTCAGAGGGAGCCTTGAGGGCTGTATTTCGTGAATATAGATCACCATTTGAAGAGCTCCTTTTCAAGCAGATATACTGACCGTATGAGCATAACTTATAACAAACTACTTTAAAAGGAAATTTTTAAATACGTGAATCAGATCAATCCACCTTATATCTGTGATTTGTGCACCTTACGGGAATAAAAATATAAATTACGGGGCCAAACAAATATTAAAACTTCCTCCTGCTAAAACCAGTTCTTACGGAATAAAATAATTTTCTTACAAAGGCGCCAAAGCCCCGAACGACCTATAACGGATACCCAACGAGAGACAGACTTCCTTGCTTTGTTTATGGGTCTGTTATAAAAAACTTGTTTGGTTTGAAAGTATACTTTCTTCTTTTTTTTAGACTATTGTGTATTTAGACTAATGTACTCTGTTGTAACATCAACGATAAATAAAATTATCTGTATCTGTAATGTTATATGCTTCAATACATACTTCTATGCTTCAATCTATGGCAATGTCTTCAAGCTTTCCGTATGTGGAAGAGCAGCCCGGTACCCGCCGAAGGTCGAGGATTTCCTCCGGACGAAGAGCCCGGTGTCCTTTCCCAATAAACCTGGCAACGCCGCCATATAAGCGGCATAAAACATCAATCAATCAAGCGTGGATTTTAAGTTGAATAATATTTCGACGAAATTTATGTAACAAGTCAACGAGTTACTTATGGATAACAGCTTCTTAATATATTTTTGGTGACGTTTCGATGTCGGTCCTAACATCCTTATCAAACCTGTGACAAGTAAGGTTAGCTAAACTGTTGCTTGTCACAGGTTTGATAAGGGTGTTAGGACCGACATCGAAACGTCACCAATAATAAATTAAGAAGTTGTTATCCATAAGTAACTTGTTGACTTGTTATACCACCAACTTCTAAATGCCACTCAAAGAAGAAATTCATTAATACATCCTGCTTGGTTGATAACTATAGTTCACCTGACTGCGTTGTTTATTCGCCAAATTGACCTATAAAAATTATACATGTAGCTAAAACATCATGAAATTAGATGATAATTAGAGCAGCTCGCTATTATAAGCCCGAGGATAATTGTTTCTATCAGTTTAACCTCGGCTTTAACGAGTGGCTGTGTATTCGGTGACTATAACATTAATATAATTATGAGGGAGACATTTCGTTGATTCAGAACCTGGGTCAAGTTTAGCTATATCAACATGGAGTCAGTGACAAGCGATGTAGCTAAATCGATAATTACCTTATAGTGAGAGGAAAGTGTTTTTTGTTAGCTTTGTCTGGACGGATTGAGTCCAACAAGCTGGTTCCATTTCCATAGATGGGCCTGATGTGTTTTGATACCAAGACTGGTACCATGAAATGTCTCTTTCAATAATCCATGCTTACTGAACTTCATATCTAGGACAATCTCGTGTGCGGTGGACCATAGCAGTGTTTTGAGTAGAAATTAATAATGATACTAAAACATCTACCGGTATGTCATACTATTTCTTTATTGTACGCTTACTTTATAATGCTGGTAAATTAGAAGTGATAAATACATCGCGACGCGTTTTTAAGCCCGGAGTATGTTGTTATCGACTCAAAAAGGTCAATAATACAACACCAGGCGGATGGCATTTCAAACCTAAATATGTGTTACTCTCTCATTGGGATAAAATATGATAATATTGTGTAGATATACTGTATATAAAAGCTGCTCGTAGCTTTGGGTTCAGCTACACACTATACGTTACCAATTACTTATCGGAGGAATTCCATGTAAGCTGACATCGTAAAAGTTAGAAGTTTTTTTTTGCGACGCCAGTCCCGTAGTATTTAGAAGTAACTTAGACCTACAATGAATAAATGTTCGTCCCAGTTATTAACTTTTTAAAGATTAGTTTGGTTCGTACAAGGTCATAGACTGTATGGATTTTCTTCATTTCCTTTCATTGTCTTGACAATAAGAATTAATAAAAAAAATTGCGAGTTTTTGCAGGTTATGCAATTTTAATTATAGCAATGAGTTTTTTTTCCCCATAACAGAACCAGAACAACAATCCTTTAACCACCAAATTATGTCCCGTGTACGGGTGTGAAGTAAAAAATGCATGTGAATTTCAACAATGATTGAATTGTCATTTGACACAGACTTTATGATCCATGATTACCGGAACTTCTGTTATCATTTACATTTCTTCTCTGCAATACAAGTATACTTTAGACACCGCAAGTGAACTACCGAGGCAGACTGAACAATATTTCGGTTAAATCCAAAAACTTTACTACTAGATTCGTATCAGAATTAGCATTTTAAGCTTGTATTTTACAGGAACAGCCAACCATTCTTAGTCCAAAGCCACATGTGCCATTATCAATTTGGAATGTCGGTAAATTTGTTGCTGCAGATCCAATGAACTGACATTTATATAGGAGAGAAACTGTGTTGATTCTGTGTTTTGAGTTTGTCTTCGCGGCACCGACAAATCAATAACTATGGCATAACGCGATAGACCTTGTCCAGTTGTGGGATGGAGGCAGCCAAGCCAGTTTCATTGCTATATATCGCTCTGGTTTGGGAACGGGAACCATAGCATACCTTGTGCGATATGATGATTGTCGCCATACATCGAGCATAATGGACTACGATCGTACGTGTATCAGCTAATTTTCGGGCAGAAAGTTAACGAGCCTACTAATTGCCTTTGCCGGTAAGCCGTGATACTATATGATTTCATTATAGTTACTTTTTTCTATAACATTTGATGAGTTGCCAGTTGCTCACCGAAGATGGAGGTTTCCTGTGCGCAAAGAGCACCCCACCCCACCTGTCACTTCCACTAAACCTAGCAACGCCGCCATATAACTGAAATTATCTAGAGTAAGCCTTATCTTTTTAACTTTGTTTTTCCGCTGGGTGGTTAAAAGGAAATAAAACTCATTATTGAGTAGGGTTACATGTATATGTTGGTTTTTAACGTTTTTTTTCAGATATATAAATTGTAGACTAATTAAACAAAGCAGTTTTGTTTCGTCTAGAAGTCAATTTCTTGTGCGAGACTCATGTGTGATTTTTTTACTGGCATTGAAAGCATTGAAAGGAAAGTCAATAATTCGACACCAGGTTGTTGGCATTTAAAAGCATGACTCTCTCAGCTTTTTTTTTCTATGGCTATGGTAGATCGCTATGACATACCGTGTATACCAACTGAGGGACTTTTTCCACAGAACCGTTTCATTACATTAATCAGTGAATGGATATTTAGAACAAACACGCCATCGTAATTCGACTGTACTAAAATCTAAGCGTAATTCACTAAAGTATAGTTCTATAAGTAAGAGTTTATCTTTCAAAATATTCAGTATATATCATTCCAATTTCAAAAGAATTGTTTTTGTTTTAACATTTGTCAGTCACAAAACACTTTATTTTATTAATCTCGTAATGGATATGTACAAAGGTATAAATGCGATATCACACAAAACACAATCCTTAAAGTACCATAAGGTGCTAAAAATTCGCATTTTTTAAAAATAAATTCTGATTGTCCCGACATTTATTAAAGAGGGACTGAAGTTTACCACAAATCTAAATGGTTGACGTTGGAATGAGGAAAATCCATGCAGTTTGTGGCCTGTGCAAATCGAAAAAGCGTGCAAAAAGTAAACAAAATTTAAATAACCGGGGTTTATTTATTCTAAGTAAGTTATTTCAAAATAATACTTTTAGCGTACATTGTCGAGACTAGAAAGACTTTAAAGCGTCTGAATTGTACGTATCGAGAAAAATAGCCGATGGTTTCAATCTTCTGTTTTAATGGGGGGAAAATTAACATTTTGACAACACATGCCAATTTTAACTTCCATAGTTGCCCGTGCGTGGAGTACATGTACAGTAGAATTTATACGTACTTCAACTAGGAGCGAATTGCGTATTCGAAAGCACTTGCTAACAATCAGATAAAGATATAGCAGTTTTCATATAAAGAACTTTACGTATACATGAGTTTAATTAGTTAGCGTCTTTTAGAAAGTGACTATAACAGTATTCTCGTTATTTTGGGATTACACTTTCTTGAAAATATGGTAGAAATACTTCTACCGACTTTTGGGGGACGCCCGAAACGGGAATCGACCCCGGGTCCCAGAGTATGGTACCTATCGCCAGCACGTTTCGGGCGTCACCCAAAAGTCGGTAGAAGGATTTCTACCATATTTTCAAGAAAGTGTAATCCCAAAATAACGAGAATACTGTTTACGTATACACTTAGAGTCGTTCGTTTGTTTTGATTTGGGGTAAAACTTTGTGCCCCACATAGAGAGTTGCGCATGGGAAATGGCTAAGTTCTTTTTGTAAAGAAACTCTCAGAAAATGATTTCGTTGTTGTCAAATGAACATGGTTTTCACTGTGTTCCTTTTAGATGTACATTTAGCGTCATATAAAACTCACTCACATAGCACTGAAATCTCGAGCTGGTTATCAAAGAATTTTTCACGTAAAATAGGGAAATGTTATACCAAAAGAAACTTAATTGTAAACTTTTCAAATTTTTATCCTCTCTTATTTAAAATAGAAAGGCAAGTGTAATGTGTTTGAAGTTCTCATTAACAAAATTCTTTTATTACTATGATACTAATATGTTTGCTTTTTGTCTATTTGTATTATGTAACCTAAGTTGTCTTCTTTGTGAAACAGGACTCAACATTCAATATGTCTTTGACCGGAAACATTCCCATACATTAACGTATTTTACAGAAAGATCTTGGCTTTGTTGAAAGAGCTAGTTTTTACTTAAATTTGACTGGTGTAATGTTTCCAAGCTTGAAGTTTAGTCAATCTCCTGCGTCATTGGTTGTATCTAATTTAATCCGGAGATTTCTCTCTGTAAAGTAAATGTTCTGTGACCAATATTTGTTGATGGGATGGAATGTATCAGTTGCCTCCATAGGCCTCCTTTAGAATAGCGACTCTCATTTCTACGCCTCGTATAGAATAGCGGGTGCATTTCTGCACCTCGTTTAGATACAGCGGCTTGTAGCATTTCAATGCCTCATTTAGAATAGTGACTTGTCTTCCCATGCCTCATTTAGAATAGTGGTTTGTATTCCCAGGCCTCATTTAGAATAGCGGCTTGTATTCCTATGCCTCATTTAGAATAGCGGCTTGTATTCCCATGTATCATTTAGAATAGCGGCTTGTATTCCCATGTATCATTTAGAATAGCGGCTTGTATTCCCATGCATCATTTAGAATAGCGGCTTGTATTCCCATGTATCATTTAGAATAGCGGCTTGTATTCCCATGTATCATTTAGAATAGCGGCTTGTATTCCCATGTATCATTTAGAATAGCGGCTTGTATTCCCATGTATCATTTAGAATAGCGGCTTGTATTACCATGCCTCATTTAGAATAGTGACTTGTATTCCCATGCATCATTTAGAATAGCGGCTTGTATTCCCATGCCTCGTTTAGAATAGTGACTTGTATTCCCATGTATCATTTAGAATAGCGGCTTGTATTCCCATGCATCATTTAGAATAGCGGCTTGTATATCCATGCATCATTTAGAATAGTGACTTGTATTCCCATGCATCATTTAGAATAGCGGCTTGTATTCCCATGCATCATTTAGAATAGCGGCTTGTATATCCATGCATCATTTAGAATAGTGACTTGTATTCCCATGCATCATTTAGAATAGCGGCTTGTATTACCATGCCTCGTTTAGAATAGTGACTTGTATTCCCATGCATCATTTAGAATAGTGACTTGTATTCCCATGTATCATTTAGAATAGTGACTTGTATTACCATGCCTCATTTAGAATAGCGGCTTATATTACCATGCCTCGTTTAGAATAGCGGCTTGTATTACCATGCCTAATTTAGAATAGCGGCTTGTATTACCATGCCTCATTTAGAATAGTGACTTGTATTACCATGCCTCATTTAGAATAGTGACTTGTATTTCCACGCTTCATTCAGAATAGCGACTTGTAGGTCCATGCCTCAATTAGAATAGCGGCTTGTATTCCCATGCCTCAATTAGAATAGCAGCTTGTATTCCCATGCCTCATTTAGAATAGCGGCTTGTATTACCATGCCTCATTTAGAATAGCGGCTTGTAATACCATGCCTCATTTAGAATCGTCACTTGTATCCCCATGGCTTATTTAGAATAGCGGCTTGTATTGCATGTATCATTTAGAATAGCGGCTTGTATTCCCATGCCTCAATTAGAATAGCGGCTTGTATTCCCATCCCTCATTTAGAATAGCGGCTTGTATTCCCATGCCTCATTTAGAATAGTGACTTGTATTACCATGCCTCATTTAGAATAGTGACTTGTATTTCCACGCTTCATTTAGAATAGCGACTTGTAGGTCCATGCCTCAATTAGAATAGCGGCTTGTATTCCCATGCCTCATTTAGAATAGCGGCATGTATTACCATGCCTCAATTAGAATAGCAGCTTGTATTCCCATGCCTCATTTAGAATCGTCACTTGTATCCCCATGCCTAATTTAGAATAGCAGCTTGTATTACATGCATCATTTAGAATAGCGGCTCATTTTAGAATAGTGACTTGTATTCCCATGCCTCATTTAGAATCGTCACTTGTATCCCCATGCCTAATTTAGAATAGCGGCTTGTATTACATGCATCATTTAGAATAGCGGCTTGTATTACATGCATCATTTAGAATAGCGGCTTGTATTCCCATGCCTCAATTAGAATAGTGACTTATATTTCCATGCCTCATTTAGAATAGTGACTTGTATTTCCATGCCTCATTTAGAATAGTGACTTGTATTTCCATGCTTCCTTTAGAATAGTGACTTGTACTTCCATGCCTCATTTAGAATAGTGACTTTTATTTCTACGCCTCATTTAGAATAGGGACTTACATCCCCATGCCTTATTTGGAATAGTGGATTGTATTTCCATGCCTCATTTAGAATAGTGATTTGTATTTCTAGGCCTCATTTAGAAGTGCCACTTACATTTCCATGCCTCATTTAGAATAGCAGCTTGTATTTCTACGCTTCATTTAGAATAACGGATTGTAATTCCCTGTTTCATTTAGAATAGCGACTTGTATTTCCATGCCTCATTTAGAATAGTGATTTGTATTTCTACGCTTCATTTAGAATAACGGATTGTAATTCCCTGCCTCATTTAGAATAGTGATTTGTATTTCTAGGCCTCATTTAGAATAGTGATTTGTATTTCTAGGCCTCATTTAGAATAGTGATTTGTATTTCTAGGCCTCATTTAGAAGTGCCACTTACATTTCCATGCCTCATTTAGAATAGCCGCTTGTATTTCTACGCTTCATTTAGAATAACGGATTGTAATTCCCTGTTTCATTTAGAATAGCGACTTGTATTTCCATGCCTCATTTAGAATAGTGATTTGTATTTCTACGCTTCATTTAGAATAACGGATTGTAATTACCTGCCTCATTTAGAATAGTGACTTGTATTTCCATGCCTCATTTAGAATAGTGACTTGTATTTCCATGCCTCATTTAGAATACTGACTTGTATTTCCATGCATCATTTAGAATAGTGACTTGTATTTCCATGCCTCATTTAGAATAGTGACTTGTATTTCCATGCCTCATTTAGAATAGAGGCTTGTTTTTCCATGCCTCATTTAGAATAGCGGCTTGTATTTCCATGCCTCATTTAGAATAGCGGCTTGTAATTCCATGCCTCATTTAGAATAGTGACTTACATCCCCATGCTTTTAGAATAGCGGTTTGTATTTCCATGCCTCATTTAGTATAGTGATTTGTATTTCTACGCCTCATTTAGAATAGAGGCTTGTATTTCCATGCCTCATTTAGAATAGCGGCTTGTATTTCCATGCCTCATTTAGAAAAGTGACTTGTATTTCCATGCCTCATTTAGAATAGAGGCTTGTATTTCCATGCCTCATTTAGAATAGCGGCTTGTATTTCCATGCCTCATTTAGAATAGCGGCTTGTAATTCCATGCCTCATTTAGAATAGTGACTTACATCCCCATGCTTTTAGAATAGCGGTTTGTATTTCCATGCCTCATTTAGTATAGTGACTTGTATTTCTACGCCTCATTTAGAATAGAGGCTTGTATTTCCATGCCTCATTTAGAATAGCGGCTTGTATTTCCATGCCTCATTTATAATAGTGACTTGTATTTCCATGTCTCATTTAGAATAGCGGCTTGTATTTCCATGCCTCATTTAGAATAGTGACTTGTATCTCCATGCTTCATTTAGAATAGAGGCTTGTATTTCCATGCCTCATTTAGAATAGTGACTTGTATTTCCATGTCTCATTTAGAATAGCGGCTTGTATTTCCATGCCTCATTTAGAATAGTGACGTGTATCTCCATGCTTCATTTAGAATAGAGGCTTGTATTTCCATGTCTCATTTAGAATAGAGGCTTGTATTTCTACGCCTCATTTAGAATAGAGACTTGTATTTTCATGCCTCATTTAGAATAGTGACTTGTATTTCCATGCCTCATTTAGAATAGAGGCTTGTATTTCCATGCCTCATTTAGAATAGCGGCTTGTATTTCCATGCCTCATTTAGAATAGTGACTTACATCCCCATGCTTTTAGAATAGCGGTTTGTATTTCCATGCCTCATTTAGAATAGTGACTTGTATTTCTACGCCTCGTTTAGAATAGCGGGTGCATTTATGTACGTCGTTTAGATATACAGCGGCTTGTACAGCATTTCGATGCCTCGTTTAGAATAGTGACTTGTATTTCCTTGCCTCATTTAGAATAGCGACTTGTTTTTCCACGCCTCATTTAGAAAAGCGGCTTGCATTTCCATGCCTCATTTAGAAAAGCGGCTTGTATCTCCATGCCTCATTTAAAATAGAGATTTGTATTTCTTCGCCTCATTTAGAATAGTGACTTGTATTTCCATGCCTCATTTAGAATAGTGACTTGTATTTCCATGCATCATTTAGAATAGTGACTTGTATTCCCATGTATCATTTAGAATAGTGACTTGTATTACCATGCCTCATTTAGAATAGCGGCTTATATTACCATGCCTCGTTTAGAATAGCGGCTTGTATTACCATGCCTAATTTAGAATAGCGGCTTGTATTACCATGCCTCATTTAGAATAGTGACTTGTATTACCATGCCTCGTTTAGAATAGTGACTTGTATTCCCATGCATCATTTAGAATAGTGACTTGTATTCCCATGTATCATTTAGAATAGTGACTTGTATTACCATGCCTCATTTAGAATAGCGGCTTATATTACCATGCCTCGTTTAGAATAGCGGCTTGTATTACCATGCCTAATTTAGAATAGCGGCTTGTATTACCATGCCTCATTTAGAATAGTGACTTGTATTACCATGCCTCATTTAGAATAGTGACTTGTATTTCCACGCTTCATTCAGAATAGCGACTTGTAGGTCCATGCCTCAATTAGAATAGCGGCTTGTATTCCCATGCCTCAATTAGAATAGCAGCTTGTATTCCCATGCCTCATTTAGAATAGCGGCTTGTATTACCATGCCTCATTTAGAATAGCGGCTTGTAATACCATGCCTCATTTAGAATCGTCACTTGTATCCCCATGGCTTATTTAGAATAGCGGCTTGTATTGCATGTATCATTTAGAATAGCGGCTTGTATTCCCATGCCTCAATTAGAATAGCGGCTTGTATTCCCATCCCTCATTTAGAATAGCGGCTTGTATTACCATGCCTCATTTAGAATAGTGACTTGTATTACCATGCCTCATTTAGAATAGTGACTTGTATTTCCACGCTTCATTTAGAATAGCGACTTGTAGGTCCATGCCTCAATTAGAATAGCGGCTTGTATTCCCATGCCTCATTTAGAATAGCGGCATGTATTACCATGCCTCAATTAGAATAGCAGCTTGTATTCCCATGCCTCATTTAGAATCGTCACTTGTATCCCCATGCCTAATTTAGAATAGCAGCTTGTATTACATGCATCATTTAGAATAGCGGCTCATTTTAGAATAGTGACTTGTATTCCCATGCCTCATTTAGAATCGTCACTTGTATCCCCATGCCTAATTTAGAATAGCGGCTTGTATTACATGCATCATTTAGAATAGCGGCTTGTATTACATGCATCATTTAGAATAGCGGCTTGTATTCCCATGCCTCAATTAGAATAGTGACTTATATTTCCATGCCTCATTTAGAATAGTGACTTGTATTTCCATGCCTCATTTAGAATAGTGACTTGTATTTCCATGCTTCCTTTAGAATAGTGACTTGTACTTCCATGCCTCATTTAGAATAGTGACTTTTATTTCTACGCCTCATTTAGAATAGGGACTTACATCCCCATGCCTTATTTGGAATAGTGGATTGTATTTCCATGCCTCATTTAGAATAGTGATTTGTATTTCTAGGCCTCATTTAGAAGTGCCACTTACATTTCCATGCCTCATTTAGAATAGCAGCTTGTATTTCTACGCTTCATTTAGAATAACGGATTGTAATTCCCTGTTTCATTTAGAATAGCGACTTGTATTTCCATGCCTCATTTAGAATAGTGATTTGTATTTCTACGCTTCATTTAGAATAACGGATTGTAATTCCCTGCCTCATTTAGAATAGTGATTTGTATTTCTAGGCCTCATTTAGAATAGTGATTTGTATTTCTAGGCCTCATTTAGAATAGTGATTTGTATTTCTAGGCCTCATTTAGAAGTGCCACTTACATTTCCATGCCTCATTTAGAATAGCCGCTTGTATTTCTACGCTTCATTTAGAATAACGGATTGTAATTCCCTGTTTCATTTAGAATAGCGACTTGTATTTCCATGCCTCATTTAGAATAGTGATTTGTATTTCTACGCTTCATTTAGAATAACGGATTGTAATTACCTGCCTCATTTAGAATAGTGACTTGTATTTCCATGCCTCATTTAGAATAGTGACTTGTATTTCCATGCCTCATTTAGAATACTGACTTGTATTTCCATGCATCATTTAGAATAGTGACTTGTATTTCCATGCCTCATTTAGAATAGTGACTTGTATTTCCATGCCTCATTTAGAATAGAGGCTTGTTTTTCCATGCCTCATTTAGAATAGCGGCTTGTATTTCCATGCCTCATTTAGAATAGCGGCTTGTAATTCCATGCCTCATTTAGAATAGTGACTTACATCCCCATGCTTTTAGAATAGCGGTTTGTATTTCCATGCCTCATTTAGTATAGTGATTTGTATTTCTACGCCTCATTTAGAATAGAGGCTTGTATTTCCATGCCTCATTTAGAATAGCGGCTTGTATTTCCATGCCTCATTTAGAAAAGTGACTTGTATTTCCATGCCTCATTTAGAATAGAGGCTTGTATTTCCATGCCTCATTTAGAATAGCGGCTTGTATTTCCATGCCTCATTTAGAATAGCGGCTTGTAATTCCATGCCTCATTTAGAATAGTGACTTACATCCCCATGCTTTTAGAATAGCGGTTTGTATTTCCATGCCTCATTTAGTATAGTGACTTGTATTTCTACGCCTCATTTAGAATAGAGGCTTGTATTTCCATGCCTCATTTAGAATAGCGGCTTGTATTTCCATGCCTCATTTATAATAGTGACTTGTATTTCCATGTCTCATTTAGAATAGCGGCTTGTATTTCCATGCCTCATTTAGAATAGTGACTTGTATCTCCATGCTTCATTTAGAATAGAGGCTTGTATTTCCATGCCTCATTTAGAATAGTGACTTGTATTTCCATGTCTCATTTAGAATAGCGGCTTGTATTTCCATGCCTCATTTAGAATAGTGACGTGTATCTCCATGCTTCATTTAGAATAGAGGCTTGTATTTCCATGTCTCATTTAGAATAGAGGCTTGTATTTCTACGCCTCATTTAGAATAGAGACTTGTATTTTCATGCCTCATTTAGAATAGTGACTTGTATTTCCATGCCTCATTTAGAATAGAGGCTTGTATTTCCATGCCTCATTTAGAATAGCGGCTTGTATTTCCATGCCTCATTTAGAATAGTGACTTACATCCCCATGCTTTTAGAATAGCGGTTTGTATTTCCATGCCTCATTTAGAATAGTGACTTGTATTTCTACGCCTCGTTTAGAATAGCGGGTGCATTTATGTACGTCGTTTAGATATACAGCGGCTTGTACAGCATTTCGATGCCTCGTTTAGAATAGTGACTTGTATTTCCTTGCCTCATTTAGAATAGCGACTTGTTTTTCCACGCCTCATTTAGAAAAGCGGCTTGCATTTCCATGCCTCATTTAGAAAAGCGGCTTGTATCTCCATGCCTCATTTAAAATAGAGATTTGTATTTCTTCGCCTCATTTAGAATAGTGACTTGTATTTCCATGCCTCATTTAGAATAGTGACTTGTATTTCCATGCCTCATTTAGAATAGCGGCTTGTATTTCCATGCCTCATTTAGAATAGTGACTTGTATCTCCATGCCTTATTTAGAATAGAGGCTTGTATTTCCATGCCTCATTTAGAATAGAGGCTTGTATTTCTACGCCTCATTTAGAATAGAGGCTTGTATTTCCATGCCTCATTTAGAATAGTGACTTGTATTTCCATGCCTCATTTAGAATAGAGGCTTGTATTTCCATGCCTCATTTAGAATAGCGGCTTGTATTTCCATGCCTCATTTAGAATAGTGACTTACATCCCCATGCTTTTAGAATAGCGGTTTGTATTTCCATGCCTCATTTAGAATAGTGACTTGTATTTCTACGCCTCATTTAGAATAGAGGCTTGTATTTCCATGCCTCATTTAGAATAGCGGCTTGTATTTCCATGCCTCATTTAGAATAGTGCCTTGTATTTCCATGCCTCATTTGGAATAGTTACTTGTATTTCCATGCCTCATTTAGTATAGTGACTTGTATTTCCATGCCTCATTTAGAATAGTGACTTGTATTTCCATGCCTCATTTAGCATAGTGACTTGTATTTCCATGCCTCATTTAGAATAGTGACTTGTATTTCCATGCTTCATTTAGAATAGCGGCTTGTATTTCTACGCCTCATTTAGAATAGTGACTTGTATTTCCATGCCTCATTTAGAATAGTGACTTGTATTTCCATGCCTCATTTAGAATAGTGACTTGTATTTCTACGCCTCATTTAGAATAGTGACTTGTATTTCCATGCCTCATTTAGAATAGTGACTTGTATTTCTATGCCTTATTTAGAATAGTGGCTTGTATTCCCGTGTCTCATTTAGAAGAGTATTTTGTATTTCCATGCCTCATTCAGAATAGCGGCTTGTATTTTCATGCCTCATTTTGAATAACGGGGTGTATTTTTATGCCTCATTTAGAATAGTGACTTGTATTTCTACGCCTCATTCAGTAACGTGTAATTGTTATTTATATCCCTCATCTCTGCAAGCCAAACCATCTTAAGATTTCATTCAATCAAGGAAAGACTATCGTAAAAACCCTTGACAAATGGCTTAATGGAATTCTCTCCTATTCAAGTGAAAAGGGAAGTTTTGTTACAAATTGCCAGCCGAAACTTAGTATTGGCCAATTTTTTTTCAAAAAAGGGTCGACATACAGCCTTCGTTAAGGACACAAACTGTTGTGTGCATAAATACTCCATTTGAGAGGCTTTATTCCGGCAATTCCTCTTCTCGATGACTTTAAGGACCGACTCGAAGAATAGCTAGAAATATCAATGAGAAAAAGAATGGATCAGTTTGATTCCATCCCTTATATGATGCTGACACATTTATATGATGATGAAGTCAGTTTCCTCTTTGGCCAGGGATACGGTATGAAAATCGATCTATTTGTACTCATTTGAATTGTCATTTACTTACATCGGCTGACATTCCACTTATTTGTCATCGCTTACATTGCTGATTTTACCGGATCCACATAAACAGTAAACTGTAGGTTAAACCTTATAACCGTTTAGGCCTACCAGTATATGTTTCTTCCGTTCTGGTTCTTGTTTGATCAGTTGTTTGTTTGTTTTTTTCTTTTTATGGGCGAAATTTTTAGGTCGTTTTTATTTCTTTGACTCTTTATCATCTAGTTTTTGTCATTGCTGTTTTAAACTTATATTGAATGTAAGTGTGTATATCTTAATTCTTTTATTCATTTTCAAAAATTGGTTTTTATTCAATTGGTTATTCAAAATCCTTTCTATTTGTTTTGTAGGTCTGTATTACGGATAAAGATGGTCTTTAATCAACTCTTAATGACTAAAGGAGAGCAGATGTGAAAAGGAAAACCATTTTAACCTAATTGCTATTTACTTATCATGTTTAATGTGAGTTGCTGATAATTAATCCGTGTTTGTAAGCTTTGATAGCAATTTCCAAATAGTTCCCATAGCGATAGTGTACAATTGATGACAGCCGATGATAAAGACTGAGGGATTTCATAAAGGCCATACGAAGCAGACACTCTCCCGCTGGATTAGTCCGATGAGACCGAGCCTGGCAACCGGCCATGGATTTAATAACACGTGATGTCAATAGCTGACACCGTATATCCCACTCCTAATAAGAATGAATCAAAGAAGGCGCTTCCTGAAATCCTGATATACGAAACGCAACGGACTTGTCCGAGGTTCTGAATATTTTATGTGTAGCGCATTGCTATAAAAATTCCCCTAGGAACAAAGAACCTGCTCTATGTTTAATTTTCACCAAAGTGGATTAGATACTGGATTGTTAGACGATGTGTAGAAATGTGATAAAATGGTGGTGAAAAGGAAGCACCAGTGTTGCAGAATTCGAGATCACAGCCCTCTCGGTTTGCTGGGCATTTTTTTGATTACAGCTGGCGTCATTATCGCAATTTTTGACGCCAAAGATACGTTACCTCACAACTCAGAGTCTTACGTTATAGGCGTTGGAGTTGTTTTGAGTATCCTTGGAATAGCCAGTATCGTTCTAGCGTTCATTGGATATCGACGTGCTAGAGCCATGACGCGGGAAAATGTCACCACAAGCAACGGTAATCGTGGGCGGCGCAATGTGCGAAGAGATGTAAATAGAAATGTTATGGCCAAGGAAAAGCGGACCCACCATTTCAATATATCGGGTGAGACAAACGAAAAATCAAACGGTCCATCCCTTATCGCTATGCCAGGTTGTTACAAAGTTGTACTACCGCCTGATAGTGAACAATATGTGAACAAACTTGCTGGAATAGACAATCACGCTTTTCAGCAAACTCCAGCCAAAGAAAAAAATCCAGCATTCTGGAATGGTGATGTTGGAAGTGATAGTTTTACAAAGGACAATTGTCGCACGAGTAGCCCCCCTTCTGACCGACAAAACATCCAATCCAAAGGAAAAGATGCTACTAATATCAAAAGGTGAGAATACTTGGCAAGTTGTTCCAATTCTAACTATTGTAAAAACTCTTTTGATTCACCAATATCAGCTGCAAAATGACTTTAATGAATTTCCATTCGATCCACCGGCGTTATAATTAATAGTTGAAGATAAACCGAGCTTTCACCAAGGCAGTGGACATGGTTCGGCTCCATTTTAAAGTGGCATGAGCTGCTAAAATTCACACTTTTTTCATAATTTCTGATCGTCACCACAGAAAGAGGCTTTGAAGGCCATCGACAAACTAAATGATTGGCGTTGGAATGAGGAAAATCTATACAGTATGTGGCCTGTACGAACCGAAAACGTCTTCGAAAAGTAAACAAAATGTAAATAACCGGGACGACCATTCATTCATTCTAAGCCAAAATTAGTTCAAAACAATACTCTAACGTACATTTTCGAGACTAGAAGCACTCAAAAGTTTCTGAATTATACGTCTTGAGAAAAAAGCCAATAATTTCAACATTCTGTTTTAACGTCAAAACATCAACATTTTGACAGCTCATGCCACTTTAAATTAGAGTACAAAGATATATAAATCATTCTTTGTCGCACTTAAAGCGTCAGCCATGCTATTCAGATTTTTATATATTTCATCTAAATTGCAACTCTCGTTAAGTTTAACAATTCACGCCACTTGGTCCTTTCTAACATATTTGTATGAACACTAAAACACTGGGCAAAATAACCATGGAGACTAGTTTTTAATTGTGCCAAGAACCCTCCCATGCCTCATGGGCACTTATACCCAATCATAAGCAGTTGTAATAGAGACAATCTATATCCATCCCCTGATATTATTCTAAAATACAGTTCTCAATGACAACATCGAGGCCGTGAGGATCTCATTGCACCTGATTCCAGGGTTAATATGGAGACGCATTCTACTCCAGTGCAACCACACGGCAGTAGAACACAACACAATCAATCTATCCCAGCTGTCCGAAGTATTATAATTCAGCTATACTGCGCTCACCTGCCTCGAAACACCAGCCAAAATTCAAAAATAAATATAATTTCTCATGTATTTTATAGACCCTCTACCCATTCCGAACGAGGATGTGTTCAATTTCTATGAAAATCAAACTAAGCCTAATGTTCGATTGAAACGTTTCAAAGTAGGGATGGCAACAGATTTCTCTTAATTCATATAGCCTTTTAAAAATGTTGGTAAAAATATTTTTTTCCCACTTGTTATTCAGAACATGCGAAAAATATAAACAAATTGAAAAAATTAATCTTCCCCGTGTAAACCAATCTTACGTTCAAGATTGCCTGCAGTGATTTCGCTTCGCACAAATTATCATTATTTTAATAAATTATCGTTATTTTAAAAAAAAAACAATATCCACACTTTTCTTCTTCACTTGTAAATGTCAAAATTTTCATTCCAGTGTCATTGCATTTCACTTACAGGGTTCGATTGCTACAAATTCTTCATCTTGAACCTGATCGATATATTTTTGTCTTTTGCAGGGTCACTGTCCAGAACCATGGTAGTCATGGTAATGTCACCTATAGCCCAGTTTTGGCGAAATGTACAACAATCGAATTACCCGAATATATACCACCAGTTAGTACAATAGTCTGACGAATGTTGGCAAGTGTTGAGAAAGAGAGGGCCCGAATCAGAGATATAAACCAAGCATTCGGACTTATCGGGAACCCATCTTTGTTGTCATTATATTTGCGAATTTACTTAGATTGTGATGACTATGACGATGACTAGGGACAGTTTGGCACTTTTATCCCGGCTACAGGAAGGACAATTTGATAAAAGCGCACACCAAATAGAATGTCCTTCTTTCAGCTCCACCATCATAGCCTAATTTAGATGATGTCCTCCAATCAATCAATCAATCAATCAACCAATGGTTACGGACATTCCGATGTGATATCGGATTTCAAAATCCATTAAAGCTCCACAAAAACCTTGCATGGAAGGGGGATAACTCTGTGTATTTTCAGAAATGCACTTGTCCCGTTGAAAAGATTGATTCGTCCATGGTATTTGTATTACAGGAATAGGCTCTGTGATGCTAGACAAAGGGACGTCACTCATACTGCTAAATTGAACAGTCCTGCCACAGAAGCTTTGATAAACTGAAATGATGGATAAAGGATTTTTCAATTGGTTGATCATTACCAATAAAGTGTACTGAATAAGGATAGATTGCCAATGAACAAATTCAATTGTAGTAAGAAAACAAATATATTCAATGGATATGTAAATTTAACATTATATTTTCAATCAGATAGAAATTAATAATTTGTGGAGTTATTGACATCCATGATTAATGCGTGCATTTGATATACCAAATGCTATACTTTTTATTGGTTTTTGTACTTAATGCATGTACCAGACAAGAACTGGTATCCATGCCAACTGGTTATATCTGGCTAACACTATACAAGAATTACGGATTGCTTGATACCACGGTCAAATCGATTCCAGTAAAAAATAAAATTCTCATTAAATCCTTTAGTTTTGAATGTAGTGTTGTTTTATAGATTATTTACAACTGCAGCGTGTTGTCTGCAGTTTGTTACCACTGGTACAGGGCGAACATTTCCCGTAAAGCGATGATATCAGATCCCATCCAGGAGGAAGATCCCGACCTCCCATTGGTACTCATCAAACATTTCCCGTAACGCGATTAGATCAGCTCCCAGCCAGGAGGAAGATACCGACCTCACATTGGTACTCATCAAACATTTCCCGTAAAGTGATCAGATCAGATCCCAACCAGGAGGAAGATCCCGACCTCCCATTGGTACTCATCAAACATTTCCCGTAAAGTGATCAGATCAGATCCCAGGGAGGAGGAAGATCCCGACCTCCCATTGGTACTCATCAAACATTTCCCGTAAAGTGATCAGATCAGATCCCAACCAGGAGGAAGATCCCGACCTCCCATTGGTACTCATCAAACATTTCCCGCAAACCGATCAGATCAGATCCCAACCAGGAGGAAGATCCCGACCTCCCATTGGTACTCTCAAACATTTCCCGTTAAGCGATTAGATCAGATCCCAATCAGGAGGAAGATTCCAATCTCCCATTGGAATTTATCAAACATTATTTGCCGTAAAGCGATCCGATCAGATCCCAGCCAGGAGGAAGATTCCGATCTCCCATTGGTACTTATCAAACATTATTTGCAGTAAAGTGATCAGATCAGATCCCAACCAGGAGGAAGATTCCGACCTCCCATTGGTACTCATCAAACATTTGCCGCAAAGCGATCAGATCAGATCCCAGCCAGGAGGAATATTCCGACCTCCCATTGGTACTTATCAAACATTATTTGCCGTAAAGCGATCAGATCAGATCCCAGCCAGGAGGAAGATTCCGACCTCCCATTGGTACTTATCAAACATTATTTGCCGTAAAGTGATCAGATCAGATCCCAGCCAGGAGGAAGATTCCGACCTCCCATTGGTACTTATCAAACATTATTTGCCGTAAAGCGATCAGATCAGATCCCAGCCAGGAGGAAGATTCCGACCTCCCATTGGTACTGATCAAACATTTCCCGTAAAGCGATCAGATCAGATCCCAGCCAGGAGGAAGATTCCGACCTCCCATTGGTATTCATCAAACATTTCCCGTAAAGCGATCAGATCAGAACCCAGCCAGGAGGAACATCCCGACCTCCCATTGGTACTCATCAAACATTTCCCGTAAACCGATCAGATCAGATCCCAGCCAGGAGGAACATCCCGACCTCCCATTGGAACTTCTCAAACATTTCCCGTAAAGCGATCAGATCAGATCCCAGCCAGGAGGAAGATCCCGACCTCCCATTGGTACTCATCAAACATTTCCCGTAAAGCGATCAGATCAGATCTCAGCCAGGAGGAAGATCCAAACCTCCCATTGGTACTCATCAAACATTATTTGCCCTTAAGCGATCAGATCAGATCTCAGCCAGAAGGAAGACCCCAACCTCCCATTGGTACCCATCAAACATTTCCCGCAAATCAGTCCGATCAGATCCCAGCCAGGACGAAGATCCCGACCTCCCATTGGTACTCATCAAACATTTCCCGTAGACCGATCAGATCAGATCCCAATCAGAAGGAAGACCCCAACCTCCCATTGGTACCCATCAAACATTTCCCGTAGACCGATCAGATCAGATCCCAACCAGGAGGAAGATCCCGACCTCCCATTGGTACTCATCAAACATTTCCCGTAAAGCGATCAGATCAGATCCTAGTCAGGAGGAAGATTCCGACCTCCCATTGGTACTCATCAAACATTTCCCGTAAAGGGATCAGATCAAATCCTAGCCAGGACGAAGATCCCGACCTACCATTGGTACTCATCAAACATTTCCCGTAAAGCGATCAGATCAGCTTCCAGTCAGGAGGAAGATCCCGACCTCCCATAAGTACTCATCAAACATTTCCAGTAAAGCGATCAGATCAGATCCCAACCAGGAGGAAGATCCCGACCTCCCATTGGTGCTCATCAAACATTTCCTGCAAATTGATCAGATCAGATCCCAACCAGGAGGAAGATTCCGACCTCCCATTGGTACTAATCAAACATTTCCCGCAAACCGATCTGATCAGTTTCCAGCCAGGAGGAAGATTCCGACCTCCCATTGGTACTCATCAAACATTTCCCGTAAAGCGATCATATCAGATCCCAACCAGGAGGAAGATTCCGACCTTCCATTGGTACTCGTCAAACATTTCCCGTAAAGCGACCAGATCAGATCCCAGCCAGGAGGAAGATCCCGACCTCCCATTGGTACTCATCAAACATTTCCCGTAAAGCGATCATATCAGATCCCAACCAGGAGGAAGATTCCGACCTCCCATTGGTACTCGTCAAACATTTCCCGTAAAGCGACCAGATCAGATCCCAGCCAGGAGGAAGATTCCGACCTCCCATTGGTACTCATCAAACATTTCCCGTAAAGCGATCATATCAGATCCCAACCAGGAGGAAGATTCCGACCTTCCATTGGTACTCATCAAACATTTCCCGTAAAGCGATCAGATCAGATGCCAGGGAGGAGGAAGATCCCGACCTCCCATTGGTACTCATCAAACATTTCCCGCAAACCGATCAGATCAGATCCCAACCAGGAGAAAGATCCCGACCACCCACTTGTACTCTCAAACATTTCCCGTAAAGCGACCAGATCAGATCCCAGCCAGGAGGAAGATTCCGACCTCCCATTGGTACTCATCAAACATTTCCCGTAAAGCGATCATATCAGATCCCAACCAGGAGGAAGATTCCGACCATCCATTGGTACTCATCAAACATTTCCCGTAAAGCGATCATATCAGATCCCAACCAGGAGGAAGATCCCGACCTCCCATTGGTACTCATCAAACATTTCCCGCAAACCGATCAGATCAGATCCCAACCAGGAGAAAGATCCCGACCACCCACTGGTACTCTCAAACATTTTCCGTAAAGCGATCAGATCAGATCCCAGCCAGGAGGAAGATTCCGACCTCCCATTGGTACTCTCAAACATTTCCCGTAAAGCGATTAGATCAGATCCCAATCAGGAGGAAGATTCCAATCTCCCATTGAAACTTATCAAACATTATTTGCCGTAAAGCGATCCGATCAGATCCCAGCCAGGAGGAAGATTCCGACCTCCCATTGGTACTCATCAAACAATTGCCGCAAAGCGATCAGATCAGATCCCAGCCAGGAGGAATATTCCGACCTCCCATTGGTACTCATCAAACATTTCCCTTAAAGCGATCATATCAGATCCCAGCCAGGAGGAAGATTCCGACCTCCCATTGGTACTCATCAAACATTTCCCGTAAAGCGATCATATCAGATCCCAACCAGGAGGAAGATTCCGACCTCCCATTGGTAGTCATCAAACAGTATTTGCCCTAAAGCGATCAGATCAGGTCCCAGCCAGGAGGAAGATCCCGACCTCCTATTGGTACTCATCAAACATTATTTGCCGTAAAGTGATCAGATCAGATCCCAGCCAGGAGGAAGATTCCGACCTCCCATTGGTAGTCATCAAACAATATTTGCCCTAAAGCGATCCGATCAGATCCCAGCCAGAAGGAAGATCTAAACCTCCCATTGGTACTCATCAAACATTATTTGCACTAAAGCGATCAGATCAGATCCCAGCCAGGAGGAAAATTCCGACCTTCCATTGGTGCTTATCAAACATTATTTGCCGTAAAGTGATCAGATCAGATCCCAGCCAGGAGGAAGATTCCGACCTCCCATTGGTAGTCATCAAACAGTATTTGCCCTAAAGCGATCTGATCAGGTCCCAGCCAGGAAGAAGATCCCGACCTCCTATTGGTACTCATCAAACATTATTTCTCGTAAATCGATCAGATCAGATCCCAGCCAGGAAGAAGATCCCGACCTACCATTGGTACTCATCAAACATTTCCCGTAAAGCGATCATATCAGATCCCAACCAGGAGGAAGATTCCGACCTCCCATTGGTACTTATCAAACATTATTTGCCGTAAAGCGATCAGATCAGATCCCAGCCAGGAGGAAGATTCCGACCTCCCATTGGTACTCTCAAACATTATTTGCCGTAAAGCGATCAGATCAGATCCCAGCCAGGGGGAAGATTCCGACCTCCCATTGGTACTTATCAAACATTATTTGCCGTAAAGCGATCAGATCAGATCCCAGCCAGGAGGAAGATTCCGACCTCCCATTGGTACTTATCAAATAGTATTTGCCGTAAAGCGATCAGATCAGATCCCAGCCAGGAGGAAGATTCCGACCTCCCATTGGTACTTATCAAATAGTATTTGCCGTAAAGCGATCAGATCAGATCCCAGCCAGGAGGAAGATTCCGACCTCCCATAGTTTTGCGTCAAACATTATTTGCCGTAAAGCGATCAGATCAGATCCCAGCCAGGAGGAAGATTCCGACCTCCCATTGGTAGTCATCAAACAATATTTGCCCTAAAGCGATCAGATCAGATCCCAGCCAGAAGGAAGATCTAAACCTCCCATTGGTACTCATCAAACATTATTTGCCCTAAAGCGATCAGATCAGATCCCAGCCAGGAGGAAGATTCCGACCTCCCATTGGTACTTATCAAACATTATTTGCCGTAAAGTGATCAGATCAGATCCCAGCCAGGAGGAAGATTCCGACCTCCCATTGGTACTTATCAAACATTATTTGCCGTAAAGCGATCAGATCAGATCCCAGCCAGGAGGAAGATTCCGACCTCCCATTGGTACTGATCAAACATCATTTGCCGTAAAGTGATCAGATCAGATCCCAGCCAGGAGGAAGATCTAAACCTCCCAATTGGTACTCATCAAACATTATTTGCCCTAAAGCGATCAGATCAGATCCCAACCAGGAGGAAGATCCCGACCTCCCATTGGTACTCATCAAACATTTCCCGTAAACCGATCAGATCAGATCCCAGCCAGGAGGAACATCCCGACCTCCCATTGGTACTCATCAAACATTTCCCGTAAACCGATCAGATCAGATCCCAGCCAGGAGGAACATCCCGACCTCCCATTGGAACTTCTCAAACATTTCCCGTAAAGCGATCAGATCAGATCCCAGCCAGGAGGAAGATCCCGACCTCCCATTGGTACTCATCAAACATTTCCCGTAAAGCGATCAGATCAGATCTCAGCCAGGAGGAAGATCCAAACCTCCCATTGGTACTCATCAAACATTATTTGCCCTTAAGCGATCAGATCAGATCTCAGCCAGAAGGAAGACCCCAACCTCCCATTGGTACCCTTCAAACATTTCCCGCAGATCAGTCCGATCAGATCCCAGCCAGGACGAAAATCCCGACCTACCATTGGTACTCATCAAACATTTCCCGTAGACCGATCAGATCAGATCCCAATCAGAAGGAAGACCCCAACCTCCCATTGGTACCCATCAAACATTTCCCGTAGACCGATCAGATCAGATCCCAACCAGGAGGAAGATCCCGACCTCCCATTGGTACTCATCAAACATTTCCCGTAAAGCGATCAGATCAGATCCTAGTCAGGAGGAAGATTCCGACCTCCCATTGGTACTCATCAAACATTTCCCGTAAAGCAATCAGATCAAATCCTAGCCAGGACGAAGATCCCGACCTACCATTGGTACTCATCAAACATTTCCCGTAAAGCGATCAGATCAGCTTCCAGTCAGGAGGAAGATCCCGACCTCCCATAAGTACTCATCAAACA
The DNA here is from genome assembly GCA_963971465.1 of Lepidochitona cinerea. NCBI lineage: Eukaryota > Metazoa > Mollusca > Polyplacophora > Chitonida > Tonicellidae > Lepidochitona > Lepidochitona cinerea. Next base: position 42,193,773 of record OZ020551.1, on the reverse strand, counting down.
TTTCCAGTAAAGCGATCAGATCAGATCCCAACCAGGAGGAAGATCCCGACCTCCCATTGGTGCTCATCCAACATTTCCTGCAAATTGATCAGATCAGATCCCCACCAGGAGGAAGATTCCGACCTGCCATTGGTACTCATCAAACATTTCCCGCAAACCGATCTGATCAGTTTCCAGCCAGGAGGAAGATTCCGACCTCCCATTGGTACTCATCAAACATTTCCCGTAAAGCGATCATATCAGATCCCAACCAGGAGGAAGATTCCGACCTTCCATTGGTACTCGTCAAACATTTCCCGTAAAGCGACCAGATCAGATCCCAGCCAGGAGGAAGATCCCGACCTCCCATTGGTACTCATCAAACATTTCCCGTAAAGCGATCATATCAGATCCCAACCAGGAGGAAGATTCCGACCTCCCATTGGTACTCGTCAAACATTTCCCGTAAAGCGACCAGATCAGATCCCAGCCAGGAGGAAGATTCCGACCTCCCATTGGTACTCATCAAACATTTCCCGTAAAGCGATCATATCAGATCCCAACCAGGAGGAAGATTCCGACCTTCCATTGGTACTCATCAATCATTTCCCGTAAAGCGATCAGATCAGATGCCAGGGAGGAGGAAGATCCCGACCTACCATTGGTACTCATCAAACATTTCCCGCAAACCGATCAGATCAGATCCCAACCAGAAGAAAGATCCCGACCACCCACTGGTACTCTCAAACATTTCCCGTAAAGCGACCAGATCAGATCCCAGCCAGGAGGAAGATTCCGACCTCCCATTGGTACTCATCAAACATTTCCCGTAAAGCGATCATATCAGATCCCAACCAGGAGGAAGATTCCGACCTTCCATTGGTACTCATCAAACATTTCCCGTAAAGCGATCATATCAGATCCCAACCAGGAGGAAGATCCCGACCTCCCATTGGTACTCATCAAACATTTCCCGCAAACCGATCAGATCAGATCCCAACCAGGAGAAAGATCCCGACCACCCACTGGTACTCTCAAACATTTTCCGTAAAGCGATCAGATCAGATCCCAGCCAGGAGAAAGATTCCGACCTCCCATTGGTACTCTCAAACATTTCCCGTAAAGCGATTAGATCAGATCCCAATCAGGAGGAAGATTCCAATCTCCCATTGGAACTTATCAAACATTATTTGCCGTAAAGCGATCCGATCAGATCCCAGCCAGGAGGAAGATTCCGACCTCCCATTGGTAGTCATCAAACAATATTTGCCCTAAAGCGATCAGATCAGATCCCAGCCAGAAGGAAGATCTAAACCTCCCATTGGTACTCATCAAACATTATTTGCCCTAAAGCGATCAGATCAGATCCCAGCCAGGAGGAAGATCCCGACCTCCCATTGGTACTCATCAAACATTAGCCGCAAAGCGATCAGATCAGATCCCAGCCAGGAGGAATATTCCGACCTCCCATTGGTACTCATCAAACATTTCCCGTAAAGCGATCATATCAGATCCCAGCCAGGAGGAAGATTCCGACCTCCCATTGGTACTCATCAAACATTTCCCGTAAAGCGATCATATCAGATCCCAACCAGGAGGAAGATCCCGACCTCCCATTGGTACTCATCAAACATTTGCCGCAAAGCGATCAGATCAGATCCCAGCCAGGAGGAATATTCCGACCTCCCATTGGTACTCATCAAACATTTCCCGTAAAGCGATCATATCAGATCCCAGCCAGGAGGAAGATTCCGACCTCCCATTGGTACTCATCAAACATTTCCCGTAAAGCGATCATATCAGATCCCAACCAGGAGGAAGATTCCGACCTCCCATTGGTAGTCATCAAACAGTATTTGCCCTAAAGCGATCAGATCAGGTCCCAGCCAGGAGGAAGATCCCGACCTCCTATTGGTACTCATCAAACATTATTTGCCGTAAAGTGATCAGATCAGATCCCAGCCAGGAGGAAGATTCCGACCTCCCATTGGTAGTCATCAAACAATATTTGCCCTAAAGCGATCCGATCAGATCCCAGCCAGAAGGAAGATCTAAACCTCCCATTGGTACTCATCAAACATTATTTGCACTAAAGCGATCAGATCAGATCCCAGCCAGGAGGAAAATTCCGACCTTCCATCGGTGCTTATCAAACATTATTTGCCGTAAAGTGATCAGATCAGATCCCAGCCAGGAGGAAGATTCCGACCTCCCATTGGTAGTCATCAAACAGTATTTGCCCTAAAGCGATCAGATCAGGTCCCAGCCAGGAGGAAGATCCCGACCTCCTATTGGTACTCATCAAACATTATTTCTCGTAAATCGATCAGATCAGATCCCAGCCAGGAAGAAGATCCCGACCTACCATTGGTACTCATCAAACATTTCCCGTAAAGCGATCATATCAGATCCCAACCAGGAGGAAGATTCCGACCTCCCATTGGTACTTATCAAACACTATTTGCCGTAAAGCGATCAGATCAGATCCCAGCCAGGAGGAAGATTCCGACCTCCCATTGGTACTCTCAAACATTATTTGCCGTAAAGCGATCAGATCAGATCCCAGCCAGGGGGAAGATTCCGACCTCCCATTGGTACTTATCAAACATTATTTGCCGTAAAGCGATCATATCAGATCCCAGCCAGGAGGAAGATTCCGACCTCCCATTGGTACTTATCAAATAGTATTTGCCGTAAAGCGATCAGATCAGATCCCAGCCAGGAGGAAGATTCCGACCTCCCATTGGTACTTATCAAATAGTATTTGCCGTAAAGCGATCAGATCAGATCCCAGCCAGGAGGAAGATTCCGACCTCCCATTGTTTTGCGTCAAACATTATTTGCCGTAAAGCGATCAGATCAGATCCCAGCCAGGAGGAAGATTCCGACCTCCCATTGGTACTTATCAAACATTATTTGCCGTAAAGTGATCAGATCAGATCCCAGCCAGGAGGAAGATTCCGACCTCCCATTGGTACTTATCAAACATTATTTGCCGTAAAGCGATCAGATCAGATCCCAGCCAGGAGGAAGATTCCGACCTCCCATTGTTTTGCGTCAAACATTATTTGCCGTAAAGCGATCAGATCAGATCCCAGCCAGGAGGAAGATTCCGACCTCCCATTGGTACTTATCAAACATTATTTGCCGTAAAGTGATCAGATCAGATCCCAGCCAGGAGGAAGATTCCGACCTCCCATTGGTACTTATCAAACATTATTTGCCGTAAAGCGATCAGATCAGATCCGAGCCAGGAGGAAGATTCCGACCTCCCATTGTTTTGCGTCAAACATTATTTGCCGTAAAGCGATCAGATCAGATCCCAGCCAGGAGGAAAAAGATTCCGACCTCCCATTGTTTTGCGTCAAACATTATTTGCCGTAAAGTTATCAGATCAGATCCCAGCCAGGAGGAAGATTCCGACCTCCCATTGGTATTTATCAAACATTATTTGCCGTAAAGCGATCAGATCAGATCCCAGCCAGGAGGAAAATTCCGACCTTCCATTGGTGCTTATCAAACATTATTTGCCGTAAAGTGATCAGATCAGATCCCAGCCAGGAGGAAGATTCCGACCTCCCATTGTTTTGCGTCAAACATTATTTGCCGTAAAGTGATCAGATCAGATCCCAGCCAGGAGGAAGATTCCGACCTCCCATTGGTATTTATCAAACATTATTTGCCGTAAAGCGATCAGATCAGATCCCAGCCAGGAGGAAGATTCCGTCCTCCCATTGGTAGTCATCAAACAATATTTGCCCTAAAGCGATCAGATCAGATCCCAGCCAGAAGGAAGATCTAAACCTCCCATTGGTACTCATCAAACATTATTTGCCCTAAAGCGATCAGATCAGATCCCAGCCAGGAGGAAAATTCCGACCTTCCATTGGTGCTTATCAAACATTATTTGCCGTAAAGTGATCAGATCAGATCCCAGCCAGGAGGAAGATTCCGACCTCCCATTGGTAGTCATCAAACAGTATTTGCCCTAAAGCGATCAGATCAGGTCCCAGCCAGGAGGAAGATCCCGACCTCCTATTGGTACTTATCAAACATTATTTCTCGTAAATCGATCAGATCAGATCCCAGCCAGGAAGAAGATCCCGACCTCCCATTGGTTCTCATCAAACATTTCCGATAAAGTGATCAGATCAGATCCCAACCAGGAGGAAGATCCCGACCTCCCATTGGTTCTCATCAAACATTTCCCGTAAAGCGATAAGATCAGATCCCAACCAGGAGGAAGATCCCGACCTCCCATTGGTTCTCATCAAACATTTCCCATAAAGTGATCAGATCAGATCCCAGCCAGGAGGAAGATCCCGACCTCCCATTGGTTCTCATCAAACATTTCCCGTAAAGCGATAAAATCAGATCCCAACCAGGAGGAAGATCCCGACCTCCCATTGGTTCTCATCAAACATTTCCCATAAAGCGATCATATTAGATACCAATAAGATAATGTTTACAATTTTAGGAGAGGGAACCGAACTGAATGTATATTTACCGAACAGTGTACTGAAAACTGACTGCTAAAGACTTCGCAAAACAGTTGACACCAAAGTATGGCAAACACTCTTTTCTAGATATTTGGCACGCTATAATGTGCAGTAAACATACCCTTGCAAAACAAATCCTTAATTATTCTAAAGGTGAAAAACATTCATTCATGTATAGGGAATGTGGAGTCTTAAGTATTGGCCTATGTAGCTTTAGAGTAGATATGAATGTTTGTTTCGGAGGGGATTTTTATGATAATCTAGATTTGTTTCAGCGAAAATCGACGTCAATGACAGGGATTAAATACTCTAATAGCCTGTTTAATCAGTGTACAACAACAACCACCCCCTGTATATCCAACCAACGTATAAAGCCTTTCAATCAGCCAAAGTGTGTTCGTTCAAAAGGAATCCAGAGGCGGCAAATTCACCAGAAGTGAAACCTGACGGAAGAAATTTGTGAAGATGCTAAATTTACGATTTGTGATATAACGGTCTCTTTTTTGTGTGGAAGGATATATAAACAAAACCAAGGTTTATCCCGTGAAAAGGTAGAACTGGACTTTGGAATAGGGATTTCTTTTTAAGCTGGCATGTATTGGTTCGTATGCACTCATGCCTTCCTCCAAAAGAAATATTTCTGTTCTTTCGTCGGCGACTGGAAAGACTGGCTCATTTTCGGACAACATGGGGTCAAAAGTATTCAGTCAAGCGTGGAACTACATAAATTTTCTTTTTAATTTACCAAGTTCTAATCCATTGTTAAAAAACTAAGAGCTTCAATGAAAGTTTTAGTTGCTTAACTTTTTTTATTCCGATTTTTTATAACGATTTGCTTAGAAGGTTCCATATTTAAGAAATGCAAGCGCCAGAGCATTAGACTGAAGTTCCCATAGAGCGGCAGAGGGGAACAGTATTTCCGAAAAGTTAATCGTATTATTCGATTAAAGTCAAGACAGTTATAAAACAAGGCCTAAACAAAATCTACGCTCAACATACTTATATTTATGGTCAACATACTTATACGTAGTTAAGTCAGCAGTGACAAAACTGTTTGTTATTGTAACTAATAAATAGAGCTCTCCCAAAATACGTTTGTGAGATTACAAGAGATTAAGACGGAGTATTTTGGTTTGTACGTTTTGAACAAACTTGTATTATAACGCAAGACTTTATGAGAGGGTGTGCAAGTGATGTCAGCTAGAGGAATGGCTCAAGACTTATACTCTGTCAAGAGGAATTCGTGTGGAGATAATTTTCCTTGGACATGACATCGACTTGTCATCGATGTCATAAAGAAAAATGGTAAGTTGAGTTTATTTCCAATATAAACACAAAGGCAACATTCTGGTGATAAGAAATCATCATTAATGGCAATAACATATTAAGGGCGAAAAATGTCATTTTGAGTGTGTAGAACACATCCCTAGAGCAGAAGGTCAATAGCTCGTATAGCCTCCATTAGTCCACATTACAGCTTCCAACCTGCGTCTCGCCCCTCCAGTGAGACGTCGGATCTGTTGAATGGGTAACTGCCGCCAATACCGATGTAATGTGACTTCCAAGATTTTGTACAGGAGGGTCGAAGGCTTGAATATTTCTGCCCATCCTAAAGCAAATGGGGTCTATAGGATACAAATCCGGACTCACGGCGGGCCAAGGCAGAGTTGTTACAGCTTCGTTTTGGAAGTAAGCTATTACTGCCCGGGAATGAGGTCTGACGTTGTTATCCATGTACACATGTCTCGAGCATAATGAGTGGTTCTCAAAATGAGGCAAGACAACTGGTTGCAGGACCTCCGTCACCTGTACCGGTCACCTGTGAGGTTTCCTCGTTTAGTGACCAAGTTCAGTTTGCAGTCGTGAGAGATGCACCCCTAAACCATTACAGAGCGAACTCCATAAGGAACATATGGATGGATGTTCTTGGGTGTATAAGTTGTATTTTTCTGCCTCCAACGTTAGCTGAACAAGCTATACGGGTATATTGTAAGTTGATGGGTTTAGACAACGTTAGCTCAACAGGCTATACAGGTATATTGTAAGTTGATCGGTTTAGTCAACGTTAGCTCAACAAGCTATACGGGTATATTGTAAGTTGATGGGTTTAGACAACGTTAGCTTAACAAGCTATACAGGTATATTGTAAGTTGATGGGTTTAGACAACGTTAGCTCAACAAGCTATTCGGGTATATTGTAAGTTGATGGGTTTAGACAACATTAGCTCAACAAGCTATTCGGGTATATTGTAAGTTGATGGGTTTAGACAACGTTAGCTCAACAAGCTATATATGTATTCCAAACACAAGTGCATGTAACCATAACAACGAGCCCTGCTAATTTTATAAACAAAGAAACAATTTACCAGAACTGATTCTCAAAAAAAATGGGCTTAAAATTGTCCATGATGGCTTCACCTTTTAAATGGCTATGCTCTGATTGGTTGCTGCGTGGTTAAAAACATTGAATTCACTTTTTATTGACCACTCGAAATTGGCATGCATGTAAATCGATGTAGAACAGAGATTTTATGCTTTAAGTTGGTGATTTTAAATTTTTTATTCAAGGTGTTTGAAGCGTGCGTTTTGTTCTGGGGTCATCAGAGATATTTAAAAAATCTATATATTTACTTATTTGGGGCGAAAGGGACATTTGAATCGTTTATTGTAAATTATATCATACAAAAATATCCCCTTTCTAACACACTTTCTGTTTTTGTTTATTTTTTCATAGAGGGGCCAGAATCTGGAAGGTGGAAATTGCTGTATTTGTTTCGGTGCATTGTCACTGCCCATTATTGGCATTTCCATGCTGTTTACGGGTACATGTTTTGTAATGAACCAATATTTGCTTGAACCAGAGGCGTTAGAAGCACCGACGGGAAGCGACCTTGACCTTCTAAAACTGGGATATTACCTCATTGCCATAGGTGCCGCGGCAATCATCATCGCTATTATCATGGCCTTAGTATACTACACACAGTGCTATAAAACACACAACAAAGTGGATTGTATAAACAAATTAGACGTTCCGAAAATGGTGATACAATCACCGTCAGGCACGATTAAAGAACATGGGCTATTTGTTTTAAGTGATATTTCGTCCCCAAATTTTAAGACTGTGAAACCCAAAAGACACAGGAGCCATCACAAAAAATTTCACAGCTGGTTGAATCCTCATGCAGAAAATCCATTCGAAACAGAACAGTACTTGGCGGTTCCAAATCTAGGACAATGGACAAAAACAACCCTCATCAAAAGTGCCTCTTGAAGGCAGTATATAATTGTTACTTTTCATCCATTGCTATATACAAGTTGTTATAAGTTTGGTTATTTTTTCTCTTGTACAGTTCGAACTCTTCCGTCCGTTGGGAACAACTTGCTTTTCAAAATGAGTATATCTAAATCTTCTCATACATTGTATATATGCCTACATTACATAGCCATTTTATATTATTCCGTTCAATACGATACTCTGAAAAATAGAAATTGCTGTTATTCTAATATATCCGTCGTGTTTGAGTCACTTATAAACTTCATGTGGAAAAGACATACCCATTCTCTTGACTGAGAAAACATACTAACTTAGCGGGGCAAGTCTGCATTTACATTCTCAGCAAACCCGGGCTATTCCCGTCCTACTCCACTTTGTTTGAACATGCCTCGGACAATCTACACGCTTTAAACCGGAAATCACCGTAGTTTTAGCTGAATACAAATGACGTTTATATCACAATTTATATCACAATTTATCTTACCATTGACATAAATGGAAAACTAAAATAACATTTCAACACAACGTTATCTGTTTATATATGTTATTTAGCCCGTTAAACCACACCTTGTGTTATAAACATGAATTCCGATGCAGTTTCGTAACATGTGTGGATTGTTCTCGTGTATTCAGTTATATTGGATTTAGGGTAAAATAAGAAAATAGAGCTTTTCCAATCCTCATAATAATTGTCAAATTCTTGAACCCTCTAAATGATGTGAAGCGTTCGTTCTATGGCTAATATTTTGGAGAATACAAACGGAACCAAGGGCAATTTAAGAAAATGTCTTGATTTCTACAATGCTCTACAGGGAAGGAGGGCGGGGGGGGGGGGGGGGTGTTGTAAATTTGACTGTGGCGACCAAAAAGGTAGCCGCGAAACAAACACTTTGCGTATCCTCTTAATTACTAATGTAAGGGTCAGAACCACTCTGTTATGTAACTTTCAGCCTCGATCAGTTTTAATTAAATCATTGGAGGAATCCTGATATGTACCAGAACTACGTCTGTCTTAGTTTGTGTAACACAGCATTATAGATGACTTCAGCATTTGTATTCGAACCAAAAATACGGCGTTTTACCCTATAAAAAGCGCAGACTGTCAGGACGTGTCAAAACCGACCAGTAGAGGGCGAATACAGCCTAAATTTGTTCCGAATGGCCTACATTCACCAGGATCAGTTCGGGTATTTACGTACGTCAAATACCCCAGTTGGAACACACTTCGGCTATCTTCGCTCGCTATCGGTCGGGCTTTGACATGTGCGTAAATCTCCAAAGTTTCAGAGTGTAAATACCCTTCCACAGTTTGCAGGTCATTTTGAAGGCGACGATAAAAAATAAGCTCTGAAACGAACATTTCCATATCCCCTTGGGAGCCTAACAGAAGTCATCTAGTATAAATTATTGTGTAAAGAACCGAAACACTCTATTTCTTTACTTTCAAGCTTTTGGTCAGTTATAATTGATTAATTGATATTTTACACCACGCTCAAGATTATTTCACTTATATGGCGGCGTTGCCAGGTTTAGTGGGTGAGGAAACCGGGCGTATTGCCCGAAGGAAATCCCCACCTTCGGCGAGTACCTGGCAACTCTTTTTCATACAACGAACGAGTGAAAAATCCAATTCAAAGTGTGAGTCAGTCTGTATTTCTCAGATAAAGTTCGTAAAATTATACTGTGGAGTTAGATCACTCCCACAACTTAAAACATTAGGGCGCTTGTGCGCATGTTCAGGTTCCGGGTGTGTTTACATTGTGGGTACCTGATAAATCTGTTTTTCAATTTAAAATGAAAAATATTAGATGATGCCAAAACTTTCAATTTCTGGTAAAATAGAAAGTTCCTAACATCTTCTGTCTGGGAAAAATACAGAAAACCGCCAACTGTTTTTTATCTAAACAGTATTCTGGATTTTTGCGGCGAGTGTGCCTTTAACGTCAATATTTTTGTTTTTCAAGGCACTTCAAACGCTCAACTTCTCACTACGATCGAAAATTGTGAAAAAATCCGAATTTTAGCGAAAAAAATCCGAACTTTAGCAGTTCATGCCATTTTAATTTATTTCCACGTCGAGTTGATATCCATAGGGCTACAATAAAAGAGCAGAGACCTATTGAAGTTCAGCTTCCCTGTTTTGCTTTTCATGGCCTTTTCAAATGGAAGAGTATATAAGGCTGACTCGGTACAGATATTCCACAGAGTGACCTCCCTTTACACTGTCAGCCTATGTATCGCGTGTGCAAATAAGTAAAAATCAAAATCATCGAGAAAGACTAACCATTGCATATAATGATCGAAATGAAATGTACCACATATAGTATCATTGACTTCACAACTCCGGGAATGTGCAAATGCTTAGTTTATTTTATAGGCTTTATTCAACAAAATACAAATTGATTACAACTTATATAGTGTGGTATTTGTATTTGTGGTAAGTCAATTTCCATTTACTTAAATGTTTGATTAAAAAACGCCTACACATGCAAAAAGCCCTCCATGTGATCTTGAACAAGAATGTAAAAATTTTACACAATGCCGAAAACATCAATCATAATATAAAACGGACAAATGACATGAAATGGGATGATGGTGTATTTTAATTTGAATCGTACATCATAACGTGTTCAAATGTAACAAAAAATAAATGTAACGAAAACTAATGGTGATACATTTAATGTATAGGCTGGACGGATAGTTAGAGATCATTTATTGTCTTAAAAGAAAATATCACATACAAAAATAGAACATTCATAAAACGTTACAATCGTATCAGATATCCCGAAAACCGAGATACCTGAAGAGTCATTGACAACAAATCTTAAATACTCAAGATGTAACTCATCCTCATCTTCTCTACTTTGGTATCATCACAAAATAGATCAACTTTTAAGAGTGAAGACGTGAAGAGGAATCGCAGCAGTAAGGTTCATTTACAGTTATAAGTCAACATACGTTACCTGGAATAACGCGAGAAAGAGAGCGATTCTTAATACAGCAAATCAGCGAAAAATCGCTTTCTTCAACACGAAGAAATGAAATGTAAACCATGAATCAAAGCGAAATCTACCGCTAACTTTTGAATAAAACGTGTACGTCCATTGACAATTATCACAGACGGGGTAAAATTAAAGTGAAAGTGGAACCAAATAAAATTGTGGCCACGTCTCAGGTATCACTTTTCTAATGTTATCATAAAAAGTTCTTATTTTGTATTCTTATTTTGCCAATATTTGGCACCTCATGCCACTTTAAACAACATGGTGGGCTTCCTGTCGGGATTAAGGTCCGCATCTCAAACAGAACGATATATATATGTAGTTTTGAAGGTTGCTTTATTTTACAATGCACCCACCCATCGATCACGCATTGTTTTTTGGTTACTTTTCACTTTAGAACGCGAAGAAACCTCGATCGTTGGATTTAACAACCGGTATAAAATAGACACACGTCTAAACCTTGCGTCTATCTATTAACAACATCAAACACGTCCATGTCAAACAATTCGTGCTAAGTTTGGTGGAATTCTAAAACAAAATATAAACACTATTTCTTCCATGGAAATTTAAATATGTATTAGAGAGCTAGCCTACTTCTACAATAGTATTGCAGAGACATAAAACCAAAATGTATATACACTTGGTAAACATTTGTCAAATATTCTAATTTTCCACATGTGGACCAGAAATTGTATAAATTGCTTTGAGTGGAAATTTGGTTTGTTAACTAACACTGTATAAGAATAATGATTTCAATAACATTTCACGGTGTTCTGCACTTTCTTTACTTTTCTCCTGTCTTTTAAACGGAAATCAGATTTCAGATTTCGCAGGTACTTTTTGTGTGATACGACACGGTGTATTGGCGGAGCGGTTTGTTTACGTTCCGTTGTCCTTGGTTGCACCTGGGACATTCAATGGTATCTTTACATCATAAACGTGTTATGGGCCTTAACTTGTCTTGCGTAGAAATGAATCCCTTGGTGACGTCATTCGCCAAGGCTTTTACAATCTCTAGCACAACCGGAGACACGAGTTTTGACATGCAGATATAGTAACAATGTATATTCAAGAGAAGTAATTATGTAATTTTTACTTGAAAGACTCTTTAGGGAATAAATTGTATTGAGCGAAAGAAAAGTTCGCCAAAACCAAATTAGATAAGGTAAGTACATTTAAAACACAAGTGGAATAAAGGCATTCAGGTACAAATGGGGATTTTCTGAATACCGGCACATAAGCAATGCAAAGTAGCTTTATAACCAGTAGCTGGATTTGGGTATTGCCAGTTAACAAAAAAGGAATTCTTGCACCTAACTCACTGAATAATACATATAAACCTTTAGAATGTTCCTGTTACTTTTTTACTTTGCAGGGAGTCATTTTTTCTGGGTTTACATGTATTTTTACTGTTAATATAGATCTTGCAAAAAATTTGCTTCACATGTTTAATCACATGGAAAGTTTTTCCTAATCATCAGAAAGTAAATAATTCCGCTTGGAAATACTTTTTGATTCAGTTTTTGACAATTTATGTGTATATATTTGACGTATTTTTCCACACTTTTTTCATTATTTCTGATCGTCACGACATTAAGAGGCTTTGAAGGCCATCGAAAGAACTAAATGATTAGCGTTGGAATGAGGTAAATCCATACAGTATGTGGCCTATACGAACCGGAATAGTGTTAAAAAATTAAACAAAATTTAAATAATCGGGACGAACATTTATTCATTCTAAGCCAAAGTTAGTTCAAAACAATACTTTATCGTACATTCTGGAGACTAGACGCACTAGAAACCTTCTGAATTATACGTCTTGAGAAAAATAGGCGATAATTTCAACATTTTGTTTTTACGTCAACATATCAACATTTTTGACAGCTCATGCCCCTTTAAATAGGTCCCAAATGTAAAATTTTTTCCAATAAAAATTTTCGGAGCCAGCATAATTTAACCATAATATTGTGGTAGGGATTACCTTTCCATGATAGATTTCGATAGTTTCCTTAATTTTTTAAGATAATCAGGTTTTAATCAAGGTGGTGCTGTTTATTTCTGTTGGTTAGATATATATGACGGTAAGAATACTCATGAGCTAAGGACTATTGTTACTTTTAATCAGTTAATTGATTGATCAAAATGGTGGATATTCTCCGACGTGTTCAAGATTATTTGCTTTTAACAGCGAAGCTCTATGAGGAGAAATTCGACCCTATATGTACCAGTAAGAAGTATCCGGATCTCCTGTCACTGTGTGATAACAATCCCAGAAGAGTCATTCTATTAAGAAACCAGAAGGAACTCTGAGAAATGCGTTCACCAATTTTAACTGATCGCCATTCACATGGTTAAAGGAGAGAAACCAGGATTGGTCAACTTAAAACTTCTGTATGTATTCAACATGGCGCGTTTGTATGAGTTAGAGTTATGACCGCTTGGCATGGCCGATAATATATAATAATGTAAAATGAACATCAAAATAGGTATTTAACTAAAAAACATGCCTCCGTTAAACTCAAACTGCGGCAAATATAACGAAATCCAATCATTACAAAATGGCGTCAGAAGGGATGGGTTTCATGGAATTAGCATTGTATAGCATTCAATGGAAACGATACTAACAAATTCAATTTTTTGTTATCCATCAAAAGATTCAAAAGAAAATAACTGGGAATATTCTTAAAAAAACTGAAAACATACCAAATACAGAATACTATACGGTGAATACTTTGAAATAACAAACAAAACATAAACAGAAAATGTATCTCAAGACATTTTTTGATAGATCTTAATTGAAATTAATTTGAATTCACAGTTCTGTGTTTTTTTGTTTCAATCTTCATTTGTATCAATTTAAAGAAAAATCCCAAACCTTGAAAAGTTTTACAACGTAAGGAAAAATATACCCTTAAATAGCACCAGATCTTTTTTGAGCTCATTTCTGTTCTTCAGCGAACTGGTTGAAGAAACATATTTATCACAGGGGTTGGACTGCCAAGGAACTACAACACAGATGTCTTTCAAAACGAAAGTTTTTTCGAGAAAACTGCTATTTGCTTTTTACCCTACACCATTTTTTGGTAAAGTGCTAAGAAGTTTACACTTTGCGTAACATAACAAAATTGTATGGATTGCGTAATAATAATTTGACCATGTTATGAGACATTTTTGCGTATTTGCGTATAAGAAATTACGATATGTTATCCCAAGCAATCTTTAAAAAGGCGTATCCATATCTGGGACATGCGTTTACTTACACGTTTTTTTTTTGTTCGAAAGAATGGACAAATTTCGTCCATTAGGTGGGCTATATGGAAAATAAAGATGTAAACAGTATATGTTACAGTCATTTTTTAACACAATATCGCTTAATGAATTCCATCAAAATAGTAAAAATTTCATTTTTACACAAAATAATATTTTAAATAAATAATTATGTCAAATACATATGATGTGAAATCTAAAAAAGTTGACTCTCAAGTACAGGAAAACAACCCAGCGCTAAAAGCAATTCTGAGACGAAAACCGGTTCGAATATCTATGTTGCTGTCTTCTTCTGTCCCTTTTTTAAGTTGTTGATATATAAAAACGATGAGATAATTTATCCTCAATATCACAGATTGCCGTTAAAGCATTTGTTACACATTGCGTAAAGCTTTAAAGGTTGTGTAAAACATTCTTGAAAAAATGCGTGATTTTTGGTAAAGTAATCATTTAAGAATGTCGGACAACTGTCTGTCAAATTGCTGCATATCTGATACTTGAGTAGGGTTTGGTTGTTGGATATCACGATGCTCGCTTGTTGTGGTGAAGGACGAGCTTTCTTGACTCGAGATACTCCCGGGAACAACCCGGAAATCATAACGTTCTCTACCCTCTCTTCCGCCATTTTGAATCTCTAAAATGTCTTGTTGTTCTGCATCAATAGAACCCGTATCCGGCGTAGTTCGGGAAGTGTCCGATTCTCGTCGATTCGTGTAATCCAAATCAGTTGATAAGCTATCAGGAGTATCTCGTGACTCATTCAATCGTTTTAATGGTAAACCATAGTCAGTTGCAACGTTAAAAATATTGGCACTAGCCTCGCTTAGAACACTGTCAGGAGTTTCGACCGATAAGCTGTCTTTATCGTTGAAGGCGCTACTATGCAACACTATTTTTTTGTTACGAGAAAGATTTTGCGTTTCGTACCAGAATCTATCGGGTGTTCTTTTACTATATTCTTCATAATGGCTGAGCGTAAGCACTTCCGGTCCACCAGAATCACACGAAGAAAATTGTTCATCAGCGGGAGCTATTTTCATTGGCTGAGGATAATTTGCTGAGGAATTAATTTCACTGTCTCTGTCTGTTAGATCTTCTGTAATGTCACTACAGCTAATATTATGATCGTAACTTCCACTGTCATTTTCTTGGAAATCTGGGTTTAAAATGTGGTGCGTATGATAAAAAAGTATAGCTTGGTGCTTGGTTCTAGACTCTCTTGGATGCATAGAATCGGGCTCTTCTTGTGCTTCGTGATGAGTTGGCAGACGGCTTGACGAATGCTTTGAACGTTTATGCCGAGATCGTTTCGAGTGTTTTCTGTGATGCTTACTGTGTGACCGCACACCAGTTGTAGGGCG
The DNA here is from genome assembly GCA_963971465.1 of Lepidochitona cinerea. Taxonomy (NCBI): domain Eukaryota; kingdom Metazoa; phylum Mollusca; class Polyplacophora; order Chitonida; family Tonicellidae; genus Lepidochitona; species Lepidochitona cinerea. The sequence continues at coordinate 42,178,391 of OZ020551.1, read as the reverse complement.
ATTATATTGAGGTTCAAGACTCTCCGGGGTTTTTATCACGGGTATTACGGGAATCTTTGGTAATGATGGAGGTTGTTCTTTCTTTGGGTTATTTGTAATGCCACGCTCAGTACATTCACCACTCGACTTGTTACACACAGTAAAAAATAACACACTCACTAAAACACCAATAATTAAGGACACTGTGGCTGCTACTGTAAGTATAATACCCAGGTTCCTTTGTCCGTCTGAATTCTGCCATCCCTCGGGTAGAGTAGCCAGATCAAACATGCCATAGTCCAATATCATAGACAAGCCAGTTGAGAAGAGTGCAATACCGAGAAATGTACATAAGATACCGGACACACAATAGCAACAATGTGACTTCATCCTCCCCTCGTCCTCAGACATCTGTAACAACAATAGGATAACATAGTTAAGAATAATAAGTATATGGGAATAAAGTAAATAGGATTTTAAAATTGCAATTATTTTGAACTTTTGTATTTATTATTTGGTATACATTATCAGTAGCATTCCCTTTTGTAGGTCAATTAAGTAAACACGATGAAATATAGTTTCATAGTTTCGTCAAAGCGAGAAGGCGCCACCGTATGTTTTTCTTTCATTGGGAAAATCCTCTGGCATTACCAAAATACAAAAGGAAATCTCCAAACAACCTCCAAATTGAAACAACTATCATTTTATTGATAAAGAAAATATCTTAATAAAAGTTGTGCATGTTGTTCTAAAAGATGAATGTTTTGTCTTCTATAGTTGATAAAAATCACGAAACTGGTGACATTAAAGACTTGCAATTTAACATTATTTTTCAGTTGCCATAGAATATTAACTTACAAGCCATCCATTGTGTCTCTAAATTAGTATTCTAGTGGAGAAGTATGCCAATAAATAAGTTACATAAGTTTATTTACATAATATCAAAACAAGCCATAAAGAATTCACATTATTATTCCCCGGTTGGCAAAGTATCAAAGTAAATAACGTAAAATGAAACGAGATAATGCGGAAATTAAACGACGGTTATATCGATTGCCAGTTCCACCGGAAGTCTGTAACAAAAGCACTCACCGCCTGAATACAGACCCAAACAATGGAATCATAACTGATAAATATTGATCTGGATTATTGAGCAGACATGAGGCAAAATACACTGAGAAACCTGACTTATTTAGCAGACATGAGGCAAAACACACTGAGAAACCTGACTTATTGAGCAGACATGAGGCAAATACACTGAGAATCCTGACTTATTGAGAAGACATGAGGCAAAATACACTGAGAAACCTGACTTATTGAGCAGACATGAGGCAAAAAACACTGAAAAACCTGACTTTATTGAGCAGACATAAGGCAAAATACACCGAGCAACCTGACTTATTGAGCAGACATGAGGCAAAATACACTGAGAAACCTGACTTATTGAGCAGACATGAGGCAAAATATACTGAGAAACCTGACTTATTGAGCAGATATGAGGCAAAATACACTGAGAAACCTGACTTATTGAGCGGACATGAGGCAAAATACACTGAGAAACCTGACTTATTGAACAGACATGAGGCAAACACACTGAGAAACCTGACTTATTGAGCAGACATGAGGCAAAATACTCTGAGAAACCTGACTTATTCAGCAGACATGAGGCAAAATACACTGAGAAACCTGACTTATTGAGCAGACATGAGGCAAACGCACTGAGAAACCTGACTTATTGAGCAGACATGAGGCAAATATACTGAGAAACCTGACTTATTCAGCAGACATGAGGCAAGCGCACTGAGAAACCTGACTTATTGAGCAGACATTAGGCAAATACACTGAGAAACCTGACTTATTGAGCAGAGATGAGGCAAATACACTGAGAAACCTGACTTATTGGGCAGACATGAGGCAAAATAAAATGAGAAACCTGACTTATTGAGCAGACATGAGGCAAAATACACTGAGAAACCTGACTTATTGAGCAGACATGAGGCAAATACACTGAGAACCCTGACTTATTGAGCAGACATGAGGCAAAATACGCTGAGAAACCTGACTTATTGAGCAGACATGAGGCAAACACACTGAGATCCCTGACTATTGAAAACATGAAAAACCTACAAAGACTTCATAACGCTGTATACTAAAAAAAGCAAGAACATAAAATATAGTTGGGATTAAATGCATTGGATTACATGTCTTGTTTAACACGGGATGTCTTGTTTTACATGTGATGTACAACACGGGATGAAATTGTATGGATGATTGCAACCTTTGCAATAAATTGATACACATCGTTTTTAGCTGATAGTTTCATCTGTGTTGAAATGTTTAGCAATTACAGTATTGTAAGATGTCATCATCAACCCTAAAATTTGTCTCCCGTGATTGCATGCCTTGTAAATATGTATCCTTACCTTCTTTGGCCGATTTCTAAATGACACTGCAACCGATTTCTACTAGACACTGCTAATACGGAAAACTGAGCAAGGGTAAAACGCTTTCAAGGCTTGATAGTGTCTGATACACTTCAATTAATATATGCAAAAAGTCCGTCCGAATTTATCGATGGTGTAGTATTTTCCTTTAAACCCATTGTACTAGTTTCACATGTGTGTAAAATAACCATGAAAACTTGGATCGTGGATTCACGTTTCTCTTCACATCCGCCAACTCTCCAAGTGGATATCATGTTACGGCTACCACAAGTTTGTATTATCTCCCCTTCACAATTGCATGATTTTAAGTTGTGAATATGTACAATCGAATGGACCGTACAATAATAGTGAAGACTTCGGTTTCTGAAAGACTCATCAAAGCTGTGTAGATAGGACTTACTATGAAGAGAGAGCATGTATAGGCTCGAGTGTTAGCTAAAACCAAGGTAGCTTCAAGGTCGTGTTAATTGTAGGCTTAATCCATTTACAATACTGACGACTGTCCTTATTACGTCAATGAAGGAAGTACAAATACCCATAAATAATACAATATCATAATCGGTAGGACAAGTTCTCTAAAGCCAATGCAAACAATGTTAGTCTAAGTTTAAATATACCCACTTATCCTATTTTGTCAGTTGATATTGTTATAGAGCATTATTACTTCAGTAGCACTGCAAGCATTACCGTTATTGTTACACCACAAAAAGCTTTCCTTCTTGAAGGAACTAATGTGTTAACAAGCACACGGCTTAATAAAGCAAGCATCGAACTAAGCCATATGTGGACTAAGGTTAATATATCGTTTTAGTACAACTTTGAGGATTCCCCTGTTAAGTGACAACACACATTCTGTTTGTTTCTATAAGCTTATAGTTGAAATCATTAAAGAGAATTGCCTTTGTTGAGGTTACTTCCAAACAAAGAGACAGAATTTCGTCGGCTGCATCGTATTCAGAAACGAACATTTTTTCACGCGGCTTTTTTTTATTCGGCCCATCGCTACGTGGAATACTCATACATTTAACGCAGATGGCATTTCAATTTCTAGGCATAAATCTACTCAAACATGAGTAAAAGCGTTAGACTATAGCATCGAAGCGAAAGTTTAGGATCTGTAACGTAAAATACACCTAAATACGTACCGTTGTGGAGTTCACGCTGAAGTGACAAACCGTTAAAACGTCTTCAACAGAAAAAAATCGAACCATGCAAAATTTAGAGAAAGATATATTCCGGAAGCATTGATGGATGTACTCCAAAGTTGGGGCAATGTGTTTAACTGCAGAATGGACTTCAAGCTGATATGGACACAGTGCGATAAATAAGCTATCGAATTGGCTCAGCTTTGGTGCCGAAATATATATTTTTTTACATTTATTAGTTACAGATGTCTATATCACGGGTGTTCAGCCAAATTCACAACCACGTGTATCAATATCCAAGAGCATTGACATCAAAGGTGACTCAGTATTATAACGCCAAGGACCCAGGGAAGACAGTTTGCATGTCAATACAAAGTAAAACGCAAAGTCCTTGTGTGATTATCAATTGGCTACACTAATGTACACTTGCCGTACTCAAAGCGATCGACATTATTTTGTTAAAAAGATAAAAGTGAATACCTGCGATGGAAAACTTATAACAAATTATATTCCTTTCAGATAAATGATTTGATCATGTAAACGGAATCGCACCTTATGAGGTGATAACACAATGTTGGCCATTTGTGTTAATGGCTCATACATTTAGAGCTTTTACTTTTGTCAATGGTTAAACATTGTGAAATGCTTGTATAGGTTATCTTAATAAAGCTCCACGTCTAATATTTCGCAAACTACATGTATATTTTAGAACTAAGGTACATACATCATTTTGTTAGACATATATTTGAATATGAAGCGTCCATGGTACCACGTGCGTGACTTGGCCAAACATCACAGAATGAATGAACCGATTTGTTTATCGTAGCAACCAAAATGGCGGCCTTGTGAATGCTTGGCAACGGTCTCTCTTTGGACCATGTGAATCAGAATGTAAGAGTATCCGTTGGCTTTATTTCTGGTAAATGTATTGCAAATACCTGACACTTGAATAATAACGAGAGAGTTTCTCTTTTCAGGCTAAAATTAACAGACTGTGGGAGGTATATTTCCTGGACGGCCTTTGAAAAAGGTTATATAGAGAAATCCGATTCTGCTAAACAAGGTCGTCTTATTCATTGACCGTAAGTGCACACTACTCATATCAGATTACAGTTCTTATTGTTTGTTAGTATATTACTGTCATCACTAAATCACGGTATTGTGATTATCCGGTGAGACAAAAAAGTTATCGTATTGCCAAATAAATACCCTTTTTAATTGAACACACAGTTTTTCTAATAGGCTTACATTGAAAATCATAAATGCCTGTCGGTAATATTTCACGTAAAGCACACCATTGCCGAAGGGCCTGAAAGAAAAGGGGGCGTCGGTGGCTCAGTCGGTGAGAGTGATACCCCTCAGTCCGACACAATGACGGATTGCTTCTGTCAACTAGAGTGAGGTTTATTTGCGTTGCAAACTGTATTGAAAATTGTTTACAATTCGAAGCACTTAATTTAAAAAGAAGTCATCGTAAAATTCTAGACGTGTAGTGGCTGGGAATATAAACTGAAAAAAGATAAATAAATATTGAGTCACAGGTAAGCTTCAAAGGAAATTCTAAAGCTTTGGAGAAAATCCCATCGTTATGTTTCATAGGTAATTGCACGCCGCATTGTTTCTAGGTACTCTCCTGGAGACAGCTCTGTGCGGCGAGGAAGCGCTGATTTGCCGGAATTAAAATGACCAGATATAGCTATAGGGAACAGTACTTGTGACTAGTGGTGGAAGGGAAATCCCTTTATCGTGATCGGTGCGTGGTTTGGTAACTACCGGTGAATAAAAACGCTACCGGTTAGTTTTTAACAGCACCATATAAATCAAACCGTTCACTAAATCGACCGGTCTGATGGCTGCAAAGAATTTGACACACCCTTCGCCATTTTCAGGGTAACTCCGCGCTTATTAGCCCAGGCCGATATGTTTCCCGAACTTTGAGATTTCTGAAACCAGGATATCGGACATGCGCGATTTAATAGTCTCTCGAGAATGTATCTCTCAGTGCCAAACTGAGCTCCTATATCAATGTGATTTTCAAAGCGTTTTTCACGTAAGCTATCCCTTCTTATTGAATAAAAATAAAAATTCGCGATATTTCACTCAACCTTCGCTTATAATAGGAATATGCTTGAAAACCGTATCTGGATCGATACTGGAGTTATGCAGTTTATGATATTTGATTTTTTTTTATGGAAACCAGAATTTAATTCGGAATGATGCAATTTTAAATAGGAACGTGCTTCATGGTCATAGAATGCCAAATGCGAAACTAAAAAAAACTGTATCAGTATCGATATTTGACATCCCGACCACCGGTCGACCGACAGACAGACAGACAGAGTGACTTATAAAGCTGCTTGTCACGGCTAAACATTTCACAATGGATTTTCCCTCGATCGCCGTATGTGGAAGAGTTGCCAGGCACTCGCCGAACGTCGGGTATTTCATCCGTGCTTATAACACTAAACCTGGCTACGCCGCCATATAGGTCAAATAACAAGGCCGACAACTTTTAGGGTCTAAATCTCAACTAAAATTTTGTATGAACATGCACAGTGTAGCTATAGTTGTTTCAGGGATAAACTGTTATGATTTCGTAGCTGTAGGAAGAAATGTCCATAGGGTTGACCTTGTTAATGAAGACGGACCTCAATTTACCATATCCCATTGATACATGTTTATTTTGGTAATTAAATTGTTACAAACGAATTGCTTTACCTGCGCCTATGAACGTGGGTTGAAAACCTTGGCCATTTATTTGGCTGGCGCGATTCTGGAAATCTCATTTCGTCCTCTTGTCTCAGACGTGAACCGTTTCAGGATCGACAACAAATTTTATCTGTATATCATACCCGACACATAAAGGGTTTTAAACGTCCATTAAGGAAACTCGATACAGGGACAAACCGTTATCAGGCGAGAGTGTGGGTTTGAAGCTTATATGCCAAACAATGCAGATAAATTGCGGGGATCAATTTTGATCTCGTACCATGATTTACCAATATTTGATCGTTAATAGCATTTATTTAGCCTCTATAAAGTCATTCATTCAGAAACTGTCGATTTTTACGTCGTTCCGGCCGGTGTAATTTTATTTGTCGTCCAATACAACATGTAATTTGTTAAAAAAGACAACTTGGCCATCACGAGAGAAAAAAAACAAGCGGATAAGTGAAGGTGGAAAGCTTTGCTATAAACAGTCCATTTAATATTTGACACGACCAGATTGTTCAAAAATGCAACAAGAGCCTCATAAAACTGATAAATTGATGTGATGTTGTAAAAAGGTACCAATATGACACTGTTACTGACAGCCAAACCGACACAATTGTGATGGCAAACATTCTAAAAGTCAGGGGAAGTCAACCTTTCCGTTGAATTTTCGCTTCATCTCATTATAGAAGTACTCTTCCACTCGATGGTATATTTTGGCAGAATCAAGCTGGTCTATCATTATGTTTATTTACAACTGTTGATTTGGTTGCAAACCTACTATTTTTGCAAGAAATAAGATAAATATGTATTCCAAAATAAAGGTTAAGACAATATTGGTGATCAATATATATGGATATTAAATTACCAATTCAAATCTAGCTGACATTTCTTTCCTTTGTTTATCGTACTGAGACGTAAAGTAAATTATATTTGATTGTTTTTAGTAGCCTTAATCTTACATCCATAATGTTTCTATTGTCATTGAATGTCTCTCGTTTCATTTCTTTCCATTTCGCATTTTAAAGTATTTTATCTTCAAATAATTAACCTATTCTAACAATATAACATAATCTTACTAAACTGTTTTATTAACGATAACGCAAGCTTTCCTCAGATGCGACACGAGAATTTTCATTCGTGTGGCTTTAATGAGTTGCCCTTTTTTTAGAAAAATGATTCGTGCCTTGGTTGATTGGTGGTTATTTACATGCTAAGGTGCGAATTGATTATCCATGTTTTATAACTCTGGCAAAAGTTGCCCTTTCACACAATAGTCTATATGTTATAGCTCATGGCCAAGTGCTTGCATAGGCCTAATTAGCACCGTGCGCAGTCAGTTCATGGTCAATGGAGAAAGTCGGGTTGGCCTGCACTTGCACTGACGTCATAACTTTATATGTTGTGTAAGTGATGGCATTTATTTTAGACAAGAAGATTTTTCCTGCGCCCGTGTGTTTGGGTGTTCATAAATATAATTATGTACAAAGTAGCCTACTATTGCCGGTACTGTGGTCTGTCTATTGTGTGGCTTGAGGTATTCGTTACTGAACACGACGTGCTCTATTTTAAGGAAGGTACCTCTGATGTAATATACAGTAAATTGTCTGAATATTTTGTTAATACTTGATAAATGAATGATCACTTTACAGTTGCATGTCAAGGAACAGAAAATGTAAGCATAATAGGCCTAAATCCAAGGATTTATAAAAGTTTAGTCAGTAAAACTTAAGATTTTTTGCGTTATCACTGCTTTTGGGACAAATGGAAAACGGTCGTCGGTTAGAGTTATGGAAAGCCAACAGACAAGGTTATTCCAAAACCGATCACTTGGACGAAAAGAGCTGTAAATAACAATGCACATCTCATCTAGGTTATCAAATAGCTCAGCATGACACAGGCGGGAAACATATGGTCCGTTATCGTGTAAGAATGAAAGTTTTTGGAATACTTTAAGACATATATAGGATCAGGAGGTCCCTTCGAATAAACATGACAACGCAGCTCAATGTGGACAACATTAAAATAAACGCAAACATTTTGATACAGACCGACCTAGGTCTATACATTAAAGGCACACTTGCCGCGAAAATGCTTTATGTGTGCTATATGGTTTTAGCTGTAGTAAGCTCGTGCAAATTGGTTCAAACAGGCTACTGCGGCAAGTGGGCCTTTAATATATATAGACACCAAAGCACATGGGCAGAGGGAAAATCGTCTTGACTAAAATAACCATGGAGACAAGTTATATATAACTTTATGTTCATGATATCAATGAAACTATTTGAAGTACCAACGCACATCAGGGGAAATGAAAAGCCATAATGCGGAAATTCCACAAGGATTGGCGGTTTATATCGATTGTCAGTTCTACCGGATACCGATCACAAAAACACCCACTGTCTGAATAGAGGAATACCATCGACCAGGGTTATTGGACGGACTTGACATATACCGAGAATGCAATGCAATTTCTATGCAATGTAACAAATAATCAGAAACGACAATTTTAAATGAGAAAAAAAAACACCTTGGCATGTCTAATTACATTTATTACCTTTGATACCTAATGGCAAATGCCAAATTATTCTTTCCTCAAATTTTCTACATGATACACATGTAATTACCAAGAGTAAATTCTTTCCTTGCACCATATTTTTGTTGACCTGCATTTAGATATATCGTTACATTAATTTATGGCGTATTATTTAGATTCCGTCAAATTACACAACGATCTTTGAAACTTAATTATTAACTGATATATGAAAACTAACTGTTAAAGTTTAAATCCCTTTTGTTGTTAAAATCTAGGTCACGTTTCTGTTATCATAAGCAAACTATCCCTTCAAGTGGTTATCATATTACAACTAATATAGCTATACAGGATGTATCGTGAGTTCTATTCTTTTAATAAGTAAATGTCTTTCCACGTATAGTTCGCAAACCTATTCTACAATGGGCCGTATTATAGAAGACTGCTGTCAGGCTAGCACAATGTACAAGCCCACATTGACCAAGTACACAGTAGCGGGCTTTCCTAACATAACTAAAACCTATATTGCATGACAGCCGCATTAGTTGTAGGCCCACGTGTTAGTTAAATAATGCATTTTAAATGATAGATATTTTTATCTTATTTAATGACAAAAACAGCCTCGAATAATACAATATCGTAATATCTCAAGAAAGCTCAAGCAATTCTCTGTGGCTCATAACACCTAATATCTCAAGAAAGCTCAAGCAATTCTCCATGGCTCATGACACCTAATATCTCAAGAAAGCTCAGGCAATTCTCTATGGCTCATGACACCTAATATCTCAAGAAAGCTCAGGCAATTCTCTATGGCTCATGACACCTAATATCTCAAGAAAGCTCAAGCAATTCTCTATGGCTCATGACACCTAATATCTCAAAAAAGCTCAAGCAATTCTCTATGGCTCGTGACACCTAATATCTCAAGAAAGCTCAAGCAATTCTATATGGATCATGACACCTAATATCTCAAGAAAGCTCAAGAAATTCTCTATGGCTCATGACACCTAATATCTCTAGAAAGCTCAAGCAATTCTCTATGGCTCATGGCACCTAATATCTCAAGAAAGCTCAAGCTATTCTCTATGGCGCATGACACCTAATATCTCAAGCAATTCTCTATGGCTCATGACACCTAATAGCTCAAGCAATTCTCTATGGCGCATGACACCTAATATCTCAAGCAATTCTCTATGGCTCATGACACCTAATAGCTCAAGCAATTCTCTATGGCTCATGACACCTAATATCTCAAGCAGTTCTCTATGGCTCATGATACCTAATATCTCAAGCAATTCTCTATGGCTCATGACACCTAATATCTCAAGCAATTCTCTATGGCTCATGACACCTAATATCTCAAGCAGTTCTCTATGGCTCATGATACCTAATATCTCAAGCAGTTCTCTATGGCTCATGACACCTAATATCTCAAGCAATTCTCTATGGCTCATGACACTTAATATCTCAAGCAGTTCTCTATGGCTCATGATACCTAATATCTCAAGCAGTTCTCTATGGCTCATGATACCTAATATCTCAAGCAGTTATCTATGGCTCATGACACCTAATATCTCAAGCAGTTCTCTATGGCTCATGATACCTAATATCTCAAGCAGTTATCTATGGCTCATGACACCTAATATCTCAAGAAAGCTTACGCAATTCTCCATGGCTCATGACACCTAATATCTCAAGAAAGCTCAAGCAATTCTCTATGGCTCATGGCACCTAATGTCTCAAGAAAGCACAAGCAATTCTCTATGGCTCATGACACCTAATATCTCAAGCAATTCTCTATGGCTCATGACACCTAATATCTCAAGCAGTTATCTATGGCTCATGACACCTAATATCTCAAGAAAGCTCAGGCAATTCTCTATGGCTCATGACACCTAATATCTCAAGAAATCTCAAGCAATTCTCTATGGCTCATGACACCTAATATCTCAAGAAAGCTCAAGCAATTCTCTATGGCTCATGACACCTAATATCTCAAGAAATCTCAAGCAATTCTCTATGGCTCATGACACCTAATATCTCAAGAAAGCTCAAGCAACTCTCTATGGCTCATGGCACCTAGTATCTCAAGAAAGCTCAAGCAATTCTCTATGGCTCATGACACCTAATATCTCAAGAAAGCTCAAGCAATTCTCTATGGCTCATGCCACCTCATATCTCAAGAAAGCTCAAGCAATTCTCTATGGCTCATGACACCTACATTTGAGCTTTGATTGACTTTGCCTACGATCATGAACAAGTTTATATCATTCGTTATCGAACTGTTCGTTATTGCAGGTGGACAAAAGGAAGTCCATTGAATAGATCACTAAAAGTTTATTTTTTCGTTGACCTTATTTCTGATAAATGTAGTTTAAATCCCATGCCCTTGAATTAACTTCAACACAATAATAGTTTTTCAAGCACCTGTGGGCTAACAATAACAGTCTGTATGAAGTATCGCACTTTAGAAGTCACACAAATGCATTAAAGAGGGTATGTAGTTTTATATTTTTGAAAATCACTTCCCTGTCTTGGAGCATTAAAAAGAATATTGTTTTACTACAAAAGCTGTTTAGACTAGTTTCTATGATTATTTTATCTTGATGAGTCACCATTGATAGTTTTATAGATTGGAAATGATAAAATAGAGCGTTAATAAGTCATTTGATGGGTTATTCTAATGCATTATATATATTTCGTTGTATTTACTATATTGGCTCTCTACAGTTTATTCAGCCTTATATTTCATCGTGAGTCGAATGAAAGTCAAACAGTTCCGGCAAAAAGAAAAGTAAATATATAAAAGCAAAGAAATATGAGAATAAGTCCACATAACATGTATATGATTATAGAGCGTTTTGTTTGCATTTATACTTTAACGCCAGGGCTAAATCGTTTTATTTGTTTAGTTTCACTACCGATTTATCAACACAAATTGAGACAAAAGGCCATTGGACGATAAATACTTTTTAGCTTCACGGACCTTGTGCCAATTAGTTTAACGTTGTAGTCAATATTATAATCTGTCCATCGCTTATTTATACATAACGGGTTGGCTGTCATGGCCTGGGAGGAAACCGGACTATGACCGGAGGAAACCCACGACCTTCCGGTGGTAACTGCCAACCATCTCACATAGGTCGTTCAATGAAAACACAGTCAGAAAATTTTCTAATTGTTTTTGGGACGGAGTGGGATTCGAACCCGCGCCCTATTGTAGATATTATAACCTTACGCCTAATGATGTCACCCGAAATGTTGAATTGCATTGTGGGTATACAGGATTTGGAAGGGGGTCGCTTTTTTTTAACTGATTGACGAGCCCTGGCAGTGACACACATAACTGCATGCAAACATATTTCTGGGCAGAATACTTTCCGTCCGACATGCAAAACCCCTCCTAAGATTTACCATACAGCGTGCCAGAAGCCGATAACGCAATAAGTCCAGCTGCTATATACTAATATACAAAATCATGGCAGACAACTCTAGGGTCTTAATCTTAACAACAAAAAATGCTGTTTTGGTCTTCTGGATACCAGTGTTGAACTGATATGGACAGGTAAGTGGGGACATCCTATACGTTTAGAAATTATCTCTTAAGTCGGTCACTTTGTATGAAAATAGCACAGATTGACACCAATGTGGACTTTAGCTGATTGATAGCCTACCAGTATATTATTTTAGACAAGAAGATTTTGCCTGTGCCCGTGTGTTTTAGTGATCATAATTATATTGGTAAATATAAACAAGAATGATAACAGTCAAGAACATTATAGCTTGCCCGGACCTTTTAAGTATTCAAATCATTAGACCAGTGTGTATATTTCATTTATTTCTCTTGTCCCAGGCGTGAATCGCTTCCTGATTGACAACGGATTCCATCTCTATCGGACCTAAGGTATAAAGGCTTTCAGACGTCCATCAATTAAACTCAATGTAGCGACAAGTCATTATCACGCGAGAGCGCGTTTTTAAGCTTATATGGCTAACAGTACAAATACGTAAATTGCAATGGATATTTTCGATCTTTTATCGCAATATATCTTCATCGTTAATTGGTTTTATTCAACGTACCTGTATATATCAACTCATCGATGTACGAAATCAATCATTCAGAAAGCGTCAAGTAAATATGAGTTTATCCAACGAAAATAAACGAGCATTAATAGGAAACTCCAAAATGGTATGCAAACGTGTAAATCGCTAAAAGTTAAACGAAATTATGTTTTTATCCCTTCCTAATCTGTGAGAAAATGGTTATAAAACTGACAAACTCTTGATAATGGACACAACACAAATAGCCCGGATTTGATCCTGCTTATAAAACTATCTAATTTAGTATTCTAAACGTACATAAACAAAATAGGTATCAACAGAAAGCTATACTTTGTGCTTCTTAATAAGAATGGCGAACAGTAAGCTAAGTCTTTCACAACGAAATATCTTCTTTATTTAATACATTTGACAGCTCGTGCCAACATAAGAAAGCCTGCATGGTCCAGCCAAAGGCCACAATATTAACACAAGCTATTCCAGAGTTACAATTCCAAGAAACCAACTTTTTCATTTCTATCATCGTGTTTATTTACAACTGTTGACACGGTTGCCAGCGAGGATCATATTTTTATAAGGAATCGAACGAAATCTGTATTTCAAATTAAAGCTCGAGACAATGTCAGTCGATCGATATACAGCGATGATTCCTCTGCATGACCTTTCTGGTCTTTATACCCAGTATTGACATGCTTAACAAAGGACATTTGCCGTTTCCATTAATTTTTTAAGCCATGAATATATTATAATTGACTTCAAGTTGCTGAATAAACATTTCTTACATTTAGTAATAAGTAATTGCCTATTTAATAGCGTTAAAATGAGATGTCATTTAGATTGATTGATTGATGTTTTACGCCGCACTCAAGATTATTTCACTTATATAGCGGCGTTGTCGGGATTAGTGGGGGAGAAAACCAGGCTCATTGCCCGAAGGAAACCACCGACCTTCTGCGCGTACCTGGTAACTCTTCCACATACGGCGACCGAGAGAAAAATGATGTCATTTAGACTTGTTTAGCCAATCATATAGGTTGTTCTAATAAACCAAAACCCATGATATTTCATTAGGTTGAAGAGAGGCAATAGTTTGGGATACTTTGTAATATATTGACACTGATCAATATATATTGGTACTGAGCTATGACAAGAAGTCCGGTTAACTGAGATTAAACAAAACATGAAAAAGAAAAAACGTTATTTGGTTCCAAAGTAGAAGACAGAGAAGGGCGTTTAGTCTGATCAGCACTTGTTTCAAACTCTTGTTTTATAAGCAATGACTGTCCGTTGTAATATGAATAAAGTTGTACTAACCTGTATTTAACGCTACCTTGAAAAAATTCAAAACGCAGATTTTGTTCGCATCTGACTGTAGCATGTTACAGTTTCGAGAAAATGCAATAAATACCTTCGATTACCAAATGGTCATGGTGCGAATTTATTCCACGTGTTTCATAACACTGACAAAATTTGTCCTTGCACACAATAGTGTATCTATTTGAGGCCATGTTGAACAGATGTAATTAGCACCGAGACACAACTATGTGAGACCAAGGTCCCTGGAGACACCTGTATTTTAATTTAAAATGCTGCAATCTAAAACAAGGTTGATCTCACTTGCTGTAGTTGAGTTATGCGTTATCACCTATAGTATTCTCGACACTGTACACCCTTACATTATCACATCGAACTTGTGTAACATTTTTAAAAAACCCGACAATCCTGACATCCCATCTACGTGAATATTTACGTAACGAAAATGGAGAGTCAAATCCCACTTTGACCAAATCAGGCAAGGTGGCGAAGTTCGATGTCGACTGACCTTTTCAAGAAGTTCCACGAGGCGTCTTCAAGAGTTGCTGGTCTCTAAAATGCTGTATGTAACTAAAGATATCCCTCGGATAAATGTGAGCAAACGCCAATTTGAGCTTCATGATGATGTGACATTGTCGAATGATAAAAAGTCATATGGTTAGTTGACCTCCAGAGTGAACTCCCTATCCCAAGTCCAATGGATTAAAATGGCGAGTTTAGACGTTAGAGGGCACTTCTTGGCTTTAGGAATAGAATGATTTTAATTTTGAAAATTAATTCAATAAAATTAAATGTTTAAAGGTATCTCGATATTTATATTTGGATATTGATTGGTCGGCACCTGTCAAAAATTATTAAATTACCGAGGAAGACCTTTACTTGAGTAATTTTGGATTGGTGTTACCACTAAAGATGCCATCATTTTAATGGAGTGTTTCTTATATGATGCAATCCGACTGTTTGTGTTTGACTATTTTTTTAATCCTTGATAAAAAATGATCTGAGTATAAAACTACCTCTGATGACCTTGACCCAACATGTGCTGATGTCACTTGGTGCTAATTACAAACTACTCATGTTATGGATCATATTATATAAACATCATTCATCATACAGCCTAAGACTATATGAGTCTTTAATCGAACGCCGCCATATTTCTTATATAGAGACTGTTGGTCAAGAGAGTTTCAGAATATACAATTTGTGTCAAGATGATAATAAACGATATCTGTCCCGCTGTTTGTAGCTTTCAAAGAAATCAATTGATATGGTATTGATGGCTATCGATTATTAGTCAAAGTGTTCTCAACATATAGTTCAATCACAACTCATAGATAAGATTTTTCAATAAATTCATCCCAAATATAATCCCGTAAAATAGGTCAATGGGAAGTAGCGCACATGAACAATGGGCCCGTTTTCGAACTAATTATCGTAGCTTTTTGTAATCGTTGGTAAAATGGTCACCGCACGCCGTGATACAATGTCAGCAGATACAGTCAGTTTACCATAGGTTGCTGAGTCGAACATGCAAACAAAGGATACCTGTTAATGTTGTTAAATAGTAGGATACTGGAGATAGATCATTAAAGGGACATGTTCGTAACCAGCGACAAGAAGAACGTTAAAATGTGTGCTATTCGGCTGTCATTTACATATAAAGATGAGGTTTCCAGATAGCCATTGGAAACTTTCCTAGCCCACACTGACCGCTGGATATAGGCAGTTTTATTTGGAAATTCCTTTGTTCGCTTTGTTGTGGTTAGGTGCGCTGTATGGACCCATTGTGGGTGCGCTTGTGGTGCATTTTAGGTTGTGTGTTTACTGACTGTCAGACAGAAAGCAAAAGTCCCTATATAACTCTTTACAGTCGACTTTCAGCCTTTCGTCCGAGATTGACCACTTCTTATTTTTCTAACAATCTGAAGTTCAAGGGAGAAAAAACTTATTTCTTCCAGTCCGTATTTCATTCATCTAAATATGACCACAACGATATAAACATTTTACAATCAAATCAACTGGGCTCAAACGGACCCAGGAAATATCGATACCATGTCACTAGTTATGCTTATGTTTTGCTTATACACATTCGAAAGTCGGAAATAAAATATGCCTACTTGTTTTGAATACATGCATGATAGTTCAATACAATCTGAAAATAGATAATCAAATAAGACGAAATTTTAGTCAATTTTCAACTCCGATCTTTGGCACACATTATATTTATAAATCAAATGTGTCTCCGTTCACCGATCTCTTATTGTCAACAAAATCTATTGTATAAAAGTCTGCCTTTAAAATACCAAAGTACAGATATAGCTGAAGTAGAACCAAAAAGCTGTAGAGAAAATAAGATACTTTCAATAAATGGAATATTTCACATGTTAGTATGATTAGGTTAAATGGGTTTTATGGAACAGAATATTTTCGGTGCTAGTACGCTTATACAACTAGACGTTAACGTGGCATCAGCTACCCAAATTTGGACGTTTTATAAATTCAGATTGTCAAGTTGAGCGTCTGGGCTTGAAAAACTAAAGGATTGACGTTGAAATAAATATTAGTAAAGCAAAAGGCCGAACGAACCGAAGATAACAAATAACGGACATAATCCAAATAGCCGGGATGATTGAGTATATTTTGCCAGTTTTAGGTAAATCTGCAAGATTGATATCAGTTGAAAGTTCTTATTTTGGCACTTTATGACAAAAATAGTGGGCAATCATCTAATTCTGGTCAAACGAAACGTTCTCCTTTGGCAGATCATGCCACTTTAATATATGATTGGAAATATTCCCAGCAATGTGCTTAGGTTTAAAACAAGCAAAAAAGTATGTAAAAGGTAAGTTTTATACTCTGTGTGCCGAGGTCATGATTGCGTATATAAAAATCCTGTCAGTCCAATTAGAATGGTAAAATGGATACTCGATTTTGAAAATATACAATCCATATAATACTAAAGTTCATTTCAGGATATCATATTCTATCAAGGTTCCAGAAATATACCATATACACAAGCAAACAATGAAACTTGGCAACAAGCCATTTTCGGACAAAGACGTGGGTTTTTACAAAGGCATTCATTATTTTCAAAACCTCTAATATGTTAAGAATAAAAATGGAGTTCATAGAAATCATTTAGATGAGATTGGATGTTTCAGAAATATGTTTTAATATATGTACTTTATCCTACTCGATATCTAAAAGACACAAACAGCGTTTTAATCAGAGGTTCTGAAAATTGTTAAAAAGAGAATGGAAAATTCAGTAATAGTTGTGGCTAAGTAAGGGCTTGCCTTTATGCAACACTTGGTGTTACATGTATATTTCGCACTTAATTCGAATACGCTCTACATCCACGTTACATTTCGAAGAGTGGTATAATAACGACCAAAATATATTAATTTACACTTATTCAGTTAATTAGCGAACAGTTTCTTTATTCTGTTTTAAAAACTACTAAAAGTATTCGTTAAACGAAACACCATGTATTCAAATTTCCTTGTCATCATTTTTTGGGAGCACCAAGCGAGTTGTTTCGAGTTTTTCTTTTTCTAGAAGATTGCATGTCATGTCGTTTCATCGACCTGAATTATGTAATAGTCTTTCAACCAAGGCGTAATTAACGACCATAGTAAATGTCTCGTGGCCATAGATAATATCATAATTTTCATATAGCTGTGTACAAGATGAATTAATAATGCGGCAGGGTACTAGACAAAGCCAAAAATCAACTGGCCAGTAATTGGGATATACATTATTTAGCATAAAGCTCATTGAGTATAGCGCCAACAATCAAAGGCCTAGCCGATGCTGTCCAAGATGACTTGCTGATAATGGACAATAGCTCATCAAGACGTGTCGTATCATATTTCAAGAGCCAATCATTTCTACGTTCAGAAAAGCTATACGAAAATAGAGGGAATATCTTGTTCCGGATCCGCTATGCAAAAATCACGTAGACGACCATTTGTTAAAACAACAAGTGATTGCAAAGCATTTATAGACTTTACCCATAGCTGATTATGATCAACATTAGCTGATGAATTCAGTATAAAATTCTGTGAGTAACCAAATCGACATTTCCTTTAAAAATCGACTCTTTTAAGTTTTAATTGTATGAGAGATTGAAACCAGCTTCCATCAGAACCATAACTTATAACCATATTGAACAATAGTTCGATATTTCTCTCAATGTTTGTAATAAAAATGCAATTTGACAAAGTAGCAGGAAGCGCACCATCTTAGGTGGACAAAGGATATCGTGGCTATGTTAAAAGTTGATGAGATATTTCTTTATTTATTTAATATACCGTTGTGGTCTCAGTGGTTTTTCTTGTTCACGCATGGAACAAATAGATCATAGTTCAGTCACCATTTTTGGTTGTTAAACAATAAGATAGCTATTCGTGGTAGGCAAACAAAACTAGTTGATTAAAAAGGTTCCTCTCGTTTTCAACCTACTTAAAGTACTGTGGACATGTCATCGCCAGGCACAAACAACATTAGCCTCTCGCGAACAGATTTCACAATACACCCGCACATCCATAGCAACATCGATATACGCCATGTGGAACGGACTTCTGTTGACATTTAAGTTTGGTCGATGCTATAGCAGAAATATCTACCAGGGCTTTCTATCGAGTCCGGGTGCAAAAAGTTTATAAATAAGCATTTTATAACACCGAGTGTTTTGAGGCGCACAACATTAAACAGAATGGAGTCGCCAAAGTATCAAATTATTTATGTAACACCGAGTGGTTCCACTTTAATTTCAACTTAAGAAAATATTCTTAATATTGATTAATATGAATAAAACATTATATTTAGAAGAAAATTTGGTCCCTTTTTTATACGCATAACCGACTGCCTTATATTTTTATTGATTGTTTGGTGTTTTACGCCGCGCTCAAGATTATTACACTTATATGGCGACGTTGCCGGTTTTATTGTGGGAGGAAACCGGGCTCTATACCCGGAGGAAACACACGACCTTCCGTTGGTAACTGGCAACCATCCCACATAAGTGGTTCAAGTGAAAACCCAGTCAGAAACTTTTCCAGTTTCTTTGGACTGAGTGGGATTCGAACCCGCTAACCCTTGGTGAAAGGCTGTTCGGATTGAGCGTCCAATGCTCTGCCTACTGAGCAACGGAGGACCCCTTATATTTTGAAGGAGGCTATATAACATTATAGGTGTTTGTATACTGACTCAAATCCCTCTTCAGCGGTGTGTATTTTTTAATAGAATAAACACTGCCTGTAACATAAGCTTGGTTTAAGACAGAAATTGGGACATTATCTACCTAAAAACAGTCACGTAATTTAGTTTTAAAAAAATGAAATTCATCAAAAACTTTGCCCATCAATTGGATTCAGTGTGATAAATAAAATGTGCCTGTCGAAACTTTCTGAAGCTATTCAAGATGTTGACACTTTTCAAAACAAGGTGCGGACATCGAGTACATTGAGCAGTAAAGTCGAGTTGACATACTTTGTATTAGACTGGCACTATTTGGCCAGTACATTTATCACTGTTATATGGGTTTGGAGTAGAAATAACAGTAATTTTAACCATGAGCGAGAGTACCCCTCTGTGTTGAAACGAGTTCATTCTAACTCTTCGCGGGCTGTAATAACTTCAAACTGCCACTCTGTGAGTCATATATACACCCACTTATATCATTCTAAGAGTCAATATAAAATAAAGGTATTAAGTTTCATGGTCTCCAGCTAGCACAAGAAGACATTAAACTATATACTTACTGGTCAACTGGGGAGAAACTTGCAAGTCCGAAAAAGTCTACCTTGATGTGAGAAACTGCCTGGAAGACATGGACGTCTTATGAGTGACATTGTCAACGTCACTCACACCGAGAGACAGCCAAAACCCTCCTTGGAAGACGGTCTTCCTACAGTTTACAAAGCACCTCCACTATGATAAAAGAGGACCCATACAAAGAATCCGCCCCGTCCTGTTCGGACTGTTCAGGGCTATGCGTGTGGTAAATGGTGGGATCTGCTATACCCAACGTTATCGATCTGCGACCTACATACTGACGCGTATTGGATTCAATCGCTTCATTACACATACTGTTAGCTCTTTATTATTCCATCGTCGGACAGGTCTTTGCCGGTCGACTTACACGCTTTAGATCTTAATATACCGCTATACAGGTGTAACGACAGGTGTTATAGGCAGCATATAGAGCCGAAATCGAAAGTAAAATAATTTTCTCAGAATAGTTGACTGTGACAAAAAAAAGATATTCATGAGGCAGCTCTGATTAATTGAGAATAATTTTGTAGGTTTGTTAAGTATTATTGTTTATATTTCGATAGGTTTGTACCAATACATTTTCTTAAGATCTCTAAATTTTGCTATGCGCATTCGGGAATTTTGAACTATAATTTTAAAAAGTACCAATCAGCTACCAAATTTCAAATAGTTTTTGTAAAACAAATTACCTTCAAAAGCAACAGGAATTATAAAAATTATGACGCCAGTAACTCGTAATTAATTAAAATGTGTGTTAACAACGTAAGGACCGTATTTGTCAAATATCATCCTCGGATACCCAGGGTTAAATTCTCAACAATCTCACATTTTACCCCTGGGCCAACTGCGATTGAAAGCCTCGTCTTCTGGGAACGCCCATTTACTGTCAGACCAATCAAAAGTTCTCTTATAAACGTTGTAACTCTTCAGTTGGGAGACACGTTTATCGAATTGAAGTATAAACCGAAAAGTCGTCCATCTTTGTTACGCGGACTCTAATTGGTGGAATTACCTCCACACTTTTGTGGCGGAACCAATCAAAGTCAACATGCATATTAAATTAGAAACGACAGATCTGCTTCCACTTGTCCCACGGGTAAAGGAGTTTTAATCGTGGGTTCCGACGATGGTCAAATATGTACCTTAAATCAAGTTAAGAACGAATTTAATTTCTTGTCCACGACCTAAGATGTTGGTATTTACAAAAATATTACTGGAAGCGTCCTAGTATGTTTAAATGCCAGCAACTGTTTTATTCATGCTCCAAAAAAAAACATAAAATTGTTAGCTAAGTTTGTCCACGAATCCTTTAAAGCCAGACGGTGTCACCTTAATGCCAATGTTCAACTTCAATGTACATAGTTTCTCTTCTCACTGGGTCTGTATGTCGCTTATACCTTATCTGTATGAAATTACAATTGTACTGTAATTTTCTTTAAGCGAAAGGTAGCGTTGCTTAAAGGGACATGGGAACGTTAAAATTATCGGCTAATTTTCTCAAGAAGTACAATTTAGAGGTTTTTTAGTGATTCTAGTCTCGAAAATGTACGATAAAGTATTGTTTTGAACTGACTTTGGCTTAGAATGAATGAATGGTCGTCCCGGCTATTTAAATTTTGTTTACTTTTCGAACACGTTTTCGGTTCGTACAGGCCAGATGCTGTATGGATTTTCCTCATTCCAACGCCAATCATTTAGTTTTTCGATGGCCTTTAAATCCTCTTACTGTCGTGACGATCAGAAATTATGAAAAAAGTGTGAATTTTGGCAGCTCATGCCACTTTAAGCTAAATAAAATTCAATTCAATAACTGATCAAATTTTTCACGGCCAGGATGTATGTTTAGTTGCTTATAAAAACTACCTTAAAGTGGCATGAACTGCCAAAATATTCTGCCGTTTGAACAGAATGTTGAAATTGTCAGATTTTTTTTTCTCAAGAGATACAATTCAGAAGCTTTTAAGTGCTTCTAGTCTTGAGGACGATAACGTTTTGTTTTTTAACAAACTTATGGCTAGAATGAATCAACGTTTGTTCCAGTTTTCGAACACTTTTCAAACACTATTTCCGTTCGTATAGGTCATAGACTGTATTGATTTTCTTCATTCCAACGTCAATCATGACCTCCAAAGCCTCTTCCTGTCGTAAGAATCCGAATTTACGAAAAAAGTAGACATAGTCAAGTTGATCCCCGCACTACTACAACCAACCACCAATCTAAAATTAGAAGTCAGCCCAGTCCTAAAGCACAGATAGTCCCTTTTAAAAGAGATCTCGCGAGAATAGATTGGCGAACACATGAGTGGGTATCGTCTACAGAACATGGACACTTAAACAGACATCGTGCAGAGGACACGGGTAGTTGTCATATCGATGGGGATCTCCTTGAGGAAACGTGCCGTTGTCATATCGTTGGGGATCTTCGAGAGGACACGGGCAGTTGTGATATCGATGGAGACCTTGTAGAGGACACGGGCCGTTGTCATACCGATGGGGATCTTCTAGAGGACACGGGCAGTTGTCATACCGATGGGGATCTTCTAGAGGACACGGGCAGTTGTCATACCGATTAGGATCGTGTAGAGGACACGGCCGTTGTCATATTGATGGAGATCTTCTTGAGGACACGGGCCGTTTTCATACCGATAGGGATCTTCTAGAGGACACGGGCCGTTGTCATATCGATGAGGGTCTTCTAGAGGACACGGGTAGTTGTCATACCGATGGGGATCTCCTAGAGGACACGGGCAGTTGTCATATTGATGGGGATTTTCTAGAGCACACGGGCCGTTGTCATACCGATGTGGATCTTCTAGAGGACACGGGCAGTTGTCATATCGATGGGGATCTTCTAGAGGACACGGGCAGTTGTCATACCGATGTGGATCGTCTAGAGGACACGGGCAGTTGTCATATAGATGAGGATCTTCTAGAGGACGCGGGCAGTTGTCATATCGATGGGGATCTTCTAGAGGACACGGGTAGTTGTCATACCGATGTGGATCTTCTACAGGACACCGGTAGTTGTCATACCAATGGGGATCTTCTAGAGGACACGGGTAGTTGTCATACCGATGTGGATCTCCTTAAGGAACCGTGCCGTTGTCATATCGTTGGAGATCTTCTAGAGGACAGGGGCAGTTGTCATACCGATGGGGATCTCTTTAAGGAACCGTGCCGTTGTCATATCGATGAGAATCTTCTAGAGGACACGGGTAGTTGTCATATCGATGGGGATCTCCTTAAGGAACCGTGCCGTTGTCATATCGTTGGAGATCTTCTAGAGGACAGGGGCAGTTGTCATACCGATGTGGATCTTCTAGAGGACACGGGCAGTTGTCATATCGATGGGGATCTTCTAGAGGACACGGGCCGTTGTCATACCAATGGGGATCTTCTAGAGGACAGGGGCAGTTGTCATACCGATGTGGATCTTCTAGAGGACACGGGCAGTTGTCATACCAATGTGGATCGTCTAGAGGACACGGGCAGTTGTCATATCGATGAGGATCTTCTGGAGGACGCGGGCAGTTGTCATATCGATGAGATCGTCTAGATGACAGGGGCACGCGCATAGTGATCGCGTATAGGACACGGACACTTGACACATGAATGAGGGTCGTCTTGAGGACACGGACACTAATTGGCACATGAATGAGGGTCGTCTTGAGGACACGGACACTTGGCACATGGATAGATCGTCTTGAAGACGCCGGATACATGGATTCTTGCCTGCGGGCCCGTACCCGCACGTCTAGACCCGGGCTTGGGATGAACAGGGATCTTCTGGAGGCCAAAGACCCGTACTTAGTACATTGATCGTCTAAAGGGCATGACGATGGGGTTGTCTTGAGAAGATGAACGCTTGTGACATGTGGGAAATGTGTAGAGGACGCCGGGAACTCAATACATGGATCGTGATCGAACGTCATGGAAGCTTTTAGTTTAAAAGTGAATGCCAGACGTAAATTTAAAAAAAATACAGTATCTATAATAAAGACAAAAACTAACTGTAATGGCAACATTTACTTTTAACATTAAGTTATGACCAGAGTTAAGTTGGGCATAAATATTTTGAGAAACAGTCCCGTATTTTAATGTAATATTAGCATTATTAACTTCGTAGTAAACGATAGTTGTAACGTCACACTATTGTTCCAACAAGACATTATTTCTTAAGAAAGTCGCCCAAATAAGTAAAGCTTTATTTCAGATGACACCATGACACAAAGCTTGCAATATTACAGCATATTTTATTAACTCAAATTACAGTCTGTCCAGAGAAATAGTATTTCCATCCTCAAATTAGAGACCATGCTGAAAAAAAAGGTATTGTTTTACTCGAATGTACCAGACGTTGAATGCACAACTGTAAACATGATATAGTACTGCATTTGTATGACACCAAAGGAAAGTCGATGAAAAACCCAAGCAAATCCAAATCGTTTACGTCAGAGAAACACCTTGTCAGCGGGTATTCCAATTCACGCCTCGGACATTATTTTTCTGGAATACCCGCTGCCTCGGTATTGCTCTATTACAGAACAATTCGCCTTTGTCGGCCAGTAAGCCTTTTTGTCAAAGTATCCTACGTTTTCTAATCTGACCATAATACGTCCAATGGCAACAATTTAGTAAAATTATAAATACTGTAACGTAACCAGTGTCAAAGATGTGAACGCTTTTACTAAATTTATTTAGAACTTGCCCGTGCAGGTATAGAAGGACCTTCACCATTATATATGCATCAATGCGGTAAAACCGTATCGGTAAAATTGTGTGCGCGTGCGTGTGATGGGGGGGGGGGGTCATATAAATATTGATGCCACATAGAAATTTGTTTTAAACTGTAGGAATTTCACATAGAGGCATGCAATTCGAAGCAATTAAACCCTGTTGATTTTGTATTTCTTCACAATTCTGTACATCAGAAATTCAAAATATATAGAAAAATAACAGAAAAAATAGCCCTGTCGGAATTCTTTGGGACTACGGGGAGGGCATATTCTAGTCCCTAAAGCGTCATAGTAATGGGGTTTGTTTGTGTGGCTGAGTGAACAAGACTTATTAAAGGTGTAAAAGTTGCAAAAATGTTGATATTTTGATGTTAAAACAAAATTTAAAAAATTCTCGGATATTTTTCTCAAGAAGTGGATGTAAGTAAAATAGTGTTAATAAGTACATATACCTATACCCAGTCCGGATTTTCGGTCTAAAGGGCGACTTATTTTATATTTGGCTGACGAATACGGAAAAAAAATTCGGCAGAGCCCAGATTTCTCGGCTAACCTATGCCTAACATGAATTAACATGCGTGCCGTTTATTTAAGAATTGTTGACTTTTCAAACACAATTTCTGCTTGCACAAGTCACAGACTGGAGCGGGAATAGTCTAAGTAAATTTCATACGGGTACATACAATTTATTCTTTAATCAATAAATAACAAAAATTCTCACTTTTTCATCTTCTCAATATCAAAAGACTTCACTGCTGGAAAATATCCAACGTGTGACGGATTATTTCTCGTAAACATCACTTACGAGATCACGTGAATAGAACTGCGCAAGCGCCGCATGGGCATTGATCTGCTAGCCGCTTGAGCGGCAAGGACGCTGTCCCTTCTGCTCTTATCTAAGTTCATTTCGAGTGCAGGTTTGACCATCGATTCTTGTTTTTTATTGTAACGGAGTTACATTTCCAATCAGAATTACTGCTTAAAATTTCGGTGGATAATTTCCAGCTGATATCAGACTACGTTCGGGGCAGTTGTAGCACGTGGGACCTTTGTCTCTTTTTAACATGTCAATGTCAGAGACTGAGAGTCTCGAACTCTCGAAAATTAATGTGCGAACGTCCCAGACTGTGAGTTCTAAAAAGCCAGGTAAACGGAAAGCTTCCTCGGCTAAAGTCTCTGTGGTTACGACTCCTTCGACCAGTGGAGCTGTTACTGTCCCTTTGTTTAACAGTCAAAATGCAGGTAGTTCTCTTATTAAGTCCCCGTGCCTGGGAGGCGCACCTGGGACTCCTCACTCTGCCGGCATCGCAGATGTCCTGGCCATGTTGAATGTAATTCAGCAAAATCAAAATAATCAAAATGATAAAATTGAGCAGCTCAACACACGAGTAGACGAGGTCTACAATTATGGGTATGACGATACGTATGAAGGTGAAGGTGAATATGAGTTTGACGAGACAGCTAATCCATCTAATACAATAGACATCTCACCAAAGCGGATTTGTATTGATGAGAATGTGCAATCCGACAATAAATTTTTAGTAGCTGGCAAAAACCTTCAAACTAAAGAATCTGTAGATTCTGAGGTTGACGGCCAACTTGCGAAGCTGGTCAACGATTGGTTCCGAGAGGGTATAGAGGAGGAAGGTTATCTTGGTTTGGTAAAAAAATTGAATAGGCCAGACAACGCTACATCTTTAGTAGTTGTGAAAACCAATCAGATGGTGTGGGATTTTTTAAGTCCCGTCTCACGCACAAATGATAAAAAATTACAAAATGTGCAATCCTCGTTTATCAAAGGAGCTATAGGCCTGACAAAAATCGCTGATTTAATGGCCAAGATAGACAATGCTGAGACATCTAGTCTTCTGCCCAGTGTATTGGAATCTTTGGCTTTATTTGGGCATGCGAATAGACAATTGTGCATGTTGCGCAGAGAGTTGATGAAACCCGACATGAAAGGGGAGTACACTCATTTATGTAGCCATAACCTGAAGTTTACTGACCACCTCTTTGGGGACGATGTTCCAAAAACTGTCAAAGATATCTCAGATTGCTCTAGAATAAGCAACAGAGTTGGTTTCAGGGGATCCTATAGAGGTCGTCCGGGTTTTAGAGCCAGAGGACGAGGTCGAGGTCGTGGTAGAGGCAGACCACAGTCCTTTGAGGCAAAAAACTTCCAGCGCCGGGGCGCGGGCCAATTCAAGACAAACAAGTAGACCTTCATTTATCTCAGGCAGGTAAAGAATTTTGTCAAAAGCTAGTCCCATTTGAAGCGGGTACTCTGAAACACTTTATCTCACAGTGGGAATGTCTCACGTCCGATCCTAATATCCTTCAAATTGTTCAAGGATACAATTTAGAATTTATTCACGACGAAGAACCCGAACAGGTTCAAAAGCCTAATCAGCCTACATTTAGTCTAAAGGAAACTGAAATCATCCGAGATGAAATTAAATCTCTTTTAACGCTGAAAGTTATTCAAGAGGTACCACCCAGTGACATTTGTTTTGTTTCACCTATTTTTACCCGGCCTAAGAAAACAGGCGGATACAGGGTTATAATAAATTTGAAACAACTGAATCAGTTTATAACATACCATCATTTTAAAATGGATTCTCTGGAATCCGCATTAAACTGTGTGAAACAAGGGTGCTATTTTGCTAGCGTTGATTTTAGCAACGCATACTACTCTGTACCTCTAGCAGAACATCATAGAGAATTTGTTCAATTTATCTGGTGTGATAAAGTGTATCAGTATAACGCCCTTCCAATGGGTTTGGCAAGTGCACCCCGCATTTTCACAAAGCTATTGAAACCTGTTTTTTCTGTCTTGCGTCGCCTCGGACATGTCATAGTTGGCTATATCGACGATTCTCTCATAATTGGTGATTCGTCCATTAGTTGTCAAATATCTGTAAATGACACTGTAAAACTTGTAAAATCTCTTGGCTTTCATGTTAATAATTCAAAGTCGAGTCTTGTACCGACTCAACATATAACGTTTCTTGGTAATGAAATAAATTCGCTCAATATGACAGTTCGTCTAACTGCGAGGAGAAAGCAGGCTATTATTTGTGCTTGTTCTGACCTCATAAAGCAGAAGCAGGTCAAGATTCGCAGAGTGGCCCAGGTTATAGGTTACCTTGTGACGGCTTTCACCGCAGTACCGCTAGGTAGACTGCATTATCGGTGTTTAGAGCAAGCAAAAATAATATCTGTAAAATCATCTGCAGGAAATTATGATTGCCTGATGTGTGTAACATCCGATATGAAGGTTGAGTTACAATGGTGGATAGACAATGTTTCACAGTCGTTCAGAGACATTTCACATAAACCTTTTGCAGTCACAATTGCATCAGATGCATCTCTTGAAGGTTGGGGCGCCTCAATGGACGCTACAAAAACCGGCGGTCGTTGGAATACCACGGAGGCAAAATACCATATTAATTACTTAGAGATTTTGGCGTGCTTTTATGCATTGCGTTCTTTCTCAAAATCTATTGAAGGAAAACATGTGAATGTGTTAATGGATAACCAAACTGCCATAGCTTATGTTAATAATATGGGTGGTACTACTTCTATACAATGTGACACAGTTGCTAGAGAAATTTGGTCGTGGTGTGTTGCTAGAAACATATGGTTAACTGCTAATTATATACCCGGTGTTTCTAACACTGTAGCTGATCAATTATCTCGGAAATTTGATGATCAAATTGAATGGATGTTGAATCCTGTAGTATTTCAAAGTATAGTTACAAAATTTGGCACACCAGAAGTAGATCTGTTCGCTTCTAGGTTAAATAACCAGGTCCCAGTATATTGTTCTTATAGACCTGATCCAGATGCTATATATGTAAATGCCTTTAGCATTTCGTGGCACAATTTTTATTCCTATCTAAATCCTCCTTTCAGTCTTCTGGCCCGATGTCTACGGAAAATTCAACAAGAAGCTGCGGAGTGTATATTGGTGGCTCCTATTTGGCCAACTCAGATATGGTTCCCCCTTCTGATGGAACAGTTGGTGGACTACCCACTCATTCTACCGACAATAGACGATCTGTTGATTCAACCCAATCAATCTGTACATCACCCACTAAAGAACTCAATAGTGTTGATGGCTTGTCGGCTCTCCGGAGACAGTTTACGGACCGAGGCATTTCGCACAAAACTACCGAAATCATCGTTGCATCTTGGAGACATGGCACACAGAAGCAGTATCAGACATACTATAGAAGGTGCTTATTTTTCTGTCGTCAAAGGTTACATGATCCATTTTTGCCGACTGTAGTAACTGTGCTGGATTTTTTGACCTCCCTGTATGAGTCCGGGCTAGGATATAGTGCGATAAACACTGCTCGTAGTGCATTAACATCAACTGGAATAATCTTAGAAGGATTTTCTGCTGGGAGTCATCCGCTTGTTATTAGGTTTTTGAGAGGTGTATACAACTTACGTCCATCTCAGCCGAGATACGCGGTAACATGGGATGTTTCCAGAGTGCTTAACTATTTAATTTCCCTGGAACCTCTGGTTTCTTTATCATTAAAGTTATTGACACCCAAATTAGTCATGCTAATCGCACTGACATCTGCATCCAGGGTACAGTCTATACAAGCTTTATGTCTATCTAACATGATAGAAAGTGATGATGCTTTTTATTTTTCTTATTCTAAACTTTTGAAGACGTGTAGACCAAAGTTTCGGTCAAAAACTATGTTACGGGCTTATTCTCCAGATAGGAGGTTATGTGTTTATACAGTTTTAAAGGAATATTTACGTTGTACTTCCTTGTTACGTGACCCGTTGTGTGACAGTTTGTTTATAAGTTATATTTAACCCCATGCACCTGTTTCTACCGATACAGCGGCTCGCTGGCTGCGAACAGTAATGACTTTAGCTGGTGTAGATACATCTGTTTTCAAAGCACACAGTGTGCGTACTGCTTCAGTGTGCAAGGCAAAATCTTGCCAAGTTCCTATCGACATTATTTTACAGAAAGCTGGATGGACAAATGCATCTACATTTCAAACGTATTATGACAAACCTTTGTGTTCTGACTCCTTTTCTGAAAATGTGCTGAACTTATAAATACAGAGTTACTGTGTGATTCATTCTTTTATAAGCATTTTATTATGGTGTACGAAACAAATAAATCCGACAATTTTTTGTTTACGGAATTTTTTGCGTGTTGGCTTTAAAGATTCACGTGATCTCGTAAGTGATGTTTACGAGAAATAATTAGGAAATTAAACGAGACTTACCTTGGTTAAAGTCGATGTTTGATTCCAATTATTGTAGTAAACAATAATCACTGTAGAGATCAAGTGCCTCTCCCACCCTCCCTTTTCTTAGACATCTATGTATGAATCAATTGTCTCTACAGTCTTGGATGTTTTGTTTCACGCCAAAAATTTCTTTAAAATATGCCCATGCGGCGCTTGCGCAGTTCTATTCACTTGATCTCTACAGTGATTATTGTTTACTACAATAATTGGAATCAAACATCGACTTTAACCAAGGTAAGTCTCGTTTAATTTCCTAATTTTGTGTGAACCTGAAAACATGGAAGATAACTCTACAACTCATATGTTTTCCACACTTGCATATTAGAGTTATCTCCCCATGCCTGAAACAAATTTATTTTTTGTACAGACGTAGAATTCCGTAAATTTATTGCAGGCGACGATGAAGGCAAATACTTTGAAGATTTGATTATTATTTATACTTTCAACAATATTGAGTATTTGCCCCAGAAAGCAGCAGACCTACCATATTCTCCACGGTGCATCTCAACCTGGCACGATACAAAATTCTTTTACCGTTTTCACTTGCAAGTTTATCCCGAGGTTTGCGTCTCGGATCATTCACTCTAGGGGTTACTCTCTAACGACAGAGTTTGAATCTTATCTGTTTCATCTATCCACCTCTGTATCGGTTAGGTTATCTTTGGTGGTTAAGACAGGTAAGACGGGGTTTTATTGGGAAAACCAAAGGTATCTGGTGAGCAAAAATAGGGACCCTTTCGCATAGCAAATATCAAACCAAAAATTGTATAACTTTAAAAAAAACTCGGAGTACGTCTGTAAGGGACAGTTTTGGTCACAAGATGTGATTTTACTCTGATATAGAAAAACGACACCAGACATTCTTAAAGTGGCATGAGCTGCCAAAATGTTGATATTTTGACGATAAAACAGAATGTTGAAATTATTGGCTATTTTTCTCAAGTCGTAAAATTCAGAAGCTTTTTTGTGTTTCTAGTTGTTTTGAGCTAACTTTGGCTTAGAATGAATGAATGGTCGTCCCGGTTATTTAAATTTTGTTTACTTTTCGAACACGTTTTCGGTTCGTACAGGCCACATACTGTACGGAATTTCTTCATTCCAACACCAATCATTTAGTTTTTGGATGGCCTTCAACGCCTCTTACTGTCGTGACAATCAGAAATTATGAAAGAAGTGTGAATTTTGCAGCTCATGTCACTTTAAGGTAAATTCTACCAACATTTAAATAATTTGCTAATTTGTTTCTTTGAAAGGATATTTTTAGAAGAAACGTTGAACCATTCGAAATAACATATGGTTTTAATGTGTGATACAGGGTGACAGTGGTGTCTGACTGTACTGGCTTTGTTCTCAGGTGACAATTAACTTCTGTTGACGGGGGTTTAATCCAACTCGACGGGGCTAAACACGAGCGTGAAAACAGATAAGCATTCAATCACGATTATATGCGCTCAGTTGTTGACGTCATTCTAAATGTGTATGTCAAGTTATTGCACTTCCAGGCGCGTACGGGGAGTGGTCTGACTCTAACATGTAGGGTGTTGACCAGTAATCGACATTTGGACAACGTCCATTTCATCTCCTAGGGATGTACATAACATAATCAATATAATAGCAAAGAGAGTAGATTGACAAGAGTGGTCACTTCGTCCAATCAGCATTGCCGGCATGTTCTTCTGCCCCCCCCCCCCCCCCCCCGCCCTAGCGGAAGGTTGTTCCGACTGTATACGATTCGATTAGTCGCCAAAGAGGTTTCTTATAATCGAATCGTGTCAGTTCAAATTCAACATGGCGCGGACGAAGTGACCACTCTTGTCAATCTACTCTCTGATAATAGCTTGTGAAAAACTAATGTACAATGTATACATTTACCGTTTACTCAACGTTCAACGATATCTCATTATCGTGTCATGATCTGAAGCTATCTCTCACAAATACAGGGTCACCCATCCTCGGATACCCAGGGTTAAATTCTCGACAAGCTCACCTCGAGCGTAAGCGGAATTTTTAACCGTAGGTTTCGACGATGAGGGTCACCAGGACTATGGGATATGGTATCTGTTGTAACTATCACAATTACAAACATATAAGTGATAAGTTTCTATTATTTTTACTTTGGCGAATTTGAGCTAATTCTATTACGCTCAAAGGTATGGTTGCAATATAAGCCATAAATATCTTGAAGCATATTGTACTTAGAAGCTTTATAATGGCATCATTGGGGATGAATAAACAAAAAATGTGATAGCCTGAAAGGTCAACGCAAATAAACAGTTGTGCTAAACGATTTTGCCTTAATTTATAGAAACTGATAGGGTTGAAACAGCCCGGTAAAATTTATGGGCTTCGCTGCTTAACTGCGTACAAAAAAACGTACACGTTGGGAAGTTTGAGGCCCAGCTAAGTTAAGCGATGCCCAGAAACCGTACTCTGAATAGTTGGTTCTGGATCCCAAGACTAACACCTACGTCAGGTTTTCTATTATACACCGTGAAGTAATCCTTGCTGGTCGGGGTGTTGTGGGGGGCTGAGGAAAAGTTTACGCCTTTTTTAATTGATTTTGTTGATTTAGTTTTAGCAACACAACACAGCCTACCTCGTTTGAAACGGCTTGGGTTCCATTAGGGTGAGTGCTCGATTGATTTAGTGTTCGATACAATGACGTTGCCAGGTTCAATAGGGGAGGAAAGTATATAATAGGCGCAAGTGTTGGCAACAAACAAATGTATTATTTTCACCATTGAGTTGGATATTGCGGAAATTGATCGTAAGAACCCTAAACTATGTACACATACATGTGTACTTTTTGTGTTAGAATTTCCATTGACTAGCTTGACAGTTACTCCTGGAGTTACTCCTGATGATAGTTTGAGAATAAACCGAAATATTGAGTTAATATGTCTTACATGTCTTTCTTCGGATTGCTCACTCTACTTTATACTTTTTGTCTTTGGCGTATAGAAAATCTAAAATAACATACAAATGTACATCTAGTTATAATTAACCGTTTCAAACTAAGGGTCCATCTAGATGAGAAATAATTAAAGTATCACTATAGAAATATATTTTGTGAACAGCACAAACTATAATTCAACTTTATACCGACACCTTCGTCGAGAGTACGTCGAGAG
This sequence comes from Lepidochitona cinerea, assembly GCA_963971465.1. Classification (NCBI taxonomy): domain Eukaryota; kingdom Metazoa; phylum Mollusca; class Polyplacophora; order Chitonida; family Tonicellidae; genus Lepidochitona; species Lepidochitona cinerea. The sequence goes on along the minus strand of OZ020551.1, from coordinate 42,145,272 downwards.
CAAATCGCAAAGACATTGGTATAGTTGTCGAAAGTTTTTTCACGAGGTCTATACGTCTAGTGATTAATTGATATTTTACGCCTCATGATTATTTCACTTATAGGGCGATGTTGCCAGGTTTATTGGGAGATGAAACCGGGAACTTTGCCAGGAGGAAACCCCCGACATTCGGAAGGTACCGGGTAGCTTATCCACGTATGGCGTACGTCCAGTGAAGCCGTAATTATTTCCAATCAGTTCCACGTGGCAATGTCTGGACTAATTCCATTTACTGTCATTGCCTCGGTTAAGACATGAGCTGCCAAAATTCACACTTTCTTCATAATTTCTGATCGACACGACAGTAAGCGGCTTTGAAGGCCATTGAAAAACTAAATGATTGGCGTTGGAATGAGAAAAATCCATACAGTATGTGGCCTATACAAACCGGAACAGTGTTTGAAAAGTAAACAAAATTTAAATAACCGGGACGACCATTCATTCATTCTAAGCCAAAGTTAGTTAAAAAAATACTTTATCGTTCATTCTCGAGACTAGAAGCACTAAAAAGCTTCTGAATTATACGTCTTGAAAAAAATAGCCGATAATTTCAACATTCTGTTTTTACGTCAAAATATGAACATTTTGGCAGCTCATGCCACTTTAAGTTGTTGAAATAACATAATGTCTACTTTCTACAGATTTTTATACTTTATAAGATAAAATATCTCGTTTTGACGACTTAATATATTCATTTTTTTATCTATCTACGTATACTCTATATATAGCTACAGCGACTTAAACCAATACGATAAAGATCGCACTTGTTACTGTAAATTACTAGATAAATAACAAACCCTTATGCGAGTCAATAAGTCATAATGGTCATATTTACTAAAGAGTTTTATAAGGTTAAAACAGAATTCGTACAACGTAGATTCCTGTCGATGGTTTATGATATTTTGGAATTCAATGAGCCCCGACACCTTCCAGGGCCTCGTTCTACTAAGCTGGCGTAAGTTACGCCAGTCGCAAACATGTGTTAAATTATAGGAACTTGCGCATGATCGCAAATCTGGAGGCGCAACTCTATGCTGTAAACCTATGCGTACCTTTGCGCCAGCTTAGTAGAACGAGCCCCAGTCCATTTTGTCATAATACACTGTACACGAAATTCCTGAAAATATGGGCATCTAATCAGCGTTTGTCGTTAGTTCGGCTGATCAACTTCGCGATTATCCGTTTTTGGTCATGTCTATCAATATGAGGTTCTTGTACTCATCAAAATCCATTGTACAGAATCCCTTTACGTATTACGAGCTGCAAAAGTTCAGAAAATCTTCCATTAAATAGAATGCTTGGTAAAGCTGCTCTAAGAAAAAAAACCACCGAATAAGGATCCCGGTTATTCTAATTCTAAGTTTAATCTCTATTCACACGTATCCTCCGTTGGTATATGCACGTACACGTAGGTTACAGGCTCAACTGATATTTATTTACACCTCAACGTCATTCATTTTAGCTTTTCAATAAATCTGCAATGCTTGCATTATCTTGGCCAGTATACTTCATAAAATTACCCAAATTGAGAACTCATGCCAAATTACCAGAGAAAGAAACAACTGACACAGAATATCATAAATAAAACGCTCAGTATTTGTAATATGTAAATGGATTAAAACTTAATAACAGAGAACTAATGGCGTATATAACATAGAATTAACTTACGTCATATATAGGCGTTCCATAAATATATCTATTCATGAAGTACGAAATTGTGATCCTGTATAAGGTGTAATCATTGTCTAGCGCAAACCATTGAAACTGATTGTTTGCTTGGTGTCACACAATTGTGATACTATTCATTTAATCTTTGCTAGGTACGACGAATTGTCTTGAGCAAACCATTGACACTGATCGATTCGATGTGATCCTTTATATATATTTAACCCTAGTGAGGTATAACTCTTGTCTTTGAGCAAACTAATTGATTTTTTGTTGTCGCAGTCGAGATGCTTCTTCTCTCTCAGCCGCCACAGAAAGCTTTATTGGGGTGAAAACTAGGGGTCGTTTCACGAAGCCGTCGCAAGGTGCGACCAATCGCAGTTGCCACGATGTCGTATCTCTTCACTATGGTATCCAGTGGCAACTATGCATCGTTTTATTGGATGGAAACTCAAGCAGTATTAAGTAGTATTCTAACCTCCGATCAATTGGTGCATTGATACATTAAGATACAGTTTTTAAAAAGTATATAAAAGTACTGAACAATTCAACACAATTTTAACATTAGGTAATAGAGAGTCAAAGTGTGATGTCAATGGCAAGCGACTGGCTTAACTCGGCGGCCTCTTCATGCTGCGTTCTTACTCTAAATAGCTGATTCTCGATTCTCAAATTGACACCAAATTTAGGGTTCCTATTATCGACCATGAAGTTGTCCTTGCTTGAGCTGAGGATGAGGAAAATTTAAATCCTTTTTTTAATTTTTTTTATTTAGTTTCAATAGCACAATGAAACATACCTCGTTTGATATGGTTTCGGTTCCATTTGTGCTCGATTGATTGGTGTTTGATGACGCCCTGATGCAATGACGTCATCAGTTTCCATAGGGGAGGAAAGTATATGCTCAATACCTGAAGTGTTGTCAACAGACAAATGTATTATTTTCACAATTGATTTGTTCTACGCGCCAATAAGCTAAAACAACCACCCAACCCAATTGAGTTGGATATTCCAGTTATGCCAGAAAGGACCCTAAACCTTCTGCAGAAATTTGGTTAGCATCCAATAACATAATTTGGACATGAAGCCAAGTGGTCCATAGGTCACGTGGTCTGGTGATCCAAAATTGACTAGATAATCTCAAAAATGGAGATCTATAATGGATCCGTACCTTTAAAAGCCGACCGGAACCAAGTGAAAAACCACGGTGAGTCCCATTTGGAGCAAACCTTGGTTTTCTTCCTCGTTTCAGGTCGACTGTACGTAAATCCCCGAAGGGATTCAACCGCTCGAGTCCTTACGGAAGCTAAATAGAGTCCACATAAAATCACTTCAAACAAGTGCAACCAGTGGAGCACACACTCTGTAGCCACGTAATCTAATACCATCGTGGACAACGAAGTAGTAGAAACCTGAGGTTCCCTTGACAACGTATCCATTAGTAAACGGTTTCCATGGTAACAGTGAAATCATAATTCCGTTCGATTTCACTTTGATCATACAAATGTTAGGAGTGCGCCTTTGAAATAATCAAACTGAACAAAGGGAATATAAGAAGTCGGGCGAGTAAAGGATCTAGTTTAAAATCGATTAAGTACATTAAGTTATACATTTTGAATGTTCCACTGAGCACATACATGTATCAACCCTGAGTGTTAAAAAGCATACAGCTCAAAATAAAACGGAAATCGGCGGCATATATTGATTGTCACTGTTCTTAAAGTTAATACTTTAGAAAAACTGCTTAATAAACGATGCATGTAAAGTGTTCACTTTAGGTAGGCCTATATGTTGTGACGGTTATACAATGTCAAATTATGTCTTAATTTTTGCCCTCAAAATCAATATCAGTCTATCACAGCACCAATTATATTGCACATTTAAAATTACACACATGAAGACGGATAATGGAATAAAAATCAGAGAATTCACGCTCTGTTTTTAAACTTGGAAGACAACTCTGCGGGATTTCTCGGCTGGACGGTCCCGAAGGACAACGCTGGGATAATCAACACGAAGTCCAGATTCCTTACACTCGTCGGTGGTTTCAGTGGAATTTGTTTCGTCGGGGAAAGGCGTGAGCAAATTTGTTTGATTGGAATTACTATCCTTGGTTGTTCCTGTTAATATTTGATCAGTTTTCTGAAATTGTTCTTGTTGACCTTTAATATCATTGTCCTTCGTAGAGACGACTATGTCCTCACTGAATGTGACATCATAAGCACAGTCATGTGGTGGGGTTGCCGTCTTGTTACCAATATCATACACACCTAAATCGCCATATTCATCGGTCGGTGGGACTTTTTCTTGAGTTTCCGGGACACCATCTTCGTCAACAAATCGTTCGTATGTCTTTGATTTTTTGACACACTTCTCGTTGAGTTTAATTCCAATAGTAAGACAACACAACACTAAGAATATGCCTGTAAAAAACATAAAAGACCCTATACCCGTTAGCACAATACCCACTGTACCGTTCCAATCTCCCGGTGGAAACGTCCGAGGTAAAGTCGAGTTGCCGTCGAATATCTCATAGTTCAGCACCAAAGATACACCAGTGCCTGCCAGCATTGTTCCAAATATGCACAGACATAAGGTCAGAGCACAGGTACAACAATTCCCATGATAAGGCATACTTTAGATCTGCAAATAATAAAAACAAAATATTAGTTATTTAAAAACGTCTATCGTCGAGCGACCTGTGTTTTTTTACAGTTTAAAGTAAACATTCACAAATCAGTTAGCGGAGAAAAATGAAGGGTTGTTTAAATATCAAACTAGGTTTAGTGGGGGAGGAAACAGGCGTTTTGCCCGAAGAAAAAACCCGAACTTCCTGGTAACTCTTCGACAGAGGGCGACTGAGACATAACCCAAGTCAGTATTTTTTTCAATTTTATTGGTGGATTTGTTGATTGATGTTTTACTTTTTGGCTACGAAAAAAGTTGTGTATGGCTATAAAAAGCAAATATCCAGGTGCACTTTTCAGATGTTCATCCCATAAGAACTATAAACACCTTGGCTTGTAACTCAACTCATAACCATAGACACTGCTTTAATAGAAGGCAAGTCAACAAAAGACAACATAATATAAAGCCTACATGTATATGGCACATCAAAGGTTAAATCCAAGCTGTCAGCACTATTGATAAGAACCAGTGTATGTTTACATGGTAAATAGAACAAGGCTGAGTTCTCTTTATCTGTAGACAAAACTTAAAATCTTTATCTCTGTTTTTTTTTTAATTTGATTAAAACGTTATTTTTTTATTTATTCAAGTAGAACAAATTTTCTAATTTTAATGTTTCTATTAAGAATTGAAAGTAAGAATAAAAGAATATTACATATTAATCCAATATTAATCAATAGTTGATGTCATAATCAATTTATGACACACCACCTGTATGGTATAAATGTGAAAGGGTTGAAAACATCAGATCGTATTTGTGAAAATTATGGAACAAGAGAGTAGTTACTACAGAATCCAATATGGCTGCCATATTACGCAACATATGACGTCATGAATAATTTGCGTCACACCTACTGTTCGCAAGGTACACAACCTGAAAGAATTGTCCAGATTGTATCAAAACTAGAAGTTATGGAGGAAAAGGGAAAATGGCATAACCCAAGATTGTTGCTGTATTATGCAACAGGTACATGTATACATAATGCCATAAACAATGTTTGATACACCGCCTGTAAATATGGTATGTAATGTGAAAAACATTAAAACATCAGATCATATTTGTTAAAGTTATCGAGAGAAAGAGTAAACATTACATAATCCAATATGACTGCCATATTACACAATGTATGATATCATAAATAGTGTGAAGGACACCAACTATCCATAAGGTATGCAAATCTGAAAGAAATGTCCAGATTGCATCAAAACTGTAGAAATTATGGGGCTAAAGAGAATATTACATAATCCAATATAACTGCCATATAATGTAACCAGTGATGTCAAAAATAGCCTTCTACCAATAAGGTATATACTCAGAAAAAATTGTCAAGACGGAATTTAAACTTTGTAAGATATGGAGCGAAAGGGAAAGCGGACGCCAGACTGCCGGGCAGCCCAAGGGACAGAGGTGATACCATAATACAGCCCGCTTTTCAAACGGGGCGTATAAAAAACAGGCTTGATCAGAAAAATGTTAAAACTTACCTTTTGATAAAAGAAAAGGGATTGGAAAACAAGCTGTGAGACAAACGAATTTGGCATACAGTAATCGATAACGGATAAAGCATCTGTATGTGTCTGCTGAGCAATGAACCTACTCTTGAACAACAACATAGATATAACGAGATTTACATAGAAGCAACAGGTGTAACCTTGGTAACGTTTTGAAATGTACACCTGTCAGATAATGACAGGTTTGCGGAAATGTACAAGGCATGTTTATTTGGTGACGCAATTAATGTCACCTCATGGTTAGTTAATGGACACCTGTTCCACTTGGAAACATCTGCCAGGAGGTTAAAGAGAGACACTGGCAAGGATGGGTGGGTCTTCAAAATCGAAGATCTTTATTTTGAATGAAGGTCTGAAGGCTGGAAAAAAGTAATTTAAGGAAAGCATCATTACCTTATTACATCTGTCAATCACATACGGCTTGTTGGGGAGGGGGGGGGGGGGGGGGAGACGGATGACATTCTTTAGTTGTGTGTGTTTTCGTCAACTTATTTCAACGGTAAAGCGTCAGTCTTGTTAAAGTGACAGGGGTCAAATATATGGATATTTTCGTTGAATAGAATACTGTAAGAGTAAGCTATAATTTATCAAGAAGTACAAGATAAGAGCTTTCGGCTGATTTCAATATTTGAGATGTATATAAGCATATATCTTCGGTCGTTTATTGGCTTTACCAATTTTTTTTTCAACGTAAATCCGCAGAAAAACGCAGATATTCTCTTGAGAATTGTAATTCATAAAATCCGAATTCTGGAAGCTGATGACACTCTTAGTGGTTTTAATTATTAATAAGCAAGGCAAAAGCCAGAAACGGTCATACAAGAGGTAAACAACAGAGCTTTAGAAAATAAACTGAAACCTTACACCATCATTAATTAATTCAAGGATTTCTATAAGATATAATTATGTTTTATGGCATAAATTAAGAATACACTGTCTTTCAAAGAGTTTGCAAAATCAGGGTCCTGTTCTAAGCTGGAATAAGGTTACTCATGGGCTTACGGCAAGTATTTAAGCCTCAGACTTGTGACCATGCGTTAGTTCGTGTGGATTAACATCTAATCTTTCAATGGCATTTCGAAGTTGAAGGGTTACAATAAGGTGAATAATTACTTATGGATAACAACTTCTTGGTTTACTTTATTGGATGACGACGGTTCGATGTAGTTCTTACATCGTTATCAAAGTCAATGATTGTCATCTCTTTTCGACAGACGTAACTTACGCGACCTTGCTATAATAAGCCCCAGATACCCATCCCACCCACAATACAGCTAACCCTTTTCGGATGAAGAATGTTACCAATGCCCGAGCTTTTTAAGGATGTCTTCAACTGATTAAATGGGAAGCGAAATGTGCCCGTAGGCTTACTGAACGCAGGATATCACTTACAAAGAACTAAATGCCTGTCGCCAAATGAAAGTCAATTTATTTACACATATTCCACGTAATATATAATATATGTTGTAATGTTAAAAAAACACAAAACTTTAGCTTTATCCAACTAGATTATCGCAGCCTAAATCCAAGTAGCCTAAATCCAATTTTCTGCGTAGTTTCTAACTCTGAACTTTATAACTATAAAGACAAAGCACTTTGATCAATGGATATTATTAGGTATATAACCTATATCGTTCTATATTGTTATCGGAAAAGGTCAAAATATATCATATAAAAGATTAGGAGAGAACTAGTGTCTGTATTGGTCTAATCTATATGCAAGCATATATGCATTAAGCGCAATTATACCAGAAAAACTTCAGGCCTATGCAAACTTAAGGTCTAAGGTCCACTATATAGCCTAGAAAATGACAAATTGTCCCTGTGCCTGTGTTCAAACATATAAGCGCCTTAATGTTTGAGTCGTGTGAGTGATCTAACGACAAAGTATAATTTTAAGTACTTTATCTGAGAAATACGTACTGACAATCGGGTAAGAGTGCCTTGAAAAGCCTGCCGAAAATTTTTTGAGTGTGAACCACAGACAAATAAACCTGAAATGAGGGTAACCAACACTTTTAAAGGACACTGATTGTTGTTGTTGTAATCAGGCTTCTATTCTTCGTTTGTTTTTCACCCCCATTTCTATATTCTAAATCTAACTGGACAGGTTTTATGTGCCCCATGTTTAATTTTCGTGGTTTTAGTTGTAGCAAGCTCATGTCAATTGGGTTTCTTGACAAATGCTCAACAGCCTACGGCGACAAGTGGGGCTTAGATTGATTGATTGTTTGGTGTTTTACGCCGCGCTCAAGATTATTTCACTTATATGGCGGCGTTGCCAGTTTTATTGTGGGAGGAAACCGGGCTCTATGCCCGGAGGAAACCCACGACCTTCCGTTGGTAACTGGCAACCATCCCACATAGGTCGTGGGGCTTGGATAACACTTCTGCTAAATAGAAACAAGAAGATTTGATGGCCTTTGGATAAAACCTGTACAATTGACGAGTGATTAGTGAGTATTTGACTGCCCATCTGCTTACTGTCTGACTGACGGTTTCGCGTAGTCCGGGTTTCTGACTCGAAAATTACTTTTTTTTTTTATACTGACGGCCGTATTTTGAAGTCAGGGCTCATTGCAATCAAAAAGTCGGAGTAGACTGCACGCTTCTGATCGGGCAGTTTGCGGACAGATTTAGACAGTAAATAACAACATAACTAACTCAAATAGTGTCATTACGACATTCATGAATAATTTAGACTTTTGTCAAATGAATTTAACGTTTAAAAACTGAAAAACCACCAAACAGTGTGACGTCATCAATGGCGGAGAGTTTGAGATTGGAGAAGGCAGAAGTGAATTCAGAGGAAGAATAATGTTTACTGGCCGATTCTGCTCGTCCAAATCAGGCACTGGTAAGTAGCGAAATTATCCATGAACGCGATTATGACCGTTTAAACACGATTTGAGTAGGTTATACTGCTATTTCTTGGTCTAAATCGGACCACATACTGCCCGCTTCTGAGCGGGCAGCCAACTCCGGCTTTTTGATTGCAGTGAACACTGACTCCAAAATACGACCGTCAGTATAAAAAATAGTCATTTTGGAGACAGAAACCCGGACTAGGTTTCGGGTTAATGGTTCATGTATAGGCCCTAGGTTTCAGGTTAATGTAAACCGAGACCTGCTGTGGTTGTGAAAGTGTTACTAATACTCCTCTATCTTTTAAACTGAGAACCGACATTCTTCAGTTTTTTTCCTACGCTATGTAATTAGAACAAAAAAAACACATCAAAGTCAAAAGACAACGACTGCATGGCCCGACTGTGAACTTTCAACGGCCCGCTTCGGAGCTTCTGTGGAAACTTCAGCCTGGCTGAAACCAGACCTCAACAAATCAGGAATTCAAAAACACATGTAGTACTAAATTCGCCATAAAACGGTCTATCAGTGGAAAATAGGTTACCAGTTATCATCTATTCAACTTTCCATAATGTGTCAGACAGTAAAATGAGAAGAAAAAAACGCACTGCAAATTACATTCGCAAACGTTTGACTGGTAAATCATCTCATTTGATTATTTGAGAGCAATCCAAATATGTATACTTTATATCAACCAACTGCTACACGAGCATAAGACAAGTAAAATCCCCAAAAACCAAGAAAAGTTCACCTTGAATCCGAGTTGTTTAAAAGAATAAATGTCAAGTTAAATCATACACAAAGCCAGTCGGAAATATCGAAACTTTACGGCCAAAGTATATTGATGTTGTGTGGCTTCAATTAGGAGAAAATCAGAGAACTATGCATGAGGCGATGCTCTGAAGTTGCATTTTCCAACTCTACTGGCGGCAGGCCATGCAACAAAACAATAATATAGGGTACGTTGACCAAAGTATGCATATTTCCAAAGACCACAAAGTTAAAGTGCGAACATTCCAGCGATATATCTGAAACGGTGAAAGCGTGAAAACTCCTTTATGTATAAGTTTTTTTGTTCTAGTATACAACATTGTTATCGTCATTGCTAGATAGTAATCAATTAGCTCTGATATTCTTTAGCGTTCACTACAAAAATCCAAGATAATAGGACGCCCTCGGGGCATTGAAAGCTTGGGTCATTTTTCACTAGGTTTGTGTATTTTCGAAATATAGACGATCCTGATTATAGAATTAAGGTCAGATTCCAAATAGCGATACTGCTTTTTACTAAGATAACCTTCTTCAAGAGAGAACGAAGAATTCTTTCGAAATGTATATCTATATAGATGGACTTTTTCTGTATTTTATAGATAAAGTCTGTGGTCATTTTGTGCTCGTTTTGATGAAGTGTGATTCATATCAAAGATTATTTGACGACATACGTTTACTCGGGAATTGTTTTTACTCGTATACCGAGAGAGAAATATTTCATTTGATATTAAAGAATTCCTTGTACAATAATATAGAGATTCTGTCGTGGAATAATACGGACACACGTGAGTTTTCTGTATTTTAAAGGGGCATGAGCTGCCAAAATGTCGATATTTTGACGTTAAAACAGAATGCTGAAATTATTGGCTATTTTTCTCAAGAGGTAGAATTCAGAAGCTTTTTAATGCTTCAAGTCTCGAAAATGTACGATAAAGTACTGTTTTAAACTAACTTTGGCTTAGAATGAATGAATGGTCGTCCCGGTTATTTAAATTTTGTTTACTTTTGAACACGTTTTCGGTTCATACAGGCCACATACTGTATGGATTTTTCTCATTCCAACGCCAATCATTTAGTTTTTCGATAGCCTTTAAAGCCTCTTACTGTCGTGACGATCAGAAGTTATGAAAAAACTGTGAATTTTGGCAGCCCATGCCCCTTTAACTTAGGGAGAAACGAAGATTGATATTTCATACCGCACTCGACTTAATAAGAGCACAAAGACATATTTTACATGCTTCGTGAACATCCAGAATGACGAATCCCTACTATGCACGGATTCGAACCTGTGACGATACAAATTATTGATCAGCTGATGTTATAGGTAGGACAGACATTATGCGATATAGAGAACTGGAAAAATACAATAATTAATAGGAAATGGTATAGCTTGCCAGCTCCCGATCGATCGCCAGATCAATGGCAGAATGAAGCCACCAAAGCTTTGTCTAAAAAGAAAGAACATGCTCACTCTCAATGAATACATGCGGGGCGGAAAATATACAAAGCTTTGCGTCTGTTGAGCTGGGGAAGACCATAGTTAATGGACATGTATACCTATTTTCACGCTGTTATTTTTTTTAAACCTGTAGGATTGCTGATGCATGTATTGTATCACGCTTCAATAAGTCTATCTACAGTTTAGTCCAGTAGATTCAAGTTATTCTAATGAGCATCACAAACATCACAATCCACTCAATATGTTCATTATTGCGGTGTAAGTCTAGCTCCGAAAACGTAACAGAATGACCAAATACAGCACACGTTAGGAAATTAGGACAGACTCATCTGAAATTCAACCCGTGATGTGTGAGGACTTGAAGTTGAAGTAAACGGTAGCCTGAGGGGACCAGTTATCGAGGGTAAATGTGACATTCATCGATCGTCAAATAAAATGGCTCAGGTCATAGTAATATAACTGTGTGAGTGTCAAGATGTACCTGTTTGTTACTTATTTAAAATAATTTAACATCGCTGGGTGACTGTGTTTTCTTTATCGAAGGGAAAAATTCAGCCTGGTGTCCGATTGGAAATTCAACAGCGAGGGAACCAGTTATCGAGGGTTGGGGAAAAAGTCAGTTTTTGATAATTTTTTCAAAAATTTCCACACATAAGCACGCTTATCGAATATAATGGACATACTACAGTAAACTAGACAAGTTCTTACTTTCTTTTGTTTGAAAAAAGGCCACTTTCAAATGCCAAAACCTCACACCGGTAAACAAAAACCATAAACATAACGAAAACGTTTAGGGAGCAGTCATTTATGTTTTGCCTATGTTAACACATTCTATGAAGGTACTTGGATATCCAAATCAATGAATGGCCCCCACTCGATCAACTGACCTAGATTCTAAAGTCGCGCTTCAAACTCACTTTCCGCAAAATTTTAATAATTATTTTTCATGCAGCATAATGTTCAGTGATTTATGTGGTTTTAGGAGCTAATATTTGTTCAACTTTTTCATACTTTATGGATTTTTAAGACTTATGTTGCACTGTCTATTTTTTGCCGATGGATTGATGACAACATCGTCTGCTCATACAATTTAAATCGCGGACTAAATTTCAAAATCTGCTCTATGAAAATGAAAAAAACTACGAATTGTAAGTACGTTTGAAATTTTATTTCATTTCTTAAAGGTCTTTTCTGTCTACAATCAATAATGTGCCTAACCCTCGATAACTGGTACCCCTCGATAACTGGTACCCCTAGGCTATATGTCTGGCAAACAAGGCCCTTTTCAGCAACTGTGAATATAGCCCCAAATGATATATCTGAAGACGTAGGCTAGGTCTAAATGGTACATGTATGACTAGCAAATAAGGCCTTGTCAGTCAAAACATGGTCTGAATAAACTACTGTGAAAGTAACAGTAGGCCCTAACACAGATTCAGGTCAGTTAATGTGCACATATTCCGATTACTCCGCTCAGCTACATGTATGTGGTCTACTGATTACGGCTTTCAATGCAGACCCATGATACGAGGATAGAAAGATGTTTAACATATAGATACTTCGTTATTCACTAGATGCTGTGTAGCTGACTAACTCACCTCATGAATTCGCATTGGTTGGAATACATGTCGCCGGAGCGCCATTAAGGAAGTACGGGCATCTACATCGCCATGTTATTCTCTCCTGTGCCAGTGAAGCGGGAAGGCTGGGCGAGACGCTTCAGTTGCTATCTGTCCGTAGCCGCCGATCCTTTCGCCTTTCGATCGTATTTTTTTTTCCTAATGCAATCTCTCGTCGACAAGTAGGTCGCCCTGTGGAGTTGACAGACGACGCTAACTCCTAAAATACACATATGAGCAGCGAGTTTTAATCGCAAGCGACTTCCTCTTCAAACGATGTCATTCAAGGTTGAAAGGTTATCGCAGTGACAGTACATGGAAAAATAATCAGTACTAACATAGCTTTAGATAACGCAGCCCCCATAACCTTGCATGTGGCTTGAACTTGTACTACAATTTTACTAAAATTTCTGCACTAAAATTTCACAAATGACATATGTATGGTACCGTACAGCGTGCACTGCCTGCTAGTTCTGTCTCTAAAGGAACTTTCATGCTCGGTTGCATGGAGCCCATTATACCTGTAGACTATGCAATTCAAAAATACACACAAATATGAATTCTATAGAAAGTTTTCTTTCTGTGAAGTCATCAGTGCAAGTGTCTATTTTGCTAAAATGGACATGTGTGAAAGAGAGTTCAACACGAGTTAAAAACTTAACACGACCATTCAACCTTTATAAAGTCAATGAGTGTTCAAAGCAGTGAATTGAACAGGCTTTTTTCCCCCAAGACCTGCGTAATGCGCAAATGCATCGTTTGAGTCGTGACATGTATGAGGTGCCAAATATATAGTCCTATATATGCGAAACTCGTTCAAACAGAATTAGCTAATTTTGGGTCACATTAAACTAAAAGTAAAAAATAAGAGCTTTCTGTTGTACATCTCGGCTATAAGCACATATTTTCGGTTCGTACGGCTGGGTTACTGACTTTTCCAATATATTTAAAGTTTCATTTTTTTCATTTTTTGATAAATTCCGATTGTCAAGAGAAGTTGAGCATTTGAATTATCTTGAAAAACTAAGGATTGGCGTTGAAATATGGGAAACATATCTGGAAAAAAATCAGTAACCTGTACTTGTTACGGACAAAATGCAAATAGCCGTGATGTATATGAATGCGAATATATGAATACATTGTGTCACTTTGACTTCTTCATTTTTAATAGCTGATAGGCTAACGGAATCTGACGGAAAATTATAGAAAAAACAGAAAGTTATCCTATACTCTTACATCTTTTCCCACTCCTTCCTTCTCAGTAACATATTTTCAAATTGCGGACATTTTCATAGACGAGCCGTAGCTCCGGCAAGTAGCGTTAATGTGAGGCCCGAAGGGTCGTTAATGTGAGTCTAGCCGTTAATGTGAGGCCCGAAGGGCCGAAGCTCCAGCTCATTAGAGGATTGTTTACTACAATTAAGACGAACCATTCAGTTTTGCAAGCAACCCGTGTTGAATTTTGATGGAATGATTGGTACTCCCATATTCAAACTGATTTTGTTGGATTTTATATCAGAAATATAGTCTTTTTACAAACTTCTTCAGTGATGCTTTAAATATGCCTTTACTACCTACGGTTTGTTAACAAAGATATCTATTTTTTACGTGCGATGCACGACAATGAGTCGATTCAAAGCGGATGTGCCTTGATATAGGTTATCCAGGCGTTTGTGTTGATTGATTGTTTGGTGTTTCACGCCGCGCGCAAGATTATTTCACTAATATGACGGTGGTGCCAGTTTTATTGTGGGAGGGAACCGGGCTCTATGTCCGGAGGAAACCCACAACCTTCCGATGGTAACTGGCAACCATCCCAGATCGGTCGTTCGAGTGAAACCCCAGTTTGGACTGAGTGGGATTCGAACCCGCGGCCTCGTTTGTGTTGAACACGTCTTAATAAGTCATGAGCAGGTTAAAGTGGCATGTATGTATAGGAAAGAAGCCAACACGCTCCCTCAACCAATAACATTGGGTGATGATTGGTTGATGTTTTACGCCGCACTCGACGCTGTATCAGGAAACTGATCTCATGAACAAAAACGATCTTTCCAGTGATACCATCGCTACAGTCAAAAGCGCAGACCTGAATATAAGACAAACTAAAAGAACGTTATTTGTATCATGGTTGCGGCGTTTTTCTTTTGATGAGCAGTCTTCGACAAATCCGATACCCAGAGCAGTGGACAGAGAGTGGAATAACTTCCCGATTTTGGAAGTTGTTGTATGGCTCTCTTGACTGGGTATCAGAGAGTAATCACTAATACCATGATACAAGCACGTTACTGAACAATCTGACTTAAGTCGAGATGCTTATTGAAAATTTATTATTATTTTCAATAAGCATCTCGACTTGTGTCAGATTGGTTACTGAATGGCTCCCTCGAGTATGGAAGAAATTCTGAGAAGTTTGGTCTCGTGCTTCGCACTTGGCCAAACCTCTCAGAATATCTTCCATACCGTCGGGAGGCAATTCAATAACTCTAACAAAGAAATGCGATACAAGAGAAAATAATAACGTCGTCGCTTTCTATTGCGGCCTCAATCCGAAAAAAAGTAACTGAAGAGATACATCAAATCGAAGTGTGTAGCAAGGGAAGGGAGACAACTCAGAATGCATTTCTTGGAATTTTAACTGCTTTTTAAGTGACATTTAACCATCGCTACGGTTCGGTAGTTCATAGTGTCTCTAACACAACGATTTCCGCAAGGTAAACGGTCCAATCAGACGTCATTCAAACCAAACCACTGGCATGTCAGTAAAAACCCCATTGACATGACCATTGCATTCAGAGTATTTGCTTTTAATAAACATGAGAAGAAGTAAGGTCATTGTCATTTGAGGTGGAAATGCAAGATGATTGACTGATGTTTAAAGTAACAATGGCTGTCAAATTAAGGGATTTTTTTAAAATAAAACATATTTAGCAAAATGTCTTTCATATTTATCATGTTTTACAAAATGAAAACTTTACTCTGATATCAATTTTGGAGACTATTAACTACTTTGGCAACAAAAACCTAATGTACTCATGCAATCCCGCTATATAAATCGTGTTCATTATCAATTCACTTGTTATATAAGTCTTAATCCGAAAATAATTTCTAACTTTCTTTGGGAGCCGGTACGAATAAATATCCAAACGTAAATAACGAATTACCTGGAGTCATTTAATTACGTTGGAAGTAGTCTGTTATTAGAACACATCTTCGGTTAGGATGGGGCCTCGGTGGCCCAGTCAGTTCGAGTGATAGTCCCTCAGTCCGACACAGGCCTTTCATGGTTGTAGCGCGGGTTCAAATCCGACTCAGACCAAATAAAAAATAAAAAATTTCTGAGTGGAGGTTTCCCTCGATTGCTGCATGTGGAAGAGTTACCAGGTACTCGACGAAGGTCGGGGATTTCCTCCAGGCAAAGAGCCCAGCTTCCTCCTCACTAAACTTGGCAATTTAACGCCGCCATACAAGTGAAATAATCTTGAACACCAATCCATCAATCGTTCGTTTCGGGATAGGTACGGGTTACAAGGTCAATGTACTTCAAACGCTCAACTGCTCTTGATAATCAGATTTTTTTTCAAAAGCCCGAATTTTTGCAGCTCATGACTTCTTTCGAAACCAGAGAAATTCTTTATCGGCCACAGCCAAAACCTCTGATATTTGTGAAGAAAGCTAATTTATATGAGCTTACTAGTGGTAAAATCCCTAACATTAAACATGGGACAAATAAAATTCGCCCAGTTATGTTTAAAATGTCTAAATGGTGGAATAAAGGCATACCTAAAAGTGAAGTCCATGCGTCCAGGTAAAACCTATCCCACCTATCGACCAGGTACAGCGTAACTTCCGTGGATAGCATCACAGGATTTTTTGTTCTTAATTTGCAGTCTCAAACTTTAAGGCGAAGAATTACTTATGGATAACAACTTCTTGATTTATTGGGTGACGATGGTTCGATGTAGTTCTTACATTGAAATCTAAGTGACTTTGATAACAATGTAATAACTACATCGAAACGTCGTCACCCAATATATCAAGAAGTTGTTATCCATAAGTAATTCTTCAACTTATTGCAACATTTCAACTTCTTAATGCCATTGAAAGTCTCAAACTTATCCCCTGTTATGCGGTAAACTAGGTCAACTATCAGCGGAATAAGAATTATTCTAGTCATTTACTGCGAGTATGTGTATTCCCTGCCTCGTGTTTTGATTACATTGGGGGTGCCTAACAAATCAATTTTGTGAAAACTTTTTAATTTTGGCAAAAAATGAAAGTTCAAAACTTATTTTAACTGGGGAAAAACAGAAAACGGTCTTCATTTTTTGAAGAAAACAGTTTTTGGAGTGTGCCTATAAAAAATTTAAATATTGATTTGAGGGCTATAGAATCCCTGGAAATCTCAATTTTCCGAGCTATGCCCCTTTTATACTGAGAATATTATGTTGTCACTGTAGAGGCAATGTTTTTAGTTTCCACCAACAATAATTGAAACGTATCTGTAACCATGTACAGCTGTAAATATAACATTTCATTTCCCCCCAAAATTCCTCTTTGTTCAAAAAGCGAAATAGTTTTACAAATATGCCAAAGGGTGCGGTCACGGTCTTTTCAGTCTGCTTATTAAGAACATAAATCTGAAAGCAGCTCTGAATTTTCCTGTTATTGAAGTGGTCAACAGAGCTAGTAAGGTCTATCTGCTGAAAAAGTTCTTAAAAGCAGATATCACACACTCACAAATAGCCAAAAATGCACCACATGTGAACCCACAATGGGCTGTGGTATTGAACACCTAACCAATCCTCATTCAGTAAACAAAACAGACAAAGGATTCCCTCATTTAAACTTGCTATTCAGCGATCAGTGGGAGCTAGGAAAGTTACCAATGGAAACTTCATTTTTATGTAAAAATCAATCTAATAGCACACATTTTAACGATCTTAGCTTTTCGCTGGTTGAGAGTATGTCCCTTTAAGAACCAAAATTGAAAATAGGCCTGTATGTGTATAGCTATCAACTGCTCTAAATTTAACTATTATTGAATTGGCCAAGGGGGCTATACAGGTCTGTCACCTCACTTTCAAAATCGTCATTTTTTAAAATTAGATTTGTTTATTTCATTTCAAATTTGTGTTCTTCAGAAGATCAGGAGCCGGTTTCACAAAGCGACGTAGATGTATTTTTTGCGTAACTTTCATACTAACATATCTCTACAGTATGGGTTGCTATGGCAGTTATGTGAAAACCTACGCTACGCCGCTTTGTGAAACAGGGTCCAGGTAAGATATAACATTCAGGTAAGACATAGTAAGATATAGTATGTTGGGTCCCAACATAGTAACTTTAGATTCTATTCTCAAAACATTTAACAGGTTTAATTAATAGCTAAATCTCCACAGCTAAACACTACCAAGAAAGGACATTCAATAAAGTTCTATTCCCAATATAAGATAGTTTACTTTAATAATCTGTTTGTTATACAATTTTGATTGATGTTTTACGCCGCACTCAAGATTATTTCACTAATATGGCCGCTTTGCCAGGTTTATTGGGGGAATGAAACCGAACTCATTGCCCAGATGAAACCCTGACCTTCGACTACTACCTGGCAACTCTTCCACAAATGGCGATCAAGTGAAAAATTCACTCAGAAATTTCAAAGTTTTATTTTGTCTGAATGGGATTCGAACCCGTGCCGCATGGATGAAATGCCTGGGTCAGACTAAGGGACAATCACTCTGCCAACTGAGCCACTGAGGCCCCACAATTTTGAAGAATTTATAATAATTGAATAAATCAAAAATATGTGTAAAATAATTCATACAACTAAAAATTTACTCGTAACATAACATTAACAAATAACAAATACTCTGAAGTAATTTGCGTTCTTCTATTATAATCTGGGCCACATTCATGCTGGCCTTTGTTATACTGAAACACAAATGATATAATACTTTTTTTCACAGCACCTTCACCACAGTTCAAACCCAAGAGGTAAACAGTTATTATTATTATGCATACACCATTTGTAAAATATAAGACTTCAGTCAGTTAAATTCAATAATATCAAATGTAAACAGAAAGTTTATAGTTTATCATGTCACAACTGGCAGAAAAGACATCAAGGCAAAACAGAACAGACAGGCTAATAATAAAGTGATGATCATTTGCTTGGCTTGACTAGTTTTTTTCTGGTGTCGGGCTCGACCCAGTTTGATAAAATGTTCAACAACTCCTTCCATGTCATTCTGCCTCAAAGGTTTATAACCCAGGTCTCTATGAGCTTTCTCCACACTAAAGAAATGTGTCACTCCGGTCTTATAAACCTGCAAAACGAGAAATCAGTTAAAGGGGGTTAACTCTAGTGAGTTGACTTTCAAAGGGAGGTAACCTTACAAATGGAATTTAGAGCAGAAAATTGTCCTATTGTTTGGGTAGGAGAAGCAATAGAATTCAGAGGCCATTCCTACCCAGTGGTGGATTCATTTACCTTTATTTTTTTCCATTTCTTTTTTATTTTTATGTTCATCTTAACAATCTACAGAGAGGAAGCTATGAAAATCTGCTCCATTCCCACCACAATGCATGCTAACTTTAACATAATGTGTAGGTAAAAATAAACAATTTAGACCAAATACAGCCAATAGCGCTTCAAAGAAAAGATTCATGCAAAAACTTTAATTTCAAATACGGAAGTCGTCAAATACTTACTTCAGTTCTTGTAAGCATTGGTTGAAAATTATAAATCCTCCCCACAAAGTAGTGCAGCCATTCTGTGATGTAAGCTGCAACAGAATCATATTTAATACATAGAACATAGCCATAATAAAAAGCTTGATTAACGTGGCATTAGCAATAAAACCCTTAAAATGTACTCATACATCCCTGCAAGGGTCACGTTACGTCAAAAGCTCATCTTCTCTTGACAATTGGAATTAATGAGAAAAGTGTGAATTTTGACAGAATTTTTTTTTAAATATTTGTTATCAAATCAGCGACAATCTCATACATAAGAAATGTTTGAAACTCTCTTTAAACGTGTGTCCCATACTAATGAAATTAGAATTAAAAAAAAAATTTGAAATTAAATTTTGAAAAAGTCAAAAACAATTGACAACGTGGTGATGTCTTAATTTTTTATCATTAATCTCATACATGTAGTCGTTGAAAGTTGACAATTGTTTTTCCTGTACAGTGTACTGTTTACTTACCAAAAAAATATATGAGTACAATTGGCAGTTTTATTCGTGGGAAATCATACCCTAGACGCTCAACCTGAAGGGGAAAAATTAAAAAAAAGGTGCAATAAACAAACAGGGCAGAATTTTTCGACAAGTTGTCGCAAGCATCCAGCTTTTGACGAAAATGCAACATACATGCGAGATACATGGGTAATTATGGCTAAAACAGAAATGGATTTAAGAAATAAATGACTGTGGCTGTAGATATACCGCTAAATGTACGTGATGACGTCATGATTCCCTAACGTTATGGCGCTTTAGATACTGGTGCTGCATCTATGTTTATAACATGTTGCGTCAGTGTGAACATATCAAACAGACTAAGAGTAAAACCAGGAAATTTATCTTACCATTGGTCTGAAGAACTCAAAGTTGTTGACTGGTTTGTTATCTGAAATGAAATAAACTTGGCCAGCCTATCAACAGAAATATAAATAAATTGCTTAAAAACATAATAAAATTTATCATCAATACAACCTGGAGCCTGTTTCACAAAGCGGCGTAGATGTATTTTTTGCGTAACTTTCCTACTAACATGTCTCTACAGTATGGTTTGCTATGGCAGTTACGCCACTTTGTGAAACAGGGTCCAGGACTTTTAAAACTTTACTATGATTATTTATATATTACAGGAAAATAGTTATGAAATAGAGATTCACTGAAATATGCATCAAACAAGAATGAATCAAAGTTATTTCACAAGCTGTTCATTCTCAAATGACCGGTCTGTGTATTCTACATTTATTATGGTAGACATTGAAATCAATGTTTTTTGTACATGAGGTAAGTTCACTCACAGTTCTGTCTGAAACTGTGGACATGAACATGCCTATTTTCAATTAAGGCAGGCACCAGAAGGAATCCTCTGAAAGTTTGTTGCGAAGTAGAAATATAAGAAGTAATCTTTCTTGAATGTACATGTAGGAGGGGGGGCTTCAGTGGCTCTGTCGGTTAGAGCGATAGTCCCTCAGTATGACACAGGCCTCCTGTCGCGGGTTCAAACTTAACTCGGACCAAATTAAAATTGAAAAATTACTGATTGGATTTTTCAATCGGTCGGTGTATGTGGAAGAGTTGCCAGGTACCCGCCAAAGGTCGGGGGTTTCTTACGGGCAATGAGCCCGGCTTCCTTCCCCCTCTAAACCTGGCTATGCGGCCATATAAGTGAAATAATCTTTAGTTTGGCGTAAAACATCAATCAATCAATGAATACAAAGCAGAAGCTGGTGTCGGTTTGAAAAAAACTATAAATTGAATCTTTGACCAATGAATCCAATTAAGATTTCAACTTACCGCCACATTGTTCTGTTTGTCTGTTAACCCTTGAGAGGCCAAGTAATGGGCTTCCACCAGGTTATCCACATGGAGAAAGTCCACAAGATTACTTTCTTCTCCATATATGAATTTAAATAGACCCATTTCTAGGTAGCCCTGAAAGATAAAACGGTAAGTTGATGGATTTTGAAAGCAGAAAGACGATTAGGCTTAAAGTACTTTTTCCATTCTATTGTTTGTTTATGCATGCGGGTGTGGAAGGGTGGAGGGGGGGGCAATTCGAGTGGTGCAGGATTGACTTTTTCTGTGATAATATGAAATGATTCTAAGGTTTGCATTGCTGTGAGCCTTGGCAGTTCCAAAACCCACACCCCATTGATATAAGGTTTGCATAGCTGTGAGCCTTGTTAGTTCCAAAACCCATAACCCATTGATCTAAGGCTTGGATAGCTCTGAGCCTTGGTAGTTCCAAAACCCATACCCCATTGATCTAAGGTTTGCATGGCTGTGAGCCTTGGCAGTTCCAAAACCGAAACCCCATTGATCTAAGGTTTTCATAGCTGTGAGCCTTGACAGTTCCAAAACCGAAACCACATTGATCTAAGGTTTTCATAGCTGTGAGCCTTGACAGTTCCAAAACCGAAACCCCATTGATCTAAGGTTTTCATAGCTGTGAGCCTTGACAGTTCCAAAACCCACACCCCATTGATATAAGGTTTGCATAGCTGTGAGCCTTGGCAGTTCCAAAACCGAAACCCCATTGATCTAAGGTTTTCATAGCTGTGAGCCTTGACAGTTCCAAAACCCACACCCCATTGATATAAGGTTTGCATAGCTGTGAGCCTTGACAGTTCCAAAACCCACACCCCATTGATATAAGGCTTGGATAGCTGTGAGCCTTGGTAGTTCCAAAACCTATATCCCATTGATCTAAGGCTTGCATTGTCATGAGCCTTGGTAGTTCCAAAACCCATACCCCATTGATCTAAGGCTTGGAAAGCTGTGAGCCTTGGTAGTTCCAAAACCTATATCCCATTGATCTAAGGCTTGCATTGTCGTGAGCCTTGGTAGTTCCAAAACCCATACCCCATTGATCTAAGGCTTGCATTGTTGTGAGCCTTGGTAGTTCCAAAACCCATACCCCATTGATCTAAGGCTTGGATAGCTGTGAGCCTTGGTAGTTCCAAAACCTATATCCCATTGATCTAAGGCTTGCATTGTTGTGAGCCTTGGTAGTTCCAAACCCATACCTCATTGATATAAGGCTTGCATTGTTGTGAGCCTTGGTAGTTCCAAAACCCATACCTCATTGATCTAAGGCTTGCATTGTTGTGAGCCTTGGTAGTTCCAAAACCCATACCCCATTGATCTAAGGCTTGCATTGTTGTGAGCCTTGGTAGTTCCAAAACCCATACCTCATTGATCTAAGGCTTGCATTGTTGTGAGCCTTGGCAGTTCCAAAACCCACCCCTCACTGATATGGCGGCGTTGCCAGTTTTATTGTGGGAGGAAACCAGGCTCTATGCCCAGAGGAAACCCACGACCTTGGGTTGGTAACTGGCAACCATACCACATAGGTCGTTCAAGTGAAAACCAAAATTTTCCAATTGGTGGAAGGTTCTTTGGATTGAGTGTCCAACGCTCTACCTACTGAGCCACGGAAGCCCCAACTATGCAGTAAAGAAATCTACCCATAAACACCAACCCACCAGTCTCTATAGAATCGGGTCAAACCAGTGTTGCATTGGTAGAAAATCTGTCTTCGTTAAAATTACCTGCATGGGTTACTATAAGAATATATGAACTTACAAATAACAAAATAAAAAGACAAAAGGTTTTGTTTTTTAAAAAGTACAATTAATGCTTTGAACTATTTTGTTTTCCTTTTTAATAGCACCACATATATCGGACATTTATTTTAAGATTTTCTACAAAAATTTCACTTAGTTCATCACAAGAGTGAAATGTGACATATTACCAGGCCATTTAGTATGTCGTTCAGAAAATGGAATATAACATTCCTGGAAAAGTAGAGATATAATGGAGATATCTGACACTGATTACTTACAATGGACTTTAATGGGATGATGGGGTTGGATTCATACACAACATAAGTAACATCTTGGATTTTCCAAGAAAGTCTTGAGACAACAATAAAATATACGGTACTTAATGGGATTCTTGCCACCGTAGCCTCTCTGATATTTGTAACATGGGACACATTTTACATGTACAATTATGATTAAAATGTCTATACAACTGTGCAAAACATACATAAATATGAAACCTGAAACCATCTTTGGTGTTATTCTCGTTATTTTGGGATTACACTTTCTTGAAAATATGGTAGAAATTCCTCTACTGATTTTTGGGTGCCGCCCGAAACGGGAACCGAACCCAGGTCCCAGAGTATGGCACCGATCGCCAGCACTAAATGCCGGCTGCCTTATCCATTCAGCCAACCGGCCTCCTCTAAAAAAGGAGGTAGTTGACTGGTAGATACTACAACGGACATTTAGTACCCCTCTGGTAACGTAATTGACACAGCTCCCATTAAGACAAAAGACACTAATTAATTAAACTCATCTTTGGTGTTGGATTACTCTTACATGTACTTAAGGTATTTTTGTCTTTATGTACAATCTCAAATTGTCTAGTGTTATAGATTGATAGACTGATGTTTTAGGCCACACTCAGGATAATGTCTCCATGGTGGCATTGCCAAGTTGATTGGAGAAGGAAAATCGCCACTTTCGACGGAGGAAATCCTCGACCTTCAACGAGTACCTCTCCCCCTCCCATGACTTTGTATCTGCATCAATGGACCCTTTCAGCTTAGAATGGCATTTTTACGACGTTGTTCGAATTGTATAGCATTGAAGTAATTTCTCTGTTGAAGTCGCTGTGACTCACCTCTTTTACATTGCGTCATAGACAAAATGAACAGGATTCCAACGTCATATTGATCCAAAAACGCAATTTAACATCATTTTGCCACACAGCAAGGCTTCTGCGGAAGCGTCAATCCTTAAGCCGATAGTCTATAACAGAACCATTACGATTCCTGTGTAGGTACAGTACATTAGACACAGCAATAAGAACAAACTACAGGTATCAGATTAAAGACATAAATAACTTTGTCAGAGGAAAACATTGTAAATACAATAGGTAAAGATCAAAGAAATAAGGAAGTTATATTCACATAAAAGTTGTGTTATTGTGAGCAATTAGTGATAGTGGTTCTATTCCAGTTTATGTTACGATGAACGCTGCTGTGTGAAGTCTGAAGTCTGAGGAGTTTTACGTCAGAGAAGAACTACAAGAGAATCTGTAAACCCCAGAGAACTGTCATTCGGCACACAATACAACCATTTGCTGCTATTATAGAGATTAATGTTTCTCTACCATGTAACAGATTAGTACAAAACTTCCTGGGCGTTGAGGAATAAACGAGGCAGGCTGTTAAGCGATTAGGCAGAAGGCGAGGCAGAATAAGCCACTTTATTTCTCTATTAATCACCTCTCTAACATGTCGTTACAAAATCAAAGTGAAAATCTGATGTCTAATCAATATCATCTGATGGTAGAATTAAGGGAAATAAAAGAAAAACATCAACAGATTGTCAAATAACACAACCACTGTGACATATTCCATTAACATGTTTTCTCATCAACCTTAGCTGTAATATAATGCTGCAGAAAATGTATATCAAGAAAGTTCATCAATGCTGTAATATAACATAATGTACATAGTGGACTCCTTTAAAAGTGAAGACATTGATTCAATCATAATCAGCTAACCAGTAGATTATAAGACAAAATATAATCTACATTTTCTTTCTTAAAACACTTCTTTGGAAAAACAAAAACTTATCTCAAAAAAAGGTAAAGGTAAAATACTTTTGAAGACCTGTACAAATTTTTAAAAAAACTAGACATAACTGAGATACCCCCCACTCTGCAAGAAAAGTCGGCAATGTAAGGGGCATAACTCTTGAAAAAAACATCCGAGCGCGTTGATTTTCAATAGGCTTCTTGTACTTGCTGTATTAAACAAATATGTGAAGTTTCAAAGTTGTAAGTTAAAGACTTTTTTAGATAATGTGTTTACAAGGACCAATGGACAGACGGACGACGGAGGCAACGACTTTATAGAGTACAACAATATGCACATAGGATGATATGTATATGCACATGTATGATAAAGATGGAGAAACAGCACCAAGAGGAGGAGACACATGAATTGGGCATGATTTAATGCTACGTCTGTGACAAATGATGGAGTAAGACAAAATATCATGCAAAATACTCCTTGCTGGTCATGTTTAGTTAGCATCGACAACAAGAAAGTAGACTATGAGGCTGCTTGCTGATCATGTTACCAGCACTCACTACGAGGAAGTAGGCTATCAAGAGTGCCACAAGCACAATAATGAAACATGCAGGCTTATATGACAAGCACAGCAACTACCGTACAACTGTACAATGGGACAAAATTGTGTCTACAAACAAATGTATGAACAGTCAAATGGCAGAACAGAGAAATGTCAAAAGGAGTCCAAAATGTCATAAATATGTAAAAATATCTCCTTGCAAGTAGGACATGGACAACTTCATATCATTGGTAACATTTGCCAAGTTTCATTAAAAAAGAACCAACATCTGGGAGGACTATTTTGGACAAAATTGCATCTACGGACGGACGGACGGAGGGCACAACGATCAGACAGATGTATGTGTGTACATACAAACTTTATGCCAGCAGAAGGGGGGGGGGGGGGGGGTAGGGAGGAGGGAGGGAGGGGCGATAACCCTGTCTTCATATGGAATGAGACCCATTGGAGGAGTATTTTGGACAAAACTGTGTCTATGGACGGACGGACAGATAGACAGAGGGAACAACGATTGGACGGATGTATGAGCGTACATACACACTTCATGGCAGTAGAAGGGGGAGGGGGGAAGGTAGGGAGGAGGGAGGGGCGATAACACGATAACCCTGTCTTCATATGGAATGAGAGGGGTAGGTCGAAAACGGCCGCCGGACGATAACGGCCGCGAGATTTTTGGTGACACCCAATGCACGGATTAACAATAGACTCAGCTTGACGTGTGAGCTTACAATTTAAGCCTTTATTTGTTTCCATTCATTAACGATCAGCAATGTCAGTCTGACATAGCATTAGCACCGTTAGTTTAATTTACCGAACTTATGTAGTCGGCAATATGTTGAGTGGATTGAAGGATAATTTCTGATACGCCCGCACGTACATTAAACATAGGAACATATTTTTTATTTTTACAGATTATTATTAATGCAATCTTTAATTTATGCAATGACATAGATTGACTATTTGTTTTTCTTTAACTGTACATTGATTTTTTTCTGTTGGTGATTTTAAGGGAAATGGCGTTGGGATTTTGAAGTGATAGCAATGAAACCGTTGCCATGTGTTATTACATCTCGTATTGGCCCATTCCGTATTGGCCTTGTTTGTTCGTATTAGCCTAGTTAGTTCGTATTGGCCCCGGTAAGCCCCGTATGAGTTATGAGATGGAGTTTATAACCTTGTTGTTTGCTAGAATTTTAAAGGTTATGAGATGGAGTTTATTACCTTGTTTTTGTGCTGGTTGTAGGTTATGAGATGTAGTTTATAACCTTGTTGTTTGCTGGTTGTAGGTTGTAAGATAGAGTTTATAACCTTGTAGTTTGCTGGTTGTGAGATGGAGTTTATGCTTGTTTTGTTCGTTGTTTGTTACATAGTTTTGTCTGTCCCAATTAAAGGGGGGGGGGGGGGGGGTTGGAGAAAGCTAAATTTATGGGGTTCAATCTCAGTCCACCGATGTTCTTGCCATAAGATGCGTAACCATTGTCAATGTGTTACAAAAGGATTCCAGAAATTCTACTGACCAAGGCTAAGCTCTTGTCAGTCGTCAACCTAATGAAATATTATAGGTTTGGTTTGTTACAACAATTTATGGGGTGCAAAGGTCTAAATGTTATACCTCTTTTTAACACAATTAAAAACTTGTCTCCATGGTTATTTTAGACAAGAAGGTTTTCCCTGTGCCCGTGTGTTTAAGTGATCATAAATATAAAGGTGTATTGGGCTTAATACTGGTTAAACTTTGTAACGTCACAATTGAATTCCATGGTTAGTTGACGTCATTTAGACCTGTATTAAACCTAATGTACCTTTGAACAACTCAGCCCAGAAGTTTAATATATGACTGAGATGCCTCGTGAATGATATCTTGGAAAGAAAAATTGACCATAGACAGGCAGATTCGCCATTTTATTTTCACGATATCCCTCCCCAGTTTCATGTAATTATAACCCATTGTCTGGCACACTGCACCTAAACTCGATCGTGCACGCTAGCTTGTTATTAATAACGATCAAGCTATCCTGTACGAGTTTAGGGGCGGGGTACCAAACTATTACCCCCTCCCCATCGTATTCTTGCAAGATCTCCTTTTGTTGGGCTAAGATAGACCAATATATCATGCTATCCCAATATAAAATAGGGAAATAATAGTCAACTTTCATTGCGAATGTGTCTATACAGTTCTCGGACAGTCGTATTAGCCCTCGGCCTTCGGCCTCGGACCAATACGGCTATCCTCGGACCTGTAACAATGCCAATAGGGAATATCCACCTTCTAAGGGGAAATAAATCAAGGTTTTGGCAACCCTTGGCTTTGACAATCCTCGGCCACGTGGAAATTTTTACTTTCATTTGGTTTTCATTTTACTTTCTTTTTTTTTTTGCATTTTTTTTTTTTTCTAAATTTTTTTTTCTGTAGGATTTTTTTATTCTAAACAATGTTTTTTTTTCAAAATGTTTTTTTATTTTAGTCAACATTTTGTTTTTCTTCCTAATTTTTTTTTCTCTGAACTAATTTTTTTTTTCTAAACTAATTTTTTTTTCGAAATGTTTTTAGGTAAACATTTTTTTTTCTATTTTTTTTTTTCTGTTAACTATTTTTTTATTTTTTTTTTTTCACTTTTTTTTTTATTTGCTTTTTTATTTAAAGAATAAGTGTTTTATTAATTGGCAACCCTCGGCCACCATATATATGTAATATCACAAGTTCGGTAAATTGAACTAGGCCCCTATAGCACCGTTAGAAGAGAAAGGACTTTTACGCTGGGATTAGAACCAAAGATTTTTTAAAAATAAAACGACAAAATAGTTGTGAAATGCATGTCTGCATTAGTGTTTAATTTTATATTGGAGCTTATTTTGAATATTCATATAGGAGGTGTCTTTTTATGAGACATGTAGACAATATACATGACGAGAACTAGTTACCCGTCCACCTTTGAATTGCATTTAAGTAAAGGCTAACTTTTAAGAGTTACAGTATAATGACCCTTTTGTTTCTTTTTAGGGAACGTAGAAAAGAACAAACTCTTGTATGTTTTGTATGAATAACTTAGCCATGAATCCATGTATTAGAGCCTTGTGCAATCATTACCGTCAGTAGGGTAGACATACGTGTGCATGTATATGGATTGGATCTACCATACTGAGAAGGGATTAACCTTTCTACCTAAGATTGTTTTACGTTGTTTTAAGCACTTACATAATAGTTTTCCGAATTGTCTGGTTTACAGAGCATATTATAAGTATTTTAATCATTGACAACGATACTAGTACATATTTGGAAGCATTGTACGTGTTCCTAATAAATCAGAAACTTCAATTCATATATTTTCGACTGCAACGTACTGGTACGTCAAAAAACGATTACTAATAACCAACCATAAGGAGTATGGCCTGAATTTTATTTTGCCGAGGGAATATGATCTTCAAAAGCAATTTCCTTTTTCTGACTGTGAACTCCGATGAATATTTACATGGAATAAATGTGGCATATGCCTATATATAGTCATATCATCGTATCTGTGGTATAGGCATATCTTTATTTAGAAAATACATACAGGTGATAAATCATAATAGTTAATACCACGTACTAACTAAGTATTATGCAAAAAAGAAATTTCATTTAGTCATAAATGGTAACTTTTGAGAATGAAATTCCTGTCTCGGTTTAGGAAAAGTTGTCCCGTTTTAGGGAAAATAGTTCGATTTTTAAAGACGATTTTTGAAATAGACAGCTACTTAGAGAGACAAAATCTATAAACTTTAGAAGATAAATATTTAAACTATATGTTTTGTATCCTGCGATGAAAAATAGAAAAGTGTCCCGATTTAGCCTACAAATACATCAAGATATAGAATATTCCAGAAATATATGAGCGACTTAAGCCTATCATGCTGATCATAGGTGGTCCGACTTCTTTTTTGATAGCTTGGGTGTTAAACACGCCCACTTATTGACTGACATGCAATCCCCTGTACATTCATATAGACGGTGGCCGTTATCGTCCGGCGGCCGTTTTCGATGTAGACCGAATGAGACCCCAAAAATGGCAAAGTCCTATAAGTCAAAAACGTCACAAAAATGTGAAAAAAGGAAATATCATCCTGTAAGTTGGGCATGCACATCTACATACCATTGGTAACATATTTGTGAAATTTCATTGAAATCAAAGCAAAATCTTAGGAGGAGTAGTCCGGACAAACAAAAATGGCAAAGTCCTATAAGTCAAAAACGTCATAAAAATGTGAAAAAAGGAAATATCATCCTGTAAGTTGGGCATGCACATCTACATACCATTGGTAACATATTTGTGAAATTTCATTTCAATCAAAGCAAAATCTTAGGAGGAGTAGTCCGGACAAAATTGTGTCTACAGACGGACAGACGGACGGACGGACAAGCCGATTCCAGTATACCCCCCCCCCTAACTTCGTTGCGGGGGGTATAAATAGAATTTGAGATTCGGCCAGTTCTGTGTAATGTCATAACAGGATGCAGCTAGTCTTGCGATGATGTCGGGCACACGGGCACAGGGAAAATCTTCTTGTCTAAAATAGCCACGGAGACAAGTTTCTAATTGTGTTAAAAAGAGGTATATCATTTAGACCTTTATACCCCATCATAAATTGTTGTAATAAAGTAAACCTATGATATTTCATTAGGTTGACGACTGATAGGAGCTTGGCCTTAGTCAGTAGAATTTTCTGGAACACTTTGTATTATATTGACAATGCTTACGCATCTTAGCTATGGTAAGAATATCGTCAGACTATATTATAGGGTCATGGGAAAAGACAGTGAAAATTTTGGTCTAAATAATTATATACAAAATTATTACATGTACATAAATAAATTAGGGATGTCTTTTCCCATGAACCTATAATATATAGTCTGCCGATAGTCTTACCATAGCTTAAGATACGTATGTATTGTCAATGTATTACAAAGTGTTTCAGAAAATTCTACTATGGCCAAGCTCCTGTCAGTCGTCAACCTAATGAAATATCATAGGTTTAGTTTATTATAACAATTTATGATTGGGTATAAAGGTCTAAATGATATACCTCTTTTTAACACAATTAGAAACTTGTCTCCGAGGTTATTTTAGACAAGAAGATTTTCCCTGCGCCGTATGTTTTAGTGTTCATAAATACATTAGGAATAAATGGTGTGTTATTACTTTCAAATCAGATGTTTTGCACTGATGTAGTAATTCAGAAAGTTTAATGTACACATACATATGTACAACTGTAAGCTTCCATCTTAGCACTTCAATTCCATCTGAAAATTAACATTCCCTATCTGAGATGACAGAATCCCATTCATAAATAAACTGAATGTAAAAAGAGGCAATCACGAAGGATATATAATAAAAAGACATGTAGATCTATAGCATGTTGTGATTGTGCTTGGATATGGACAATTTTAATCAGATGATTGCCAGGGAAGATGGACTGTATAACCCTGGATAATGTCCAAAAACCCCACCCTACAAACAATGGGGAAACTTTGTAAGGACAGCACTAGATAAATCTTGGACATTTGCTATAAGGCTGAGGAAATGTTTTCTCTGCTAAGCCGTTGATCTATGTTGAATTCCACCATGGTCTATAAGAGACAGGTTTCAATAGAGAAGGTATCAGAGACGTTACACGGAGAGTTCTGCCACTGATGATGCTGAGGATATATAACCTACGGGGCATGACACAGATAAAAGGTACCAGATAAGCCTTTTGACTGCATTTTGCCACAGAACCCACTGCAGTTACGCTCAGAGTTTCTAATTAACAGAACAAGTGTAACAGAATCATTGGCTGTCTTCCTACAATACAATGAGAGGGGATAAACTTGTAGTTGGCCTTGGAACGGAAGGACCTTTTAATCAACGCTTTAGTTCACAGACAAGTTTCAATTCAGCCGTAGGCTTTTACTTGACATTCCTTTAAACTCTAGTGATATCAAATGCCAAGAAGTTCATGATCATTACATTAAATGTATTTTGATAGAGCGATGGACATTGACTAAGTGGCATGGAAAAAGTCCCACATTCCACCGTAGCATATCAAAAGAAACAGAACGGACAAAAAGTATAAAATTCAAAGTGGCCGAAAAAGTACAAATTCTATAGAAAATTCTTAATAGATAAAAAAAGGGAATTCCAACCTTAAAAAAAATTGAAAACAAAACATAAGAGCTAAAAACTTGTAACGTCTAAATTTAAAAGATTAGATGATCAGATTGAGAAGTTTTTTCAAAAGACGTCAGTCATGGCAGAAGTCAGCAGATCAATATGGTCGGATATCTAGCAATCAACAAGTATCACAGACAAATCTCTAAAAGCATGAGGCTTACAATACAAGATGAGTCATACTAATATACTCTAGTCAATTCCAGGGAAATTTTTTTTTCTTACCAACTCCAAGTTGTATCTTAATTAAATCCACAGAATAGTCACATAAGAAATGAGAAGTCAAACTACAGACATGACTTTTCAATCCTCGACAGGATGGACTGATGTTTATTTAACGAAACTTTAAAATTGATTCGTCGAGAAAAAACATACTGGCATGTTGTGTATATGTGAAGTATTGAAGAAATCGTATGAAAAATATGGATAAGTGATTTTTAGCCAACGGTTACCGTAATTAATTCTTAGTCAGAATAAACAATACCACGTTCTTTAGTATTTAAGGTTGTGTAAGAATTAAGAAATTAATTGCATGTTCAGCGGTATTTAGGGTTTTATAAGGATTAAGAAAGTAATAGCATGTTCTACAGAATAAGAATTTTTTTAAGAATTAAATCAAAACATGATGATTTGATTGACTAATGTGTAATTAAAACAGGCTTGATTGACTAATGTATTATACAGACAGTGTAAGTCAGTCAAAAAATGTCCCAGGCTATTATATGGACAGTTTAGTGGGTATTAATTCATGCTAAAATTCCTATCAAAAGGTTGACAAATCTTTGATTAGTTTGTTCCGATTGATATTTTAAACTGCACTCAAGATCATTTAAGTACGATTGAAGTATGTGGTTAATTCCAAACATTTTTGGGTGATTTTAGACCGATTTTTTTGAATTCTGAATTATGTGTATACGTGAGACTGAAAATAAATCATCCATGTTGATTTTGGCAATCCACCTTCGCATGCAGCAAGCCAATAAAAGCATTCAGTTTCAGTCACATGTCTCTCTTTGGTCCAAGCTAGCTCTGCACTGATTTCTATTCTCCATATGCAGGCCATAGGATTTCATGGTAGCGATTGGTTCCGGTAGCCTGTTGTTACTGTTGCTCTAAAACTACGGAGACAAAAATCTGTTACCCATCATGAAAGCCAGTATTATGTATAACGAAACTAGCATTGGTTCCCAGCATTTCAATATATGGAACCTATTCAATGTTTCCGACGGACTTTCAAATTATATGGCCTGATATGAGATACATTAGCTAAGTGTTATTAAAATTCATTTTACTATCCATGGCCCATTTTACACTACATTGAATATTATAACAACTGATTTTATACTCTAAGTAGTGACGTACTGATTATACGGGGATGCCAAAAACCCTTACATACAGATTGCCTTAGTAAAGATTGTCAGCCCTTATATGTCAGAGTTGCATTTTGTACACACAAATGGCGGCACCTGTTTGATTTATCCTAGGTATTCAGATACTGTTGAACTCTATATGGATACAAATGCATATTTTTTACTGGAATGGAAGTAAAATGCTTTTTACCAGATATTTATGGTCAACTTCAATCAATCTGTGGGTTTTCTTTTCTTTTAATTTTTAATGGGGAAGAAGGCTCTATGCCCAGAGAAACCCCCTGACAATTAGGTACTTTTCAAACCTTCCACATAGAACACTTAATTGAATATCCCCATCAAACCTTAAATTCAAACCTTCCAACACTCAATTGAATATCCTCATATTTTTTTTATGAGAAGAATTAAAACTCCACACCTATAAATAGAAGGCTTGTAGCATAGAGAGAGAGAGAGAGAGAGACAATCACAGTAACCGAGCCACTGAGAACCCCTAGTTTGTTTGATATTCATTATATTCTATAAAAAAAACATTCCAAGTTAGGAATAAAAAACTTGACTTGAAAGAAACTTTACGTTTTCTCTTGGTGTCTGACAACCATACCATTTAAGTCAATTTGAATGTCGTAGAAACCGCTCGGCTACAAAGTTAAATAAGTTCAAAGTTGTCGGCATATTTACCAAGGCGATGAAGTAAAGTCTATAAAGACATGTCCAAGTTGTCATGAGGTCTATATATATGTCAAATTGCCCTGTATTGGAGTTATATCCAGACATTGAGGAGGGATATAGGAGCTTATGTTGTGGTCAGATTGCGGTCAATTAGTCAATGATTTAGTGGGGCTGGTCACACAAGCCAACCCATACAGCGAGACACTTATGACAGGGTCGTGGATTATGCTACCTATCAGACAGCCAGAATAAATGCCTTTCAGAAAACTGATAGGCCAAATGACATGGCTTTGCCAAGTCTGCAAATGATGGAGTCTTAGAATTAGGGGTCATTGTAAGAACAAGCAATCAACATTTGGCTGGTTTAGGCCGAGGGTATCAACTAAAGGCTGCTTTTACTTGTTTTTCACTAACAATCCGACCAGCATTATTACAGGGTGTAAAACACAAAAGATATCATCAACAAGACAACTGATGAAGGTATTAGGAAAGAAATTGAATTCTGTTAGAACTTTTTACCTCTTTTAGAAAACAAGACCTAACATCTGTCAACAGTTCATCTATAATAACAGACTTAAAATAACATGCACCTAGGATTTATTGATAAATGCATTCAAATCTTATTCGGTATTCAATACTATTTCAATAGAAGGCAGCATTGCCTGGTTAATGGTGGAGAAAACCAAGTTCTTTGTCAGTCTGAAATCCCTGATCGGTGGGTATCTAGCAACCTATCAACAATAGCAACCTATCAAAACCCAATACATTTTTTCAAAAAGTGAGTGGGATTCGAATCTGCAATCCATCTGTGTAAGGCCTGTTTCCAAATGACAGACCTCATTGCTCTGCCACTGAGGCCCCACATGTACCGAAGTCACTGTCAATGGACACTAAAGACAGAATTTTTTTGTTTTTTATTTTCAAGATTATTTCACAAACATTTTCACATGAAAAGAGTTGAAAAAAGTGACATTACCATAGAAAATGGTTAGTTTATTCAAATTTTACAAAAGCACTCAAAAACAGTTACATGGAAAATAATTTTACGCTAGAAAATTTGGAGAATAGTTCAAAGTTGGCTAAAGTATTGTTTGATCCAACTTTGAATTAGTTCAGGTGCAAGTGGTTTAAATCAGTGTCTATACCCAAAGTTGGACGGGGTGGGGTGATTTTTCAATTGGCCAGCACAAAGTTTCCAATATACATGTACCACAGTCAGGTCTGCAGTCATCCATCATGGTTGGCTTATGTCTGATTTAGGGCAATTACGCCAAAACCCCACTCAGAAAATGTTCAACTTTTAATTGGACTTATTTAATTTACACCAGCAACTAATCAATGAAAGGCCGATTGAGCCACAAAGGTCTGTGTCAGACAGAGACTATCACTAGCTTTGCCGACTGAGCCACAAAGGCTTGGGTGAGACTGAGAGACTATCACTTAGCCGACTGAGCCACAAAGGCTTGGGTAAGACTAAGAGACTATCACTGTGCCGACTGAGCCACAAAGGCTTGGGTGAAACTGAGAGACTATCACTGTGCCGACTGAGCCACAAAGGCTTGGGTAAGACTGAGAGACTATCACTGTGCCGACTGAGCCACAAAGGCTTGGGTAAGACTAAGAGACTATCACTATGCCGACTGAGCCACAAAGGCTTGGGTGAAACTGAGAGACTATCACTGTGCCGACTGAGCCACAAAGGCTTGGGTAAGACTGAGACTCTATCACTGTGCCGACTGAGCCACCAAGACCTGTGTCAGACTGAGAGACTATCACTGTGCCAACTGAGCCACCAAAGCCTTCATATTGATGAAGACCTGTGTCAGACTGAGAGACTATCACTGTGCCAACTGAGCCATAAAGGCCTACGTCAGACTGAGAGACTATCACTGTGTCGACTGAGCCAATATGCAAAGCCCTCACAAAGAGTAAAACAAAGTTTGTTATTAACAGCCTGTTGATGTATTGCATAGGTTAAAATCTGACAAGTGCATTACTGAACGGCCAGATATACAGTAAACAGTCAAGGCTTGACCTAAGCTGTTTGTGAGAATAGGATTAAGACTCATGAGTTAATGAAGGGTGTAGAATCCATAGAAATGATGACAAGATGGTGTCATGTTAGTCATTGGAGGGACTTGGGCCACGAATAAAAACGGAAACCGAAGCCTGTCATAGACTGGTAAATCATGGTTTTACAATACTGACAGAGGAATCTACCGGAATCAATAGCTAACTGGACGTCTCTACAATAAGCATCGGTGGCCGTGGAAAAGGTTTGAGCTGATCTTTCTTACCATAACTGCCATTTCCAGAGCAGAAAGTCACACTAATAACGCTGATTGCTTGACATACAATGAACGTAGTGTAAAATATTGATGTGATGTATAGGTAGACAGATATCAGTGAGGACAGTATGATATGATCAGCAGTTTGCTAAGGATACCTGAATACTTATAAAAACACAGGTAGGTAGCATCATTTTTTACATTATTGAGATCATACACCGGGTATTTATAATTTCAAATTTAAAATGCCAATATAATATAAAGGCATATACAAGCTCTCTCAAACGCACATTTGACCAAGTTGATTGCTTTCAGGCAAAGTTACAGGTAGGCCACAAGCTGGGACGATTTATAATTAACAGAGATTTCTTTGCAATTCAAATATCGGAAGGAAATATAAAGGGAAAGATGGGATCGGAAAGTTTTTAGAAAGAGAAACTTAGTTGAATAATTGGTTGAATTACAAATTGAGCGAATTATTTTAAAAAAAATATATATAAAATCAAATATTTGAGATTATTTCCCAACAGGTACAGTTTCTTAAATCAAAAGCATTTCTCCACCTATTTCCACAATGGAGCCCATATCGTTGATATATATTTTTGCTATAAAGGGACAAATTCCTGTACTAATTTTGTGATGAACCAATGCAGAGAATACACTTTTCTCGTCAACTAGCCGAAACTATAGACCGATTACATATAACAAGTTTTATTGCATGGAATGCTTAGGTACTTTTTGTTATTCTTGTTTAAACGCTACAGAAAGCAGATAGTGGCACATAGTATTTACATGAAATCTTACTTCATGTTCAACATAATTACAATCATTAATCAAATTTTTACCAGATTCAATGCATTAGGTTTTTTTAAGACTACTTAAAACACTTCCACTGGAAAGATTTCCCAGCAATTAGTCCATTCGCCAACTATTTTCGAATGGCCAAATTTAGTGACGACAGAAAAGACGTCAAAACTGAACTGAGGTGTAAGACCTGAAAAAGTGAAACACCACTTTCTATGGGATTTTTTATGTGTTTTACTGCCAAATGCACAATTGAAATAAATGGTTTATGTATACAATATATGTGACTCATAATTTGGCAGACATTTACTAAATAAAGATGCCACCATAGCTCTTTAGCCTAGTCTAATGCTTTAGCAATGATGTCACAACATTGTTGCTCTCAAAACTGGCGTAGAGAAAGTACAGAAAGACAGAACAGGATTCAATACCTGCTAAATCCCACATACTCTCTTTTCTCTTTGACAATTTTAATAGGAATTTTAGTCTGAAACTATAGGGCCTACTGGAAAAAGGCTTGCAGAGTAAACAATGGTATACGAAAAACTGTATCATTGGAAAGCAATTGTGATATATACAAAGCTAACAAATAGATCTACTATATTTATGATCACTAAAACACACGAGCACAGGGAAAATCTTCTTGTCTAAAATAACCAGATCTACTACACATATGTATATGCATTGGGTACATTTATCACTTCTCTATGCAGTAATGAGAGGCTAATTTCTTAAGTGTTGCTATGACAAAAGGAGAATTAATTCTTGCACATTAATACAAGAAGGCTGCAAGAAACAATCTGTTGTTATGGAAACAAAAACTTATTCAGATTCTATCAATGTGTATAACACCACAATGATTGCGTAAGTTTTTATGTTGACATTTCTACTGATTTCATAAAGATACCAAGTATAACTTTCGATGAACTGTAATGGGCAATTATACTGTTTCTCGAACATCAAAGCTTTGCTCAACAGAAATGGCACTGACACAAATTTTGATAATAAGCTACATACAATTTAACTGAGCGAGTCCGATTCAAGGAGAATTTTTACAGTTAATTCAACTGAAATGAAAAATAGCAAAATACAGTTCTATTTCATCTAAAGCAAGACCATTATAATGTCCAATCCAGAAATATCTATGGCTGAGTTGTCAGAGAATTACACAAGCTGCATTCAAGGCAAAACATATTTACACAATGTACTTCTATAAATAGTCCATCTAGGAAGAGAAAAAATATGTAATCTTTAATTCTGTTTCCAGAAAGGCAAAGCAAAAATACAAAGAATAACATGGAAGCACATTTATTCCCACTCAGTCTGTATCTTTCCATCATTGATATAACATGGGCTTGGATAAATATCTAGGTATACTCTACATTTTTTTAGATTTTTTTTTTGCCAGTTTCGAACTTACATATATGTCCAATTAACAATAAGCTTTAATTGTAATAAAGTATTTGTAATTTTGGCCAATATATTAGTCTCAAACTCTTTGAGATAGTCAAATATCCAAACGATGACACAGAATTACAAACAATTTTACATAACAAAAGCCAAATAAAGATTATTTGTGATATCCGTTTATATGACTCATTGATTGATTGATGTTTTACGCCACCCTAAAGATTATTTCACTTATATGGCGGTGTTGACAGATTTCATGGGGAAGGAAACCGGGCACATTGCCCAGAGGAAACCCCCGACCATACGGCGATCTAGTAAAAAATCCGCTCAGAAATTGTTCAATTTATATTCGTCTGAGTGGGATTTGAACCCTCACCGCATCGCTGGGAGGGCTGTGTCGGACTGAGGGACCATCACTCTAAGAGACTGAGCCACCAAGGGCCCTCGATAAACGTTAATAACCTGTGTTGTAAATATATAGGCCGTTATAACAAATATGACGGAAAGTGACATATCCTCTTTGACTTTCTATACCAACTGAAGATTTATTTCATTACATATATTCATTAACACTAAACATACGGACACAGGCAAAATCTTCTCGACTAAAATAGCTATGGAGTGAAGTTTCCTTTTGTGTTATAAAGGGGTTTGTCATTTGGACCTTTATACCCTATCTTAAGATGGAATAAACAAAAAGCCATCATATTACATTTGGTTGAAGACAGACATGAGTTTGAAGTTTGTCAATAGAATTTCGGAAAAACTTTGTAATATATTGACTAAGATTAAACCAAATATGGTTAAAGTGAAAATTTTGGTTCCATCAGAAATGCCTAGGTGGAACACGACAATGGAATTAAGCCCAGATTAGTAGATCTTTCTATCCTTTCTTCTTTTTATAAGCAATGAATACTTTGAAGCAGTTTGTATTCTTCTTTTATAATCTGGGCCATATCCATGTTGCCCTTGTTATACTGAAACACAAATGGTGTCATACTTTTTTTCACGACAACTTCCTGGGTCAAAGTTGGAACCCAAAGGATAAACAGTTAATCAGGTTTTGTATGGAACCACTGACTACAAGTTTCATTAACGAAGGAAACTCACATATATACACCTGGTTATTTTTGACAAGAAGATTTTCCCTGTGCCTGTGTGTTTTAGTGTTCATGAATATATATACCTGGCTAAAATGTCTTAGCTTTCTTTTATACCTTAGAACAATCCCATTTAAACTGGTGAAATAACAGTGACCAGAGTATTGAACTGGTTTAGACTGACTGAGATAAGAGGAACCAGATCATTGAACTTGTTTAGACTGACTGAGATAAGAGGGACCAGAGTATTGAACTGGTTTAGACTGACTGAGATAAGAGGGACCAGAGTATTGAACTTGTTTAGACTGACTGAGATAAGAGGGACCAGAGTATTGAACTTGTTTAGACTGGCTGAGATAAGGGGGACCAGAGCATTGAACTTGTTTAGACTGACTGAAATAACAGTGACCAGAGTATTGAACTGGTTTAGACTGACTGAGATAAGAGGGACCAGAGCATTGAACTTGTTTAGACTGGCTGAGATAAGAGGGACCAGAGCATTGAACTTGTTTAGACTGACTGAGATAAGAGGGACCAGAGCATTGAACTTGTTTAGACTGACTGAGATAAGAGGGACCAGAGCATTGAACTTGTTTAGACTGACTGAGATAAGAGGGACCAGAGCATTGAACTTGTTTAGACTGACTGAGATAAGAGGGACCAGAGCATTGAACTTGTTTAGACTGACTGAGATAAGGGGGACCAGAGCATTGAACTTGTTTAGACTGACTGAGATAAGGGGGACCAGAGTATTGAACTTGTTTAGACTGACTGAGATAAGAGGGACCAGAGCATTGAACTTGTTTAGACTGACTGAGATAAGAGGGACCAGAGCATTGAACTTGTTTAGACTGACTGAGATAAGAGGGACCAGAGCATTGAACTTGTTTAGACTGACTGAGATAAGGGGGACCAGAGCATTGAACTTGTTTAGACTGACTGAGATAAGGGGGACCAGAGTATTGAACTTGTTTAGACTGGCTGAGATAAGGGGGACCAGAGCATTGAACTTGTTTAGACTGACTGAAATAACAGTGACCAGAGTATTGAACTGGTTTAGACTGACTGAGATAAGAGGGACCAGAGCATTGAACTTGTTTAGACTGGCTGAGATAAGAGGGACCAGAGCATTGAACTTGTTTAGACTGACTGAGATAAGAGGGACCAGAGCATTGAACTTGTTTAGACTGACTGAGATAAGAGGGACCAGAGCATTGAACTTGTTTAGACTGACTGAGATAAGAGGGACCAGAGCATTGAACTTGTTTAGACTGACTGAGATAAGAGGGACCAGAGCATTGAACTTGTTTAGACTGACTGAGATAAGGGGGACCAGAGCATTGAACTTGTTTAGACTGACTGAGATAAGGGGGACCAGAGTATTGAACTTGTTTAGATTGACTGAGATAAGAGGGACCAGGGCATTGAACTTGTTTAGACTGACTGAGATAAGAGGGACCAGAGCATTGAACTTGTTTAGACTGACTGAGATAAGAGGGACCAGAGCATTGAACTTGTTTAGACTGACTGAGATAAGAGGGACCAGAGCATTGAACTTGTTTAGACTGACTGAGATAAGAGGGACCAGAGCATTGAACTTGTTTAGACTGACTGAGATAAGGGGGACCAGAGCATTGAACTTGTTTAGACTGACTGAGATAAGAGGGACCAGAGCATTGAACTTGTTTAGACTGACTGAGATAAGGGGGACCAGAGTATTGAACTTGTTTAGACTGACTGAGATAAGAGGGACCAGGGCATTGAACTTGTTTAGACTGACTGAGATAAGAGGGACCAGAGCATTGAACTTGTTTAGACTGACTGAGATAAGAGGGACCAGAGCATTGAACTTGTTTAGACTGACTGAGATAAGAGGGACCAGAGCATTGAACTTGTTTAGACTGACTGAGATAAGAGGGACCAGAGCATTGAACTTGTTTAGACTGACTGAGATAAGGGGGACCAGAGCATTGAACTTGTTTAGACTGACTAAGATAAGAGGGACCAGAGCATTGAACTTGTTTAGATTGACTGAGATAAGAAGGACCAGAGCATTGAACTTGTTTAGACTGACTGAGATAAGAGGGACCAGAGCATTGAACTTGTTTAGATTGACTGAGATAAGAGGGACCAGAGCATTGAACTTGTTTAGACTGACTGAGATAAGGGGGACCAAAGTATTGAACTTGTTTAGACTGACTGAGATAAGAGGGACCAGAGCATTGAACTTGTTTAGACTGACTGAGATAAGAGGGACCGGAACATTGAACTTGTTTAGACTGACTGAGATAAGAGGGACCAGAGCATTGAACTTGTTTAGATTGACTGAGATAAGAGGGACCAGAGCATTGAACTTGTTTAGACTGACTGAGATAAGGGGGACCAGAGTATTGAACTTGTTTAGACTGACTGAGATAAGAGGGACCAGAGCATTGAACTTGTTTAGACTGACTGAGATAAGAGGGACCGGAACATTGAACTTGTTTAGACTGACTGAGATAAGAGGGACCAGAGTATTGAGCTTGTTTAGCCTGACTGAGATAAGACTGGCCAGAACATTGAACTTATTTAGACTGACTGAGATAAGAGGGACCAGAACATTGAACTTGTTTAGACTGACTGAGATAAGAGGGACCAGAACATTGAACTTGTTTAGACTGACTGAGATAAGAGGGACCAGAACATTGAACTTGTTTAGACTGACTGAGATAAGAGCGACCAGAGTATTGAACTTGTTTAGACTGACTGAGATAAGAGGGACCAGAACATTGAACTTGTTTAGACTGACTGAGATAAGAGTGAACAGAGCATTGAACTTGTTTAGACTGACTGAGATAAGAGGGACCAGAGCATTGAACTTGTTTAGACTGACTGAGATAAGAGGGACCAGAACATTGAACTTGTTTAGACTGACTGAGATAAGAGGGACCAGAACATTGAACTTGTTTAGACTGACTGAGATAAGAGCGACCAGAGTATTGAACTTGTTTAGACTGACTGAGATAAGAGGGACCAGAACATTGAACTTGTTTAGACTGACTGAGATAAGAGTGAACAGAGCATTGAACTTGTTTAGACTGACTGAGATAAGAGGGACCAGAGCATTGAACTTGTTTAGACTGACTGAGATAAGAGGGACCAGAGCATTGAACTTGTTTAGACTGACTGAGATAAGAGTGAACAGAGCATTGAACTTGTTTAGACTGACTGAGATAAGAGGGACCAGAACATTGAACTTGTTTAGACTGACTGAGATAAGAGGGACCAGAACATTGAACTTGTTTAGACTGACTGAGATAAGAGCGACCAGAGTATTGAACTTGTTTAGACTGACTGAGATAAGAGGGACCAGAACATTGAACTTGTTTAGACTGACTGAGATAAGAGTGAACAGAGCATTGAACTTGTTTAGACTGACTGAGATAAGAGGGACCAGAGCATTGAACTTGTTTAGACTGACTGAGATAAGAGGGACCAGAGCATTGAACTTGTTTAGACTGACTGAGATAAGAGCGACCAGAGTATTGAACTTGTTTAGACTGACTGAGATAAGAGGGACCAGAGCATTGAACTTGTTTAGACTGACTGAGATAAGGGGGACCAGAGCATTGAACTTGTTTAGACTGACTGAGATAAGAGGGGCCAGAGCATTGAACTTGTTTAGACTGACTGAGATAAGAGGGGCCAGAGCATTGAACTTGTTTAGACTGACTGAGATAAGAGGGGCCAGAGCATTGAACTTGTTTAGACTGACTGAGATAAGAGGGACCAGAGCATTGAACTTGTTTAGACTGACTGAGATAAGAGGGACCAGAGTATTGAACTTGTTTAGACTGACTGAGATAACAGGGACCAGAGCATTGAACTTGTTTAGACTGACTGAGATAAGAGGGACCAGAGCATTGAACTTGTTTAGACTGACTGAGATAAGAGGGGCCAGAGCATTGAACTTGTTTAGACTGACTGAGATAAGAGGGACCAGAGCATTGAACTTGTTTAGACTGACTGAGATAAGAGGGACCAGAGCATTGAACTTGTTTAGACTGACTGAGATAACAGGGACCAGAGCATTGAACTTGTTTAGACTGACTGAGATAAGAGGGGCCAGAGCATTGAACTTGTTTAGACTGACTGAGATAAGAGGGACCAGAGCATTGAACTTGTTTAGACTGACTGAGATAAGAGGGACCAGAGCATTGAACTTGTTTAGACTGACTGAGATAAGAGGGACCAGGGCATTGAACTTGTTTAGACTGACTGAGATAAGAGGGGCCAGAGCATTGAACT
Source organism: Lepidochitona cinerea (assembly GCA_963971465.1). Taxonomy (NCBI): domain Eukaryota; kingdom Metazoa; phylum Mollusca; class Polyplacophora; order Chitonida; family Tonicellidae; genus Lepidochitona; species Lepidochitona cinerea. The sequence goes on along the minus strand of OZ020551.1, from coordinate 42,101,628 downwards.
TGTTTAGACTGACTGAGAGTGACCAGAGCATTGAACTTGTTTAGACTGACTGAGATAAGAGGGACCAGAGCATTGAACTTGTTTAGACAAAGTGAGATAAGACCAGAGTATTGAACTTGTTTAGACTGACTGAGATAAGAGTGACCAGGACATTGAACTTGTTTAGACTGACTGAGATAAGAGGGACCAGAGCATTGAACTTGTTTAGACTGACTGAGATAAGAGGGACCAGAGCATTGAACTTGTTTAGACTGACTGAGATAAGAGGAGCCAGAGCATTGAACTTGTTTAGACAAAGTGAGATAAGACCAGAGTATTGAACTTGTTTAGACTGACTGAGATAAGAGGGACCAGAGCATTAACTTGTTTAGACTGACTGAGATAAGAGGGACCAGAGCATTGAACTTGTTTAGACTGACTGAGATAACAGGGACCAGAGCATTGAACTTGTTTAGACTGACTGAGATAAGAGGGACCAGAGCATTGAACTTGTTTAGACTGACTGAGATAACAGGGACCAGAGCATTGAACTTGTTTAGACTGACTGAGATAAGAGGGACCCGAGTATTGAACTTGTTTAGACTGACTGAGATAAGAGGGACCAGAGCATTGAACTTGTTTAGACTGACTGAGATAAGAGGGACCAGAGCATTGAACTTGTTTAGACTGACTGAGATAAGAGGGACCAGGACATTGAACATGTTTAAACTGACTGAGATAAGAGGGACCAGAGCATTGAACTTGTTTAGACTGACTGAGATAAGAGGGACCAGGGCATTGAACATGTTTAAACTGACTGAGATAAGAGGGACCAGGACATTGAACTTGTTTAGACTGACTGAGATAAGAGGGACCAGAGCATTGAACATGTTTAGACTGACTGAGATAAGATGGACCAGAGCATTGAACTTGTTTAGACTGACTGAGATAAGAGTGACCAGGGCATTGAACTTGTTTAGACTGACTGAGATAAGAGTGACCCGGGCATTGAACTTGTTTAGACTGACTGATATAAGAGTGACCAGAGTATTGAACTTGTTTAGACTGACTGAGATAAGAGGGACCAGAGCATTGAACTTGTTTAGACTGACTGAGATAAGAGTGACCAGAGCATTGAACATGTTTAGACTGACTGAGATAAGAGGGACCAGAGCATTGAACTTGTTTAGACTGACTGAGATAAGAGGGACCAGAGCATTGAACTTGTTTAGACTGACTGAGATAAGAGGGACATGAGCATTGAACTTGTTTAGACTGACTGAGATAAGAGTAACCAGAGTATTGAACTTGTTTAGACTGACTGAGATAAGAGTGACCAGAGCATTGAACTTGTTTAGACTGACTGAGATAAGAGTGAACAGAGCATTGAACTTGTTTAGACTGACTGAGATAAGAGGGACATGAGCATTGAACTTGTTTAGACTGACTGAGATAAGAGTAACCAGAGTATTGAACTTGTTTAGACTGACTGAGATAAGAGTGACCAGAGCATTGAACTTGTTTAGACTGACTGAGATAAGAGGGACCGGAACATTGAACTTGTTTAGACTGACTGAGATAAGAGTGACCAGAGTATTGAACTTGTTTAGACTGACTGAGATAAGAGGGACCAGAGCATTGAACTTGTTTAGACTGACTGAGATAAGAGGGACCAGGGCATTGAACTTGTTTAGACTGACTGAGATAAGAGTGAGCAGAGTATTGAACTTGTTTAGACTGACTGAGATAAGAGGGACCAGAGCATTGAACTTGTTTAGACTGACTGAGATAAGAGGGACCAGAGTATTGAACTTGTTTAGACTGACTGATATAAGAGTAAGCAGAGCATTGAACTTGTTTAGACTGACTGAGATAAGAGTGAACAGAGCATTGAACTTGTTTAGACTGACTGAGATAAGAGTGACCAGAGTATTGAACTTGTTTAGACTGACTGAGATAAGAGGGACCAGAGCATTGAACTTGTTTAGACTGACTGAGATAAGAGGGACCAGAGTATTGAACTTGTTTAGACTGACTGAGATAAGAGGGACCAGAGTATTGAACTTGTTTAGACTGACTGATATAAGAGTGAGCAGAGCATTGAACTTGTTTAGACTGACTGAGATAAGAGGGACCAGAGTATTGAACTTGTTTAGACTGACTGATATAAGAGTGAGCACAGCATTGAACTTGTTTAGACTGACTGAGATAAGAGTGAACAGAGCATTGAACTTGTTTAGACTGACTGAGATAACAGTGACCAGAGTATTGAACTTGTTTAGACTGACTGAGATAAGAGGGACCAGAGCATTGAACTTGTTTAGACTGACTGAGATAAGAGGGACCAGAGCATTGAACTTGTTTAGACTGACTGAGATAAGAGGGACCAGAGTATTGAACTTGTTTAGACTGACTGATATAAGAGTGAGCAGAGCATTGAACTTGTTTAGACTGACTGAGATAAGAGTGAACAGAGCATTGAACTTGTTTAGACTGACTGAGATAAGGGACCAGAGCATTTAACTTGTTTAGACTGACTGAGATAAGAGGGACCAGAGTATTGAACTTGTTTAGACTGACTGATATAAGAGTGAGCAGAGCATTGAACTTGTTTAGACTGACTGAGATAAGAGTGAACAGAGCATTGAACTTGTTTAGACTGACTGAGATAAGGGACCAGAGCATTTAACTTGTTTAGACTGACTGAGATAAGAGGGACCAGACCATTGGACTTGGTTAGACTGACTGAGATAAGAGGGACCAGAGTATTGAACTTGTTTACACTGACTGAGATAAGAGGGACCAGAGCATTGAACTTGTTTAGACTGACTGAGATAAGAGTGAGCAGAGCATTGAACTTGTTTAGACTGACTGAGATAAGAGTGAACAGAGCATTGAACTTGTTTAGACTGACTGAGATAAGGGACCAGAGCATTTAACTTGTTTAGACTGGCTGAGATAAGAGGGACCAGAGTATTGAACTTGTTTAGACTGACTGAGATAAGAGGGACCAGAGTATTGAACTTGTTTAGACTGACTGAGATAAGGGGGACCAGAGCATTGGACTTGTTTAGACTGACTGATATAAGAGTGAGCAGAGCATTGAACTTGTTTAGACTGACTGAGATAAGAGTGAGCAGAGCATTGAACTTGTTTAGACTGACTGAGATAAGAGGGACCAGAGTATTGAACTTGTTTAGACTGACTGAGATAAGAGGGACCAGAGCATTGAACTTGTTTAGACTGACTGAGATAAGAGTGAGCAGAGCATTGAACTTGTTTAGACTGACTGAGATAAGAGGGAACAGGGCATTGAACTTGTTTAGACTGACTGAGATAAGAGGGACCAGAGTATTGAACTTGTTTAGACTGACTGATATAAGAGTGACCAGGACATTGAACTTGTTTAGACTGACTGAGATAAGAGTGAGCAGAGCATTGAACTTGTTTAGACTGACTGAGATAAGGGACCAGAGTATTGAACTTGTTTAGACTGACTGAGATAAGAGGGACCAGAGCATTGAACTTGTTTAGACTGACTGAGATAAGAGTGAGCAGAGCATTGAACTTGTTTAGACTGACTGAGATAAGAGTGACCAGAGCATTGAACTTGTTTAGACTGACTGAGATAAGAGGGAACAGGGCATTGAACTTGTTTAGACTGACTGAGATAACAGTGACCAGAGTATTAAACTTGTTTAGACTGACTGAGATAAGAGGGACCAGAACATTGAACATGTTTAAACTGACTGAGATAAGAGAGACCAGGGCATTGAACTTGTTTAGACTGACTGAGATAACAGGGACCAGGGTATTGAACTTGTTTAGACTGACTGAGATAAGAGGGACCAGAGCATTGAACTTGTTTAGACTGACTGATATAAGAGTGACCAGGACATTGAACTTGTTTAGACTGACTGAGATAAGAGTGAGCAGAGCATTGAACTTGTTTAGACTGACTGAGATAAGGGACCAGAGTATTGAACTTGTTTAGACTGACTGAGATAAGAGGGACCAGAGCATTGAACTTGTTTAGACTGACTGATATAAGAGTGACCAGGACATTGAACTTGTTTAGACTGACTGAGATAAGAGTGAGCAGAGCATTGAACTTGTTTAGACTGACTGAGATAAGGGACCAGAGTATTGAACTTGTTTAGACTGACTGAGATAAGAGGGACCAGAACATTGAACATGTTTAAACTGACTGAGATAAGAGGGACCAGGGCATTGAACTTGTTTAGACTGACTGAGATAACAGGGACCAGGGTATTGAACTTGTTTAGACTGACTGAGATAAGAGGGACCAGAGCATTGAACTTGTTTAGACTGACTGATATAAGAGTGACCAGGACATTGAACTTGTTTAGACTGACTGAGATAAGAGTGAGCAGAGCATTGAACTTGTTTAGACTGACTGAGATAAGGGACCAGAGTATTGAACTTGTTTAGACTGACTGAGATAAGAGGGACCAGAGCATTGAACTTGTTTAGACTGACTGAGATAAGAGTGAGCAGAGCATTGAACTTGTTTAGACTGACTGAGATAAGAGTGACCAGAGCATTGAACTTGTTTAGACTGACTGAGATAAGGGACCAGAGTATTGAACTTGTTTAGACTGACTGAGATAAGAGTGAGCAGAGCATTGAACTTGTTTAGACTGACTGAGATAAGAGGGACCAGAGCATTGAACTTGTTTAGACTGACTGAGATAAGAGTGACCAGAGCATTGAACTTGTTTAGACTGACTGAGATAAGGGACCAGAGCATTGAACATGTTTAAACTGACTGAGATAAGAGGGACCAGAGTATTGAACTTGTTTAGACTGACTGAGATAAGAGGGACCAGAGCATTGAACTTGTTTAGACTGACTGAGATAAGAGGGACCAGAGCATTGAACTTGTTTAGACTGACTGAGATAAGAGGGACCCGGGCATTGAACTTGTTTAGACTGACTGAGATAAGGGGGACCAGGACATTGAACTTGTTTAGACTGACTGAGATAAGAGGGACCAGAGTATTGAACTTGTTTAGACTGACTGAGATAAGAGGGACCAGAGCATTGAACTTGTTTAGACTGACTGAGATAAGAGGGACCCGGGCATTGAACTTGTTTAGACTGACTGAGATAAGGGGGACCAGAGCATTGAACTTGTTTAGACTGACTGAGATAAGAGGGACCAGAGTATTGAACTTGTTTAGACTGACTGAGATAAGAGGGACCAGAGCATTGAACTTGTTTAGACTGACTGAGATAAGAGGGACCCGGGCATTGAACTTGTTTAGACTGACTGAGATAAGGGGGACCAGGACATTGAACTTGTTTAGACTGACTGAGATAAGAGGGACCAGAGTATTGAACTTGTTTAGACTGACTGAGATAAGAGAGACCAGAGCATTGAACTTGTTTAGACTGACTGAGATAAGAGTGACCAGGACATTGAACTTGTTTAGACTGACTGAGATAAGAGGGACCAGAGCATTGAACTTGTTTAGACTGACTGAGATAAGAGGGACCAGAGTATTGAACTTGTTTAGACTGACTGGGATAATAGGGACCAGAGCATTGAACTTGTTTAGACTGACTGAGATAAGAGGGACCAGAGTATTGAACTTGTTTAGACTGACTGAGATAAGAGGGACCAGAGTATTGAACTTGTTTAGACTGACTGGGATAATAGGGACCAGAGCATTGAACTTGTTTAGACTGACTGAGATAAGGGGGACCAGGACATTGAACTTGTTTAGACTGACTGAGATAAGAGTGACCAGAGTATTGAACTTGTTTAGACTGACTGAGATAAGAGGGACCAGAGCATTGAACTTGTTTAGACTGACTGGGATAATAGGGACCAGAGCATTGAACTTGTTTAGACTGACTGAGATAAGGGGGACCAGGACATTGAACTTGTTTAGACTGACTGAGATAAGAGTGACCAGAGTATTGAACTTGTTTAGACTGGCTGAGATAAGAGGGACCAGAGCATTGAACTTGTTTAGACTGACTGAGATAAGAGGGACCAGAGTATTGAACTTGTTTAGACTGACTGAGATAAGAGGGACCAGAGCATTGAACTTGTTTAGACTGGCTGAGATAAGAGGGACCAGAGTATTGAACTTGTTCAGACTGACTGAGATAAGAGGGACCAGGGCATTGAACTTGTTTAGACTGACTGAGATAAGAGGGACCAGAGCATTGAACTTGTTTAGACTGACTGAGATAAGAGGGACCAGAGCATTGAACTTGTTTAGACTGACTGAGATCAGGGGGGACCAGAGCATTGAACTTGTTTAGACTGACTGGGATAAGAGGGACCAGAGCATTGGACTTTTACACTGATTGAGATAAAATTGACCATAGCATTGGACTTGGTTAGTTTAAAGTAAAGTGCTACAAGGGCATTGGACAATTTTTTAGACTTTATGAGATAAGAGGGAGCAGGGCATTGACCAGTTGATCAACCGAGGGAGATTAGAGCCAGAAGGGCATTAGACCAGTACCCTATCAAATGAGCAAAAACTTATAGAAAGTACATGTGTTAAAAAGGTGCATGATCACAGCAAATGATTTTCTTTAGTATTTTTTGGCAAGAGTCTGAACGATAAGCCGAATCTGCTCAGCCTTCAATTCGATTAATTTAATAAGTGGCAAATAAGCTTTTAGAGATTTGACAAGTACTAAGATGGGAATATTGGTTGGGTTAGTTCATCACTGACCGAAATATGTCCATCAGGAAAATTTCCTAGTTATTCTATCTACCGGACTAGATTATTCCTGACCACAGTCTAGAGTAATCAAACCTAATTATATCAACATTGCCTGCACTGAATAAAGAAGATTGCAATTGATTTTAGCGCAGAACTTTCTCCTAAAAGTCATGACCATGAGAGAACAGACGTGACGGAAGAATAGTGCCCGTTAGGTAATCTCTAATGGTTTCAATGTGGGGTGTTTCGCACCCCAGGGTGCCAGCAAAGGTGTTGTAATTCCAGGAGTAGGGGAATGGAATACATGTAAACCATGATATAGACATAGTTTTTTCCAATTCTCACAACATTGGCACCATCCCAGTAACATCACCAAGGCCCAGACATGTATGTTATATCCGTGTAGGGATAGAAAAACAGGGCTCATTTTAACAAAAGGGAACAAATCTAATAGTAATATGTAACCAAGATTCCCTCAGTCAAGAGAATTAGTTCTTCTCTGAGGACGACTGATAATAAGCAATTATCATTGCGAGTATAACCACAGGCTGACTGGCTAACAAAGTAATTACATGGGGCTTTCAAGGCAACGGAAACCTCTACACAGATTCACAACTGTTAGACTGGAAAATAGTTTCTACAAATACACCACAAAAACCCCATAAAAATTATCCCGTTTGATTATTGCCTCAATTGTAAACAACTTCACTTCTGAAGCCTTAGAGCTTTTGTAGCTAACAAAGTGTTTGTCTCTTGGAAAGAAACATTTGAATGGTCTGAGGTTGAATGAAGTCTTTGATTACGTTATATGTTATTCAGGAAATTGTTCTTATAAAGAAGTTGACGTCTTGCCAAACTTTACATTTGTTATATACATTCAGTACACAAAGACTGTCATTTCTGGAAAGACTACATGCACTTCAAAAAAAAAAATTTAATATTCAATAAAACTTAATAGAAAAAAACTTACAGTAAAAATTCTATACAACTCTTTTGATTTAGCCTCCAATCCGACTGATTGTTTCTTTAATTGACTATTTTTTAATTTATAAAGATTAATTGATTGGAGTTTTACGCCGCACTAATATTTATTTATAAAAAAAGTTGAACTCAAATAAGCTTTTGTCTTTGTTTACTTACACGTAGAACATAAAAAACAGTCCCTGCATAACAAAAAAATATAGGTAGATAGTTTAATAGCTATGCCCTCCCACAAGAAGGCCATTATGATTGGGTGTGCACAACTTACACATCTTCTATATCTACTAAAAAAAAAACCTGGCTTTCTGAAGCATACATCTGCAACAAGATTGTCACTTCTGACTACAATAGAATATACCCATTCTTCATAACAGATTGTCTTTTATGGGATATGGGGAATGCTTTTTGGGTACCAGCTTCAGGTCAAGGGTTTCCTCTGGGCAAAGAGCTCAGTTTTCTTCCTAACTACACGCCCCCATACCCATTGAAAGTGCAATAAACTTGAGAACGTGGCACAACACATCAACAAGCTTTTTTTGTTCTTTCCTTTACAGTTCATAAATTTGAATGAAGGCTGAATGAAACACACTTTAAGAATCATATTAACTTTTATTGATCACAGCTTTTTATTAATTTTAGGACAATTTTCTCATTGTCTACAAGCAAATAAGACTTTAAGCATTAATGTTACTGACCTTTTACTCAGAATAAAGCTTAGTCTAAAGCGAAATATTGATAGATTAAGCTGACAGGTGGATCATGTGGAAGAATTAAGGACATGTCAATATAGATCAAGTTAAGGACAAATCAATGACAGAATTAGAGACTAGACAGATAAGTAAAAGCACACTTTGATGAGTCAATAAAGATTTCGTTAAACCAGCTTGAAAGGCAATTGACTACCATTATCTACGTTATAAATGACAAAATCTGTTGACATTCAGCTGATAAAAATCTGATATTTGTGTTATATTAGAGTCAATATACATGGGTGTTTGTTACAAGAAAATTGCATGTGAAAATCTTATGAATATTTGTCAAGGTAAAACAGACCTACTGAACATCAAAAAAAAAAACAGTTTACTGATCATTTTTTTCTAACTAAAATTACAACAAATGTAATGGAATTTACGTAATCTCTGGTGATGTTCTTCCTTGACAGATCGATAGGTGGATGATCTTCTGAAATAGCCTTCCAACAATAGGTTGCAGGTTTGAATTTTAACTAAGTTATTATTTGATTTTAACTCATCTCTGATGAAACCAGGGGCTCAATCTACTAAGCTGGTGGAATTTTGCTTGTGGCAGATGTGTCCACACTGCAAGCCAATGCATAACTTTACGCCAGCTTGGTAGAACAAGCATCTGGGATCCAGTGGATATAAAGATATATGAATAATCTTATGTATAGAGTAAGGAATCAAAACCACATAACCAAATCTATCCAAGAAGCTCATTTTAGCAACCCTTTCACCATAGGGTTATGGGTTCTCCTACAAGGCTGCTGACCAGGATGATCTTGTGGTCCGACATTTCTCCTTAACTATTGATTCTTTACAGATCTATAACTACTTATAGTATTTATCCTTAATTGATTGTCTGAAATATAGTTCCCCATTTCCAGATCTTTAAAACACTGTCTCATTTAACAGTCAATAAGCCAGGATTTCCCAGACAGCTGTTCTATTAACTGAGGTAACAAGCCAATAACAATTTAACAGCAACCCTTTTGACTTAATTATATATATGAATATTTAAGTAAAAGCATATCTATGACGCCATAAATCAGCGCAAATTTTTGTTCTGATAAATCATCATACATCAGTTTTATGCAAAGTGCAACGGACCTAGAGTAAATTCTTTCAGAGCCTGACCATGAAAGTAATATTGGCTGCCATCATATCAAATCAGTTTACCAAATACAATGTAAGTTGTTGGTTACAAAAATTTAGCGTGTAAATCCATGGGGAGTCAACAACTACTTACCGCTCAGTGGGCGACAATCCTGCATTCCGATAGTATAGACCACGAAGAAGAAGGAATTTGTTTCCCTTATGCAGTCAATAAAGTCCACTGGCTTTCAACCTGACGTAACCGCCATAGTAAAACATTTAAACGACCAGTTAAACTGTGCGGGGCGTCGTAGAAATACTTCAATCATATATCTTTACAGCGGCATAAGTTTGACAAACTCCTTCTATCGGAATGCAGTGGTAAATATTTTATTCTTTGCTTATTTGTTGTGAAATTTGCGCCGCCAATTTTTTCGTCGGGTCTCCTTAACAAATATCACTTTTTTACTATGGAAGTGATCTTGGCTATGACGAACACGGAAAAAAAAATTCGGCAGAGCCAAGATTTCTCGGCTAGCAACAATCCCTGAGAATTTGATTTTCACTGTGGACAACAAATCATCTAATGTGCAAAAACTGCGGTGACTAAATCTTTATCAGACAACAAAAACCTAGTTTATAGTCACATGTAAGTCACATTTAAAGATTGTTTCAGCTTTGTGTTTCATGTCATACGCCTTATCATGGGAAATGGTGGACTTTGCATATATGGACTTACATGACCTTAAAGGACAAATGACTTACCACTATCCTGGGTAGATGTCTCAGCTCTCCGGGTCCGTATACACCAGCAAGTCGTAAAGCACATGTCTTCAAGACACCTCCATCTTTAAGGGGACTGTTATTAGCATTTATGACTTCTTTTTCAGCTATGGACTTAGTTCTGGAATAATGATCTGGATGCTGCAGAATGAGATAGATTGAAAGGGACGACAGTCACAATATGTGAAGGTTATGGCAATGATCAAAAGCAAGTGAGATATGGTTTATGTCTGTAGCCAGTATTTAACTCTTACAACGGAGAGAGGGGAGACGGAATCAGTAAAAGAAATCAACCTTATGTTTGTTTTTCGTTTGACCCAAAACTCTCCGCCCTCCCAAACCCCTCCCCCCCAAACTCTTTCCCCTCCCCCCTCCCTCAAAAAAAAAAATAAAATAATTCTAAGTTGGTTTACTTGATTAATTGTTGGAAACTACTGGGGTTTCTGCAGCAAAAATTATTTTTTTCGGCACCTCAATATATTTATGCATGTACATTGAATATATCCAGTTAAGATTGTCTACAGGTGGCAATTCTTTTCTATGGAAATTGGATTTCCCTGAGCATTGTCTAATGTCATGGTGAATTGTAAGGGGAAGGTCCTTATCATATGCATGGCAGGAATATGTTTATGATCACTAAAACACAGGGAAAATCTTCTTGTCTAAAATAACCACGGAGACAAGATTCTAATTGTGTTAAAAAGAGGTATATCATTTTGACCTTTATATGTTTTGAAGCCAGCTTTAATGATGCACTTTGCTTTGAAATATGAATGGACAAAAAGTTACCTTGTCAAGAGGTAGATATGGCAGAGATTCATCACCATTAACAATAACTTGTCCTCCAAACACCACATTGTATGTACTTGTGTACACAAGTCTCGACACACCCTTATTACAACAGGCTGTAGAAGCAAAAAAAAAAGAAAATTATTTTAAAAGCATTCCAAGTAGATAGATATGTTACTATGCGCTAATGAGTTCAACTAAATGTCAAGTTGATTGATTTTTCTATTTCTTAGAGCAATATTTCCATTTAGCCAAAATATACTTTTTTTTTCTTTATGCAAATGGAAAACAATGCTATATATTATTGATTTCATTTTGCCTGTCGTGTGTAGATTAAAATACATTACAGACATGTCTCTATTGAAGCAACAGTTGTTACTTGCATGCTAACATGATTCTAAATCATTCATAACATGCAGGAAAACATAATAATACCATGATAATATTATGTCCAAAAATAGAGACTTTTGTAAACAATAATTCTCAAGGTCTTGACCTCTATCATGACTTGAACAGACAGATGGTAAGAAAACCTTCTTGTTTTTGTTTTGAATGGTTTGTAGCAGGTACCATAAGAGCCCAAACCCATGATGAATTAAAACACCTTCAATTAAGCAAAACAACTTTCAATTTTGAGTTTTGAAATTCTGACGTTTATAATAGTAAATAAACATTTTCATTTGTAATTCTTAAGAAAAATTCTCAACTCTTTGTAAACTCTAGTGAAAGCAGGCATGGAGATTTTGCTCAAAATGGGAGACTTTTTTTCAGTTCCATGAATTTCACTCATCGGAAACGCTGGGAAACTATTTTCATTCGGGTAGTATTTCCTTCTTTAATACTCGTACACAGCGCCATCGGGTTGGTGCCAGAGGTGGCCCCCTTATACCATGCCGTTTAGCCTCGCGTCAGATTTGATCAGAGTTCTTACTACACACAGCACATTGCAGTTTTTTTTAGTTTTTTTACTTTGATGCATGGGTAACGGTGGATCGGTTCCATTAAATTAGTTTGAGGGAAACCACGCGGAAACGAACAATCGTTTCCGTGAAATTTCCATGACTGTGAAAGGCTGTGATACATGTATCTAAATGTTGGCATTTTGTGAATGTTTAACAACAAACATGTATTTCAGTGTCAATGTGTTTTTATTTTCCAAAAATAGAATATTTAATACTTTAATTACTGCACACATAATCACTTTTTTGGCTATATTGTTACACTGAAGAACCTCTGTGACAGGAGTTCAATGGCCACAACTTTATTAGAATTGAGAGTTTACAATATTCACATAGTTTCCAAAGATGATATGTCCTACAATTATCATTATGAATGATTAATAAATAAATATATATTAGGGTAGTAGTGATCGTAATATTCAAGGGTTTGTATTTATTTTTTAGAGCTAAAAATCCATTCACATGGCCCTAATGTACCCTGCATATGATTCAATACTCAGCACACTGTCATTAGAGGAATTGAACTTTTTTACTTTTTATTGCTGTACAAGGCATTAACACAGATAAAATATAAATAATGCATAGCATTTAAAGAGTTATGAATCTGCCGATGGCTTTAGCTACAAATACAGCATCATTTAAGGGAAAATCAATCCCCAGACAATATGTTTTCTAGAACTAATTGTTAAATGGTCAAATTCCCCTAGAACATATTTTTTAATAATGTTTGTTGAGCTTCGTCAATTTTAGAACCAGTACGAAGGCATATTTAAAGGTAACGCCAAGAAAATAAGTGTCATAAGAAGGGTTATTATTTCGCAATTTATCAAACAAGACATTATAGTGTCAACCAAGTAAGGATTGAAACGATTCGTAAAAAAAATATGTATACATTTAATGTTGCAAGACCTTACATTTTCCCATCACTTCCTGCATAATGAATACGGGTAAAGTCCCAGGAGATGGCATCTTTACAAAAGACAAATCTGTTTTTAAGGGTTCCTTAGATGGTGATTTCAGGGAATAAACTCTGCTTAAATTACCGACAAAGTAAATCAGAATTCCAATCTGCAGTTTCTTACTTGCTTCTTGCTGCAGCACAATAAGGTCATTTTGTCATCCAATCCAACAAGTGTCAGAAATGATGAATGAGTACTAGATATAAAAAAAAATATGAATTTTTACCACAGAAATTCCTTTTCTGACACTGTCTTTAATATGTATGTGTGCTTGTATTTCAAAAGCCAGACTATATCCACAGCTGAATTGTAACGATGGAGTAACATACGTACACATATTGATTAGTTGACAGAATGAATGATGAGTTTGTTTCTGTATGTTCCAAGAACCCATGTGTATAAGATGGTAGTAGGTAGGCAATTTCATAGTTTACCATTTGCTTGCTACAATAATGAATGCTATGTAAACTAGCCAAGGCATAAAACAGATATTTTGACTTATAAAACTAAAGGGATTTGACCAGATTTTCCTTCAAACACACACTCAGGGTTTTCTCCAAGCACTTACTCAGGGCTTTCATCCAAGCACACAGGGTAACTCAATTAAGTGAATTATCATGTGACCATTGATGAAAAATAATGTGACTTAATTTCACGTGATTTACGCTATAGAACATATTGAGCTGGTATACTGTACATACATAGACATTCATTAGTTTTATGTTTTTGAACATATCATTGACCACTGTATCCTAAACCAAGGGATATTTTTCAAAGTATTCAAAGAATTTGTTCATCATAAGGAATAAAATGATCCTGGAAAAACATGCAGATTCCAATCACAATGCCAAAGGAAAAATGGACTACCTAAATGTCAGGCAATATAAATGACTTATTTTTACACCATACTGAAAATCATTTTAAATTGGGTTTAGGTTTACTGGGTGTAGGGGCTGTTTCTTAGGAAGAAACGCTCAACGTTTGATGGAAATCGGTCAACCTTACAACATTGGGACATGAAGTCCAAATCCCACAGAAATTGGAATTCAAACTTGCAACCCAATGATGGAAGGACCATGTCAGATTAAGAATTTGAAACCAACATTCTGCCAACCGAGGCCCTGGGGCTCGTTCTACTAGGCTGGGGCAAAGTTACGCAGAGGTTTACATAGGTTTACATAAAGTTGCGCCTCCAGACTTGCGACCATGCGCAAGTTCCTATAATTTAACACGTGTCTGTGACTAGCGCAACTTACGCCAGATTAGTAGAACGAGCCCCTGACTGGCAATATGAGAAAAAGAAACACTATTGTTGACTCCCAGAGTGAGATAAAAGGACAAATACAAATTCTATAATTGACTGGTTGTGGTTGAACACAATACACACATGTAAGACTACCAATAAAAAATTCTTCCATCAATGCAGCCTCTAACATCCTGTATAGTTTTCTATTTATGAAATTATCATCTCTAATCACTTAACACTTCTCTGGACAATTGTCCCATTAGCACTTTTGTTACTGAATCTACTCTAGAGGAATGTTACAATTTCAGACAGAACAGCTTACAGTGGAGGTAAATGATTTTAATAATGGCTCCCAGGTTAAGGACCAAGCTAAAAACAGCAAAATCTACCGTCATTAATATAATTGTAATTCAAGACTAAAACTGATTGATTTGTTCACAACATCAAGTTTCCCCCACCTTACATATGTCATATTTGTTTAAGGTGCATTGATTTTTGTTCAAGTATGTGACAATAGATTAAATGACCTTATTAGGTTCCCAGGTTCCCAAGCAGTTTAATAAACGATACATAAATCAACACATAATACGTAAAGATGTTGTTAGCAGACCAAATGTTAGCGGAACAATTTACATATTTTCTCTTTCTTTTCCCTTCATTAAATTTTGTTTAATTCCAGTTTACCCAACATCTTGTCATAGCAGAAGATTGATAAAACTTAGTCGATATATTTCAAGAATTCCAGAAAATTCTACTGAAAGCTAAACTTTGGTATGTCTTCAACCTAATGAAATACTGTCGGTTTTGGTTTATTTCAACAACCTATGATTGGGTATAAAGGTCTAAATGACATACCCCCACCCACCACCACCCTTTTCAGACACTTGTGTTCATGGTTATTTTAGTCAAAAAGATTGTCCATGGGCCTTTGTGTTTTAGAGTTCATAAATATATATACGACATATCAATTCTTCCAGTTTAGCTCCCAACTCGCTTCTTCTTCACGAGTACCTATGTGGGATGGTTGCCAGTTACCACCGGAAGGTCGTGAGTTTCCTCCGGGCATAGAGCCCGGTTTCCTTTGACAGTAAAAGTGGCAACGCCGCCATATAAGTAAAATAATATTGAGCACGGCGTAAACACCAAACAATCAATCAATCAATCTTCACGAGTGCATCATTACCGCCAAACATTTCTCTCCGGTATATAAATGAAATGTCTTACGATGTGATGCTTTTTCACAACAATTATCAAATGGCAGATATTGTTAATTGCGACTCTTCTAACATTGTGTATGTTATTAAATGCATAAAATGTTGCAAGCAATATGTAGGAGAAACTCCAAATTTTGTACGACAAAGAGACGCCAACATTTTATCTGGTATCTGGACTTAAACATGATATGCCTGTAGCACAGCATTTCAACACTCTAGGTCATTCAGTTAAGGAACATTTTGAGGTCATGCCCATTGAAAAAATTGCTTTTCTCACTTCTGCTGCAGATACCAGGAACAAACGTTTAAAAAGGGAATGTTTTTGGATTCAAAGGTTAGAAACTATTTATCCATTGAGTTTGAACTTGGATCCTGGTAAATTTCGTGAAAAAACTATTATGTTTCAGTATATTAGACAAGGCCAGAAGAAATATGGCTCGTCCTCTGGAACAAAGGCCAGTCATTGCTTCTAAAAAGAACAAGTGTTTGAAAGGTATATATTTATGATCACATTGTACCAACATTCTTGTCAAAGCTGAAGATGCGTAAACATTGTCAATAGTGTTCCAGAAAATTCTACTGACTAAGGCCAAGCTCCTGTTAGTCGTCAACCTAATGAAATATCATGGGGTTTAGTTTATTACAACAGCTTTTGATTGGGTATAAAGGTCTAAAGGACATACAATCTTTTTAACACAATTAGAAACTTGTTTCCATGGTTATTTTAGTTAAGAAGACTTCCGTGTGCTCTTGTGTTTTAGTGTCATAAATATATACAATGAGATTTACATTTTTAATGTTTAATGTGAAAAACAAATATGTTATATTTGCTAATCAAAAATAAATGACTATCTAATTCTAACTACATGTAGACAATTTAAACAAGCAGCACTCAAGAATGAACTGAAACTTAATTCAAAGAGGGTGAACAAGTGAACAAATTTTTGGTCAGAATTTGGGTTGATTGATAGATTGATGTTTTACGCCGCAATCAAAATTATTTGATTTATATGGCAGCCTTCACAGGTTTAGCAGGGGAGGAACCCGGGCTATTTCCACGAGTACCTAGCAACTCTTTCATATACGCTGATATACTCAGAAATGTTCCATTTTATTTGGTCTCACTGGTATTCGAACCCGCGCTGAGTCAATGGAAGGTCTTGTCAGATTGAGGGAATACATGTACCACTCCGCCGACTAAGCCACCGGCAGCTTTTCATGGGTAAAAGATATGTGCTAAACAGCAATACAGGTCTCGGTAAAGTGCCCTTTAAAAGCCAACATTGTCCGTTAAATAAAATGAAAATTTGCCTATTAAAATGTTTTACATATTTTTTAACACCATAACACACGGGCACAGGGAAAATCTTCTTGTCTAAAATAACCACGGAGACAAGTTTCTTATTGTGTTAAAAATGAGCATGTCATTAAGACGTTTATACCTGATCATAAGTTGTTATAATGAACCAAAACCCATGATATTTCATTAGGTTGTATAAATTGTGAAAGGCAAACCAAAGCATTCATGATCATAGAGTTAAGGATACTTGTAAGCTAGAAAATTTGCTTCATCAAGTCAAGGTATTTTAAGTTTGGTAGAATTCTTCTAACCCTGGCACCTGTGAAGTATATTACCTCATCAGGAATCAACAACTCAACTGCTCAACACAGATACCTGCAGTACTTATGTCCATCAAACTTTATAACCCGATATCCTTACACTCTAGAAGTAACCACACTACTTTACGTCCATCAAACTTTATAACCCGATATCCTTACACTCTAGGTGTAACCACACTACTTTACGTCCATCAAACTTCACAACCAGATATCTTAAACCAAAGAGGTAATGATATTGGCAGGTGGAACAATATATTATAGGCACTATTTCTGAATGTTGCCATTCCAAAATGAAAACATTAAAACTGAAAATAGTACCAGCTATCCTATAACTGACAATTGGAATGCTTCAATGAGAAAACAAGTATGAAGGGATAATTTTTTTTCAAAATCAGACTAATTTAGGATTATTACTAGTTTGTTTTCTCTTTTCTTTGAGCAAGATTAACTTCAGACACATAATAAATGATGTGTCAATTGCAAAATTGAGTGGCACACTTTTGTGATCATACCATTTTGATTAATTCATTTTTCACACAGCACTTAAGATTTTTTCACATAGATATATTTTTCAACACTATAACACACGGGCACAGGGAAAATCTTCTTGTCTAAAATAACCACGGAGACAAAATTCCTATTGTGTTAAAAAGGGGCATATCATTTAGACGTTTATACCCAATCATAAGTTGTTATAATAAACCACAACCCATGATATTTCATTAGGTTGACGACAGGCAGGAGTTTGGCCTTAGTCAGAAGAATTTTCTGGAAAAGATAATATACATGTATGTCGGATTTGACAGGTTTCATGTGGAACGAAACCAGAATCTTTTTAAGCAGTGAGATTAAACCCACAAACTTCTTACAAGGAAACCCTTAAAATTGGTCTTACATGAAAATAGTTAAATTTTTTCTTTGGAAGATAGAAGACTTGTGTTGACATGACAGACTATCCTCTACTGAGTCAGCCACCAAAGCTGGACCCATGATCCTATGGGTTTAATCTCAGTCTACCAATAGTCTTGCCATAGCTGAAGATGCACAAGCATTGTCAGTGTATTACAAAGTTTTCCAGAAAATTCAAATGACTATGGCCAAACTCTTCAGTCCTGTCTGCCGTTAACCTAATGAAATATCATGGGTTTTAGTTTATTGCAACAACTTATGATTGAAAGGTCTAAACAACATACCTCTTTTTAACACAATTAGATCGATTGATTATACAGATTGACAGTTTTAAAGAAATTTAGTCGCTAGCGTTAAGAATGAATACAAACCATTTTTAATATGAATAATTGTACAAGTTCATTAGGCTGATGTTTCTATAGACATCTGTATTTGTTTTGGTTCCATTTAAACTTTTGTAATGGAAAAAAAAATATCCATAAATGTAAGAAAATGCATTTAACTTAGGTGAAAATTTTTACACACTACAGAATTTCTCATGAAACATTTTGAACACAAAAAAAGCTGGATTTAAATATAGTAAAATGATATTTTGCTGGGTTTGCCATTTATCCACTAACCTCTATGGTGGTCGATAAGGGAGGTAAAAAGGTTATGCGAAACACATATATCTCCATCTTATCCAAAGTTGTACAATCAAGAAACCCATTCAAGTGACAACTATAAATATTATGTTTTTTTAAGGAACTGAGAGGGGTGTTTGGGAAAGGTAGAATGGTAGGCTAAATGTAGATACATTTTCACTCATGCCTGTAACATATGTTAGTGCAAGTAACTTCCAGGCTGAATGCTAACTGTCGGTGTATTGCTTCAACGACGGGTTCTTCATCATTACACCGCAAGACAAAATAAATAAATTTTCTCAGTTATTTAGGCAATTCTAAACAACAACAACACCCAACATCTGCACAAACAGCCTTTCCGAAAGCAGAACTCATGCAACAAGCAGTAATAGTTTAGCAAGATTCACAATTTGTTGAACAATATATATAGGAGAGAAATGTTCGTAAGATTATATTTTAGCGTAATCAACAAATGATGTAACAAATGCTGTGATGCAATGTCACAGAGAGCAGGAAAATAAACCCCTGCGAGTTTCCATGGAAAACAGGGTACTGTAAAAACAAAACACAGCAAGAAAAATGGATACTGAAAAATGTTGATAATACATGGAAAGTTATGTTGGTTGGGTTAGACTTTCTGCCATTGTTGACTTAACTTTGGTGAACAGATTTGAGATGGGCTAAACATCTGTGTGTGGCTTTTACTATCTTTGCTCATGCCTAGTCAAGCTCCACAGTTTTTTTTTCTCTCTCCACAATGTCAAATCCCAAGTCCTAAATTGTTCTGAAAAATTTACTTTAAGTAAAATATATTTTAACACTTGAGGATTTTACAGTAAGGCACACTTGCTGCAAAATGTCAAAAAAACTGTTTACATTTAAAGCAAAATGTTTTTTTTTCTTTTTTTTTTTGTTGAAAATTTGATTTCTTCATAAGGTCTAAGTAATATCAACAAAAAGCCCTATGTGATTTGAATCTACAGTTATGTCCTCAAACCGAGCTGTTGGTTGACCTTATTTGGGGAGAAATACCAACAATGGATATTGTTTGACAGAAACAAAAAACTTGCGTGGTTTCAGATCAATCTGTTGGTGTTCTGCTTCAAATTTAGGATTCTACATCACTATTGATATGTCTAAAACAAAACTGGATATCTAATGTGTTCTATGTTTAAATTTAGTTATAAAAGGGACATTTATAGTATCAAAATTTAGTTATAAAAGGGACATTTATAGTATTTAAAGCCAGGGTAAATTCATTTCCTTCGCAAGGCTACAGCAGTGATAACTTTAGACGAATGAAAGAAGAATCTTTAATTGTGTACACATTGTTAACCTTCGGCAGTAATTTTAGACTTTGGAAAGCACATTTCAATTTTGAGCACAAAGATACAGAACACTTGTAAATGTGATGCCTGGCTACAAATGTCAACACCCATTTTATACCTTCGCAAAAAGTTTGATTGATTGATGTTTCATGCCACTAAATTTGCCTGGAGAAAACCACTGTGCTTAACTGTGTAGTTGGCAAGCCTTCCACATATGGCGATCCAAAGTTTGTCAATGTTTCTTTGGATTTAGAGAGATTTGAACCCACAACCCATCAATGAAATGCTTGCGTCCAACTGAGAGACTGACGCTCGGCAGACTTAGCCACCAAAGCCATTTGTGAAAAGAGAAAATTACACTGTAGATGCTCAGGCAACATGCAAAAAACTCCACAAGCTAAAACTTGTAACAATGTTTCTCCGACTGAATGTATCAGTTACTATGCTGTAGTGGGCTGACATGGTCCACCTGTATGATATGTTGAGGTAACTAAGCTAAGAATATCCTTGATTAGGTTTATCTGATGGTTATCTATGGCCGAGGTACAGGTAATTAGGGTGTGGTCAATGACACGTCCATCTGGCCATATGATAATATCCTTGGATTGGATTACAAATTGTTCTAGGGGTCATCCAAAAGTACATAGAGTCAGGAAAATGCCATTACTGTTTGCTTGCACATATCCATTCTTGTAACCTGTTTGTTTTATTGCTGTGATCCACTTTCCTACGATTTTCAAGATAGTACCACAATGTGGACAATATTATGTTAGACTAACTTTTTACTAATCCCATAGACCCAGTAACTAGGTTAAATTTCGTCACAGACAAATCTCGGCATGGGACATTTTGGCCAATATTTTTTTTATATTTCCCTGTAGCAGAAACTTCTCAACAAAAGCTTATTTAAATTTTAAGCGATTATAGTAAATAAGTGTCTAACACATGGTGCCGACTTGTGTATTGATATCTTTCGAATCAATCAAGTTCTATTTTAGTAGCGTTCCTTTTTTTTCTAGCCTGCCTGATATACAAGTATACCTTGGCACTTGGTCCGGCTATCAATATGCATGAGCATCACTTAAACAATGAGACTAACTTGTTTCCTCACAACTTTGATACTGATGAAACACGTTTTGGGGACAGAAATTCCCTTGTTACAATATTGGATAACTGCCAAACATGTCTACTGGTGTATCCTGAATGACAGACTTGGCAAAGGTCTCACTCGTTGGATACTTTGGTAACTGGCAGGAACCTCATTCTGTAATCAACTGAGTTGGCAACTCATGGCCTCTATAGACAATCATAATCAGACAAGAACAGCCATTTCCATCTTGTTCTTGATCCTGGTATATCAAAGAAAATGGCTGTCCAACTTCACTATCCTATATTCAAACAATATCTAGTGTAATGGGAGAGAAATCTGGAGATTACACCAAACCCGGAATGTCAGAAGAAAGGTTGGCTCAGGTCAATTAAAATCTTGCAGAAGATTTTGGGCAGGGTTGAAAGTTCTGAGTAGAGGGCGTTAGGTCTGATGTACCAGAATGTATCCGCAGTACAAAACTATTGATCACCAGACAGACACATTATATTTCACTGACCATTTTCAGCTTTGTTGGGTAAAAACACACCATGCTTATGATCAAACCCTCAATTAGTCAGTATTTCCTGTCCATTGTTCGGTATAGACCATCACGAAACTTCCCAGTATGAGGTCTCAATTTTCCCCCAAAAGTTAGTCAGTTAGTAGAAGGTCAATTATGGTCTCTATCTCCTTGGCTTAAAGCCATAGAAAATGACCAACTAGTACCTCATAGACACACGGAATAGATGGACTGTGGTCTTCACAGCTTTTCACTGACTTTTATCGAGTTCTGGCTTTGATCCAACAATGGAATTCATATTATTTGTGAACAACAGGAATCATAAAGAAATACAAAAAGAATCATTTTAAAATGTTGAGCTAATTCTTAGTCTATGTCATTGATATGCCGCCGTATTTATCGCTATGGGATGTCAAATATGCCAAATAATTTAAGCCTTTTCTCAGTCCAGTGTCTCTAAATCTTTAAATAAAAATTTACGAGGCCTCTTTATGACCTTTACAATAGATATTGTGTGAATATAGGAGGGTGAAGCTCAGCCAGAAGAGATAGACTCTCAGTCTTCCATCCATGGGTCATAGGCTTGAATGCTTCTGTCCAAAAAAAATGTAGAAAACTTTTTGAGTGCGTTTTTTTCACACAATTGCCATAGGTTGAATAGTGGCTTGGTTCCTGTCGTACTTTGGGGTTCCCTCCTGACAAAGAGTCTGATTTTGTCGGCCCCCACCATGCAAACTTGGCAACGCCGAAAAATAAGTGTGGCAAAAACATCAATCAATTGATTAATTGAAATTTAGTTGAGGAGATGTCTTTTCCCATGATCCTATGGGGCTCAATCTCAGTCTGCAAATATTCTTGCCATAGCTTAAGATGCGAAAGCATTGTCAATGTATAACAAAGTGTTCCCGAAAATTTTACTAACTAAGGCTAAGCTCCTGTCAGTCGTCAACCTAATGAAATATCATATCCATGGTTATTTTAGACAAGAAGATTTTTCCTGTGCCCGTGTGTTTTAGTGTTCTTAAATATACAAGGTCTTAAACACCAAAAAAATTATCAACTTTTAACTCAATATTGGAAAAGGTCAGCCAACAAAATTTATAGTGTACGTAGCCACAATCACACAAACAGTTAAATGTCAATATAATAAAGCTATTGTATAAACAAAACACGATCATTACCTATGGGGAAGGATAATAACACAAGCTTCCCACTGGTTAGCCATAAGAATCCACAGGTGTTTAGTTTACCTATTATTGTGGAAACACTTTGACAACAGGTGGTTAAAGCATAATTCAAGAGAAATACAATATTTCCTGGCAGACAAACATCTGTCAAATATGGTCTTTGATATGGCCAACTCACAGATATATCTAGAGGAAACTTGAGAAGAACTGGGTTATAACAATTTATCAATGCCAGATGCTGTTTACAATGCTGAACTCCATCTCAAATCAACAAAGTGATAATATAGAGCATAAAATCAAGAAGCCCTACTTAACTTGTGATCTAAGGGTGCCTCTATTAGGTAAAAAGGAGGACATTTTCTAAAATTTACACAAAGTACATGTAAGCTTCTCGCCAATAGTTAATGAATTGAAATGTTTGTAAGACAAAGTATTGTTGATATTTGTAACATAGCTTAAAAACGGTCTAAGTATCAAGACCTGAACGTTGCTATCTAATAAATGAAGAAGTTGATATCCATATGCAAGCCTTCCCGTTGTAGTCTCTCCTATTGACTAAGACCTTCCATTGATGGTTGAAAAAGTAATAATTGGGGTGGGGTTTTTCAGGTAGCCTACCTTCCAAAGGCTATAAGGATTTGATTGGCCAAAGAGCCCATTCCCCATACTGCAACATTTAGACCAGGAAATTTTATAAAGTGGATGTGATTGAAAAATTACATGTTACATAAATTTCACCTTAGATATAGTGTTCTTTCAGAAACAAAAGCTCCATAAGAAAAATATATATCTTTGCATCCAGGGCTATAAAAATGAATATTACAATATCAGTTTGTGATTTGTCTCTCTGCTCTTTAAGGTCAACTTTTTTATTAGTATTAGCCGCACTGAAGATTATTTCACTTATATGGCCACGTTGCCAAGTTTAGCTGGGGAGGAAACCGGGCTCATTGCCAGGATAATTTAGAAAGAGAAGAGGGTAAAAAGGACATGTAACCGCTTACCTTTTATGACATTTTGAGTTCCTGTGACATTGACTTCTTCAATCAGTCTCTTGTTAAGCTGGAAGAAACGGATGTAAAACTTAAATTAAACCTATAAAATTGAGAAAATAGGCCTGTCAAACAAATTCAAATCTCTTAATAAAGAAGTTAGTGTCATCCATATCTTTCACTTCCTCGGAAAGACAGGATTGTATCGTAGTTCCTTTCTTCTTTTTTCGATAACATGCGTCAGAATTGAGCGGCACATTCGAACGATAAAGGCTCCCCATATGCGTAATGACAACGCCAGTGACAGGAAATTTATGAAATTTTCCACGATACTCCCGCTTCCTATATATACAAACAGTTTAAAGTTTTATCTTTTGAAGTTCAAAGCCTTCAATAAATTATCTAATGATTTTGTCTCTCTAAGCAATTTTATATTTAATTGAACAATTTCCCCTAAAACGAGACAACCGTTGCAAAAGGGACATGGAATTTCATTCACTAAAGTTACAGATTGTGGCTAAATGAAATTTCTTTTTTGCAACTTCGTATATTTGCATAATACAAATCAAATCTATCTAAGAAAGAAATTGCTAATAAATTTGAACAAGAGTTTAAGAAACTCATAATACGCCCGCAAGGGTAAATTCATTGTAGCACACTATCTTACTATTCAATATTAAAGACATGCTTTAAACAGAATTTTGGCTGGTAGAATCTTTCAGTCACCTAAATAAGACTGGGGCTTGGTGAATTTTAGTATTTGACAAATCACATACCTATAAGCTGCTACCTATATCTGAAAGCTGTACATGCTACTTGCAAAAGTGTCTACACTACATACATGTATAGGCATACAACAGCAATATCATTCAATTACAGATTAAACAATTGAAAGAAGGTCGCAACTCATTTGGTCATCTTGGTTATCAAATAAGTTGTTTGGAAATAACTTAGCTATTCTGTGAAACCACAGACAGAATAACAGCCATTTCCTCAATTACTGAATGTCTAAAGGTACAGAACACACTTCATTTTGGTACAGAACACACCATCTACTCATAAACCAGTTATAACTATAAAAAAAATTTAAATCCATCGAATAGTTCCAGAGTAACTCAATGCCAAAAGACTGGTGACTGTTTTGGTCGCCGCAAATATTAAGACTCCAACTTAATTTTGGTACAGAACACACCGTCTACTCATAAGCCAGTTATAACTAAAAAAAATTTCAAAATCCATGCAATAGTTCTGGGTTTACTGAATGTCAAAAGGCTGGTGACCGTTTTGGTCGCCACAAATATCAAGACCCCAATTTAATTTTGGTACAGAACACACCATCTATTCATAACCTAGTTATATCTGGAAAACAAATTAAATCCATCGAATATTTTCAGAGTTATAAATGCCAAAAGACTGGGTGGCTGTTTTGGTCGCCAAAAATATTGAGACTCCAATTTAATTTTGGTACGCGACACACCGTCTACCCATAAGCTACATATATCCGAAGAAAAAAAATAAATTCAGGCAATAGGTTTTAAGTTATGGAGCGGACAAGAATCCGGGACGGACAGACGGACAACGGTATACCAATATACGCCCGCTTTAAGAGCGGGCGTATAAAAAGTTGGCTAGATCTGCCTCAAAACACTGTTCTTAGCGATTGCATATTTCCAATCACTGCAGAACGCAACGTTTTATGACGGACACTAACATGCTGTTAAGTGGCTGTCCCGATTTAGGACAAAATCACGTTCCACAAATTTTGCCTGTTTTTTTTTTAATTTGGGCAGTTATATTTGTGAATGTCACATGCCTTGGTACATGCAAGTAAAATATTAGTAAACAGGTGGTGAAATCTGTAAATCCAAGACGAGTTTAGGAAGCTGACTAGCATTTACGTGCAACAATGCTTACAGACGACAAATCACATGATCCGACTGCATAACCTCTATTTACTTTGCTTCAGAAAACAGATTACAACGTGAAAAAAACTTAATGCAAAATGTTTTAAATTTTTGAAGATGAAAGTCCAATGTCACAGCAACAAAAATTGGATTTGTGAAAGAAAACCCTCAAATAAGATGCTGTGAAAATAAGGTAGATGTCGTAACAGTCCCAAATTTAGGGCGGGTGACTATAATATTGTTTGTCGTACTACCTAGTTTTAGATCATTCATAGTCTATCCGTCCAAACTGTGTTCAATAGTGGGTAAAGACCTGGAGATTTATTCCCTATTTTTAGTCAAACTGGTTTATTTGGCATGACACTAGTCAGCTTAGGTTGGACTGATTTGAAAAGACATGTTTATCTTTTGTCAAATTGGTCTGGCTTTTTCAAAGCTGAATGGGTCAGGTTTGTTTGTATTTCAAGGTCCTCAGACTGGCCTGAGAGAGATTAAGGCAGGAAACCAAGTGGATAAGCCATCAAACATTGAGGGGATCAGACAAAAGTCAGATCAACAGTTCTCATACTTTCAGAGGATTCTCCAAGTCAAAAAAGTCTTCCCAAGACTCTCTAGGGGGTCCTTGGATACCAACACTTATTGGGTCTACTGCATGTGGTGTGCTTGAATATTGGCGAATTTATGACAAAATCTGAATGTTTTTACGAACAGCTTTGCGAAATTTTATCAAGTTTATTGACATACCTCGCCGAGGAAAAATCATGTTAAATTGATGAGACCAGACCAAAGCTCAAAGTCCTTACCGCAACAGATCAGAATTTATGAGCCCGATATCCTGGTGTTATTCCCCGAGCTTATTGCAAATTTCTGATCAGGAATTCGTAAGTGACCTGTCAATAACCTTGATCTACCACAGGCCAGAATCTTCATAAAATTCTCCCCAGTAATCTGAACAAAATAGTCCATCAAAATACTGTTATATTCCTTCTACTGCCAATGGATAAAACTACAGCAATCTGGTTTTGCCAATACGTGTAATATGTGTCATTAACAAGCAGTGTTGATTGATTATGGTTTACCGCCACAATAAAAGTACCATTGTTATGTATCTGCTTGCAGGAAGAGAATTAAATTATATCTAAGTGGAAGAAACCTAGATTTAAAATTTAAGGAAATTATTAAAAGTTCCTACGTATTGTAGTCTGCTCAAGGTGACCTTGGATTCTAAATATTAAGTCAATAAATATACCATGTACTTCGACTCAGATTGATTGATTGATTGGTGGTTGATTTGTTGGTTGATTGTAATGATAAATATTGATGCTAGTGTGACAAGCACAATACATACATGTATGTTTTATGTCCAAGTGAAACACCGACTTTTTTTTGTGTTAAGTCAACCAGCATGTTACATAATAGATTTATGAGCACTAAAACACACGGGCACAGGGAAAATCTTCTTGTCTAAAATAACCACGGAGACAAGTTTCTAATTGTGTTAAAAAGAGGTATATCATTTAGACCTTTATACCCCATCATAAATTGTTGTAATAAAGTCAACCCATTATATTTCATTAGGTTGACGACTGACAGGAGCTTGGCCTTAGTCAGTAGAATTTTCTGGTACACTTTGTATTGCATTGACAATGCTTATGCATCTTAAGCTATAGTAAGAATATCGTCAGACTATATATTATGGGGTCATGGGAAAAGACAGTGAAAATTACCCCATCCCCCCCCCCCCATACCCCTTTCCCAGAAAACCTAGGTAGAAGGCAGACAGGGGAGTTTAGCCCTGACCAGTATGTCTTTCAAACTCTTGTTCTTTTTATAAGCAATGACTGGTCTTTGGGTCAGAGGTCGAGCAAGTTTACTTTGAAGTAGTTTGTATTCTTCTACTATAATCTTGGCCATAGCAATGCTAGCTTTGTTATACTGAAACACAAATGGTATTATAGTTTTTTCACGACATCTCCCGGGGTCCAAGTTCAAACCCAAAGGATAAATAGTTTGTAATGTTTGAATCCAAAAACTTTCCCTTTCCAAACGTTTGTGCTTGGTATCTGCAGCGGAAGTGAGAAAAGTTATTTTCTCAATAGGCATAATTTCAAAATGGTCCTTGACCGAATGACCTTGAGTATTGAAATGTTGTGCCACGGGTACATCATGTTTAAGTCTTATACTAGATAAATGGTTGGCTGCTCTTGATCGTAGAGAATTTTGAGTTTCTCCGACGTACTGTTTGCGACATTTTTTGCACGTGATTACATACACGATATTAGAGGAGTCACAATTAAGATTCTCTGCCATTTGATATTTGTCGCGAGTTTGTTCTCCGAAAAAGGTACCGCGATCGGATATGTATATATCGAGTTTGCATCGCGTCTTAAGGCATTTCATTGATGTACCTGAGAGAAATGTTGGACGGTAATGGTACACTCGTGAAGGGGAGGTAAGCGTATCGGGGGATGAAGGGGGAAACATGATTTGTCTTACTGTGTTAGATTTAATCCTTCGGAGTAATCTAATAGAATACTTCCTAGGGAGGAGAGCTTTAAAAAGAACAGAACAATCCTGGTTAAAAAAATCTAGTGAACTACAGTTTCTATAGAATCTAAATATCTGAGATTTAATGACTCCCTTGAAAGTGTGAGGAGGATGGTATGACCCAGCATGTAGCAGCTGATGCGTGTCAGTAGGTTTGAAGAATACTTTGTAATCTAGATACCCAGTAGTATGATATGTATGACCCTTGTAAATAGTTACATCCAAAAAATCCACAGAAGTGTGATTAATAGTAGGCTGTAATTTAATGCTTGAGTCGTGAGAATTAAGAGTATCAATGAAAATATGAAGGTCTTCCAACGTATGTTGCCAAATGATAAAAATGTCATCCAGATACCGAAGGTAAATAAAAGGTTGTTTGTGACATTTGTGAAGAATGTCACTCTCCCACTCAGCCATAAAAATAGAGGCAAAGTTAGGACTAAAACGTTTCCCCATAGCACACCCTTTAATTTGCTGAAAGATCTCCCCATTGAATTCAAAATCGTTTCCCTTTAAGCTGAGTTCCAGCAATTCTAAAATGTCTTTATCCGGACGACGGTGGTCAGGATATCTTTGGAATGCTGATTTTATGGATTTAAGACCCAAATCTATGTCAATGTTTGTATACATAGACTCCACATCCAGAGTAACTAAAATCACATCTTGTGGGATGGATTTCTCAGATAATTTGGCCAATAAATCATCCGTATTTTTTATAAAGCTAGGATGCCGATTCGCTATAGGTTTTAGATAGTAATCAATTAGCTCTGATATTCTGTAACTTTCACTGCCACAATCTGAGATAATAGGACGCCCAGGGGGCATTGTAGGCTTTGGCCATTTTTCAATGGGTTTGTGAATTTTCGGAAGAATATAGAAGACCCTGTTTTTAGAGTTATGATCAGATTCCAAATAGCGATACTGTTTTTCATTAAGTAAGCCTTTATCTTGAAGAGAAACAAGAATTTTATTAAACTTCCTAACATTTTCAGGCCAAATTTCCTTATCAAGTTTTTTGTAATGAAGAGGGTTGCTTAGCTGCCGTTCTATCTCTTCAATATAATCCTGTTTTGACATAATAACTGTTGCCGAACCTTTATCAGCAGGTTTAATAACTATGTTTGGATTTCTCCTTAGCTTACTTAAGGCAAGACATTCTGAATGAGTAAGGTTATGTTTGTTTTTCTGATTAGTTAAAACATCAAACTTCCTAGATACAGAGTCACGACTAATGTTTATCTCTGGGTCATACATGTGAGAAGGGGGTGTATAGCCGCTTTTAGATGTAAACGGCTTGCGTACCCCACTAGAATCTCGGTAGATATCAGCCAGACTAAGATTTCTGGAGAACTCCATAACATGCACTAATTTACTAATAGAAAAGTCCCTATCAGATAATGGTTTTGGGCAAGGCACAAATGAGAGTCCTCTATTGAGTAGAGATATATCATCAACAGTGAGTTCCTCGTTACTAAGATTAACAATATTACTTCCTAAGCCGAAAGTAGGGTGGCACATGCCCTGTCCCAAATTTAGTTTAAATCTAGTGTCTGAAACCAGTGAGTAAACAAGCAATTTGCTGTATCTTCGGTCCAGTGAATTTTGTCCGTGGATACTCTAAATTTTGAATTGGGAATTTTTGGTATGACCATAACTCTCTTCATCTTGGAAGCAGAAGAGTTATATAGGTTCAGGTTCGAAACTTCACTGGCCGGTAATTTTGTGGATGACTGGATCTCTACAAAGTAGATGAGCGAATTGGAAAAAGTCTTCCTAACCGCTGTCATCATGTTGCGCATTTGATTTAACGAAGCGTTTGGCTCAGTAGTTGTCTTGTTATTGATACCAATATTCAAGATAACTTTCTCAGGTTTGGGACCTTGATACTTTTGAATTAGCGTCCGAAATGAATTGAAATTGGCACCAGGAAAACATTCTACCTGCATATCAGGGTGGGGGTCAAGGTTAATTCTAGATAGATTAGAATCCCCAAGTAAAACAACTTTCTTAGTTACATTAGGAAGGTGCCAATTAGAGGAGGTGTGCCGAAATTTCCAAAATTTAGAATTAGCTAAACTATTCCGAGGGTTGCGCTGACCCCTCGGAGGGGATCTCACTGCATCTGAATATCTCATAGGAGAATGGACTGACAAAACTGGGGATGGGGGAGGAGGAGAGGGACTAGATGTACTAGGTCTAGGAGAAGTGACCCTAGTAGAAACTGGGGAGGGTGGGGGCCGAAAGGGGACAGAGGTACTACTAGGTCTAGGGGAGGGGGGCTGAGGGGATGAAAAAGAGGGGGCAGAGGTACTAGGTCTAAGGGAGGGAGCACCAGTAGGAAAAGGCGAAGGGGAAACAGAAGGTAAAGTTACAGACCTAGGAGTCTGTGACTGCAGAGTAGGAGGTGAGATAACGGATGTCGACGGACTGACAGACGGATGGGGTTGGGGAGACGATGGTGGACTAAACTGAGTAGTAGCAGCAGAAGTGACAGATTTAGTGATGGAAAGAAAAGAATAAAAATTTTGAATGGTCGAAAGTTGTAATTTACCTTTATAATTCTGTTTGCCCCATTTTAAAGCATTTTTGAAAGCTATATTTTGGAATCAACTGCTGTACCATGCATCGAAACCGAAAAATATGCCTAGAATCCAGTAGTTCATTTTAAATGGAAAGGAGAGCATTCTTTATACCAAAACATTGTACCATGGTGGTATGTATTTATGAACACTAAAACACACGTGCGCAGGGAAAATCTTCCTGACTAAAATAGTCATATACATAGAGGATCTCACATGAGTGGTCATTTGAGTTTCATAAATTTTCATATCTAATGACCACAAGTGTGAGATTCTGTTTATCGCATAACTAAACTTGAAAACCGATTGTAACGTCATTAGAAGTTAAAAATAGACAACAGCCGCAGCACTGCTGAGTTCGGTGAAGTTCTCCGCCCAAACAATAAATTAGATCCATGTCAACTCCACTTGAATTTCTAAGGTAAAACGCAGACTAGTTTCAAAAAATATAAATTAGACACATCTAGAACATTATTTGATTTTATCAAACAAAGATTTTGTTAAAATTCATTGAAAGTGTTATGTAACTAGTTACATACCATATTTACGACATGGCATAATGTATGCGAATAACAACACAGTTATGTGATAAATCTTTATACCCAATCATAGGTTGTTGTAATAAACTAAAACCAATGATATTTTATTAGGTTGAAGAGACTGACAGCGGTTTAGCTTTTGTCAGTAGAATTTTCTGGAATGCTTTGTAATATATTGACAAAGTTGTATGGATCTTAAGAATTGCCATGTTAACACAAAAACACAAGAAAAGGCAATCAGCTGATGTGAATTCCTTCTATAAAAAAACAACTATGAAATATTCTTCCATAATAAACAGGGTAATGAGTTAACTACATCAGATTCTTTTCATACAGATATGTACATTGTATACTGTGGAGACAAGTCAATATATATATTTTTTCAACAAGTCTTAAAAGCTTTAGTACAATTTAGGTTTTCCCTACTTCAGTGTACTTTAAATTAGAAAAATATTTTGTAAATCCTTTGAATTCATTACCATTTTTACGGAATTTCTACTGCCAGGAAATGTGCCTATTAGGTCTGAAACTTATAAATATTTACTTCAGCTTCAAAGTAACTATAATTTCCATATAATATCAACAGTTTCCGGTTTCCAAAGCCCAAGGGGAATTTCTTCAGTGATGTAGGTTAGAAATTGCTTATCAACACAAAATGTTTATTCTGAGAGAAGTTATACAGGTCAAAATACCCCACTGGTATTTTCGTGACTTCAACATTATTGAAACATTTCAAATCAACCAAGTTTGTCAGAAAATAGCATCAGTTCCCTCCCTTGAAAAAGAAATTTCAAAACAACTGGACAGATTCAACAATTGGATCTCTCATACATGTAGAAATGAAGAGTGTAGAGTGATAGACACAAAAACCTTCCATTGCTGGACTACAGGTCAAATCCTACTTGGCCAATACAAAAACTGAAAAATACAGCAGGGTTTTTAATTGATTAAATTCTGTATTGGGAGTGGTTGTTCACTACCAATCAAAGGTTTGGTGCTTATACCAGGCACAGAGTTCAATTTCCTCTCGCCCCCTCCCACCACACTTACATGTGTTTTCAATTGATGAGATGTCTGCATTGCGTGACAAGATATCAATCATGAGACTATAGAGGCCATAAACATAGTCACTTTACTTTACAGACAGGTGAATTAGTCTTAATTTATGTTTTGTGAAATGGTTTAAACCCACGTAGGACTGACTGGATAGTTATTAGTTACCATATCACAAGAGTAAAGTTAATAATTGTTGAATCGATCAATGGACTTTTATTAAAGGATGGGAAATCTCTTGAAATACATACGGATTAACGTCGATAACAGCCATCAAAGTACTAAATTAAAACATTTCACGTTAATTACCGCCAGTGACCCTCAAGTTAATAAAAACAGACAGAAGTGTGTCCTTTCAGTGGCTTATCTGTGTCGCCATTTTCCCCGTTTTAAGAAGATGTGATGTTGCAGCAGCTTTTTTTAGATCAATAATGACGTATTTTTACCGCTCTCTAATGTATGATGGTAAATTTAGGTCCAAAAACATGGCGACAAACTTGATGTGGGAAGATTGGTTTGAAATATGTAGCTCAGTCCTGTATCATTTCTTAGCCAAGCCATTGGCTAAGTTGCATCACATGAGTACTCTATAATGCACCTAAATTTTATTCACCAATGATTGGATAAAACTAATGAAAAAATGGTTGTGAATGGCCTATGGAGCTTATTCTCTATCGTAACGACACATTCAAATTTAAATTTTTCGCTTTTATGATGGGATAAAACATACATTGGACATTTGTTTTAGACTAATTTAACTCTACTCTTTCCATCTCAGCTAGTCTAACGCTAACATTTTCTTTCCCTTTAATGGATCATTCCAAAATTGAATTCAATGTATCAAAATAAATGCTGAAATAAATGATGAAAGCAACTAAATATTGAACTTAATGATGAATACAACTTAATGTTAAAATTAATGACAAATGCATCTAAATGAAATTAAAGATGAAAACAAGAAAATATTGAAATTTATTGAAGTTATTACATTATTATATGTCATTATATTGAAACAGCTTATCATGTCTCAGGAAAAAAACTCTAATAAATTCAATCAACTTCTGTAAGCTTTGTATGGTACATGTAATCTATTGTTAAATTAATAGAGACTGTTATGTTAAATGAAGTGGAAATGTAATGGCAATTTTGATGGGATTCAAATTGTGCAACCATATGGCAAAATGAAGGTATTAGGATGAGTAACAAGGGTTACAATAGGGGGGATATTTGCAAAGTTTTAGAGGTCGCCTTCTAAAACTGGAATATCAAAGGGAGGCAAGCCTTTAGTCATGACCTCTAAACGCTATTAGTACTTCTGACAAATGACGAAGATTTCACGCTTGAGTGCTTCACCAAAGAGCTAATCAGTACACGGCTTCATAGAATCAAATCAAGCCGTATTGCTCTTTTAGCTTCAGAACAAAATGCATAGTCGGCTTTTTTCTTCTATTTGCTTGGTGATTCAGATATTTTTAGAGAAGTAACTAGTTAACCATTGATTTCACGGCAGCATGAAATTCTTAAGCAGTTTAGAAACGGATAAAAAAAATTCATATGAATGTTCCAATCGATAAGCCTAATCCCTTGACAAATCCCCACCTGAATTGAGATATCCCTAATCCGAGAAGTTCCCCACTAGAGGAATCAATTCAAAGAGAAACGGTTGAATAGACAGTCCAACGATTTAACCTTTTTTAGATTTTTGCACATTCTGTCCTCCACAAGACGATACAGCAATAATTAGTCACAAATTAATCAGTGTAATTATTGAATCGTTTGAATGATCTACATTTTTGCCATTTGTGTCAAAGTAGGAAAAATGTATAACACAAAAAGAGCCTGAGTCATAACAAAGAAACATTCCAAATTCAGAGGTTATCTGTTAGATTCAATCCAATAAGACCATTGCTAATAAAAGCATATGACCAAATTTTCTTCTTCATTGTGAAGTCATTTCCCTAAGAAAATAAAATATATCGTGTCATGCTTAGCTAATGTAAAATGAGCTACATGTACGTACATGTATAAAACTCCTGTCAGTCGTCAACCTAATGA
Source organism: Lepidochitona cinerea (assembly GCA_963971465.1). Classification (NCBI taxonomy): domain Eukaryota; kingdom Metazoa; phylum Mollusca; class Polyplacophora; order Chitonida; family Tonicellidae; genus Lepidochitona; species Lepidochitona cinerea. Next base: position 42,067,230 of record OZ020551.1, on the reverse strand, counting down.
AACATCATAGGTTTGGCTTGTTACAACAATTTATGGGGTATAAAGGTCTAAAAGATATACATCTTTTTAACATAATTAGAAACTTGTCTCCATGGTTATTTTAGACAAGAAGATTTTCCCTGTGCCCGTGTGTTATAGTGTCTGTAAATAGAAAACTCTTTAATGGCAATAATGCATTAATTTAATAAGACAGCCATTGATCATTGTAGACTTTTTTCTAACTCTTTAAATGCCTATTGTTCTACTTCTGATTACATGTTTGGCTGATTTACCACAGGCTGTTTGAGGCTTAGAATACTACGTCTTTTCAATCAATCATTATTATAGAAATAATAGTCTCAATTGCCCTAACAGAAAAGGGTAATCATGGACTTCAATGGGCATTTGTGAAAAACCTTGTTCGGTAGCTACTTTCTGAGGAAGCAATATCCCTAAATACAAAAGGCATTCTGATAGAGATAAAAGTCATCATTGGATCCGTTTAAGATTTTGACACCAGGGCAATTAGTCAGAGTTTGTCCCATTGCCTGAATCGCTTAAAGATACAACCGCACATACCACTGGACAAAACGAGAGCTCAACACAGCCGTACAGTCAATTTCCTTAGTTATCGTACTAGCCTCTTCGTCCATCCCTTGTTACATGTGTGTCTAATTATCGATACTATAGAACCAATGATGTTTTTTTTCTTCCAAGTCTGACGTACAAAAATAACAGGGATTCTCTCATTCAAAGATGTTCCTTCCAAACGAGCAAAATAACCAGTGGCCGTATCTCCGTTATTGTAGTGATAAACAGTAGGCTCTTTTTGTCTGACCATTCTTCATTTAATGGGAAAATATTGACGGTTCTGACCGAGGCTACAGGTTATACAGATACTGCCAGCCTTAACATTCCGATGGCCAAGCAAAATAAAGATAAAAACATATCGTCAGGTTGCAACCCAGCAAGCCATCAACTTTTGCTTTCCAAAACCTGGAAAAAAGTCATAGAGGCCAATTAGTTTGTTATACAGCATACCAATTTCAGCCCACTTATTGAGGTTTATCCCAGGGTGAGACCACTTTTTTACGCTTCTATACCATTGTGAAAATGATGAAATTGTAAACTTTTTCTTCGCTTATGTCATAAAAAGGCAGAAATCAATATTTGCTATTGGAATCTTCCGACAGCGAGGATTGTACACACCTTGAGTAAAATATCTATAAGAAAAGAGGACCCCATGTTCACCCCATGCAGAGACCAGTCAACTGGAATAGGAAATAAATTCTTTATCGCTTTTCTTTTATTCAATGGCTTTTTACAAAACCCCCATAGAGAAATCATTATGAGTTACAGAATTGCCAGAAATATCAATGTTTTTTTTCTATCCAGAAATAATTTGTGTAATTTTTCCTTAACTGTTTAGGGATAGTAACTGTATGATAGCTTATTTTCTCCAGAAGGACCCAATTATTGATTCTTCAAATATCTAGGAATATAATCTTTTTTTCTGTTTTTTTTTTTACAATTTCTTTAGCTCAATTTCAACAATAAAATAAACATATATCAAGATCAAGAGGATTAATTGATTGATGTTTGACACCACACGCACATTTGTTTCACTTATATAGCGGCATTTCCAGCATTAAAGGATGGGAAATCTCTAGCAATACATACAGTTCAATTTTGATAACAATTATTAAAGTATTTCAAATTATGGCTTATGAGGGGTAAAACACACATTGGACAATTGTTTTAGACTACATAAATGATACTCTTTCTATCTACAATGGTGTTTCCCTTTAACGGATGGGACGCTCTGTTCCTCTAGGAAACCCTTTTCGCCAGTACCTGCCAACCATACCATGAAGGTCTATCATAAACTGGTTGTTTGTCCGGGAAACCCCTGACCTTCTGCTGGTACCTGCCAACCATACCATGAAGGTCTATCATAAACTAGTTGTTTGTCCGGGAAACCTCAGACTTTCTGCCAGTGCCTGCCAACTATTCCATGAAGGTCTATCATAAACTGGTTGCTAGGTTGTGGAAACCTCTGACCTTCTGCTAGTACCTGCCAACTATTTCATGAAGGTGTATCATAAGCTGGTTGTTTGGTCGCGGAACCCCTGACCATTTGCTGGTACCTGCCAACCATTCCATAAAGGTCTATCATAAACTGGTTGTTTGCCTGTGAAACCCCTGACCTTCTGCTGGTACCTGCCAACCATTCCATAAAGGTCTATCATAAACTGGTTGTTTGGTTGGGGAAACCCCTGACCTTCTGTTGGTACCTGCCAACCATTCCATAAAGGTTTATCATAAACTGGTTGTTTGGTTGGGAAACCCCTGACCTTCTGCTGGTACCTGCCAACCATTCAATGAAGGTCTATCATAAACTGGTTGCTTGGTTGAGGAAACCCCTGACCTTCTGTTGGTACCTGCCAACCATTCCATGAAGGTCTATCATAAACTGGTTGCTTGGTTGAGGAAACCCCTGACCTTCTGCTGGTACCTTCCAACCATTCAATGAAGGACTATCATAAACTGGTTGTTTGGTCGGGAAACCCCTGACCTTCTGCTGGTACCTGCCAACCATTCCATGAAGGTCTATCATAAACTGGTTGCTTGGTTGAGGAAACCCCTGACCTTCTGCTGGTACCTGCCAACCATTCCATGAAGGTCTACCATGAAAGTCTCCCAATTATAATATATATAATTTCTGGATAGAGAGGGATTAGACTGAGACAGCTTCTGTAGATCTATGGAAGGTCTGTGTTGTGGTTGGGAATTAAAAAGGTTAACCAGAACAAGGGGAAGAAAAACAGCAGAAATAATGAAATGCTCTCAGAGAGCTCATTGTTGGTTTTGCCAGTCAGAGCAAAACAACTTGAAAGAAATGTGGACTTGACAACAATACAGTAACAATGGACAAAGTTGGTCAAAAGACTAATAATGCATTTCATAAATTAATCAAATAGCAGTGTTTAGTAACTTTGTGATTTGGTTAAAAAAACTTTCATTTTTATAGGGCCACAGTGAATTATCTTAACATTGTCAACTCATTGACCCTCCACCCCCCCCCCCCCCCCCCCCCCGCCTCTCCCTCTCAACCAAAAATAAATAACAGACATAAATAAAGATTGAAATATTAGTGTCAGGGGAGGGGGGGGGGGGGGGAGTCTACTCTATTTTTCTCCTTTAGGGCCACATTCTAGCTTGAGATGTGTTGCAAATTCTGCTTTAGTCCACTGGTTTTTAAATTGCTACATACACATAAGTTCTTAATATACCTTTGCTAAATTGGTCTGTAGTGGTCAATCTATTTTACAATTTTAACCATCTTAGTAGCACCAATCAACATTTCATGGTCAGCCAACCCTTAAATCATCAATCAAGCTGGTCACCCTATTTTAACTTTTCCTCTATAAGTTGTATCATGGTAGTTAGTTTTGGGTATGGACCATCAGCTGCTTTCCTTCTATCTTTACACTCTAACTGCTACTGTATTGACCTGAAGGCTTTTCTCTTGCAGGCTAACAGAGTCCGAGGAGGGGACCAGACAGGGAAGCTATAGCAGACAGATACTGCCTGCTTACAAAACCTCTACAAGCACACTTCCTATCCAGAAATATCCATAGATTTTATTCACTAAGTATCTTATTAGCAATGGGACTGTTGCAGCTCTTCAACAAGTCATGACATTCAATTCATAGTAAAGACAGAATCTGAAAAGGCCAATAGCATAAGTTGTTCCAAACTTACCGAGGGAATATTTTCAGGCCAACTAAAAGCAGCAGTTTCATATCTTGTATTCACTTGGAAGTGTTTTCAATGACCATTTCCTGTAAGGGTTGATTGGGAGCGGATCGGCTAAGTGGCGTGAAACCTGACCAGAACCAAAAATTGACCAATGCTTAAAGAAATCCAGCTGGCCATTAGTACAGGAATATGTGTGTGTCCAGGAATTTCCCTTTCAGAAAGTTTACACGGTTAAGTTAGGGAAAAAAAAGGAGTTACCCTAAAGGCAAATTACTATGAACTTCTAAAGGAGAATGTAAAGTAACTACATGTAGCAGAGGGACTAAACCATTTCTTGGAAAATTATCTCGGAGATCAAACAGCCTTGTTTCTAGTGACCCGATCATTCAGGGATATATTCTGCACATCAAGATTGAGGAAGGTATATAACCTGAATGCAGTAGTAAAAAGACACATTTGTGTTTTTGGTGGTTGTTTTTTTTTTTGTGGTGGCACCTTGATTTTCAGATGAATTCCTATATCAGGAGTCTAAGAACATTACCTTTAGGCATTTAATTGAAAAGGGGAGGTAATAATTGTGCTGTGTGTGTTTTGAGATGAATGAATTGGGTGGATAAGGAGACAGGTTGATAGGTTTAAAGGGTAGAGTGTGGAATCAGCTCGGCCTGGCTTTACTCGATTGATTCTACAGGGCGGACGGGTGCCAGTCGACAGCAGACTAAGCCCATAATTAACATGATTGAGGTTAGTGGATTGGCTTATTAATGAGTGTGACCAGTTTAACCAGCTATAAGACTACAAGCGCTAACAGGTGCTTTGTTTAGATGGAGTTAAGTAGACTGTCATTTAGTCTCCAGTGCGGACTAACAGGACATTAGGACTGTCAGGGGAAGGAAGTCTTATGAAAACTTTAAACAGTTGCTTAGGTTCCTCTATTTGACAGTGAAGAAATCTGATTATTTTTTTTACATATGGCTAGTATTTTTGCTGCCATAATGGTTGACCTTCCAGTGAGTGATGGACAGTATGACACTAGCTAAACAGGAACCGTCTTCAAGCAACCCCAGACTGGATGTGATAACTTCTGCTAAAATATGTGATTGACAAAATATTTGAGACTTCCAATGCAAAATAATTGACCAAAATTTAAACTTTGTGAAGGAAAGATTCATCCAAGACATATTTATTTATTGACTTTTTTTAATTCGGGGTTCAAACGGACCAAAGTATTCCAAGAATTTCTTGACATTGCAGAAATTATAAATGGTATTCTTTGAGGAATCATTACAAAAGCAATAAACAGTAAGGTGATGGGTTTAAGCAGTGAAGTTAACATTGATGAGGCCATAAACCGCAGGTTAACTGCAATGAAAGACTGGACACACATTTTATAATACAGCTCCTTATCACCTGTGCTTCATTGTTCCAAGCCGTTAAGATTGATGTGAGAGTGCAATCAATTGAATGTTAGACAACACGGATAAGTTAACAACATTGTGGATTCTAATCAAAACCTTCGCCTGACATAGATATGACCATTGTCCCTTTAGGGAAGTAAACGCTAAAGTTCACCCTCGTGGTTAATAACTGAACTCAGGAGCACGGCAACATGGATTCTTGCATGTTTATGATATAAGTAACATGTTGGTTTCCATAACAACTGCCGTTCAGGTGACACCCCTGGAGCCATACATATTTATTATGGTACATGGAATCCAGTGATATTGTCTTAAAGCTGTGATTGAGTCACCAGGGTGAGTACAGTAAGCTGGATTAGGATCACATAGCTTCTTTATTCACCAGGTAAGTACTTTATTATTATCACAGGAATCATAATTAACACACACAAAACATAATTATTTATTTTGCAATAATGAAAAACATATCAGCTTCTTTAAAAAATTTAACAAATAATCTTTATATGAAATATAAATTTACTACTGAAATTTGAAAAATATTTGACATTTTTAAAAAAATCGTAAAGTAAAAAATGAAGTCTTACAAACACACTAAATCAGAGCATATAAATTTAATTTTTCAAAATATTTTGCTCACAGAAAAAAAAGATATTTTTTTTAATTAAAATATCTATTGGTAAATCTTATAACATGTTTTCGATATCTTTTTTCAATCGCAATCATTGCCAACCCCAGAGTTTTACAAGCTCAATGTAAATCCCCAATCAATCAAATTTTGAAGAAAAAACACTGACTTTCTTCCCTGAAATATTTTGATTTTTTTGGAGAGTGAATTTCTAGCAACTTCTCTCCCTTTATATTTTCTTTCATCTTGTTTTTTCGATCTTATCATCGGTCATCACTGACGCAATTGACATCTGCATGTCCTATGCATTGTACGCGAGAAATCCGCAGCGGGCCACCCGTAAGAACAAGTTTGCCTACATTACTTAGCTGATACGGTTACAAGAACTTGTAAAGGGGTATAGCCCCATGGTAAAAGAATGACGAATGACCCTCTGACAGCTAGATACCAACTTGTGTTAACTTTCCTCCAAATATACAGTAGAATAACATCAGGTTAAACAGAGGGCCTGGCTTTTTGCACCCTTCTACATGTTTTTAATGATGGTCTAAAGTATGGAAAAAAGATAAAGATTATGGAATATGAACCATGTGGCAGTCAATGGAAAAAATGAGTTTCAATAGATAACAGTATATAAACATGGAGGTACATGTCACTGAACTGCCCTAAAATTCTATACTGTATGTTGTGTTAAACACTCATTTGATGTCCTGTACGCATACATGTATGCAAATGTATTTTAGAAACTTATCTTAATAGTTTTATATTATATCCCTGTTCCAGTATGACTTTTTTTTTAAAGTGGCATGAGCTGCCAAAATGTTGATATTTTGACGTTAAAACAGAATGTTGAAATTTATTGCCTATTTTTCTCAAGACTTATGGATTGATTGATTTTGTATGGTCATTTTGAAGTAAATATTCCACCTCAAATCTTGACTTCCAGGAGACCCTGAAATAGGGACCTTAGTAAACTGGAAACCTACCCAAACCAACGGTACATGGTAACATGTAGAACCAATTGTCTTCTATATTAAAATACATCTTAAATAACCTTGATAAACTGATATCTATTTATTTTAAACAAGAAGATTTTCCCTGTGCCCATGTGTTTTAGTGTTCATGAATATATAGAGATTTCAATCTATTTATTTCACAAAATATCTAATGTTCAAGGATACAATACCACTACTTCATGATCTATGTTAGTTTAATAAAAATTACACTAAATGTATACTGATTGTCTTAGTGAGCAGTTAACTTTCCAAACGTTGGCTCACCAGAGTCCTGTCTTACGTAGCTGGCGTAAGTTACGTCAGACGTAATTCAGTGTTAAAACTATAGTAACTTGCGCTTTGGACGCAACCGGTTCATGTTGTAGGCGTGTGCGCAAATTTACGCCAGGTTTGTAAGACAGGCTTCAGGAGGATAATAACCTGGTAACATGTCAATCATAGTGCATACATGTATAAATGTTTTGGTTTTAGGGCAACTTTGGGTAAGTCTAACAGATATGGATATATGGCTACAGTAAATGGCCAAATGTACCATATGTTAAGAACATGTAAACTATTATATATACAATGTCAAAGAAAGCAAACAGTGCATCCGTCCATTTTCGCAGGAGAAACAAACGTGGAGTCACCTGCAAATATAAATATCAGGGTTCAGAAAGTGTACAGCGTAAACCCCCCATGAGGATATGATTATACAATATGATGTATTAAACAAATCCCACGCATTGTATTAAGAAGCATTCCAGCGTAGGTGAAATCTTTGTTTATTTGTTTGTATATTCCTTCTGATAACCAGGTGAGCAAATTTACCTGGCATAATTAAACAAAGCTCATAATCTCAAAACCAAGGTAAATAAATTATTTCTGGCCTTTATTATCATGTTTTACAGTATCTGATTTGGTTTTCTTTACCATGCCTGGTTTCATGTTTGTTTCCTTGTGATCAGAACAGCAACCAAATTTTAACCCAGGAATCAACATTATAGAACACAATTCTCAAGCAACTCTCAGTGGAATACAAACCCTTCAGTTTATGTACTCACAGTATCATGATAGTATTGTATGTATTTCCTCACAAGCGAAAACTGATTTCCCATAAAGATAACTCAGAAATGTAAACCCCTAAACCATATCATTGACACACAGAAAGCATTCAGAGGAATATATGTCTTAAAGAATGTAAATAAAATGAAAGTAAGATCGCCCATTTTATGATGCAATTATTCCATCCGAAAAAAATCCACATGCGTGTATCGTACATGCACTCCATGTTGCTAAAATATATTGAAATATAAAGTAATTTGGCTTAAATTAAAAATAATCGATCAATGTGTCATGTTTCTAAAACAAACTTAAGCACTATTAAAAGTGTTTGACACACTTCGAATCATAGAAATCTGTTTCATTTCTCAGCATGTTAACCATCAAAATATCCTTATCTTTTAACACTGAATTTAAGCCAGTCATTTTCTTTTTCCTAATTGTGCAAGGATTTGTGGCTCACTTTAGGTAGTAAATGTGCAATGAGTGAATGAGTTGAATTCTAGTTAATACCATGGTCCACATCCCCTAAAAACATGAGATGGAAATGGTTGAACAATACCAGGAAGGTTTATATAGGGGATATCTAATGAGAGCCAGTGTGTTACCTTGAATATCAGTAGAAATTAATAAACAAGAGTAATATTTGTTGTAGAACATCGACTCGAGTTAGATAATCTTTTTTCTCACACTACACAAAAAATACAGCGTTTTATTAAAAAACGCAGCTCTACTTTAAAAAAATATGTGATGTCGCTCTATTTTCAAGAATATCTGTCTGGAGATAGACTTGATAGGGCATTGTAACGCTGCCTGGGAGTGGAAATATTGGGGGTGTAGTGTGAGAATTGAACATACACCTTGGTTCCCCTCTCATATTATTGAACCAAGTTACTTTACCATATAGAAGAAATGATACTTTACGGCGTGTAAAAATACCAAACAATTAATCTTAAAATTCAATAGTTCTTGCCATATAACAACCATATAACCTATCAAAACAGCAAAAACCTTTCACAATAGGGAGCGCAAGTCTCATAAGAATCATTACGAGATTTTGGGATATCCGGTGTCAGATGGCGCCATTTAGAACGTTTTTGATGATGTTGCAATTCCAATTGACGTATTTTGTTCCATAACGTCAGATTTAAACGTCATGTTCGAGCGAAAAACGCTCAGTCACATGCGCAATGCAGTGCCGTTGACAGGAAATATGTGGAATTCACACGTGACTTGCGCTCCCTATAGGAAGTTGTAAAAAGATACTGTACAACTGTCATGGCAACTAATTCTGTTGACATATGTTGCTGAAGATTACCGTCAAACTTATACAGACAGCCCCTTCATTAAATAGAAAATGATTAATTACATTTAAGAAAGGGCAAAGTTCATATTAGAAACCAAATACAGGAATCCTTTAGAGTATTATATAAATGTCAAACTCGTGCCTGTCTTCGATAAAATATCATGGGTTTTAGGTTATTATAACACCTACGATTGGGATAAAGGTCTAAATGACATACCCCGCTTTTTAACCCAATTAGAAATGTGTCTCCATGGTAATCTTAGTCAAGAAGAATTTCCAAATGCCCACATGTTTTTGCGTTTATAAATATATAAATGGTAAGGCTTTGTTTATGGATTTGTACACAGTATTATAGAGAATTATATGTACAGGTTTGGTTGTGATGTGACAATTAGTGTGGTGACATGACAGACTAAGTGGAAACTCTGAGGCACCCTGACCTGGCAATATATTATAACAGCCTTTCTAAGAGATCATATTTCAGCTAACTGTACCATTACGATTTCTCTCTATGATGTATGTTGCTTAACACTGAGCTCTGACTTGGACTAATTACATTGACAAGAGAGAATGTTTGTGGATACACATGCAAACATCTGAGTGAATTACGAAGCTCTCCCCTTTCTAACTAATGATCTTTCCGAGACTCATCTTCTCTCCGCCACTCATAAATCAGTACTGCTTGACTGAAAGTGATTATACAACCCTCAGACCACCTGGGCCAGGTAGCAAAAACCATTGTTACCTTTAACAACCACGGCTCAGGTAACACCTTAAACTAACATAAACAACTTTCCTAGTGAAATATTAGATACTTTCTAAGCCGCATCCAGGCATGCAAAATTCTCATGAATTTCAGAATGTGAACAACAAAGTATCTCTACAATGTTCATACAATCAAAAAAGGCTTTATGTACACATGTAAATATCTGTTAAATCAAAAAAATGAGCCAACCTTATTCCAATTTTGTGGGGCTTCAGAACATGCAGAACATTCAGCAAGTGATACATCTTTATTTATTTCTCTAAAAAAAACCTTGTGTCCATAATTTTCGGGGGGTGGACATATTCATTTTTTAAGATTTCTGGCTAGGGGAAAATTTTAATAGAAAAAAATATTAAGTATAGTGTCCAATCCACTTATGCTTAAACTCATCAAAAATTATATAAAAAAGAAATGCTTGTTCCTTTGGAGAGAGATTTACATAAAAGTTGTGCATGTATACCAATTTTATCAAACCCATGTTCCCTAAGTTACTTGAATCCATAGTTTTCATGGCATATACTAAGAAGATTCATTTTAAAAACACAATAGGAGTATTAGTTAATGTATTTCCATAAACAATTAATGTAAATTTAAATATAAACTAAATAAAGTCCACTGTAAAGAAATGTTAAATGATAGAACTGCTACAGTTAAAATAACAAAAAAGTAAAGGATGTACCTTTGAATATAAATGTGTGTTTGGACTGTTTGGTGAGAGTTGCCAGATGTAGGCTTCATTGGAAACCTTTTGGTTACAATTCCAGAGAGGGCTTCAAAAAGTTTCTGACATAGTTTCACAGGAGAGTCGTTGACAGGTGAATCAGAAGCAAATAAACAGCCAATCCTTACTCTTTTCCAGGTGTTTAGCTTATCTTCTTAAAAAGACCGACTTTCTAGAGGATCAAAGAAATTAAGGTGATTCTGACCGCTCTAAAGCTGTTGTCCATTTACCTAACAGACGAGTGAATACAAGGATCTGGAGACCACATGGTCTAAAACAAAGGCCTCACACCTCCTATAAAAAGATAAGGCTTTTTATACAAGGCTAATTCTGTCAATAGCCCATACAAATCAATAAGAGAACAAAATTGAAACCCTGCAATTGATACAAAGAAAAAATAGTTGTATGTAAATTTATAGGATCTTGCATAGACCAAATGACTTCTGCTGATCGTCATCTGAAGACTTTTTTTTTTTTGGACATAGAAAAAATTTAACATTTACAATATCTAATAAATCCATGGGAATATTTTTTCTTAATTATTAGTTGCATTTCAAATTAAACAAGCAAATTGTTTAATATTTATTTCATGTTTCCTTAAGTTTGTGGATGCTGAAATTTTTTCTTGTTTGAACAGAAATGAGACATTCCGCAATTTTTTTGTAGACAATTGGACTGGTATGTGATAAATTCCTGGCAGATGTCCCTGGCAGGTTGAGACCCTAGTTGTCATTGTCTAGTCTATAATTCATCAACAGGAGCCTTTCTTATTCAAACAGATCTGCGACCAATTTACAAACACTCTAATACTCAAGAGGATAAGGGCCAGGTCTGGAGGAGGTTTAAACACTACCTACTTCTCCTAAACACACTCAATAGCTCCTCTTCAAATCAGAGGTAATAACAGGGATGGTAGATAAGACAAAACAAAAAGTAGAACTATCAAACTGTTTAATTCATAAAAACAATTTCATTGAGAATTTGTTTTCTGCCAGATTTGTAGATGCATGACAACAGGTTGTGTAGGTACAGTTTATTATTCAGATTTGTAGTGTTACAAACTCAATTTGACAGACATTGCATGTCTCATTTATGCTTGATAACGGTACTAGAATCTGGACCGAAACGTCGCTTTACAAATAAACAGAAGTTGCAATCCATAAATCTCTTGAGTTAATATTGTAATATTTTAACAGTGTAACATGGGTGGCCTAACCACATTGCCTTCTAACCAGTGAAGGAAGTAAAGTTGATAATCTTAGTTCAATTGAGCATGATCAGTAATGAGGCAGAAGATACATGAGAAGTAATGTCAGTCTGGAATTCATTAGGGACTTGACTACTGTAACCTGATTTTCTCTGTTTGGGGACCAGTTTAATTAAGCTGTTAATTGGCTGATGAGCTTAGAGTCTAAGCTAACAGACAGCCATCAAGAGTTCCAAAGAGTTTCTAACTAGCCTGGTAATGGTTGGCATTGTTAGTATCAAGAGGCTGACCGATGGCCACTACTGTATCAGTAAACACTGTTAAATTACTAGCAGGTAGAGGTGAAAAGATAGCCACATGCTGCCTCATGTGGGTAAATATTTGACTGGACATTGAAACTGGGAGCCGACTGACAGAGGTGCTTTACTGCCAGGTCGATGTGGAGTTGAACCATCTTGAGGAAACACGACTGGGACATTAGTATCTGGGTTTTCAGACAGCAAGCTGAGAATGTATCCATACCCCCCTTCCGTCTACCCCAACCCACTTAAATACCAGCAGCCAGAACAACACTGGAATCCAAAGACAGGCAGCTTCGTCCTGATCCCTTGTCCCCCTCTCACTTCCTTCCACACCTTGCCTTCTCGAGTCGTTTACCTTCAAAACACTCACAGCTACAATGGCATTCTAACGTAATCTACATATCACAATAGCGCCTATTTTCAGAAATCTAATGTAATAGGCGTTTTGTTTTCCAGCCAAGAGACCCCACTAGAACAAAAACATGACTTCGCTTAAGAAAAAAATGACTTCTTGGGGCTGAAGGGCGATAAGGCACCAATTACTTCAGACACTTGGGGAGTGAAATTTCAAGTTGGCCAGTGTAAAAACAGACATAAATAAACACCCAATAAACGAGTTATTCTTGAATGCAGTTACCTTGGAACGCCTTTGTTTATTCGTAGATCTTAGCCTCGGTAATGGAACTAAAATACCTGGCAAATTGTTACATCAGAGACTGTCAAGAGTAAAAACAATAAGCCACAGACATTCCTACACAGGTAACCCAGAAGTTTGAAGTGGTTTGAAGGCTGATATACCATCTGTTACCCAATCTTCTGGGGGAACTTAGCCCTTCAGTAAAGGGGAACAGGCTTGAAAAATTACTTAATCATCGGTAAAAAGTGATCATGCAGGAAAATTCACCAAAAAGATGTTTGTAATAAGAAAACTTATTAACAAGCAAAACAATTAAAAAATGTACATAATATAATTAGTACTTTCTATTAAAACTGTTCATATTATTTAGTTAATAATTAGTTAAATTATCGATGTTATTTTTTCTAATACATGTATTTTACAAGTATCAGTATGTCATTGATACTGCCAAAAATAATGGTAAGAATTAGCCAAAACTATGATTTTAAATATATTTGAAACCCTCATTAAACATGGGCTTCATTATGAGAAGTAATTATAGCATCAACACGAAGTAAGTTTTTGTGAACAAGACAAGCTTCCGACACCTGTGTCAGTGTCTTTATGAAGTACAATAACATTTCTCTATGATTGTGATTTTTACTAATAAAATTGGATGAAGTATAAAAAAAGTGAAATGATTGAAAAGCTGAAAGTACATGTACATGAATCTTAGTATGGTTGAAGTATACATGTAAATAGTAAGTTTAGTAAATATTTTTTTAACTCTAGACAATTTGGCTTATATTGCCTATCTAAATCAAGAATACATGGACATTGATAAATCTAACTTGGAATAATTCTTATTCAAAGTGACCTTCACTCGAACGACCTATGTGGGATGGTTGCCAGTTACCAACGGAAGGTCGTGGGTTTCCTCCGGGCATAGAGCCCGGTTTCCTCCCACAAATAAAACTGGCAACGCCGCCATATAAATGAAATAATCTTGAGCGCGGCGTAAAACACCAAACAATCAATCAATCAAAGTAACCTTGAAAAATGTGAAAAAAGGCTCCTACGTTACTAGTACATATGAGCCGCATTTTTCTCAGATTTTTGACATTTTAAAACCCTGCCTTATAGTAAGTTTTATGAATAACACATTTTTTTCAAGATTGTTTTTGCATTTTCTGAGTTCACGACAGTGTATTTTTCTCTGAAATATTAAGCAAAGAAAATCCAAGAAATATCTAATAATAGACTTAGACAGACATGATGTGTGTTGTCAGAGTGGGAGGAAGTAGACTGTTGTGAAAACAGTGATCTCAATATTTGTAGTTTATCTGACAGATGTAGTACAAAACCAGGGTTATACATGTAAATACCCCAACCAGTGTTTTTCGTTGACAGTTTCATGTAGGGGATCCTGACAGAGGTTAGAGGAACTCGATGACAACTCAACACCACCAGTCACTCAATTGGTTAGGAAATAAAAGTTGTTAAAAAAGCTTTTTGTAAAACTAAAAACTTTTAATTGAAAGAAGATGGTAATGGTGATAGAAGTCTACATAAAAGTTGTGTTTGCAGCCTAAAATAGCTATTTTAGTAGAAGTTTCTAGAATGTTAATATTGGCAAGAGCAGAAGCATTGGCATCAATAGCACTGTGCATTAAGAATAGTCTAAATCCCCCCACCCTTGACACAAGTATGCTTCCTGGTAGAAGCTCTTTGAGTCTGCTGCAAAGAACTACAGGCTTTTGCTTTAACAAGACCTTGCATAGAAAATATACTACTGTCCTTACAATAACAAACAATGACTGGCTCTTCTGGCACATATGGTGCTCATCTCCACCCGACTGGGGTAACATGGGGGCCTGAGGGTATGGGGTAAATACCCACAAGACACCTACACTGACCTTAACTCAAAGGGTCAACTGTGTTCATGTCTATCACCAGTAGCATCTTCAATACAGACCTGGCTAACACATGTGTCTTTTACAATAGATTGCTAAATAAATATCACTTGAATCCTTTACTGGAAATATACATTGGTTAAATAGACACTGAGTAACTGATCAAGAGTAAAGACCATTAAGAAGACTTTTTAAACACAAATGAGATTGCTATCTCAATATCTATGTTAAATATGGAAAATGAGGAGTTGAGTGCACTGAACAGTCAGTCATATAATTATCTAGTAATGCTACCAAACAATTGTTTTTATTTAGGGTGGAAAATTCGGGTACCCTAGCAATCACTAAACAGTCTATGTAGGGTGAACAATTTGGGTACAGATAATTTCATTATCCTGAAACTCAATGACATGCAATGGGCTTGGGCCTTGTTAACATCAATCCAGTTGTATTATCTTTACCATAACAAAAACTCTACAATAAATATAAAGTTGATTTCCATTAAAGTTACGAAACGAAAGACCAATTCCAAACTTTCTTTTTATCTTTTGGATGGACTGTCAAATGTGTGCCTGCAAACACACAAAATCTATAAAAATTGTGTTTATTTTTAGTTCTCTAATGTTAAATATAAATGTTGAAATGTGTAGGGCTTGTTGGGCCAGACAGTGTAAATATCTTAATTTGATGTTCTCAATCATTTAAGCTGAAAGCGAGCAAAGATAACAGTTAGAATCCACTATCCGCATTCAACAGTCTAATGCCCACACATTCCTATAAATAGCCTCGTACATCTATAGACAAACAAATCTTCTTTTTTAACATTATGTTTAAGCTATATATAGTCAAGAATGACTTAACAACCTTTATCAAAGAAAGGAAAAAACATAAGGATAAAGGATCTATGCTAGAATGTACGCCTAAAAGGAAGCTAGATGTGAAGTAAAAAACAGGCAAAAAAGAAGAGGTAGAAGAATGCTGAGGGCAGAATACTGTCAGGATGTCCTCCCAGGAATTAACACCAGAAATCCTTTACTTCAAATGTATTCATAATACGGCAAGCAGTCATTAATCCAGGCTGGATGTAGCTACAGGCCAGGTACACTCTATACCTTAGTTGTTCTTAATGTGACAAGTCTTTTAGATTCAGGGGATATCCTTGACATTTGCTACCTCTTGACTTCCCCCAGTTTGATGTGGTAATGGCCAACATGACATTTTACACCTCTAAGGCTACACAGTTGTCCTTTTTACACTAACATTGGATTCTACAAAAAAATAAACTGATCTCTGTTGACCTGAACAAAAATGGTTTTCTAAATCAAGTTTGATGGTCTCATTTGTGTGACTAATATCTCATATGATAATCATTGCCTGCGGAAATGCCAAACTGAATCGGAGGCTCTGAAATATGTTGCCTGAAGAATCCAAAATTGAAAAAATATATCCCTTCTGCAAAAAGACATGTGGATTGATTGATGTTTTATGCCGCACATTTGATTATGTCACTTATATGTAGGCGTTGCCAGGTTAAGTGGGGGAGGAAACCGGACTCTTTGCCCAAAGGAAACACCCAGCCTTTCGCGAGCACCTAGCAACTCTCCCACATTCGACAATCAAGTGAAAAATCCACACAGACATTTTTTAATTTTTATTGAGAGGGACTCGAACCTGCACAGCATTGATGGAAGGCCTGTGTATGATTGAGGGACTATCAATTTGACTGACTGAGCCACCGAGGCCTCGACACATGTGGAAAAGCTCTTATAAAAAAAGCTTAGAAAAAGTGATTAAGAAATTTGTTTGACTGAAACACTTTAAAGTTAATAGGGTAAAAATCCGGCTGGGTAAATTTCTCTGAAGTAGATTCATAATTCAATGACAGATGATGTGATAATGAGATTTCATATACGTATATTAAAAAAAACATTTTCTAAACTAGTTTCCAGATGTTGAATAATATACTTAATTTGGGAATGTCTTTTAGGTTTCATAAGGAATTCACGTCTCAGAATGTCTTTTTGAACCCTATTAAAGTACTGGTGAAACTTTTTTTAGGTACTACATTTTATTGCCAAAAACAGACAAATCATTTCAGTACTCATGCACCGAGAAGTACATGCACAAGCAGCAATATTTTATTAACTTGTCCTACAGTATATATTTATGCAAGCTGAGAATGTTATAACCTTTAAATTTCAAGACAACCATAAAAAATGAAATGGGAATATTAAAATCTGGTATGCCGGAAAAAATCATCAGAAGTTCTAAGACTAAATTGATCAGTAAAATACCAAGAAATAAATGACGAGAGACATAAAAATCCTAAACTTGACCTATATGCCACCATGGTGTATTACATGTACAAAAAATCAGAAAAACATCTATAAACATTTCATAAAGTCCGGAAAACTGTCATTTCTAAGAAATATCTGAAGCCCAAGTGCGATTACTTCTGTAAAAAGGTGCGAAGCAGAGCAGAACGTAAACTAGATCTATAACCAACCATGTTGTACTCACATACCAACAACTATTTGACTAGGTGTGAACATCTAGAACAAAAGTCCGCAAAAAGTCAAAGGGTGATAGCTTCAGTAAAACTGCAATGGGCGAAACTAAACATAAACTTGATATGTAACCTACATGTACCATGGTGGACCCACATACCAAAAATCAATAGAATATCTGAAAGCATAATGATATAGAAAAAAAAGTCTATAAAACGGTTAATTGTATGAAATTTCTGAAGTGCAAGGGCGATAACTTCATAAAAATGCGCGCAGCGAAACAAAACGTAAACTTGATCTGCAACACACCATGGTGGACTAACATACCAAAAATCAAATAAATATCTACATGAGTTCAGAAAACAAGTCTGGAAAACTGACTTGCTAGACTGATGGAGTGCAAACCTATAGTCCCCTTCGGCTTCGCCGGTAGAGACTAAAAAATCTGTTTTGCATGATGAGTATTTCGGTTAAAACAGAGTATAAAATAATTCTATCTTAAGAGTAGCCTATATAATAAATCCACAAAAGTTCCTCTCTGCACGCATGGTATTCCACATAAATTGGTTCACAGCATAGTGACACACCATGTTATAAAATTCCCAAAGACATTCGGTCTTACAAGTGATAGTAATAGGTCCATCTAATGTATGGTTAGACATTAAAGTAGTTCTCATTTCCCATAAGGAAGCAACTAATACCAAACACATTCATTTGGTATGGTTTCATAGTTAGTGTTTTATCCTAAGACAGTATCATTAGAGTTTATGATGCTATAGAGCCATGATTTAACAATGTTGAAATCCCATCCCTAAACCAAAGGCCTACGAGACCAATTTCCTTATCATTATACATTGAGAGCGGAAAACGATTTAGGTCCAGTCTTTGATACCATAAAACTAGTAACCTTATACAGGCAGATTGTGTGCGTCCCTTGGGAGTACAAACTGCTTCCCTCTGACTCTCCACTCAATCTTTAACCCGATTCCAGATTCATTTGCAGCAGATTTATGTCCACAACTCCTACCATATCTCAATAAGACCAGCTTTTTTTAACTTTATCCACATCAAGTAGGATGTTGCAACTTTGCAGATTAAATGAGTTTTTAAATGTTCAGTATTGTTTTCATCATCATGATGCATGAACGCAAAACTTGATACAGTTTACATCCAGATCTTTTTCAATGAATTGATCATTTGATAACATATCAATTGTTAAAGCTTTGGATGTTCAATTCCACCAAACCAATGCCGGATTGAATCTTGGTCGGGGTAAGAGATTTTAAGAACTGTTAAAAACTCTCTTAGAATATGGGTTCAATTCAGGTAAGCAATAATTAGGGAATCACTCAGGAGTAAATTGTGTGCTTTGATGCCTTAATTAATTCTCATCAGCAGGTTTTTATTGTTGTACTTGCCAAGTACTCGACTGAAGGTCTAGGGTTTTTCTCAGGGCAATGAGCCTGGTTTTCTTCGCCACTAAACCTGACCATGACGCCATAAAAGTTAAATAATCTGGAGTAAAACATCAATGAATCAATCATACTGTTGCAAAGTTAAAAGTTGGCTGTTCCCCCATATATAACTGAAATGCCATGTGATTCCATAGTGAAAAGAGCCCAGTTCCCTCCGGATGATTCCATATAAATAAATATTAGCCAAGGTACAGTGAAACAATCAATCAATCAAATATGATTAGAATTTGTTTTTCCATAATATTTCTCTTGAATGAAGAATCATGAAAGTTTACCTATTTATTTTTTTCTATTTATGTATTGACCCTTCACAGTAACTATTTATGCCATTGAATGCTTCATAGGTTTATCAGTAGAATGGCATAGCCAAACATGTACTCAGGTTACAGTTTTTGATTTAGTACTTCCCAGTGCAGTTATGCAGATTATTTTTTACCCATGCTAGTCACATGAGGTGCAATATAGTTCAAAAAAGCATCTGTTGGATCAGGAAACATCTATTGACTTGGTCAATCTGTAATATCAAGGTTCGGCAGATATTGCAACAAGGAGAAAATGATAGCCTGTAATAAATTGCAATGGGCAAATGGTGCCGTTTTTCCTGTAGCCAGTAACAATATTTTGTAGGGAAATGGGAGCAGTTTGACAACATTGATAGGGATATCGGCTTACATGATCAATGGCTCCCAAATGACTTCCCATCCACTTTCAAAAACCCACTCTGTACTCTGCACTATCAAAAAACAATGATGTACTCCCAATATTTTACAACCCAACACTGTCAACTTTTTAGCTTCATAAATTGAACAAAATCTGCTATAAGCTACCCTTGTTGCATAAAAAGTCGATGGCATGTTGGCAATCAGAATTTGTAAACCAGTTTAGAGGAGTGCAAACATTGTCATATATAAAAATGGGCTGACAGTGATATATACATTTTCACATGTTTATAATCAAATTTAATAATTAAATGTTAGCAGAGAAATATAATATCAGTATGCCAACACACACAACTCGAAGACAATACATATCGAAGTTAGGTCCAACAAATCATTACAAATTGATACATGAAAGTTAAATTAACTATAAAGAGGCCTAATAAAATCAAATGATTGGTTAGAAATAAAAGATATACTAACATGTAAAATATCTAGGTCTTTGATGAGTACCAACTCAAGACAATTATAAAAAATTGTCTACATACATAAATAAATACAGCTTTTATAGTAAAAAATATATCATTCTTGTTAATGTTCCTGTGTCAGCGTAACTTTAAAAAAAATAAAATAAAATATTATCTTTCTTATTGAGTATTGTTGATTGGTTTATTGAGGAAGAAAAGCATGTTGTGAGTTAAGAATAAGCCCTGACGGCCTGAACTTTTATTGGTACCTCTCAACCATCACTGATGCCTATCACAAATAGATTCTACAAATAAAAACCTAGATGTTCTCAGAAAATTTTCAGAATTTCTTTATTGGACTTTTAAATAGCCTAGGGTTTCAAACTTGTAGCCTATGGGTGGAGATTGAGGTCTGTTTTGATTTATCCTCCAACAATACATACTGAGTTGCAACGGTATTAACTGGTGTTCTAAGACCAGCTATTATAAATCAATACCTTATGATCCAGGGGACGGTTTCTCGAAACATTTCTGCCCGACATAAGTCCAATGCAAGGCCTAAATGTCATGGCAACATTGTAACCTACAACATTACGTTACAACCAGGTGTATAAGTAACGTCAGGTGTAAATTCATTGAGAAACAGCTCCAGGTTTATAAGCGAGGGAAACCGAGCACACCTAACTTCTGTTGGTTTTCAAAAAAATACAGTTTTAGGAATGTCATCTATTGTATTTGTTTTATTCATTCTTGCAATGTATAACGAATGTTGAACTACATGTATACTTATGTTGTGTGCTGTAATTTCTGATGATGAGAGTAGCTGCTCTCAAAAGCACATATTAAATATCATCATGTACAAAGTAGTTTAGTTGTTCTACAAATATGAAAAAAAGAATATTCGCCCCTCAAACATTTCAACAATATTTTTGTTCAGCTAGCCAAAATATCACTGTGTGATGGAAAAGCTTGACAACCCAAAAATTCTTTTAATCTGATGTGTTTATAGTGTTTTCTTAACTCTTTGAGAAATAAGCTATGATTACATGAGCTCTTTGGCTAAAACCGTTTGATCCTGAGAAATATCTGAGTAAATTAGTTCTATTAACCAGGTGGAAAAGTCATACAGCCTGGTTAATGCATCAGAGTTTGGAGTCAAACAGCCAATACAAATCTTAAGAGCCAAGTCAGAATGTAGCCCCTTTGCTTAACGGGAATAGTACCATGTTTACAAGAGCTTGGGTGCTTAGAAAGGGCGTTAAGTGGCTCCTCAAAGGGTAATGTTTGAAGGCCCTTTCCCCAGTATCAATTACGATGAAGTGAAGAGTTTTGATATTAAAGGGAGTCAAGTGGTTCTCTAAGGTATCTTATTAGAGAAGATGTGATACTTTTCTTAAATACTCAAGACCAGATTTCTCATTAAATAAATATCAACCTTAACAAAAGCGTCACTTTTTTAAAACAGAAATGGGAACTGAAACAGAAAACAATACTTGGTTATCTAGACAGGGCTGTCTAGATTTCTTATTAAATAAATATATTGATATATAGGATACATGTACAAATCAAAAAACATCCTTATTTTAAATTTCAGCTGCCATGTAATTACAATTTAGGTTTAGAAATACCAGGCAGAATAAAACTTCATATAATAATATTCCAACGTCTTATCAGTAAAAATTCATACAAGCTTCTTGTTCCTTCAGATTTTTTAGAAGGCAAGAGCAGAATGTGTCTCAAAGAGTCCATGTTAGCCCAAGAAACAGAAAAAAATATGGTAATATACATGTATAAGCAAGAAAGGGTCAAATAACAAAAAATAACTCAAGACATCAGCCAAAATCTCATAAAAAGAATGACTATGAGGTTTTGTACGGCTATTTCAGAATTACTCACCTGTTCTCTGCCAGACATTCCATATGAAGCCAGGTGAAAAACACAGTCAACGCAATCAAACGCCTGTTCAACATCTGATAGGTTACGAATATCACCCTACAAAAAGTATAAAAAGTAAAATTAAAGAAAAAAAAATGAAAACAAGAAATATTTATGGTATCATTTTTTATGAGGAACACAAGCTTTCAACAACTACCGGGTACATGTTCGTCAGAGTGGAACCCCTACACCTAAAGAGAGTTTCAAAAGGTTCACACTCATCTTTGTAAAATTGAAATTGTAATCATTAACTGCAGACCAGTTTACCGGTTTCTGATTCCTTTTTTTACATGTGAGTTCGATCTTTGATTCTACTTATATTTTTGCACCTCAAAGACATTTTAAACATAAACTAATTTGATATACACAATAAGCCCAATGGTTAATTTTAGTGGTTTTAAGTACATTTAAGCAGAAGGAAATGTTTTGAATTTTAATAGCCATTGGAGCTTGATTATTTAACCCAAATGTAGGACTGATAATAAACTGCCAATCACCATGGCCCAAACAAATATCATAGAACAGATTACAAGTTGAAAAATATAACATTCCAGCTTTTAATTTTATCTTATTTCACCAGGGAGCCTCATTACTGAGTTGAAAATAATAGCAATAGAATGAATAAAGATAAATAATCACATAAGTAAATTTAAAAATAAATGAATTAGGGTATGTGTGAAAATGATGCACATTATTCTAAGGCATCAAAGCCTTGACCTATATTTTTCTTAAACTAAGAAAATAACCCAGAAAATGGTTATGCATCTCTATAGGAGTATCACTACTTAAACAACATTGTAATAATGACAGATATTTTCTGCCATAATTCTACAATGGGCTCCTTATAACATCCATTTGGGAACAGCTTCTAGAGACAATCTACAATAAAACTATCCATTTGGAGTAGATGAGTGGTTTGTGAAACATTGGAATGACAGTTTGACCAGGGACATTATCGTGTGGGCAACGGATGTTACCATACTGCTATAACCATTTCCCTGGACATATTCATAAATACATTTCTACATTAAGACTAACAAGGCCATAAATAGACCTCCAGCTCCTGTCTTTGGCATGTCTTTTAGAAACCATATGTCTAATGTATTGTGTTAGGTAGGAAATTGGTATGCTTATTTTCGTATCATAGTACAGTCTAGTACACTAATGTAGTCACTAAGAAATCGTACAATTGACTTTGAAGACATGTGGTATACAAAATAAGAAAAACAAATTGTCTAAATAACCCTCCTTGTCAAGTTTGTCCATCTGTCAGTGTGACAAAATAAAATAACAGGAAATTTGTACCGATTTTTAATTGATTGATTGATTGATTGTTTGGTGTTTTATGCCGCACTCAAGATTCTTTCACTTATATGGCGGCGTTGTCAGTTTTATTGTGGGAGGAAACCAGGCTCTGTGCCCGGAGGAAACCCACGACCTTTCGCTGGTAACTGGCAACCATCCCACATAGGTCGTTTGAGTGAAAACCCAGTTAGAAAATTCTCCAATTCTGATTTTTAAAGCCACAAAAGACAATGGGTTTCACATGAACAATTTATATACTGGTTTCTATTTCTATTCTAAATAAACCCTTACAGGTTGCAGACCACTGTCTAATTTGTCCTTTTTTAATTTCATGATAAGTTGTATGTTTTAAACATCTGTCAACATCACTTGCAAAATTATTAGCAGTAATATTAGGGGGGATGGAAGCAAACCAAAGCCCTGAAGAAATCCTCAACCATTATGTGGTTCGTGGCTGTATAGATGTACATGTACCACCTTAAAAAGACTCTAAACAAGATGGTTAAAATTCTTTGAAGACAAATCTTCAAGACCGCTGTAATTCTGAGAGGGTTTTTCACTCTATCACCCAGTGTGAAAAGGTTGCCTGGGGGGCGTTTCACGAAGCCGTCGCAAAGTGTGATCAATCGCAGTTGCAGTGACTCTGTACCTCTTCACTATGGCATCCATTGGCAACTATGCTTCGTTTGCGATGCGAATGTTTTGTGAAACGAGCCCCAGGTTCTCTTTGAGCAAACAGCCTGTTTTCTCCCTCACTGCAGTCAATCTGGCAATTACCGCCATATAAGTGAAATAATCTAGAAGGCGGCATACAACATCAATCAATCAATATAAGTAATGTAATGCAGTGAAGTACATGCAATAAGTGTAGTCATACTGTAAACAATGCAATGCAAGTGTAGATAGAAAAGTAGCCTGGTTTTACAAACAGCCTTAAGAAATTCAATCAAGGCAATAATCAAGAAGTGGCTATTTGTCAGAGAGATGAGCCATATGTTATCCAGGAGTCTTATTTCTTCAGAGAGACTTTCAGATTCACAGTAAGAGGGCCTTATGGGACAAGACTGGCATATATATCAGTATTAATGGAACTTAAGGCTATATTCACAGACATTTGCCATTAATAATTCACATACACAGCATCCTCTCGGGATAATTCTAAAACTATCACCCCCTCCATACATGTACAGCTGGCAGGAGAATCCCAAAAATATTTGCTTCTTTTTTATTTAGATTTTACAAGCATAAATTATATGTAATACACAAATAAAACTTGATATCCAATTGCTAAAAAAAAGAATGTCAATTACGTTCAAGAATGAATAAAGGGATAAAAAACTTTGTTATTTTTCCGTATGCTATTTAAAAAACATAATAAATTGACAAGCATGAATACTCCTAAAAAGTCCAACGTTAGAGGGGCCTCCGTGGCTCAGTAGGTAGAGCGTTGGACGCTCAATCCAAACAGCCTTCCACCAATGGGTCGCGGGTTTGAATCCCACTCAGTCCAAAAAATTGGAAAATTTTCTGACTGGGTTTTCACTCGAACGACCTATGTGGGATGGTTGCCAGTTACCAGCGGAAGGTCGTGGGTTTCCTCCGGGCACAGAGCCCGGTTTCCTCCCACAATAAAACTGGCAACGCCGCCATATAAGTGAAATAATCTTGAGCGCGGCGTAAAACACCAAACAATCAATCAATCAACCAACGTTAGAGGGACATGTGGCAGTTTGGCAGCAAGGGTCAATCATAAACCCATGACAGGGCTACCAAATAGGGTTGCTTGTCTAAAATAACTATGGAGACAAGTTTCTAATTGTGTTAAAAAGTGATATATCATTTAGACCTTTACACCCAATCATAAGTTGTTATGATAAACAATAACCCATGATATTTCATTAGGTTGATAACAGACGGGAGCTTGGTCTTATTCAGTATAATTTTCTGGAACACTTTGTTATATATTGACATTGTTTACGCATCTTAAGCTATGGCAAGAATATCGTTAAACAGAGATTGAACCCCATAGGATCATGGGGAAAGAAAGTGAAAATTTTTGCTCCCCTAGAAATACCTACGTAGAAGACAGACAAGGGAGTATAGCCCTGACTAATAGATCTTTCAAACGCTGGTTCTTTTGATTAGCAATGACTGGCCTTTGGGTCAGAGGTCGAGTCATTTTACATTGAAGTAATGGCAATTTACAAGCACTATACATAATAAAGGAAATAAAATAGAATGCAGGTCAATGTCAAGATATCAGAAACTAAAACATCTGTGTGACCAATCAAATTTTATCATGCTTCAAAAATGACAATATGCAAGTACTATATGAATCTGTGGTTTGCAACAAAAAGAAGGCAATAGAATGGAAAGCTAAAAACTTTTTTACATGTGGGTCATTTTTAAGTTGGCTTTTTTAACACCACCCAAATATTGTTCCCACACAACAGAATGTCCCTTTTTATTTATATGCTACATATGTCATGCTACATAGGTGCAGTTAATGCAGTAGGATTTTTAAAGAAACCATTCCCTTTGAGAAACAAGATTGTAACAAGCCTTAACAGTGTAATTCAAACTTGTAAAATAGAATGGAAAAAAGAGCAACATGCTACCTTGCAATGAGATGGAGAAGTGGTCTGTTTCAACAGTTGTTTTTCTTTGCAATCCGAATCAGCTGGTTTGCATTTCCGGCATTTGATTGGCTCATTTAGCAGTGTTTAAGATATAGCCACATCCTCCCGGCGGGATACCTTCAATCGTGCCCTTTTTATTTCAGATAATGTGATTTCATTTATACTGGTCCTTATAGAGAACAAGAGAAGCGTTGAATGCAATGCTATTCAAACTCAGATCCATACATCAAATCGTATTAAGCAAACCAAGATTTAACGGTTAGTTTAACAATCTTCTCCAAGTAAGGGGATGCTGACGGACTGCTCTCTGGGGAGAAGGGAGGGGAATCCCTGGCAGGAATCCATTTCCCTCTCTCATTAGGGCACAGATTAGACAATAATCAAAAGCCCAGATGATCACAGACAAATGCTAGGATCAAGTAATTTAACTGTGAGCAACCAGTGCATTTGTCAATCACCTTGGCATGTCTATTACACATGTCTATTTCACTTGTCCATTTCTTTATACTATACCAGGCTACCAACCATGTATCAAATAGCCACTGCCATTTTAGTAGAAACAACAGCGTAATTATCCCAGATAGAAAAAGAAACTGGCCAATTATCCAGAATCCTGGGAATGGGATAGAAAATAGGTCTATTAGAGTCAAGACAGAACAAACTCCTCTATTAACTGTAAAATATCACCTGAGGATTCTACAACTAAACAGGTGTCTTTTTGATATTAAATGAAGGACATGTTCAGTCCCTCACCTACCTGGAAATCTCAACATGTAAATTAGCAATTCTAAACACTGCATTTTAAAGAGATTCACAAACTCCTTACATTAATTGATTGATGTTTTATGCCGCATTCAAGATTATTTCACCGATATGGGGGTGTTGCAAGGTTTAATCGAGAAGAAACCGTGATTTTTGCATGGAGGAAACCCCGACCTTTGCCAAGTACCTGGCAACGTTTTAATAGATACCAATGGCGCATACAATGTACAGTATATGGTTGATATTACTTTATATAAAATAGCTCAATATTTATGTATAATTTTAATCTATAACTTCATTAAAACATTTCAATAGGTATTTTTAAGCCTCTGCTTTTCATAGAACTTACTTCATACCGATGGATGCCTTCATTATTTCTAATTAGAATGGAACCTACTTTAAAAAAGTTTCAAACATTTCTTTATCCAATAAATAGATCAGAATATAAGCACTGATAATGCCAGGTTAAATTTATGTGTTGGATACCACAGATTGACATTTAAGCGCATACTTTCATTAGAAAGTAAATGACAACTTTTTATCATAATATATTTTTCAGAGATTTATGGTACAAAATACCTTTCTTTACCAACCCCTTTACAGCAATCAAAACGGACACCGCCCACAATTCATCATTTAGCTATGGACTACTGATTGTCAATCAAAGCTCTGAAAAGTAGCGTGGAATAGTGAGTTGCACTCGGGATAATGGTTAAAACAATCACCGACTCTGTCTGAATGGATTTTACCTGGCGTTTCTCTCTAACAACTTGACGTGGCCAGTGTCCATCAATCGGAAACTGATGAGCATGTAATTACTATTGAAGGTCAAATTCCATCATCCCATCAATCAATGTTAAATAACTTCATTTGAAAAATGGGAAGAAAAAAGAAATGTCCAGTCTTGTGCCTAGGTTGAGCTTAAAGCTGCAGTGCTCATTAAGATGCCTCTCAATATACAATTAGACCCAGTCTGACAACATGATATAGAACTGATTATAAAGCTTATTTCCAACCACTGCCATTTCCCATTCATCTATGCCACACTCTTAACAACTCTACACACTCTTATTCTCATACTAAAATTAGCCAAGAGAAATAATTCCCCATCAACATGTACCCGCATACACAGTGGTTTCAGGTAACCATTTCCATAGGTTAAAAGATACATTTCAGGAGCCTGTTTCACAAAACGGCGTAGATGTATTTTTTGGCGTAACTTTATTAGACCGTATCTCTACAGTATGGGTTATCATGACAGTTACGTAAAAACTTATGCTATGTCGCTTTGTGAGACATGCTCCAGGTACTCAGCAAATATATTTTCAGTTTCAAATTGTCGCGATAAGACAAATAAAGTTGATAGCCATGTTTAATCTTCTCACACTCACACTCACTTCAGATAAAAAAAATCTACCTGAAGTTTTTCAAGGAACAGAATATCAAAAAAGACTTTACAAGTTCGTTGGTTTTACATGTAATTGGGTTCTTTAGAAAGCTTTCCACGGAATACAATTTCACAATAACAAAAATGTCACATACATAGCGTCCATAGCTTCATATAAAATACCATTATACACTTATTGAAAATCTAATAAAATCAGCCAACACCTCATCATTATTCAGATCTTCAGACTTTCATCATAGTTACACAAGAGGCACCTGTTCATCAGTCAGGTGTTACTATTATCTGCTGTTAGAACAACAAGATGCTGTTTTCTCAAAGGGAAACACACCTGTTTAAGATAATACTTAGATGGGTATTTCCCGGATGCAATTTCTATACATAACAAAAATGCTGGAACTAAAACAGTGGCAAACTAGAAATTGTGTTTGTTTTGACAAACACGAAAACAGCCTACTCTGCCCGTGCCCCATCTCTTTTTGGACCGATGTCCGTCATTCAGCTAGCAACCTTAGTATAACACTGATATATCCAAAGTTTCGGGAAATTTAAAACAACTGTCTCTTGTGAAATGTGATAACAAGCTTTTCAGCTCCTGTTCGACCACTTGGTGACCTTGACCCTTAAACCAATGGTCGTCATTATAAGCCAATTAGCTAGTTACCTTACTATAGCAATGATATACCAAAGTTTCAAGCTTTTTAGCATATGTGTGAGCTTTTGGTGACCTTGACCCTTGGACCGCTTTTCAACCAATTTTGTTCATATTGAAACCTTAGTGTAGCGATGATATATCCCAAGTTTTATAAAATTTGATTAGGTTCCTGCAAGAGCGATTGCAAAAACAAAACGCCGTAAAAACAAACCAGACAAAACCTATAAGCATCTCCTATCAGGGGCTGCTTAAATATGTGAGCCTAGCATGGAGGAAAATTAAGTATGCCAAAATACATTAGCCTTCCTGACGTTCATATGGTCTGTGAAGGTTTTAATGTTAAAGCGGCATGAGCTGCCAAAATTCACACTTTTTTCATAATTTCTGATCGCCACAACAGCAAGAGGCTTTGGTGGTCGTCAAAAAAATAAATGATAGGCATTTGAATGAGGAAAATTCATACAGTATGTGGCCTGTACAAACCGAAAACGTGTTCGAAAAGTAAACAAAATTTAAATAACCGGGACGACCATTCATTCATTCTTAGCCAAAATTTGTTCAAAACGATGCTTTATCGTACATTTTCGAGACTAGAAGCACTAAAAAGCTTGTGAATTATACCTCTTGAGAAAAATAGCCAACTATTTCAACATTCTGTTTCAACATCAAAATATCAACATTTTGGCAGCTCATGCCACTTTAAAGTTTAGGTGGGATGGGGGTGGATATAAAGATCTTTTGGTCGGTTGGTACTTTTGTCGCCATATAACCTTAGCTGTTGAGTGCGACGTTAAGCCCCAATCAATCAATCAATCAATTAAATATGTGAGAGCAAGTCAGAAGTCCCAGCACTAATTAACAGGAGCCAATACTCAGTTTATAATCAGTACTAAACAACAACAAAAGATGTTCACAATATGTCAGTCAATAGGGAGAGGGATCATTGTTTTTGAAAAAGATTGTTTGTGACATTTTGGAAGGATTCGTTTATAACTCAAATGATGGCCAAATGGGGTTAGCCAGAAATTTGATTTATGATGTCCAAATTGATTGATTGATTGATTGATTGATTGATCAATCGACTTATTTATATTTCATTTATATGGGAGAGAAAGAAAACCCCCAACCTTCAGCGAGTACCTGGCAACTCTTCCACATTTTACAATTTTCTATGGTGTGAGTGTGATTTGACCCTGTGAGGACTGGATTCCCCTCTCCCCAAACATTATCTTAAAAGCTTGTCCTCACTCCTGTTATATTTTCTTACAATATTACTCAAATGGTAATATTGTACATATTTAAAGTCCGGTAAATTAATCAATTTAAAAATTAGTTGTACTTCAGTATTCCATAGATAGGTGTGTTTGTGTTGTGATTTGTTAGTTATATGGCAGTTAGGTGGGGTGGAGAAAAATAATAGTGATCTCAGACTTTTCCTTCAACCATTACAGTCGAATGGTATAATATTTTTGCAAATTTTATTAATAATTCTGGCTAATAACTTGAAGATACAAAGGGCACTTTGGCAGGTAGAATACACAAAATCCCATACCGTTGTGATTTACAGACAGTTTGTCTTAGATGACAGACATTCTTCGACAGAGAGAGCAATGTGACTGATCATGTTTACTTATCTGGATACATTTAGTATCTCCCTCAGGTAATGTGCATCTTTTGCCACCTGACATGTGAACCTCTAGGGAAAACAATCATGTCAATATGTCCGCTTCATACAATAGAGGTGAGAAATGCTTTGATTATATGATACATATCAGGCTAACAGGCTAACCCTCGGGCAAAGAAGATAGCTTACATGTATATCAAAGTCAAGTAAGAGTAACCTTGGTATCAAGCCTCAGGTAGCTGAATGGGATGATATGTATCAGACTGACAGATGGAATTTATCCAAGTGTTAAATACAGTCACCTGCTACAAGTTTACCAGCTGTCTGAAGAATGAATGCCAGAGTGGTCTGCCCTTTGACTGTAGCTACTTCTACGTGTGCGGTTACATTTTCTACCCTTTGAGCATTTCTTTGCACAGATACATGTACACAAGCCTAAACAACGGCTGACTGTATAATCTATACAGGATGTATCAAGGGCTATAGGCACGAGTTCACATTTCTAAATACCCCATCTATCTCAGTTTCTATCAATACCTTTCTGCTCAACTCGGTGTTAATCCCAACAGAAACGTGTGGGAAAATTCAGCCCATACGGCAATAGTTTAAAAGTGGGTTGATTTCGGGACAAATAAATTGCCTTGGGCTAAAAGTACGTAGTTAATATCCATATATTAATGCCAATGTTACAATTGAGATTTAAACTATTTCTATCACATTAGGTGTTGATTGTAAAAAGAATTATAGTCTACCTTTATCAATTGTACATTGTCTATCATTGGCCAAACTGGGTCTTTGACATCAAACAGCCTTACTTCATAACCCTCATTTACAAGTTTTTTGGCTAGATTGAAACCAGGATATCCACATCCGCCAGTAATTAAACATAGCTCAGCCTTTTTCTTCCTGGAGTGTGCAGGCATACCTGAAATTGTAAATTGCACTGATAGAATTGTTTCACTCAAATATATATTGCACAACTTAATGTCAGTGTTCTTGGAAAATTTATTTCAAGAATTCAGAGCGAAAAAAAAAATTAATGGAGCAGCAGTCTGTGTTTGGGAGATCTGTACTAGTTAACTTGCACTATAGTACGACAGCAGCAGTCTGTGTTTGGGAGATCTGTACTAGTTAACTTGCACTATAGTACGACAGCAGCAGTCTGTGTTTGGGAGATCTGTACTCGTTAACTTGCACTATAGTACGAGAGCAGCAGTCTGTGTTTGGGAGATCTGTACTAGTTAACTTGCACTATAGTACGGGAGCAGTAGTCTGTGTTTGGGAGATCTGTACTCGTTAACTTGCACTATAGTACGGAAGCAATAGTCTGTGTTTGGGAGATCTGTACTAGTTAACTTGTACTATAGTACGGAAGCAGCAGTCTGTGTTTGGGAGATCTGTACTAGTTAACTTGCACTATAGTACGAGAGCAGCAGTCTGTGTTTGGGAGATCTGTACTAGTTAACTTGCACTATAGTACGAGAGCAGCAGTCTGTGTTTGGGAGATCTGTACTAGTTAACTTGTACTATAGTACGGAAGCAGCAGTCTGTGTTTGGGAGATCTGTACTAGTTAACTTGTACTATAGTACGGAAGCAGCAGTCTGTGTTTGGGAGATCTGTACTAGTTAACTTGCGCTATAGTACGGAAGCAATAGTCTGTGTTTGGGAGATCTGTACTAGTTAACTTGTACTATAGTACGGAAGCAGCAGTCTGTGTTTGGGAGATCTGTACTAGTTAACTTGCACTATAGTACGACAGCAGCAGTCTGTGTTTGGGAGATCTGTACTAGTTAACTTGCACTATAGTACGGGAGCAGCAGTCTGTGTTTGGGAGATCTGTACTAGTTAACTTGTTCTATAGTACGGAAGCAGCAGTCTGTGTTTGGGAGATCTGTACTAGTTAACTTGTTCTATAGTACGGAAGCAGCAGTCTGTGTTTGGGAGATCTGTACTCATTAACTTGCACTATAGTACGGGAGCAGCAGTCTGTGTTTGGGAGATCTGTACTAGTTAACTTGCACTATAGTACAACAGCAGTAGTCTGTGTTTGGGAGTTCTGTACTAGTTAACTTGCACTATAGTACGACAGCAGCAGTCTGTGTTTGGGAGATCTGTACTAGTTAACTTGCACTATAGTACAACAGCAGTAGTCTGTGTTTGGGAGATCTGTACTAGTTAACTTGCACTATAGTACGACAGCAGCAGTCTGTGTTTGGGAGATCTGTACTAGTTAACTTGCACTATAGTACGACAGCAGCAGTCTGTGTTTGGGAGATCTGTACTCGTTAACTTGCACTATAGTACGAGAGCAGCAGTCTGTGTTTGGGGAGATCTGTACTAGTTAACTTGCACTATAGTACAGGAGCAGCAGTCTGTGTTTGGGAGATCTGTACTAGTTAACTTGAACTATAGTACGAGAGCAGCAGTCTGTGTTTGGGAGATCTGTACTAGTTAACTTGCACTATAGTACAGGAGCAGTAGTCTGTGTTTGGGAGATCTGTACTAGTTAACTTGCACTATAGTACAGGAGCAGTAGTCTGTGTTTGGGAGATCTGTACTAGTTAACTTGCACTATAGTACGGGAGCAGCAGTCTGTGTATGGGAGATCTGTACTAGTTAACTTGCACTATAGTACGGGAGCAGCAGTCTGTGTTTGGGAGATCTATACTAGTTAACTTGCACTATAGTACGCCTGC
Organism: Lepidochitona cinerea; assembly: GCA_963971465.1. NCBI lineage: Eukaryota > Metazoa > Mollusca > Polyplacophora > Chitonida > Tonicellidae > Lepidochitona > Lepidochitona cinerea. The sequence goes on along the minus strand of OZ020551.1, from coordinate 42,034,431 downwards.
GACAGCAGCAGTCTGTGTTTGGGAGATCTGTACTAGTTAACTTGCACTATAGTACGAGAGCAGCAGTCTGTGTTTGGGAGATCTGTACTAGTTAACTTGCACTATAGTACGGGAGCAGTAGTCTGTGTTTGGGAGATCTGTACTAGTTAACTTGCACTATAGTACGGGAGCAGCAGTCTGTGTTTGGGAGATCTGTACTAGTTAACTTGCACTATAGTACGAGAGCAGTAGTCTGTGTTTGGGAGATCTGTACTAGTTAACTTGCACTATAGTACGGGAGCAGCAGTCTGTGTTTGGGAGATCTGTACTAGTTAACTTGCACTATAGTACGAGAGCAGTAGTCTGTGTTTGGGAGATCTATACTAGTTAACTTGCACTATAGTACGCCTGCGACAGCAGCAGTCTGTGTTTGGGAGATCTGTACTAGTTAACTTGCACTATAGTACGAGAGCAGCAGTCTGTGTTTGGGAGATCTGTACTAGTTAACTTGCACTATAGTACGGGAGCAGTAGTCTGTGTTTGGGAGATCTGTACTAGTTAACTTGCACTATAGTACGGGAGCAGCAGTCTGTGTTTGGGAGATCTGTACTAGTTAACTTGCACTATAGTACGAGAGCAGTAGTCTGTGTTTGGGAGATCTGTACTAGTTAACTTGCACTATAGTACGGGAGCAGCAGTCTGTGTTTGGGAGATCTGTACTAGTTAACTTGCACTATAGTACGAGAGCAGTAGTCTGTGTTTGGGAGATCTGTACTAGTTAACTTGCACTATAGTACGGGAGCAGCAGTCTGTGTATGGGAGATCTGTACTAGTTAACTTGCACTATAGTACGACAGCAGCAGTCTGTGTTTGGGAGATCTGTACTAGTTAACTTGCACTATAGTACGACAACAGCAGTCTGTGTTTGGGAGATCTGTACTAGTTAACTTGCACTATAGTACGACAGCAGCAGTCTGTGTTTGGGAGATCTGTACTAGTTAACTTGCACTATAGTACGACAACAGCAGTCTGTTTGGGAGATCTGTACTAGTTAACTTGCACTATAGTACGGGAGCAGCAGTCTGTGTTTGGGAGATCTGTACTAGTTAACTTGCACTATAGTACGAGAGCAGCAGTCTGTGTTTGGGAGATCTGTACTAGTTAACTTGCACTATAGTACAGGAGCAGTAGTCTGTGTTTGGGAGATCTGTACTAGTTAACTTGCACTATAGTACGACAGCAGCAATCTGTGTTTGGGAGATCTGTACTAGTTAACTTGCACTATAGTACGGGAGCAGTAGTCTGTGTTTGGGAGATCTGTACTAGTTAACTTGCACTATAGTACGACAGCAGCAGTCTGTGTATGGGAGATCTGTACTAGTTAACTTGCACTATAGTACGGGAGCAGCAATCTGTGTTTGGGAGATCTGTACTAGTTAACTTGCACTATAGTACGGGAGCAGCAGTCTGTGTTTGGGAGATCTGTACTAGTTAACTGGCACTATAGTACGGGAGCAGCAATCTGTGTTTGGGAGATCTGTACTAGTTAACTTGCACTATAGTACGAGAGCAGCAGTCTGTGTTTGGGAGATCTGTACTAGTTAACTTGAACTATAGTACGGGAGCAGCAGTCTGTGTTTGGGAGATCTGTATTAGTTAACTTGCACTATAGTACGGGAGCAGCAGTCTGTGTTTGGGAGATCTGTACTAGTTAACTTGCACTATAGTACGGGAGTAGCAGTCTGTGTTTGGGAGATCTGTACTAGTTAACTTGCACTATAGTACGACAGCAGCAGTCTGTGTTTGGGAGATCTGTACTAGTTAACTTGCACTATAGTACGGGAGTAGCAGTCTGTGTTTGGGAGATCTGTACTAGTTAACTTGCACTATAGTACGGGAGTAGCAGTCTGTGTTTGGGAGATCTGTACTAGTTAACTTGCACTATAGTACGGGAGCAGCAGTCTGTGTTTGGGAGATGTGTACTAGTTAACTTGCACTAGTTGAGGAGGGGTGGTTTGAGGTTTTTTGCGGGTGCCTTGAAGATAAGTTTTCAGTGTTAGAGATTTGATCAAGACAGTCCTTATAGATGCTTGATTGTGCAGAAGGCGGGCAATTTGGTTACTTGTTTTTCCTATGAAGGGAAGGGTGAAGAGTATGGGCGGCTTTTGTCGGGTAGGTCGGGGCGGCTGAGGATTTTTTTTTTGTGTATAGTTTGGTGGATGGTTTTGTTCACGATGTCCGGAGGATACTCGTTGTACTGTACAAACACTTCTTGGATGTGGTTGAGTTCATCTCTGTCGATGAGATACCCAAAGGTCTTCTTGTTAAGGTGGAGATGATGCCGAATTTCGTTCTGGTGGGGTGGTTGGATTTATGGTTGAGGTATTGGTCTGAGTTGGTTGGCTTTCTGTAAACACTGGTTTGTAACAGGGGGTCATGGTTGTGAACAAGAACATCAAGGAAAGGTATTTTGTCGTTTGTTTGTAGCTCCATGTGGTTAATTCCACATTACGCAAATAAACTCCTTTAATCTTTGTTTAAGTTCTCGACCTTGTTTGTGAAATACTGAATCATTCACTAAATGACGATCGTCATCTGTACAAATGACGGTTGTCTATTTGAATGTAGCTCCTGGCTTAAAGTTAGGCCTTGATTTAACGAAACAGCTTCTGATTAAAAATAAAAGTTTTACGTTCGTTGATTTGAAGTTAGCTTTTGATTCAAATTAATCTTGTTTCGTTCGTCGATAGTTTGAAGAAAGATTCAAATTTCAAGGTTGTGTTTACGTTCGTTGGTTTGAATTTTTATTTAGATTTTTGGAGTTTGCTTTTTAATTTACACTTTGATTGTTGATTCGAAGTTTGTATTTTTGACATGGATGGCCGCACATAACAGATATTTAACCAAAAAATACAAAACTTCAAAACTAAAACCAATCGTGCCCACATGCTTACCTCCCCTCGCATGCGAAGATTAACTTCTCAGTTTAGATTGAACCAATCTGACTAAAGTCGAGATGCACTTTTCAATGAGCATCTCGACTTTAGTTAGATTGAGATTGTACTTAAAGCAGTTTAATTACCTACCCACCCTACCCAGACGGGTGTTGAGTAATAAATTTAAGTTTAAAAGTCGACAGGGAAATCCTCTGCCGAAAGTGAAACTGCGACTATATTTTGCGACATCTGTTTTGACGCTTTATCAAACTATTCTATTACAAGAGACAACATGTAACTTTTTGATTTGATAGCTCACATTTTCACAAATTTAAATACTCGTGGACGTTTAATCTCCTACATGCTAAGTAATGATTATTCGCGAGCTTTGTTTACGTTTGCGACTTGCCATAAATCCTGTTCACCGACTTCCCGGCAGGACGTCCTCCATGGTTACTAAGGACTGTAAACAGTTCCCGGAAAAAGATGAAAAATTAAACGTTATCGCTCTTAAAACGATGCCTACAGTTCTGTCATAGACAGTGTACTTAGGGTAAGTTATATGGACCTTTTATGTATGAAAATATTACAGATTTTAGTTTGGTTTGTCCATTATATAAAGTGACAAGAGCACATCTCAATTCACTTAAAATAAAATTATTATGATAAATTAATTTATGACTTAGTGTTTTAGTTCTATGATTTGGGAAAGAATATAGAAGTGGTCCGTCACTTTCAATGTTAGTGATTTTGTCATCACACTCGGCCATTGATCACTGAGTTTTGGCTTATTTCAAACAAACGAACTTGTTAAACCAAGAAAATTTCATCAAACTACTAATATATTTTTAGCAAGGAGTGGCAAAGCAGTTTCGAAAAGGAAATAGCACATTTGTCCTGAAGTTGTAAGTGACGGACCAGTTCTATATTCGCACCATGATTTGATGTATCAATACTCATTTACTATTTAAATTTTGACTGTTTATTGGCACTCTTAAAATAAGGCGTTTAAGAAATCAGCTATGTAGTCTTTATTACTCTTTAATTCAAATCACTTAAATTCAAATAGTTTTAATCAAAGTAGGCCCTAATGTTTAGTTCAATTTCAACAATATTCAAGTATGTCATGATGAAAGATTTTAAACTTAACGGATATCCTGTAGGTTATTGTACATAACCAGTTATCCCCTGATTGTACACCACACTCATATACATGTTTCAGCCAAGTGTTAACACTTTCCCACTGATGACCAGCATTTGGCTTAATTATCTTGCAAAATCTCAACCTTTAGATAAATTTATTACAGAATTAATTTATTTAATTTGGCTGGCGACCAATTTTGTAAAATGGAAAATGTAATTGCATGTTGAGCTGTACCATAAGTTACTAGTTCGCTTCATTCGTCAACAGCAGTCAAAATTGCAGGTCAATAGCCCGTCTGTCATTCTTCATTCAAGGATGTTGTAGGGAATTAATTAATTTTAACAGAAGCCGACTACGCCCAATTTCTTTTAAATAGAATTACTGCTGTAAACTCAAGCACTGAAAGATCTACAAAATCATGCCACCAATGGGTCATGAGTTCGAATCCCACTCAGTCCAAAAAAATTGGAGAATTTTCTGACTGGGTTTTTATCGAACGACCTATGTGGGATGGTTGCCAGTTACAGCGAAAGGTCGTGGGTTTCCTCCGGGCATAGAGCCGGTTTCCTCCCACAATAAAACTGGCAAAGTCGCCATATAAGTGAAATAATCTTGAGCGCGGCGTAAAACACCAAACAATCAATCAATCAAGCAAAATCATGCAATAACTGATCGGATGTATACCTGTAAAATGTGGGGGTTTTTTTTCTTTAAAAGAATAAATAGGTTTTCCACTGAATTTATAAGCTCAATTCAATCAATTTTTGTAAAGTAAATTTCAGCCTATAGAGTATCGCCTTTGGAAATACACTTGGGCTCAACTTGCTCAAATGTGACACATATCATGTTAAAACTATAAATCTAATCATCAATGAAAAAATCTAAGACATGAAAGAATATGTACACAATTACACATGTATGGCAGAGTTTTAAATGTTAATATATGAGTTCATAAAAAGATAGAAATTACAAAATATTTTCTAGTCATGCATTCCATTTATTTTCATTCAGAGTACTATTCAAGATCTGTATTTAAGAATTCGTGGCTGAAACCAACCCAAACTCAATCAAAATGTATGATCGAGCACCAAGAGATTTAACTACCAAACTTGGAAGTACTCCTAACATAGTAGGACCTGGTTCTTATGAACAGCCAGTCGTAAAACAAAAAATCAAAGCAGGTAAGTGAAACCAAGTATCCTATAAAATGTTCCCTTTTATTTGTTTTAGGGGTTGAGCAAGTAGAAAGATTTTTTTTTTTTTAAAGTTATTAACCCTGTGGTTTTTAATGTCTTGTTAAAAATGCCACTTTGATTTGGAAGCTCCTGTGACGTCGGGTCAAAACAGTTGAATGTCAATTGTCATAATCTAATTTGATGTACACAGGTTATAAATCTAACAAGAGCCAATGTGTAATGATGAATATCACTTGAGTCTATTTATTTTCAAACCTCAGCAAGTCACTTTGGAAATGAATTACCGAAGAGTGATATTCATTGTAACACACTGGCTTGAGCTTGATAATCTTTTTCTCACACTACACAAAATATATAGTGCTTTATTTAAAAAACGCAGCTCTCATGAAAAAAATGTGTGATTGCGTTGCAGTTTTACTTACCATTTTACTTATCATTACTTGAGTTATAATTTCACAAGTTGATTATGACAAAAATCAGTTACTGTATAGTGTGAGAAAACAGCTTTATTACAATAACATCTAAGATAAACAGTTACATGGCTTCAACCCCATACCAACGCAGTTAACCTGCATATCTTTTCATGATAATTATAAAAAAAAAATTTGCCAAAGATGTTAAAGTAGCTAAATGAAATCATGTCATTCAATTGTACCAATAGTGTTTAATTAGCTTTCAGGGAGTTTTACCAATTAGTTCACATTTCGTTATTTTTTTACCTCTCCAGATGGATATGCACCATTTATGTCAATGACAAGTCGTGAATCATTTTTGAATGTGAGCGACCAAACTGTAGCGGCTCCAGGACCTGGCCATTATGACCCCAAAATCCATCATGACCCTCTCAAGGTTTGTTAATTCTCATTCATACAACAAAAACTGGGCCTCGGTGGTTCAGTCGGAAGAGTGATATAGTATCTCAGTCTGATATTTTTAGTTTTTATAAAATTCTATCAAGGGAGATAATAGTTTCAGGTTTATGATTTTAAGAATTATCCCCCTTTATTTTAAATACCGGTTATTCCTTTTGAAAAAGTACATTTATGCTATCACATAGGAATGAGTATGGACTCAGGAGTGCAGGACCAAATGATAAGCCTTGTATTAGTGCCAATCTTGAATACATGTATGGTATGCTAAGATTTAGTATAGTTAGAAGTAACTTTGGTCTTAAATCAAGGGATGTTCATCTGTATCTTAATCCTATTAGATTTCCTAACATAATTATGGCCCTCACAGGCTTCAGGCTCAAAAAATATATATTTGGTTTAACATCAATCGGTAAGCTTTGGTGTAAAAACATGGAAACTCCTTTGACACTCTGAATTTTTACTAATGTTATGAATTTTGACAGCTCATGCTACTGTAAAGTAGATGTATCATTTAATTGAGAACAGCTTCAGACTTGTCACATTTATTGTATTTTTTTGTTAAAGAATTTACCCTGAGCCTTACACCTGGTACAAAATTTAATTCAAATCAGCAGGAGAACGTTGATGCCTAATTATCTCCCTTAGTATTGATTTTCATCATTCCTATTACATGTATATGAAGGCTAATGCTTTAATCAGTTAAAGTGGCATGGGCTATCAAAACTTTTTTTCATAAATTCTGATCGCTATGAGAAGTTGAGCATTTGAAGTACCTTGGAAAAATCAAGGATTGATGATGAAATAAAAAGATATCGGGAAAGTCAGTAACCCGTATAAACCGAGATTTATGTTATTAACCGAAAAAATTCAAATAGCCAGTATGCATGAGTTAATTTTAGGGTTCATCTTGCTTATAAAAACTACGTAAACATGCATGTACATCTCTCAGACTGGTATCAGCGGAAAGCTCTTATTTAGGACCTAATGAAATTAACAAACAATGAGCTAATTCTGTTTCAACTAAATTTTCTCGATATTAGGCAGTTCATGACATGCCACTTTAACTTAAACTTGAAAAAAAGCAATTGGGTTTTACATTGAAAACTTTTTGCATTTAAGATTTTCTCTTCTTCTTTTTCTCAATAAATGTACCCTTTTTACCGTGTACAGGGAGGCACCCAAATGGGAAGCAAGTCAAGACGTTTTAAAAACCCAGTCACAGACACCCCAGGGCCTGGGACATACACTGTGGATAAACCTGACAGTAAAGTAGACCTTGGACAACCCTTGATTCGAGGATCATCGGTAAGATATCTTATTCAAATAAAAATGCTGGGCTCAAAAGTCTTCTGCCAATGGGCTGCATTTTAAATCTCTGTTAGTAAAATAATCCTATGAAATAGTTTCTTCTTTCTTTAGCAAAATTATGAATGTTGAAAGTTTCCTGCTCAATAACTGTATGGATGCTACCATTTAAGTAAAATAACTTTCAATGTGGCATTAAACAGCAATTAATCCATCAAATGAAACCAAATATATGAGACATCATTTTTCATATTTGTAATGAAGACTATGTTGTATATAGGTAGACTATTTTGTGATTTGGTTTTTATTCCTATAAATCAAAAATGTGTTAGAAAATGTTTAGGTTAAAAGATTTTAGATTTACTTTCCTGGTTTAGATTTGTTTAAAAAAACATGATAATTCATTTATAAAGCTTCCTTTTTATTTTCTATGATATTAGTTAATCAACACACGTGTGAAGTTCCACCGTAAACCTGATGCCCCGTCTATCCCAGCTCCAGGTCAAGCCTATGGCTATGAAGAAAATGATGACGGCACCCTACGTAAGCAGGATCCCCCAAGAAGAGACAACTCTCTAGGCCCGGCTTACTATGTGCCCAAAGTGGTAAGCTATGTCCATTACAAACATATTCATTTCAACATACATTATTTTTTATTTTTTTTGTTGGATCACAATTTTCTAATAAAGTTATTACTTTCTCTGGTGGGAGAATGTTTTGTATATGGTAGTTGTACTTATCACTTATGGCGAACCACTACGGGTATATATAAGAGTGATAGCTTTCCTTTTGGTTGAAAAAAATGAAGTTTCATATTTGTTTGATTTTTTAAATGCATTAAAGATAATTTTGGAATGAGATAATAGTATATGTTACAATTTTTAGCTACCAATTAGATTCAATTCTAATATTAATAGAACTCTACAGGTAGTTGACTCCAACATTTTGCATCTCTCCCATCCTATATTCATTAACTCTCATCAGATTGAGGTGTTATATAAATGGTAGGACTGTTTATGAGTTAAGGTGGGGAAAACATTCAGGTCATCTTGCTGTACATCTGTCAGCCATGATGAATGGACGAAGGTATAGTCTGAGGCAATGGAATCAGCCGTCCAACAAAACTAATCCCATTTAATATAGCTTGCGACTCAGCCAGGCGGACTTTAGTGGAGTGAAGAATTAATTTGTCAAAGTATCTCTCCTCCAAGCATGCTCTCGTTATTTCATGCATGTTAAACCTGGATGTGGATTTAGTCTAGCCGTAAGGACAAATATTTCTCCTTACAAAATCATCAAATAGAAAATAGCCCCAAATGATTTATTCTTATTTTATATGTCCTCCAAACTCTCCTACCAAAGTAGTCCCCCTTAAGTAGGTATTTACACGCGATTCACAATGAAAGCTATGGTTTGTCTCGCGGAAGAAAATTTTGAAATGTTTCTCAATACAATCTTATATATATTCTGAAGAGTTTATTTTTTTTACATTTTATTTGTTTTTAGTTGGTCAGTGAATACATCTATTTTGAAGCATAGACTTCTATAAGCATTCAGGGGCCTCCGTGGTTCAGTAGGTAGAGCGTTGGATGCTCAATCCGAACAGCCTTCCACCAATGGGTCCCGGGTTCGAATCCCACTCAGTCCCAAAAAATTGGAAAATTTTCTGACTGGGTTTTCACTCGGACGACCTTAGTGGGATGGTTACCAACGGAAGGTCGTGGGTTTTCTCTGGGCATAGGGCCCGGTTTCCTCCCACAATAAAATTGGCAACGTCGCAAAGTGAAAAAATCTTGAGCGCGGCATAAAACACCAAACAATCAATCAATCAATCTGTAGGCATTCAACATCTGCTTTGATTTAGCCATGTTTGTTAACCTAACAAGGAGCACCATTAAAGTGGCATATGTTACCAAATGCATGAAAAATTTAAATGAAACAGAATTGGCTGATTGTTCCTCATATTTAACAAGAGTACTAAATAGGAGCTTTCCGTTGATACCAATCTTGAAGATGTGCATTAAAGGATTTATGAACAGGGCTTAAAGCTGGTTTCAGCTTTTAAAATGGACAAAATGTTTATTTGAAAAACGTAACTTAAGTTGAAATGAAACAACCTTCGCATTGGTTCCCTGGAAGTCAAATAAAAAGTGTATAAAAAAATTTGTGTATCTGTACGTCACCGCTCTGAGGGTACATACACAATGGAGGTCGTGTGAGGTTATTTTGCACTGAGCTTATTAAGTATCGTAATCATCATATATGGCTGTAAATTAAGCATTGAATTTTGTATGCTCTTGAAATTTATTTAAATTTATCTACATCACTCAAATTAACAAATATTGACCAAATTTGTTCATAAAACCTTTAAGGTACTTTTATGAGCAGCAAAAACTTGAAAATGTACCCAGCTATTTTGGATTTTGTTCATTATTAGCACACATCTTCAGTCTGTATGCATAACTGGCATTACTGATATTTTTCATTTCATTATGAATTGTTGAATTTTCCAAGGTACTTCAACTTCCCTTGTTAAAGTCATTAAGCCCATCAATGGGTCATGGGTCGAGTCCCATCCAGTCCAAAGAAAAATGGAAAAATTTCCAATAAGATTTTTCCTCACCTAACTTTTGTGGAAAAGTTGATTGATTGATTGTTTGGTGTTTTACGCCGAGCTCAAGATTATTTCACTTATATGGCGGCGTTGCCAGTTTTATTGTGGGAGGAAACCGGGCTCTATGTCCGGCTGAAACCCACGACCTTCCTTTGGTAACTGGCAACCATCCCACATAGGTCGTTCGAGTGAAAACCCAGTCAGAAAATTTTCCAATTTTTTGGACTGAGTGGGAATTTAACCCGCGACCCATTGGTGGAAGTGGAAAAGTTGAAGGTCAGGGGCTACTTCTGGTCAAAAAGCTGGTTTCCTCCTCCACAAAGCCTGACAGCGCTGCCATATTTAAGTTAAATAATTCTAAGAGCTGTTTTAAACATCAATCAATCAATGTATGACCTGATTTCTTTTCTAAACCAAACATAGTTCAATATAAATACTTTTTTCATTTTCAAACCAGGATGTCAACAAGACTGCACGCCGGTACAAAGGAGTTCATTTTGGTCAGATGACATCTAAGAGGTCACATTTATCAGTAAAACAAGGTCCGGGTCCAGGGGAATACGACCCCTACGTAGAACCAGCTGTTGTTGTTGAAAACACTAACATTCACGAAGAGGACAAGACTCGGTTTGAAGCGAGAATTCCCCGCTACCATGAACATGTTCAGAAAGATTCAGAAAAAAAGGTAAATTTCCTTGTCTTATTCTGAAATAGAATAATGTTGGGGGCGGGGGTGGGGGGGGGGGGGTAAAAAGGTCGGGTTGTTTTGAACACAGAGTTGTAATACTTAGGGTCTCAGAAACTCGGAAAACGCATTTTGACAAATGTGAATTTGGAATAAGAGACCTTGATCATCTAGAATCACTTGCATTTCTTCTTCTTGAATTCTACCGTTGTTGCCTCTCTAATTCTTTATTTTCTTTTAATTCACGACCACATAATTTTCTATTCTTTAGCTCATTTTTTCTTTCTCATCATTTGCTTGTCTTGATTACAAAACCCTCTTTTTAAAAACTATTTATCAGAATAATAGCCCGTAGACAATGGCTATTAAATTTCCCTCAATGACAAATGCACACATTCAATTAGGAGGGAATTTGTTTGGAGGGTGCTATGTTAAAGAAGCTATAGAGGACTTCTTAACTCTGTGATCTGATAGAAAAAAAGGATGGGTGTGAACAGAGATGCTTCTGTCCCGTGTCTCCCTCTGTAGTTGTCTCCAAGACATGATTAAATAAGCCCCTCTGGGAGGATTAAAAGTGTTTTCAAGAGCGCTATTGCTCATTATCATGCCCCATTTTTGATTACCCACAGGCCAGTACGTGTCTGATCGCTCAACGACAAGCAGACTATCTAATCCATGTCACCCATGTGACCAACAACGTGGAAAACAAATTTTCTTAGGAACAGCCCGCTACGGCTGTATGATTTCTCTTGATTTGATTAAGGAACGGGCATATGTGGTATGCACCCTGCCCTCTCACACCCACCCATGAGGGGACCAGTGGTCACTAAGGCCCTCTACCTTCTCCCCCCTGCAGAATAAACCTTCAGGCCGATTTAAATTATTTAAGACGTTATTATCAGATCAAGCATGGGATTGTGTTTAGGGAGTCCGTGCGCCTGTATCAGTTATAATCCTAAAGAACATATTTTTTCCTTCCAGTTCTGCATATATGCATTTTTAAAATTCATCTTAATGCATGTGATCCCATTGGTCAATAATAAACAATGAACAAAACTTGTGTCACAATGATGTTGGCATCATGTTTTGATGAGGATATCATATTCAGCCCTGAGGGCTTTTCCTTAAGATGGTTCCACAAAATGAGACAATGTATTCCTCCTTTTATGTATTGGCTGACTACATGTCCTGCTATCTTAATCCAGTGGTTAATCAGACTTAGTGTGATATCTTTTTTTTAAGCAGACCAAGTGGTCAGGATGTAATTCCCGGCTTGTCATCGTGTTCATCAAAGCAGCTGCTCTAATTATCTGCAGGGTGTCTTGGGTCTCGTGCTATTAACTGTCACGCCCCCTTAGAGGAACACATTTTTTTTACCCACTCACTCTATCTCTGAACCCCCAGAAGCCCCCTCCCCACCCTCAATTGTCACCCATCTGATTGAAAGGCTGTCAGCATGCTCTGAAACATGTATCGTCCCTCGTCGTCTCCAAGGCCATCCCCACCCCACATAGTGTATCGGAGAGGAAGTAGGTTAGGGACAACCGATCATCTCAACTCGTTTAATTACTGCAATGGAATGAGTTCCGTCTGTGGAAGCGCTCTCTGTCTCACCTGGTCTAAATGGTCCAAATCTGACTCATACAGAGCTCGCGGTCTTAAAAAAAAATTTAAAGAATCCAACAATGCCTTGTGAGCAGAAATCAGAACAAAGATTTTTTTTTTTTTTTCTATTCTATGGAAGTTTGTTTGGAACAAAACTTTAGGAAAGAGGCCTAAAGCAAAAAATTTGTAACGCTATTGATCCAGGAAAAACATTTTGTATTAAGGTATAAACAGAAAGAGGCTTAGAATTGAACCCTGTTGCATGCCAAATTTGTCTTCAAAATTTGTAAACATATGATTATGATTGATTAATACATTTTATATCAACTTGGGTTTTTAAGCATTTATTATTCATATTTTAAGAATTAGGATTCAATCTTATCCCTGTAAATGGTTAGGATTTTCTGCTTTTTTTTCTTAAATGAATTTAGATCATATCATATCATGTACGGTTTTTGCTTCTTTGTATGATGATAAATTTCTTTCTCATATTTTATCAGTTTCTTCAAATATATACTATAAATATTTTTTGCATATCAATAAAGGGATGCTGCGCTATCCATATCAGTTTTTATTTTGCCCATCTGATAACTACATGTGTGATATTGGCTTCCCTTTTAAACCTTTCCATGTTTTTGTTAAGTGATTTTGAGTCAAAAATGTGTGTCTGTGTGTGTGTGCATTGAAATTTTGTAACCATCTCTGCACATGAGTTTCCTGCTTTCTGACTCTCTTTCTCTTTGCTCCCTTAATGACAGGGTACGTGTGGTGGTTGCATCTGTCATACGCCTTGCTGTCAAACTCCGCAGACAAAGAGAACTGCGTCATACAACAAACCTCGCTCGTGCACGCCACTTTCATTAGAGACCCATATTGGGCAAAATGGAGTTGAACGCGCCCAATTAAACACAATCAAATTTAATCGTAAGAACTGCACTTGGGATGAAATAATAATTATTGATGCATGATGTAGCTGTCACTCTTGCTTCTTTTTTAAACAGATTTTTTTTTTAATACAAAAAGATAGATTTCCGCACATATTTTTTCGTCCTAATTGAAAATGGATTGCCAATTACAGTAAGAGGGTTAAACATAATTTAATGTAATAGTTTCACTATTGACCTTTGGTGATTAAACCAATGAGATCAAAGAGCTCTCTGCATTAGTCAGCCCTTTGTCTCTGGATTTAGGCTGCGTACAAGTTAAAATTGCAGTTAGATATATCATTAACTGTCGTATTTAGCTGTCACTTTCCATGTTGGTGATGTTTTTACGTAACCCCAAAGGGAGCTTCTACATGTCAACTGCAGATAAAAACTTGTATTAATTGCTATTGTTTCAAAACTCCATCAAGCTCCCTTTCCACCAATATCTCAATTATTGTCATTCCAATATTTTTTTTTTTCATAGGATTTTTTTGGGGGGCATTTTATATGGGCTGGGGATGGTAGTTCTTTGAAAAGGGGTGGGGGTTGTTGAAGAATAAGGGGTGGATGCTTTTGACTTTTCTAATGCTGGAGTTTTGATTACTCCCCCCCCCCCCCCCCCTCCCTTTTTTTTTTTTTCTTTTCTTTTTTTTAAGCGTGAAAGGTTTCTTCCCAAAAATAAATATTATGCTCCTATCAATGAATAGAATAATCTAATGAAAGAATACTTGTAAAGCAAACATACCCGTTTCTAAAACTCCCAGTTATCCTGAAACTTGGTAATGGAATATTCTATTAATCTATCAGTTGAGGAATGCTTTATTTGGAATTCTTTCAAAAGAATCTTTAACTTAAATGTTATTCGCTCCATGCAAATTGTTGGCGGAGAATCCCTTGTCATTTCCACTGCTTTGTTCTGACTTGGTTTCACAGAACAAATGTGTAACTAGAGTTAAAATAAGCTTTTGTTTTCATTCAAATGTTAGGGGATAATTGTTAATGTTACAAGTGGGTTCTGTTGAGTGGTGAGGCTGCACATGCATTCAGAACAAAGCATTAATCAGGCCCACTGCTTGTTTGCTCCGTGCACTTCAACTGATGTTTGTTGGTTGCATTGCATGTGTCTCTAACCACTGAAGCACGATGTCTGGATGGGAAGCAAATCGCAGCCCAGCCCGTGGAGTTGAACCGATCCCTGACTTCTGGCTCTGTTAATCTTCTATTAATTGTTGTTTCCTCATCAATATTTGTCTGTGTGAGTTGAGGGTCATATTAGCAGTATGCTGTGTGTTGACATATTTCATGTACTCTGCATATCGTAAGATGAGACATTGCGTTGAAGCATGTCAGGCGTACGCTCAACTAATGCCCTTCTAAGGGATGCATAATAAAAATCTTAAGTTGAGATCGTGCACGATTTCTGACAGCATGTCCGATAACATCAGCAAAGGGAAGTGAGAATTAATTCTCTGAATTCGTGTGGTCAAAAATCCCCTCTCATTCAGATTGTACATGGGATAAGTGAATGTACTGCTTTTTGGTGGGTTTTGCTTCACACATTGATTTATAACCTGTCATGATGGTACTACTTGGGCTGTCATATTTACAATTTAAATAATTGGGAACTGAAGAATTTTAATAAAATAGACATTTACTAAAAATGGTAATTTTGTAGCAGCTCTTGGACTAACCATTTCTCATCGAAAAACTTCTTTTTGATTTTCCATTTTCTTTTTTGTGTGATGGCATTTCAGGGTTTTGACAATTCACGAGCTGATGAGCTCATAGAGTGTCATCTAAGCTTTTACATTAATCATTCTTTTTGCCAGCCTTTAGAAAAATCAAAAATTAAGAGCGAAACATTTTTCATTTGCTTGCTTTCTCGCCATTCGTAGAACAAATAGGCTAAATTTAAGATCAGCATAAATAATAAATATTCCTATGAAAAAAGAGGCCTGGAATCATTTTCATGGTATTTGTTTTTCAAAAAAATCTTGCTTTTGTTTCCAAGTTTGAGCTATTATCCAAAATTTCTGTTCTTTCATTTTTTTTTTCATGAAAGCTTTTTATTTTCTTGTTTGCAGGCTATTCCGGGTCCAGGTAGTTATGAAATTAAAGGTCAGTTTGAACAGGAACCCCCCATACTGAATACTGAGGGGTTAGAGGTCGAACATCCACCATTCATGACACAGGCTAAGGTCAGTATAGACAAATTCTAAATAATCAATTATTAAGACTGGACAACCACATGTTTTATGTAATCCAATTCCTATCTTAAGCCTTCGCCCTATTCTAGAAAATCTAAAAGAGTTTCTGATTTTATCTGGTTTACCTTTGTGAGGATTGTGCCATTTATTAGGTGAAATAGCCACTCCCCCGCCCTCCATCTTCCTAATAAGTTTCATATGGATATAATCTTCAATGTGGCATAAAACATCAAACAATCAGTCAGCCTGCAATAGTTACTTGTAACTTAGTGGGTAGATATATTTCAGGAAAATTTAAGCACTTCATGACCCATTAGACTGCGCTTAACAATCAATCAACCCACAATAGTTACTTGCCGCTCTAAAAATGATTGGGTAGATATTTTCGACGAAAATGTAAACTCCATGACCCAGAAAACGGCGCTTTGCCATTTTATAAAATGTAGCCTCGAGTATCAAAGTAATCACTTTTTTTTTACTTCTTGAACGAAATTACCATTGTAAATGTTTGTTTATGTATACAGCTGTCATTAGACTGGCACACCAAGGCCAGTAGAATTTATTGGCTAACGGAAAACCAGTGCTTCATCATAAAAAAATAGGCGACATGTTCGTGTAAGAAGCAGTGATTTATTAGGTGGTGTGTAGTGAATCTCTTATACTGTACCGTGTAGATGGGATATTTCTCACCCCGAATCAGCCATCAATTGATGAGCTGTGTCAAATGACTTCGCTGTTTGTTTTTCTCGTTCATGTATTATTGAACAGGTTGTCGTTTCGTAATTTATCACACAAAAGCTACCATTTTACATTCATACACATATGCTACTTTTTTTTCAACATATATTTTTCATATAAGTCAATACGTAGACCTACGTTAATGGCTGGCTGCCAGGTTTATCATAATGGTTGGTGGATTTCTTTCGGCATAGAGCCTGGTTTTCTCTCCCAATAAACCTGAAGGAAAAAAACAATTTACGAGTTAATTATTTTTGTTGGCTGGTCATATCTAAAACAAATCTGTCAATACCCATTAATGACTGTATTACCTTAATTAACTGTCGCTTAAAGTGACTTCGGGAAAATTTGTTCGGAATATGATATTGGGATAGGTTCTCAAAACATTGAACAGTCAATTAACAACTAATAGTTTTATCAATGTTGAAATCAATCTGATCAACATTCAAAAATAATCAAACAAGAAATAACAATGCCTTAATTTCTCATACAATTGTTTTTTCTTTGGTGTGTTTAGAGGTTTGGTGCCACAAAAGGCTCAACCCCGGCACCGGGTGCCTACAATGACCCTCGCCATGCCCTAGAAGCTGTTAACCGTATGGCCGGTCTGAAAAGAAGCCCTTTTGGTCAGACTTCAGTCAGATTTGATAGCGGAGGCAGGAGACGTAGAACCCCAGGTAAGGAGAAAAAAATACTGTTACGTTCATGCGTGTGGATACTTGTGAATTAGGGAATACAGAATTCTGAACAACAAATCTATCCTTACGCTCGTAAGACTGATCAGTCTGAGACCGATCTGAAGAGTCAGAAGGCGACACATGTCGATCAAAGCGGATCTTAAAGGATTTATGAACAACTTTTGGAAATATTTTCTAATTTGCGTTAAGTGTGTTGTAGAACATGTACTTTAAAAGTCTGACCAAAAAGAAAATTAAATTTCGGTCGCAGCACATACAAAATTCAAGCTACGTTTGCCGATCTACAATGCTTACGAAAGTTAATTATCTCAGAGACTTATGACGTCAAACACGACCTCCGTTGTGTACGTACCCAAACAGCGATGACGTAATAAACGATTTCTGCTGTCTCCGAACGTCTTCGTGGCAGTTTGTACACATCGAAGGTCGTGTATGACGTCATTTTCCGAGTAGTTGCGACAAATACGGAAAATATGCATATTTCCTCCCCGTTCTTCTTTTGACTACCAGGGAACTAAGGCGAAGGTTGTTTCGTTTTAACTAATGTTTTTCAAATATACATTTAGTCCATAAACAAACACAAACCAACTTTAAATCCTGTTCATATATCCTTTAAGTCGACCTGAGCGGGGTTTAAGGGAGGCATATCACTAATCATAGATGAACTTTTCTTGGTATAAGAAAAAAAAATGTCCCATATGAAAACCTCTGTTGCATTGCGCATATATGTTGGTTTCTGCTCTCTTCTCTGTTCTTTGCAGACTGTTTTTTCATATTTTTAAACATAAACTTACACTAGCTCATACAAATTTTTTTTTTTTTGCATAATTGTCTTGGAAGTTGTTGAACTTACCGTGAGTATTTGGTGGAAAGGAAAGAAATGCTGAAAGGGAATTACACATCCAATCATTCAGTCTCTTTGATAGCCACTATCTTTTTATGCCATTCATACATTTTGATGTACATGTAGGCCTACACTGTTTCATTCTACTGTCAATGATTGAGTTCAGCGGCCTATTATGAAATATTACTGTTTTTTGGGGTTTTACACCCGAACATTGGAGATAGATCGGAACTGCTGTGTTCTGTAACCTCGGTTGAAATATAATCTAAGATGGCCGCTGAGTGTATTCATAATTGATAGTAAATGACCTGTTAGGCTTATATAGACAGGGTGACTTTAGTACGGCTTGAAGAGATATTCATAGAGGTCGCTGTGATTTTTATACGGAATAGATGATCCATCATTCCAACGTCAAAACTGCTGAATATCAAACAGTTTTAGGACTAACAGTGTCAGTGAGTCAACTAACCCTGGGCTTCAGCTCCATCAACTTCCCACTGAAAAATAAGTTATGACAGGGCACAATTCACTTATAAACAATAATACACATATGTATTGTTTAAAAATGGAAATTATTTAATTACAAGGCCCCATTCTAATGTCTGGACAAAAATAGAACCTTGGTAGCCCACTTAGAAGACTGTTGCAAATCAGAAAAGCCTAACACCAATGTGTTGTGGGTTCAAATCTCACTTGTTCTCCACAATCAATGTGAACAATTCCTAGCCTTTTTCTGGAAAGTATAATTCTAAAAACAAAGATGATACTCTTACATTAGCTTTTTAAAAGCCTTAAACACACGAGCTCATATATCAAATATATTACAATCATTTCAAAATGACCACTTGTCTATGGCCAGAATTGTCTGAGTCACAACTTGAAGCAAGTGAAATACCTTGGAGAGAGCTTCCTCCCTTTATGGGGCATCTCTGGGGTGTTGCATGCGGAGTGACCCTGATCGGGGGAAGACAGGGATGGCCATACAAGGGACATGTCACCTGCTCTCTGTCTATTGTCCTGTCATCATTGTTGATTAACTGGAAATCAGGGGGGAATTAGTCCAATGTCATCAGCTAATCAGCTTATAAACTCCACCACAAGCCAAAAACTCTTTGTCTCATACTCTCATAATTTCCTTTTCTAAATTATAGATGTCATCAATTTCATTCACTGTCTCATGCTTTCTTAGAACTTTTTTCCTCTTACTTTTTTTAGGATATCCTTACATTTTTGCAGCGTTTTTGTGCCCACTTTGTGCCATATTATTGTTTTCATTTTTGCTTTTTTTCTTAAATTTCATTTTTGCT
This sequence comes from Lepidochitona cinerea, assembly GCA_963971465.1. NCBI lineage: Eukaryota > Metazoa > Mollusca > Polyplacophora > Chitonida > Tonicellidae > Lepidochitona > Lepidochitona cinerea. The sequence continues at coordinate 42,015,375 of OZ020551.1, read as the reverse complement.
GATTCTATTATTAAAATGCCAGATTGTGGTTAGCTCGTTGTACAGCTGCACAGTGCACATATAAGGTGTTTGATCCACATCAGGTGATGAGTTAACTTCCATCTATTTTTGTACATTGTTTACTTTAATATCATGTTGGTTACATGACAGTAGACGAAGATAATACAAATATTGATATGAAATCAATCTACCTAGCATGAGCAATTATTCTATTTTGGTCGTGCCATGCCAAATTATTTTTTTGCAATCAACCAGACAATAAACACCCCAGTACGGAAACTCTATTGCTGACATAAGCACAATTAACCCAGCCAGGCGTGAACGTGGGAGGGAGGAAATATCACATGGTCGGTCTCGAAAGTTATAACACCCACCATCCTTATCTTACTACCTTATCATATGGTTTTGTTAATATGGCATCACTGATAACTACATAAACGTCATGCTTCAACAGTTGCAAAAAACGTGTGTAACTGCATCAATGCCTGCCAATAATTGTTGTAGTTCATTGTAGGACACCTAAATCACTTCAAAAATTCATTGTTTTTAAGAAAATCAGTGCTTTAATACTCCATCATACAAAAAGATGACATGTTTACAAGTGTAAGAAGCTGTGATTGATTAGGTGGCATGTGACGAATCTGTTATACTGTCACAGTGTGACGTGTTGATGTGATATTTGTTACCCTGAATCGGAATGGTTGGTGACACCCTTACCTTTGTGCTACCTACAACACCTTCCTTTTTTTCTGGCTCAATTCATGTTACTACATGTATGTTAAATTGATTGATGTTTTTCGCCACACTCCAGAATATTTTATTAATATGGTTCCATTGCCAAGTTAAGTGGGAGAGGAAAACAATCTCTTTGTCCAGAGTAATGCCCCCGACCTTTGACGAGTACCTGGCAACTCCTCCACTGAATGGGATTTGAACCTGTGCCACATCGGTGAAAGGCCTGTGTCAGACTAAGAGACTGAGCCACTGACGCACTAAATATGTTTAAAGACCAATTTAAAAATATAGCTGTTAAAAAAAAGTCCCCTCCCGCAAAAAATCCTCTTTGGTATTAGTATGCATTAGTAATGTTAAAAGACCCCATCACTTTTGGGGAAGGGGGGGGTTGTTTTATTTTTTTCTTCTTTTGAAAAGCTGTGGATCTTGTCTGACTCACAGCTATTAAATATTTAGCAATTTAATTATCCAAAAAGGAGGTAATTCACCCGGGGTGGTTATTTCCCCACCTCCAGATTAGCCAAAGTTCTGATAAAAAATTTCTTTCTGCTGCAAAATAGAAAAAAAACAATTGATTGAGTCACATAATCATAAATAATTTACTTGTTAGATATTTTTTTATCATCGCCTTTTTCTTTTTCTGAACGAGTGCAAGTACTTATAAGAAAACTCTAAAATAAAATGAAGCTATAGTCACTTGTTCATAGTTCTTTTCAATGCTTTCTGATAGTTTACCTGAAATTGTAGCGAAAAACTTTGATAAAGAGGTGTTTGAATCAACTTTGATGTAATAAATCCTTATGTTAAATTCTCGTAGCTTTTGGAAAATTGTTGTTTCCTCCGAGCGTTCATGATATCTGGTGACATGTGAGGCAAGGACATTTTGATGACGTGACATTTCCATGTGACATATTTTGTTCAACAACTGAGTGACATTTTCAAACGAAAAACGTGCTGCCACATGTGCGATAACAACATACATGTAGGTGGCAGAAAATTTGTTTAATTCTCATGATACTTGCGCTCCCTACTTCAGACAGAAGTGCTTGACATTGTGCCTCTGTAAATTGTGCCTCCGTGGTAGACACACCTTCAACTAAAATAGAATTTTACTGATGATTTACTGCTTAAAATCCCACTCCGTTGTTCCTGGGTAACAACATAACAAGTCATCCAAAACCATGCATGAGGCCTGTCCTATGTTCATTTGATTAAGGTTATTTTTTAACATAGAAATGAAAAATTGAGAATATCTTTGTCTGCATTCTTTCAGGTCCTGGAAGCTATAACATTACAGGACTGGGATCAGAGAGTATGAGGAAAGCTTACATAGAGAGTACAAGAAGAGGGGTCTTTGGAACAACAACAACGAGAGCAGTAAGATTGACGGATAAAGATAAGACAGAACTACCAGGACCAGCAGAATACCAACTCAAAGAAAAACCTTTCAGTAGCCGATACCAGCAACTCTCATCCATGTTTGCGTCTAACAGTTCACGACTTCAAGAAACTCCAAATATTGTGAAGGTAAGCTCCAAACAAACTTCTGACATTTTTATTCTCAGGTTGTATTTATTCTATATATACGGGTTATCTTCTCTTGGCGAAGAAGAGCAAAATTGACCATTAGGCCTATGAGAAGATGTTGTCGTTGGCTGCTTGTCACTGGTATTGTAATTTTATACACAGTCCCCGCTGTTGACCTGAAATACATCATATGATATTGTAGTAAGAAAAATGACAGAAAAAGTACATGTAGGTCTATAAAGAAAAAAACCTAAGTGGATGAATGTAGCGCAAAATCTATCCAAGCATTATAATATATTGAGGGGGAGCCTGGGGATTGTTTGTCAACATCGTCGTAACTTTGCGCCTGGTTGTAACATAATGTTGAAGGTATATGTTGCCATGACAGTTAAGGCTTGCATTGAACTTAGGTCAGGCGTAAGTGTGTTAAGAAACAGCTCCCTGGTTTCCTCCCCTCACTGTAAAACCTGCCAATGCTGCTATATACGTGAAATTATCTTCAGTGTGGTGTTAAACACTAATAAATCAACCCAAAAGACATATTTAAAGACTGCCAAAGTTCTGTAGCACAGAACACAAACTACATGTAAAAGTAAGCCTACTATTTAAAGGCTATAAAAATGCCTCAACACCTATCATTTACCATGTAGTTGATCCTGATTTGAAGAGGATAACAACCACAAAAACAAACTATCAATCTGCAGTTGAATCCAACTTGAAGTGGCATGACCTGCCCAAATACTGTATTTTTTCTACAAATTATGATTGTCAAGAGAAGTTCAGTGTTTCACGTACTTTGAAAAACTTAAGGATTAATGTTGAAATAAAAAAATATTGGTAAAGTCATTAACCTGTATCAACCGACGACATGTGCCAACGCGGGACAAAATTCAAATAGCAGGGATGTAGGAGTTCATTTAGGGGGCGTTTTATTGCTTTTGACCAACAATTAGCTAATCCTTTTTCAACCAAAATATTCCTATATTGGGCAGCTCATGCTACTTTAAGTTACAAAACCATTCTTGCTCCCCGTCAAAGTGCAACAACTCATCTATAAAATCTGTTGTGGTGTTTTTATAACATTAATTTTCCAGCATGTGTCGTATGAATATTTAATGGTGCAGTCCTGTAAGATCGTCTTTTTAGAGTGGTCTGAGGTTTAAATATTATATGACTGATGGCAATTTAAACCTTAATCTACTCCATCTAATCTTCATTTTGTCTTTGTTCATTGAATTGATAGATGAGAGCAGGTTGAAAATTTGCAACTCATTTCAAAACGAAAAAAGTTTAGAAAAAAAAAGTTTCACTTGATCCATCTATGGGGTACTTTGGGACAGGGGTAGGCTCGGGGCACAAAGCCCTTTCTACTTCATGAATTTCAAGAAACTCCCTTTGTACAATTATTTTTTTTAACAATAATGAATATGAGCACATAGCCTGCTTTTGTAAATGTGAGACACCAGCCTGCCATTTGTTTTTTATTCACTGTAATGATGCACTCGCCATTGCAAAGCTTTGTCGGTTATAAATGAGGCAGAGTATTTGGCAGAGGTTTTTTTTTTTGCTCTGAGTGTAAGGGATTAAAATGATTTTTCCTCCTTTGCTCACACACATCAAAGGCTTTAGCATTGTAGCGTTAAATCCCTACAAATGCCGACCATTTGGGCTGAGTTTGCAGTAACAATGAATTAGCAAGCATAAAGCCATTTTTATTAATCACAGTCAAAATTAGCTCCAATTTTTCAATAACAACACAAAAATCTAATAAATCTTTTATTTGGTTGCTTTAAAAAATCCTTTGACTTTGTTAATATTATTAATACAAGATTACTTTTTGGGTCTTTTAATTCTTCTTTTTTTTTTCAGTATGTTTTGTAACAATTCGTTTGAAGAACATCTAATAATATGTGAATGTATTCTCCAAAATCTCGTTAATTCCTTTACAACTCATTACTAACAGACTCAATAGCTTTTCAATTCATTAAATTTGGTTCTGAAACCTTTTATTCTTAATGGCTTCCTTTATTTTGGTTGAGAATTTTTAATCTAGTTTATGAATTTGGTCTAGTTTATCAAGCCATATAATTTTGGTGTCAGTCAGAAACATTGAATCGGTTCCGTATATGGAAATGCTGGGAACCTACCGGTACCGATGCTAATTTTGTTATACAACATACCATATACTGGCTTTCATAATGGGTAACAGTTTTCTGTTTCCGTAGTTTTAGAGCAACAGGCTATCGGAACTGATAGTTATCGTGAAATCCTATGGCCTGTTTATGTAGTTGTAGTGACTCTGGTACACTGGTACATTTCTCTGCCTTTCATACTTGATCCAAAAACCAAAGGGGATTGAGTTCATGTAATTTTACAATAAAAATGTTAGTCCCAAATGGCCCGAAGTACTGTTATATTCACTTTTTAATGGACAGAGACAATCAATAGATTCACACAATAACCAATGAAATCCATGCCATATCATTACAAACTTTATCTGGAATCGGAGTCATTGACAAGACTTTCAAACGTCTTCTTTTTAATGGTTACATGTCAAGTACCAAGTGAAGGGGCATAGAAACCTTACAACATGCACTGTCATATAAATGAAAAATGTTGAAAGCAACGTTAAACACAAACTAATCTTTTAGTGGCAATCTATGTGTAATGTTAGTTTTAGCCCAATTTGAAAACTGTCTTCATAGTTATTTTAGACTCATCACTCGAGCAAAAAGTTGTTTTTTTTTAAATGTTCGAAAAAGTATATGTTAATTCTGTAAGAGTCATTGTGTGGCTTTTACTGGGAGTTTGAAGCATCAGAATGTTGGTGACTGATCAGGGAGCACTATTTCTTTATGATGCAGGCACTTCAGTGGTAATAACATCAGATTATCATGCAGGCACTTCAGTGTTAATAACATCAGATTATCATGCAGGCACTTCAGTGTTAATAACATCAGATTATCATGCAGCCGGTTTTTAACTACCCTTTGTTCTTCTAAGATGCTTTGGAATCATTTCCTTAATTTTTCTCAAAGAGCTTTGGTCACGAATTCTCGTCATACTTGATTGACTAAATGTGCTCTCTGAACGCTTGGCGAAGGCGTTGGAACGCGTCTCGTTGTCACCTGCCAGTGTCGCCAAGATGCGCTCGAGTCCCCAGAGAGTGACGATGACTGCCAGAGAACAAAAGACAATTGAAGAAAAAGAGTGTGGCCAGACCCCCCTAAACAAGGCTAATTAACTATAAACTACCACAGACCCCATTTATTATCCATTTTGCTGAAGTCCCCATTTCCATTGTCACTAAAGATTGAGGGAAAAAAAAGTCATTAGCAGAATGCGAGAGGAATCAATCTCACAGAAAGTTGTTCATATGACGGGATGAGGCTTGACTGAGAATTCCCTTGTCATCTTGTCTTCCTCCTGTCTCCGCTAAGCTTCCATCTTTGATCTCCATGAGGCGAGAATATTTCCTCAACATTGTCTAATTACCTCGACAAGAATATGAAGTTTTAGCTAAGGTCAATACTAGTGTGTGTAGGTGTTTGGTTGCCTGTGTGTTGTCCAGTCTATCAAAAGTGTTTTAGTCCATTACTCTCCGCCAAATAAACTGTTCATCTCCCCAAAAAGCAGAAGTAACAAACTTTTCTAGCCCCTAAACCATGGTGAAAATGACTGTGTTTTGGAAGGATGACATGGTTTACCGTATAATGCATGCTTAATATTTACCATACTCCTGTTTACCTTACATGCGTATTATTTTTCTGGTAAACCATGATATTTAAAACCATTAAAGGGCACTGTGCATCTGAGGCAAATTACTGATCAAAAAAATTCCTACTTTTTAATGTTGTACACATAACGGGAAGGTGTTCGGATGATCACTGGTAAAGTTCATTCCCCTGATAGACTGTCTAATGATAAGTCTAAAACGATTTTTGACTTCCCTAGCAGCTGGTTTGTTTACTTGTAGTTTTAGCTGTTCTAACAGATTCTCCATGCTTACAGCCTGGTCGGTCATTTCATCGTCTTCTTATTTTTTGTGGTTTTTGTCCTGATTCTATAATGTAGAAATATTAATACACCCAAAGTTAAATTAGTCTCATTTTTCAAGTTAGTAGAAACATTATGACAAATATAAACAATAATACATGACTAATCCCGTCAAAACACAGACCATGCCATTTTTTTTCCAGCATAATTTAATTGAAATGGCAAATGTTAGATATAAAATAAGTTCCTTTTAAAACAAGAGGGTTCTTCAGTATGTTTTTGCAGTACTCAGTAAAACACAAAGGGTTGCCCTTTGTTTTATGGAGTTGTTTAAAATGATGTTGAGATCGATCACAAGGAGTGTCTCAACAGCTCATTGTCTTGACAATTAAATTCTGCGTTTGATCAAGGTTGACGTTTAGCAAGTCCTTTTGCTAAAGTCTCTACGGAAACAATAAAAGAGGCTTTTATCTCATTTCTGGACAATATTTCTGCAATCTGCCATAGCCCCTCGGTCAATTACAGTAACGATGACTTTTCTAGCGATGTGATTGGTGGATAATCCCCCGCAGAGGGACTCATCACTCGTGTCCCAAATACAGCCTACTCAATAATTTATGGTTATTTCCATTGTCTTTGTTTCAAGAGAAAGTGTCAGTCTGCTTCCTGTGCCTTTAATTCTGTCATCAAGCCTTTGTTTTCTGGGCTACCTCCACTGCTGATTATCCTATACACCCATTGGCTATTCCCTCTGGCTATTTTAGCCAATGGAACACATTTATGGCTTTGTCCCCTGATAAATGGTCACATGTAACAATAGTCGTCGGTGTATCAGTGACGGATGTCCTGCAAGGCTTTGTGCCCTGCCACCTTACGTTTGGGTAATTGAAACGTGGTAACCAGAGCCCCAATTTTACCTGGGGCTACCTCAGTGGGGGATCACTGGCCTGAAATAGACACCATTACTGTTAATATGCCAGATATGATTAATTCTGTCTAGCTGAAGGGTCAGAGTAAGGCTGCCTTCATCACCCCATTCTAACAATTTCATGCTGCATTTCTCAGGAATTTTTTTCATTTGAAGCAGCTATTGCCTTATTTCAAACAATAGAATTAGTATTTCTATACATCGTTTTAAGGTTTTCTCTGGATCTGTACCTCTTTATCTATTGCTTTGATCATTGGCTTATCTGCTCTCAGTGTGTGTTTTGGGCTGGAGGTTTGTCAGACGAAAAATGGGTTTATACTGCATCAATTTTTATCCCATTATATTCTTAGTGTATATGTGACTCATTGCTATTATACATACATTGCACACAACATGATTAGCCTGTTGTATGATTTAATGCCCTCAGACAAGACCAGGGTCTCCAAACTGATCAGAGGTTAGATGTAGGTATACAAATTGGCAAAATTTCGTCTATCTGGGCATCATCAAAAATTAGTAACAGGATTTCTGGTATTGTCAAGATATTGCAAACCCCAAAGGTTGATGTAAAACTTCTGTTCTTATATCCCATTTCATGATTTGAGAACTGTGAATTCGATAATGCTTTTGATAATCCATTGCCTTGGGAGAAATAATGAATTCACATATCAAGTTTCACTTTGAGAAGTTTTGTTGCTGTCTTCGGTTTTTCTTAGCAATTTCTTTAATAGAATCTGTTAGAGATCTGTATCAAAGGAACGAGAATCAGCCGCCAGCAATCAAAGCTTTTTGTTTGGTTTCATTTTTCCATCGAGGCGACTCATATTTCATAAATAGCCGTTAGTTTTATTTGCCTAATGTGGTACACATTTCTTGCAATGCATGTTTCCTGTTCTTGAAGCGGGCCAGGCTCTTAATTTGTTTGATAATGCCTTGAACGTTGACATTTCTGATTGCACCTTTGGAGAGGTAACATGGACAAGTAGCCAAGCATTCAAGAAACATTAACACTTTTAAGATTGTGTAACGGATGATGGGTGGCTGGGCTGTTTTGGGGCTGGACGGAGGAAAGACACTGGCTACGAGGATTGCAAAAAGAATTGCAAAACAATAAAACTCAATCTCAATCCCCGTACTTACAAGACCCGGACTCTCAGACAACCATATTTTCTTTAAGCTGACAAATGTCTGCCTCAGAGTCTGAGAGGTTTATTTGCCAGCTGTCCATAGAAAATGTTATGTTTTCTATCTGATATAAAACATAATTGTCAGCTACAATACACCCTTTTATGATTATTTCTTTCGACCCATTAAGAACACTTTGTGTACAAATACAAGACAGATGTCTGAGCACTTGCACCTCAACACTCCAACACAGCAGGCGGCCATGTTTAATTCAAGGGGACACAAGTTCTTCTATCAGACTTTATTCAAGCTGCTACCCCCTCTTCCTCTGCCCTGTAATTTTCTCAGTGGGAGGGGACTTCCTTAGCAAGATGTACCCCATTGGAAAATCTCCTGTGAGATTTCCAGACACTTTCCTTCATTAAATATACATGTTTTCATTTTAAATGCCATTGTGACCAAGAAATAAAAACAATGGCCAGAGTGTTGGGAGGGAACCAAGAAGGATATATTAGTCAGACTCTCAGTTTTTATCTCTCGTTCTGAACCTTAATTACTTCTAAGCATGAAAAAATAATGACCAGGCCGCGTAGCAGTTTTCATTATCGCTATCTGATGGATGCTATGTACAAAAAAAAAAATTTCTCAGTAAAATTTCCTTAGCTTTTTCTAATGGATGCAACACCAGCACATTGAATTATGTAATGTAGTCCCTATAGAATATTATTTATATTACAAATCTTTAGAATGCACAGTCAAAATGAAAATCTTTTGGGCTAAAATAACTATGACGACATTAAAGCAGGACAGATCTATTCTATTCTGTGGAGAGAAGTTTAGTCATTTAGACCTTTGTTCCAAATCATAAACTTTTACATCTACGCAACCTATAAAATCTATGTATGCTTTACTAATAGAAAACAAAGGACAAGTTTATTTTACCTTGAGATAAAGTAATACATATTAGATGTTTGTCAGATGAAAAATGGGTTTATACCGCATTAATTTTTATCCCATTATATTCTTAGTGTATATGTGACTCATTGCTATTATACATACATTGCACACAAAATGATTAGTCTGTTGTATGATTTAATGCCCTCGGACAAGACCAGGGTCTCCAAACTGATCAGGGGTTAGTTGGCCGGCTTTGTGGTTATTTGCTATGGATAATACTGTTAGATGGTAGGATTTATGGAAGCCCATTTGTCACATGTATCAATATTCTAGAAGGGCAAGTGCGCTGGTATTAGATGCTGTCATTGTAAGGCTCGTTTATCATGTTTTACCATCAAACTCACTCTATATGCACCTTTCTGAAAATTGTCTCTTTACTCTTCATGAACTGTCGCAAAGTGTGTTTGGAAACCGGCATGGCTGAGGTGTTGGTGAGGTGTTGAATATTCAACCTGAACAGTTACCTATCAGTGCGTAGTGGGTTTGACAAACTGCAGTTGTGAATGAAATAACCTTCAGTGAGACATACAACACTGAAGAATCGCAGGGTCTTAAGGCTTATTCGCATTGCGTCATATTACATGTAAAAGATATTTGTGGCATAGCGGACAGTTTTATTAGCAACTGTGTTGTGCGTTTGCTTCAAAATACAACTTTTCCGTAATTATGTCATTTTTTCTTTCACACTCGGCATCTTTGTTAAGCTAACATATTTTGAAATATTAAATTCGGTTGCATAGGTATCGAAAGCTTGTGTTGTTTACAACCAACTTATTTCATGATGATGCCTTAATCATTTCTCATTAGTATGGAACCCACGTTTAAAGAGAGTTTCAAACATTTCTTATGTTTAGGTTTTTTTAGGATATATATATATATATATATTTTTAACTACAGAATATTTTAGAGCTTTTTTATGTACATGTATTATAACTGTGAAAAAAACAAAGTTCCCAGTGGCAACTGAATCTCTGAAGTTCTTATTGAAGCCCCATACACACAGAAGGTATTTTGGTGCAACTTTTACTTTTGTCAGCAACTGTATGTAGAGATTGAAGGAAAACAGACATTACAAAGACGGTAACAAGAAGTGTATTGTATCAAAGAGGAATGAAGATAATGGCCAGGTATCTATAAGGCGGGATGGGAAACACACCTACAGCCAAAAGATAAACTCAAGTGTACCACTCCAAACAGTCTCCAAAAAACAAGAGATAAAACAACATGGAGAAAAACCAGACCCATGACTTGAAAATGCTATCAAACTGTGCACTGATATAAACTTCTGGTACTTCTTTGTTCTTTTTTCCATACCCTTCCCCAAAACATAACTGTAAAAGAAAATCTCACTTTTTTTTTTTAATAAACTATGCAGACATACATGATAAATCTAATAATCCCACCTTTTTTTCAATAAACTATGCAGACATACCGTACATGATAAACCTTTTGAGTTTATAACGTCAAGCTAAAATAACTAACTTTTTATTCCTCAGCTAATCAATGCTAGCAGCATAAACTTTTTGTTAATTAAACATTGTCGACATTTATTGAAGTTAGTTTCTCCAAAACATTTTTACAGAAAACTTTTTAGGCAAATTATATTATTCTAAAAGTATTAAAACGCATGCCTAAACCTAGAATCTATCCTTCATAGACTTCTGCTAACACTTAAAATATGTATATCCATGTTAACAACATATCCAAGCAGAAATTATCCAGATTAGTAAAATTCTAGAATATTTCTTTATGGCATACCAAAAGCTTGGCTTTGGACCTGGGGACCCCGCATATACATTTTATATGCTGAGCTAAAAAATAATTTTGCATAAAGATAATTTTAGTCTTTTTAAATAAATCTGAGATTAGCTTTTCTTGTAATTTTTTTTTTTTCTTTAAGTTGTACATATATTTCTCACGATAAATATTTTTAAAGAATAGTACATGTGCTTGCATTGCTGATTTTTTCAAAAAGGATATTTAACTGCATGAACATTAATAATCTATTAAATCAGAAATACCCAATAACTTGTTGTTAAATTGTGTACATGTAATAACACTGTTATTTAGTTGTCCTGCTGTATAATTACATTTGGACAGTGGCCCAAAAACTTAAATACTCTATAATTTTGTGATTAAGTTTGAAAGCTTTATGCTTTGTATTAATGGAGTGACTGTGAAGGGAGGTAATGCATACAAACTAGCTTAATCTGACATGTTTATTGATTTCCTTACGATCGCCAGCTGCCTTTTACAGCACTACAAGAACAAACCAGCCTACTAAGTCAATAATTTGTACAAATGCAATCAGTTACCTATTGGGTTTGCTTGTCACTCAGCAAACTTAATATTGTTCCCAACAGTTTGCCGCTGACATTTAGTCCTGTAGAATGACTTGAATACAAGCGGGCTATTGTAAAGGGACAAATTCCTTCCAATTTAGGAATAAACGAAGGAAAATTGCCAATTTCTACGTACCATCAATCAATGGCCCTTCAATGGCCGATTGAAGTTATGCATTCCTTTACTGGTCGCTTGTCTGCGTACTTCACGATGGGCTCACAAGAGATAAGGGCCAATAGTATTGATCTGTCCCTCATATCATGACCAATCAAATCCCAATACACAATGTTAACTGGTTAGTACTGTTTGTCTGTATCACCTAATTCTATTTCCATCTGTCTATTGAACATAATTTGTACCCAATATGCAAATCTTTTATTATCCAACTCAACAACTTTTCTCTCATACTATTTACACGTGCAAGCTAATAATATACTTGTCTTCAACGCGGGTAATTCCAACATTTGGTCAGCTAGTATAAAATTAACATTAGTATTTGCTAATTGTTTGGTCAGATAGTAACTAACATCTAACTCTATTTACAAATCATTCTGATTGTTTAAAGAGTACAATAGGCAGTTTAAAAAGTTTCATTTGCTCTGAAATATCTTAGAATTAAATTTGTTTTCACAGCAAGAACTATTCATTAATTTTCATCACTTCAACAAAATATTTACACTAGCACTGTATTCAATTCAGCAAGCCTTTCGAAAACAACCTGGTTTTACCATACAATAAAATGGCTTACCATACATTCTAGTATTGTTAATATCAGAGTTACCATACAAACCATACAAAATACCATGGTACACCATACATAACAGCATTTCTTTGGTAAATACCACAGGTTTTGAATCTCATGCTTTACCATACAATATGCCATGCTTTACCACACATTATAGTATTTTTAAGGTAAATCTCATTTTTTTTTTACTTTTTTTTTAAGGACATGGTTTACATGTACCAATGGTAAATTATAAAGTAAAACATGGTATTTTAGGTGAGATAGGAACAGATTTTCTAGTTTTCTCGAGAGCTAATGCCAAGTTCTTGCTGCCGGAATAGTTTGGTTTTTCCTTATTGCATAACCATAAAAATAAATGTGAACTGTAAAGTCAACCCTAGTATATAAATATAGATCTCTTCTCAGTATGATATTAAGTGTGCCTCCTCATTTTTATTGAATTAACTTCAGCTAACCAATAAATTGCCAAGTAAATGCTGAGAAAACACCCGTTTTCTACTTTTTTGTACATTCCATTGGGCGTGGAGGTAGAATTCTAAAGATAAGGTGAAATAGTGCTTTTTTATAAAGATGAGCAGATCTGACATTATGATGTTAACGTGGGGCAGCAAGTGAAGACCACCCCCCTTCCCCTCTCTGGATGGATGTCAGTTCTGTCACAACAATTCACACAGTATATACAAAGATATTTAGAAGATTATAAGGCTTTTTGAGATTGTTAGGTTGCATGAAAATTCCTGCACTTTTTAGATTCTAATAGCCATCGACATGTATCCGCTCCCTACTCCCTCTCCTGTATATTACACCCTTTATATACCCTTATTGTACCCAGCCTCGCTCATCATTTTATAAAAGACCCCCATTATAAGAACTATTTCTCTGAAGGCTCTGTCACTGTCAGGGATATTTAATTTTGGCAGATTGCCCCTCTGAAAAACTGTTAGTGTTGTCGAGATTTCTTACTAAGTGACTGTTTTAATCATAGATCTTTGGGCTTGTGCTTGACCACATGGGGCTAAACTGTCGTCTTTATTTATACTATGGATCACTAAAGCAAACTTGACTATTGCAGGCTTGTGTAGACTTGACTCTTTGAGTGGATGGAACTTTGCAGTTACATGACTCATCGGCCTAAAAAGCTGTTGCTTGAATCCCGGACTTGTCCGATCCAGTCGTAAAAATTGGCCTGAGCTTTACCGGCGATTCCTCTTGACGATACTTGATGTGAATTTCTGAGCGTCTTGTGGCGTATGATTTAGTTGGATTTGATCGCAAGAGATGTAATATCGTTAGTAAATCATCCTGAGGCAGTTATTGCTCCGAAGGCCAACTTAACCCAACATGTTATAAAACGGGACGACTACACGTTTCCGCTAATCCCATAACATTATGCCTGTTGAACTCATTCTTGACTAAATCTAGCGGCAGACGTAACACGTTGTGTCTCTTGCTGTCTCGGAATGTCATAAAGTTGATGTGATTAAATGAAACCGCCAGCAACAATTGATCATTGACTTGTAATCTCTATTGGGAAGGAGTCTATCCCTTTAGACGAGCAATTAGAATTTCTATCTATTGCTATGAATGGTCTGGAAAAGTTGACATTCTCACTGTTTTATCTCTCCTGTCCCAGAGCTCTCATTCTAACCTAACTATATCCCTAGCATATTTGATCAATCCCACTGATTTCTCAAGCCATGTGTCAAAGATTAGTCTCAGAGAGAAATATTGCTCTGAATTTGGATTCGGACAGCCATTTCTCTTTCCTGACCTTCGTGGACAGATTGACTGTTGCGCTTCCACATCATTGCTTATTAACCATAAACACAACTACTTCACCGTCCTGATCAACTAAACATTAAATCATTTCCAAATACATCCCAATACCCATAAATACATTGTTCAATTCAAATAACCTATTACATTTATATTGACAACTTACTATTTCCCCCCCCCCCCCCCTACCAAAAAGTGCCAGGAAAAATGTAAGTAGTACAGGCAGTACTGGTATGCTTTGATAACAGATTGATTCCCTCCAGAACTTTTCCAGAAAGACTGTAAAAAGTTACCAAAATGTCTGAACTTTTTAATATCCTTTTTTTTTGGCTTAGACTTTTGATAACTTTTTTTCTTTTTTTTTTTTAACCAAATTTTCACAAAGTCTACTTACCGTATCATAATCTTAAAGGCACACTTGCCGCGAAAATCAGGAATATTGTTTACATTAAAGGGGCATGAGCTGCCAAAATTCACACTTTTTTCCTAATTGCTGATCGTCACGACAGTAAGAGGCTTTGACGGCCATCGAAAAACTAAATGATTGGCGTTAGAATGACTACAATCCATACAGCATGTGGCCTATACGAACCGAAAACTTGTTCGAAAAGTAAACAAAATTTAAATAACCGGGACGACCATTCATTCATTCTAAGCCAAAGTTAGTTCAAAACAATACTTTATCGTACATTTTTTAGACTAGAAGCACTAAAAAGCTTCTGAATTATACATCTTGAGAAAAATAGCCGATAATTTCAACATTCTGTTTTAAGGTCAAAATATCAACATTTTGGCAGCTCATGCCCCTTTAAAAAAGAAAGACCGTATTCTGTATTTTTCCCAGACAATATAAGTTAGGAACTTTCTATTTTTACCAAAATTTAAAAGTTTGGACGTCAGTTTGTATTTTTAATTTGAATTTGAAAATTTGAATTGTTACGTACCCGGAACGTAAACAAACCGATCTGCCCCCTATTGGCGATTTTATGTTTCAGTCGAGTGAGTGAACTAACGGCACAGTGTAATTTTACGTAGGCCTATTTATCTGAGAAAAACAGACTGACGATCGGTTAACAGCGACTGGAAAAGCCTGCTGGTAATTGTTTGAGTGTTAACCACAGATAGGCCTGAAAGGAGGGTAATCCAACACGAAAGTTGACCGACACTGATCGTTGTTGTTGTAATCAGGCTTCGATTCTTCGTTTGTTTTTCACCCCATTTTTACAGTCTACAGCTAACTAGACATATTTTATGTGTCCTATGTTTAAGTTTAGTGGTATTAGTCGTAGTAAGCTCATGTAAATTGGTTTTCTTAGCAAATTTAAACAGGCTACGGCGGCAAGTGTGCCTTTAATCACCAATAGAAAGTGTTGGTTATGGGCTCATTAATTTCCACCAATGAGCTGTCGAATTAGTATCACAGTTCAAAAAAACTTTTATGTTTTAACTCATTTTCCTCCCTAATTTGGCACACAAGCAATAAAGATAGGTTTGCACGTTATTTATTTGGTTAAAATTGCCTAAGATAGGTTTGTGATACATATCTGGATTAACAACTCAGCAGAATATATTTATTATGTTATATATACCAGTATAATTTCAAGGAATTACGTCATCCATAACATAATTTTAATTGTTTGTTTGTTTTTTTTAGGAAATTCCACCTCCTGGATCTTATGACGTTGGGCAATCTTTTGAAAAATCTCAGATAAGACTTGATCGTCAGAAACCAAGAAGTGACGTTGCCGCCAGAAAACAAGGTTCATTTCTCTCTTCGGCATCAAGATTTGCCCCTCCTAGAGATATTGTTCTGGCTGGGTCGGAAGTGGAAAATCCAGGTATGTGATTAATGAAAGCATTCATGAATACATGTTTTGTGATTACCTTTGTGTTTGTTAGGTCAGCAAGGTGTACAGTGTCTTCCAACTGTATCAAACAGTTTAGTCAACCGAACTGAGTAAGATAGGTTCAGCTAAAAATTTATACATTATGTGCATGTTGCCGGATTGATCTATTGCTTCATCTTTAAGGTACTCAAAATTATTAAACCTTAGTTGAGGTTAAATGGAGAAAGAAACTTGCCTCTACTCTCAAAGTTGACCTCCGCCCTACATTTGGCACCCAGCGAAAATCACTCGTGCAATCTCATCAATTATCTCTCCCGTAAGCCTCCTGTAGATGCATCGCATGTTTGCAATTTAAAATATTCAGAGTGTGTTTTTCACTCAATGGAAGGGCCGCAAGGTACCTGACAAAGATCAGGTTTCCTGGCGGTAAAACATACATATTACTGCCCCCCCCCCCCCCCCCCCTACAACCTGCCAATGCCAATATACAATACATTATTCTGAAATGTGGCGTGAAACCCCATTCAATCAAAAATCTGTTGAATGCGAACCTAGTCAGAAATCTGTTTTGTAATTAAATAGGATCCCACCATTCTATGTTTAAATTTACTTCTAATATTAACCGGAATAATTTCAGACATATTGAATCTGCAGAAAAGACCTGTTCCTCACTACATAAACTTATTTCAATTGTCAAGATATTAAATGTGAATTTATATCTTGGTGGGAAAAGTTTTTATTATGTAATAGATTTCCTGGATCAGATAATCCTTTAGTTATATGGAATTGAAGTTGTTTAAATTTGAGATGTTAGTTGTGTGATTTATTAGATGAAAGTAGTTTGTATTCATTGATTTTCATTGAGGTTTATTACCCTGGCAATGTGTTCTAGTGGGATTATCCATTGTCTACTCGCCTGCCAACCGGTCTGATAAGCCAAAGTCGAAGTTATCTATAGCATTTCTCTATTTCCTTCTATCGTTTGATCTCAGGATTTTCTTTCGATCCAATGACGTCTTGTTGGTTGGTAAGCAATTGGTGGAAATAGGAACATGGCTATCAATTGTGCCCAGCATCGTGTTCTCATTATGATTCCTTAGAGATTCTATCATTGATATAGCTCAGAAATTCTTGTGTGCTTTTTAACCTACGCATATTGTCTTCACAAGGGATGGCCCTTTGGTTGGCTGGAGGAATCGGTCAACGTACAAACAATTGTCTGTCAGACTGAAGTTCTTATGACTTGCAAACTTTTATGACTTGCAAAAGATATTACAATTTAAAATTTAAAAAAGTATGACTCGAATTCCATACAGTTATGTGCACCTTTTTTAGGGCTATTCTGTGTGGTGTGACACCTCCGCAAAAATATTCAAAAGGGTTTTTCTACAGTACGTTGATAGGAAGATGCGATTATGATGTCAAGTCCAGACTAACTACATATGTAATAACGCTTTTAGTTTAAAGCAAGCTATTATGACAAATGACGTTTGACTTTCTGGATCTGACATCACACAGAACTTGTTGAATCCAAACAGCATTTTTCAAATTTTGCCAAAGCGATCCTTCATGTAGAGTGTTTGTTGCTTTTTAAACCCGACTTATAAGGGACAAAAACATTCCCAAATAAGCATTAGACATTCATCAGGTCTTTAGTATGTTGAATCCATGGCTACCCGACTTGGTAACATAGCACAATCAGGACCAAACACTTATTGTCATTGGAATTGGATTTCCAGTGATTAATAATTCTCTAGGCCAATTGGGTTAGGATATTGCAGAACCAAATTACGACTTTTACTCCATAAATTGTTCTCCAGAGTCTAAACTTCTGGCCATTTTTTTCCAATGGAATTAGACATGAGTCACGATCTCTAACCTCTGTCACCAACCAAGATCCATTTGTTTAATTTTACTGTGCATATTGCCATCAGAAAAATATACTAAGTCGCGAAAACTAAAGGAATAGAATCACCCCCTCCCACCCCCCCCCCCCCCTCCCTCCCATCAAAAAAAATATTTTTTTGCATCCATTATAATTAATAAAATGTGGTTCAAACCCATATTCAATTTTAAAAATGAAATGTTTGAATTTCAATGTAATGAAAATTTCAACATTTACTTCATCACCAGTAATCGCATTAGTCAAAGTTTTCTTATGCAATTTTAGAGATTTGACTGGAATAGATTATTTTCGTCTTATCATAAGAAAGTCACTATGAGGGTGGTCCTCTACGTTTTTAACTGTTAGTTAGAAATTAACCTTTATTCTCTATTACTGCTCAGCATATGGTACTGGTTTGTCATGCTGATCAACTGTACCTTCTTTAGCATATAATTTACAAAAAGAGGGTTTGACTCCTAGTTTTTTCTCCTTGGCATTCGGTTTAAACAGTGAATAGTGACAGTTAAAATAAGTGTCAGTTTTTTTGACAACTCTTACTGACAATTTTGAAAGTCATGATTTTACAAGTCAACTTGAGAGCAGCTCTAAGAAGTCGTTTTTCCCAAGCCCCATTTTACTTAGCTTGTTAAGGTGTGTCATAGCTAGAAACCAATATACATGTACAGCTGTATACCCTTTTTGTCCAGACTGTAGCAATGATTAGTAATTAAAAGGAGAGAAGTTATAGATTCTTTCGCTGGAATGAAGGTGTTGCCAGGTTTAAGTGTGGAAGGAAACTAGGCTCTTTGCCTGGAGCAAACCCCCACATTGGGCAATGGAGTGAAAAGTCCACTCAGAAATTTTCAATTTTTATTTGGACTGTGTGAGATTTTAACCACAGACAAATCAATGGAAGGCCTACCTGGGACTGATAGACTATCACTATGGCTATTAAAGTACTGAGGACTCCTCCTTTCCAAGTAAATCTGGGAACTACATGTAGATCCTATACATTGAGGTGAAGTAATATCATATTGGAAACAATCCATCAATCAAATGAAATTTCTTGATTGGTTTTATAGTTAAAGCTTTTCTCGTTAGTAAAAAGAGTTTCACTTGTGTTGCTCAGCAAATTTGGCAAAGGAAAAAAAAACTTTGATGCCGCCAAGAACCTTGGTCTGATAATAGGAAGATTGGGAAAGATATTAGAAGACAATTTGGTAGTTAATGGAAGTCAGTAAACCATTCTGTAATTACAGAGCACTTGAAGATTTGGCAATTGTACAAGTCCATATTATCAGAGGATGGTACATGTGATTAATGTAGGTCCTGAATCTAAAGGAATGTCCGCTGGTGGCTAAAAGTCTGAACGCCCTGCCAAATAAGGAGGCTTTCGTTTATTGATGACCTTGTGTTTCCTATAACAGTTTAGCAGCCCATTGATCCTTCCAAAATCCGGCAATGTTTGATGACTACAATCCATGTATTCCCTCATTAATTTAAATCTAAACTCATCCCCCCATCTGTAATTTCCAATCACCTTAAGTTTTTCTACTGATTTCTTTTTTAAATGATGCATCAGTATTCCAATATTTGTTCACAAGTTCAAGGAAAAACGTGACGTTTCTTTGAATTGATCTCTCTTTCATTGCTGCTTAATGGTTAATTCCTGACTTTCACTCACAAAAAGTGGCAACTTTATTATTTTATAAACTAAAGTTGACTCTGAGAGCTCTGTACATTTATATGTAGATATATAAGTCAAGTTAAATCCAAAATGTGAATATATTGTCTATGACTTTATCTGTCATCTCACCCTTCATGGCTAACTCAGAAGAGTGATAAACTTACACAAATGAGTAGGGAATATGATTCTGATTAGTATAGCCGAGAAATCTTGGCTCTGCCGAATTTTTTTTTTTCGTGTTCGTAGCCAAGATCACTTCTTTAGTAAAAAAGTGATATTTGTTAAGGCGCAAATTTCACAACAAATAAGCAAAGAATAAAATATTTACCGATGCATTCCGATAGCATAGACCACGAAGAAGGAGTTTGTCAAACTTATGCCGCTGTAAAGTGACTAAAGATATATGATTGAAGTATTTCTACGACGCCCCGCACAGTTTAACTGGGCGTTTAAATGTTTTACTATGGCGGTTACGTTAGGTTGAAAGCCAGTGGACTTCGAAACAAATATTGACTGCATAAGGGAAAGTTTACCACTTTACAGCGGCGTAAGTTTGACAAACTCCTTCTTCGTGGTCTATACTATCGGAATGCAGTGGTAAATATTTTATTCTTTACTTATTTGTTGTGAAATTTGCCGGCGGGTCTCCTTAACAAAAATCACTTTTTTTACTATGGAAGTGATCTTGGCTATGACGAACACGGAAAAAAAAAAATTCGGCAGAGCCAAGATTTCTCGGCTATTACTAGTAATACAAAGTTCAGAGATACATTGTGAAGTTACATAAAGATATACATCTACGCCTTTAAGTGAAAAAGACTCTCATTGTCCAGGAATTTTATCTCTTAGAGTCTGGGGAGGGTCTGGATTTTTATCTGCCAGACTTTATGATGGTCCAGCATTTTTATCTGATAGACTTTCGAATAGGTCATTAATTTAAAACCTGTTCATAAAAATATGTAAATCATACAGTTTTACTTCTGACTCCAAGCAATTCTTGTTTTATTTTTGATAAGTGATGCGAACTTGTATGTTGGCTTATTTTCTAAATTGGAAATTATACAATGTAATGTAAAATTGTTCTTGAATAGTAGAATTAATTTTTTTTTAAAAATCCAATGAGGGGATACGGTAAATTTGGATTTAGCGCTAAAGTATTTCAAATGGAGAATAGAAATCAGCGCTGACCTTTTCATGTGATGGAATTAAAGCCAGCTTTGACTGAAGAGTTGCACGTGGCTAAAACTTTTATTGGCCAGCTTCGTCAGCATGTGGCTTGCCGAAATCAACATGGATGATCTAGTGTCATTATTGCTTATACTTAGATATGTCTAAAAATCTGTGAAAAATCATAGGAATAAACTGCGCACTTCTGTTAAAAGCTATAAGGTTGTTCTTTTTAGTGAATTTACAGGTTTGGCTGGATTTTCTTTCCTTTTAAGAAGACACTTTGTTGTGCCAAAGATTGTTCCCATTTCAGATTGTCTCTGATAATGTTTGAGACTCATCACACTGACAGTAGATGTTGGCTCTCTACTTTTGATTGGATAAATATCTAATTCTAAGGTCATTTAAACTTCAGAACGTTTCGCATTGGCATTCACTGTTTTGATAAATTTACCGATCATTTCGTAAAATTATCTTGGCTGGACTCTTGTTGGCAATTAACCAGTACCAGATTCCAAAAAGGGTTGGATAATCCTGGGTGCGGCGTAAATCATCAATCAATCAACCAAAAAGGGTTGGAAGGAGGCATCGCTTTCAGGAAAACCTTTCAGAAGACGATCTTATTTAAGTTGTCTCAGAAGCAATCACTGTTGATTGTATTAAAACCCTTACATGTATGTTAGATATGGCTGTATCATGATGACTGAGTAATTTGAAACAAGGTTCCTCGGAGACAAGGCCAATAAAGTTTGCCTCACTTGAACTTTGTTACTATGTTTTATCTTGGGAAAAATGCTTGGCTCTAAACAAGACAATTAAATAATGTCCCTAAATAATGACATCTATAAGTGGCCATTGCCTAAGGGCTCTTTTCTTATCAAACTAATTTCCCCTCATTTGAAGGGGTTGGGACCGTTGTTAATAACAGTGACGGTAACTTATCTATAATTGTTGGCCTGTTTTCCCAAAATGACTCTCTTTTATCCGTTCAGGCCAAACCGGTGTCCATGTTTTCTGGACATTTTATATTCGTTTTATCTGATATCTTTTCTAGCTGATTAATCATAGAATTGCTTAATTTTTGGATAGCCTCAAGGGCTCAGTGACATTTTCTCTATCAAAATAAATGATACTGCTACATGCTGGTCATAATAATGACTTCCATATGATTATTATTACATGACATCTGCCAAAAAACAAACAGAAATTGGCTTAAGGGAAAAATTTATATTTGCCTTTTGTGTTTTAGATTCTCATAATTTACATGTATTAACCCTAACCTTTTTGTAAACTTGTAACTTTTCGACAGATCAACAAAAAAAGAGTTTTCTTTGTCACAAGAATAAAATACTGTACATTTGAACATGCTGACCGTGCTACTAAACAGAAGGTTCAATCTAGACCAAAATTAATTCTTAAGACACTTCATGGCCAAACGACACTAATCACTGAAATCATTGGATGAAAAAATTCATACAAAATCATTTTTGGTTTAGTCTTAATCCAATTTTCAACTACCAATCTTACCTTACATGTATGTATTATGATTGGATGAAAATTAAAGATGTCTTGTGTCATCACTATTTGACTTATTGACAAAAATAACAACCAATAAAAACTCCTGTTGCTTCCAACACAAGATAGTGATATTCATGGTGTAGGTTTAAATTTGATTATGATATAACGCCACCCATTTATGACTTTTTAAAACATTGGAATGCTGTAATGGATTATGTTTATCATGGAGATACTGACATCAAAGGAAGTACGCTCACAATTTTGTCGTTTGAAACTTGGGTGATAGGGGGTTTCTGAATGTGTGATTTTTCCTAACATTATAGGTATGGCAAGACTGGGTGTCCTATCAATAACTTTGATGCGGGGGTCTGTTTTCCAAGGTCCATTAACTTTTCTTGTCACTTCAAATTCTAGAAAGGAGTTAAACTGCTGGACGGATCCTCATAAAACTTTGCATTTTTCTTCACAGTGTACCGTCTAGTTTTACTTGATATTAAGTAAATTGATTCGCATGAAACAAGAAAAGTTTGTGATGAGAACGTGGATGGTTTTTCACAAAACTTTGCATGGGGCAATTTTATTTCTAACTGTCTTGATTGTTTAGTGAGGGCTATAGCAAATAAATCAACGAATCAAAGGACCCCTGGACGCCCCCCCCCCCCCCCCCCACACTTTCTAAAAAAAAAATGTTGTCACAGAACTTGGATCTCTGTAGAGTGAAGTCTTATTTGACTACTGGTTTTATTAAGATGTCGAAGCAACATGTTTATGAAAGCTTCTCCATCTGTATGGTGTGAGATTTCTGTAACCAGATTTTCTAAAAGACTTACCAATAATCCTTATCCATGAATTTATAAAAGGCTTAATCCTTATCCATGAAACTAACAGTATGGTACATGTTTATACTGGCTTATAAAGGCCATCTTCAGATGCCCATGGTTAAAATCTCAGCAACCTCAATGGATGAGAGTGTTAGTTTTTAAACTTTGGTTTTGGCGATGATAAAGCCATGCAGAACAAAGATATTAGCAAAATTATATTGGATGTGTCAGCAATAATTTCGAATGTGTACCTCTTTTAGTGAATCTTAAAAGAGATAACAACCCAATTTATATCCTGTCACTGTAGGTTGCGACTCATTAATGTTAAGTTCTATAATAAGAAATTTGTTTTTATCTTAAATTTCTTGTAGACTTGAATTTTCCTTTACTGTGACTTTTGCCCATTAATTTTGAGATATACACTTTGATATTTGTGAAGGAAGGTTGTTGTTGGACAGCTGTTGTTTTGAGAACTGTAATGAGCTCCACACCCCTTTGCTTGTTGAATCTGTCACTAATAATTACCGTTTCTCCATCCACTAGTTAACCTCACTACTTCTACCGAGACAAGGCCAGCAACACTTGACCTGTCATACCACAACACACACACAACATTCTGTTTCCAGAACGTCTGGAAATATACAGACTTCTTTTAGCCCACTCATGCAAAATCCTTTTATCTATATTTCCTATTTTTAAAATTTTGAACTGATTTGTTGAGAAATTATTTCAAGTAGAATAGAACATGTTGGCTTACACATGGACATCTTGTTTGAGAATGGGTATAGAGATCTGTATTGGGGCCTCCATTTGCTTGAGGGGGGAGGCCAGGGCGCTCAATGGTAGTTAGATAGATGCCCTCGCCGAAACCAGACTCACCAATTTCACTATGGGAGATATAAGCATTGATATGAATGCAATCCTAGCATTTCATAAAGTTAACCACCGATGCGTTACGGGTTCAAATCCCACTCAGATCAAATAAAGTTGAAAAATTTCTGTGTGTATTTTTTACTTGATTGCCAAATGTGGAAGAGTTGCCAGGTTCTCTTCTCTGGGCAAACAGCGTGGTTTTCTCCCCAGCTAAATCAGGCAACACCGCCATATAAGCTAAATAATCTTGAGTGTGGGGTAAAACATCAATCAATTAACCATAAGCTGTTTGATAATAGTTAACAAGTTTTTAAATAGTGTTTATGTGTCTTGATGGCTCAGTCAGTAGACTGATAGTCTTTCACACTGACACAATCTTACCATTTATAGGTGGAGGATTTGAATATCCTACTCAGTCCAAAGAAAAAGTTTCAAATTGCATGGTGGGGTTTTCACTTTGCTAAAGTCACATTTTTCCTCCAGCAAAGAGCAAGTTACGTAGATCTAAAATGAATGGACATTCATCCTTTTTTTTTTTTTTTGCTTTTCGAATACTGTTTGAGTGTTTCACTTGGTATGGACTAAAACTGTATGGATTGTCCTCATTCCAACCTCCATCATTTACTGACTCGATGAATTTCAATCCCTCTTATTGTCTTGGCAATAGGAAATTTTGAAAAGGTGAGGATTTTCAAAAAATGGCAGAAATACTTCTAGCGAGTTTGGGCGACGTCTGGAACAGGAATAGAACCCGGGTCCCACAGTATAGCGCCTATCGTCAGCAACAAATTTTGTATATGTAACATTTTTTTTTTAATTCTATTTGATACAGGTCCAGGAGCCTATGAGTCACTGAAGCCTCTACCTAAACCTGGAGGACTGATCACTACAAGGGACAAACGCTTCAAAGAAAATTTCGGAGAAAACCCTGGGCCAGGGGCATATGAGGTAAAATGTTTTACTTTTTCCGAAAGGCTTATCAAAGCCATTTGCGTTACGGTTTATTCAAGATCTTTTTTCTTAGGAACTCTCAAAGCAATAGTTTGTGGGTTTGAATCCCATTCAGTCAAACGTTCCTTTATGGTTCACCAAGCTGGAAAGGTTGTCGAGTTGAAACAGAGGATTGGGCTTTCCTTCCAGCATAGAGCCCTATAGTCACCTCCCCCTGATATAGTTGACAGTGCCATATAAGTGAAATAATCTTGAGTATGGCATTGCCATCTCCATAAAAATTATGAAGAAAATAATGTTCAATAGGACATAAACCACCAAAGAATCAATGAAGGATTTTTCAATCCCATTATTTGATTTGGGGTTAAACTTTAAAATAACATTGCTTGTGTATTCAAACTTATTGATATGAGTAAGAGTTTATGAATACTATACTCTAGTTGATGTACAGTATAACTAATTTGGTTAAAAAATAAAACTGTTCAAGCATACTTGAAAACATGTATGTGGGCACAGTACTGAGAAGTCAGGTTTTAAAGTCTTTAGCAGAGTTGAGAAGTTTATCCATGGTTTTAACAGTCTCTTGATGAATTGTAAAGGTTTATTTAGTTGAAGGTAAAAGTGTTCAGTTGTACACTGTTCTGGCTTTGATGTGGTCTGTGTTCAATCTGGGTTGTTTAAAGCAGAATTGGCTTGGCATTAGTTTGTGAGATTGCTCTGTTGGATGAAGCTACTAGTGTTCCCCTCCATTCATCATAGTTGCTTGCTTATTAAAGGCCATTAGATTGACACTGAACACTCCTAAGAGAGCTAAAGGGTAAATACAGTACCATTCCTGATTCATATCTCAAGCCATATGTAATAATATGGTGACTAACTCTGAGCTCTTTAGTGAATTGCCCAAAACCCCAGGGGAAATGACCCAGGGCACGACGCCGACATCTACCATATTATGTAGGGAGCAAAGGTTGCTTAGGGAAAGTTGGTAAATTATTATTTGATCTACAAATAATTTGCTCATAATTGACAATTTTGTCCATGTTAGTTTATGGTGATAAGAAACATTTCACCATTAATTCACTTAGTGGTTACTTTCCTACTAATGAACTCGATAACTAGATAAGTACTTATGAAATATGAATATTTGGAATGATGTACAAATATGGAAGCAATCAGATTATCTACTTGAGTACATTGGACATGATTACTGGAGTATATTTGACATGATTACTGGAGTATATTTGAAATGATTACTGGAGTATATTGGAAATGATTACTGGAGTATATTTTACATGATTACTGGAGTATATTTGAAATGATTACTGGAGTATATTGGAAATGATTACTGGAGTATATTTGACATGATTACTGGAGTATATTTGACATGGTTACTGGAGTATATTTGAAATGATTACTGGAGTATATTGGAAATGATTACTGGAGTATATTTGACATGATTACTGGAGTATAATTGACATGATTACTGGAGTATATTTGAAATGATTACTGGAGTATATTGGAAATGATTACTGGAGTATATTTGACATGATTACTGGAGTATATTTGACATGGTTACTGGAGTATATTTGACATGATTACTGGAGTATATTGAACATGATAATTGATTACTGGAGTATATTTGACATGATTACTGGAGTATATTGAACATGATTACCGGAGTA
The DNA here is from genome assembly GCA_963971465.1 of Lepidochitona cinerea. Classification (NCBI taxonomy): domain Eukaryota; kingdom Metazoa; phylum Mollusca; class Polyplacophora; order Chitonida; family Tonicellidae; genus Lepidochitona; species Lepidochitona cinerea. Next base: position 41,988,812 of record OZ020551.1, on the reverse strand, counting down.
TATTGAACATGATTACTGGAGTATTATTGAAAATGATTACTTGAGTATATTGTACATCATTACTAGAGTATATTTGACTTAATTACTGGAGCATATTGAACATGATTACTGGAGCATATTGAACATGATTACTGGAGTATATTGTACATGATTACTGGAGTATATTTGACATGATTACTGGAGCTTATTGAACATGATTACTGGAGTATATTGTACATCATTACTAGAGTATATTTGACATAATTACTGGAGCATATTGAACATGATTACTGGAGCATATTGAACATGATTACTGGAGTATATTGTACATGATTACTGGAGCATATTGAACATGATTACTGGAGTATATTAAACATGATTACTGTAGTATATTGTACATCATTACTGGAGTATATTTGACATGATTACTGGAGCATATTGAACATGATTACTGGAGCATTTTGAACATGATTACTGGAGTATATTAAACATGATTACTGTAGTATATTGTACATCATTACTGGAGTATATTTGACATGATTACTGGAGCATATTGAATATGATTACTGGAGTATATTGGAAATGATTACTTGAGTATATTGTACATGATTACTGGAGTATATTTGACATGATTACTGGAGCATATTGAACATGATTACTGGAGCATATTGAACATGATTACTGGAGTATATTGAACATGATTACTGGAGCATATTGAACATGATTACTGTAGTATATTAAACATCAATACTGGAGTATATTTGACATCATTACTGGCGCATATTGAATATGATTACTGGCGCATATTGAATATGATTACTGGAGTATATTGTACATGATTACAGGAGTATATTTGACATGATTACTGGAGTATATTGAACATGATTACTGGAGCATATTGAACATGATTACTGGAGCATATTGAACATGATTACTGGAGTATATTGAACATCATTACTTGAGTATATGTACATCATTATTGGAGTATATTTGACATGATTACTGGAGTGCATTGAACATGATTACTGGAGTATATTTGACATGATTACTGGAGTATATTTAACATGATTACTGGAGCATATTGAATATGATTACTGGAGTATATTGAACATGATTACTGGAGTATATTGGAAATGATTACTTGAGTATATTGAACATGATAACTGGAGTATATTTGACATGATTACTGGAGTGCATTGGACATGATTACTGGAGTATATTGAACATGATTACTGGAGTATATTGTACATCATTACTGGAGTATATTTGACATAATTACTGTAGTATATTGAACATGATTACTGGAGTATATTTGAAATGATTACTGGAGTATATTAAACATGATTACTGGAGTATATTGAACATGACTACTGGAGTATATTGAACATGGTTACTGGAGTATATTGTACATCATTACTGGAGTATATTGAACATGCTTACTGGAGTATATTTGACATGATCACTGGAGTATATTGAACATGATTACTGGAGTATATTAAACATGATTACTGGCATTCATTGAACATGTTTACTGGAGTATATTAAACATGATTACTGGAGTATATTTGACATGATTACTGGAGTATATTTGACATAATTACTGGAGTATATTGAACATCATTACTGAACAATTATGGTTTCAAAAACTTCTAGCCAAACAAAAATTGAAAAATTTCAATTATATGGAAGAAGTTTGCCTGTAAGTTAGTAGTCAATGAAGGTCGGGGGTTTCCTCTGGGCAAAAGAGCATCCCCCCCCCCCCCTCCCACTTAACCTATCAACGCTGCGACATAAGTGAAATAATCTTGAATGCGGCGTAAAACATCCGTCAATCAATCAAAAACTTCTGGCCCCTCTTACAAAGCTGATGTAACTCTCTTTAAACAACATATAAATATTGATAGTGTTGTGACCCCTTGAAAAATATGCTTTGTCCCCAAGCAGTCATCTTCTTAAACAAAAATACTGAATGCTTTTACATGTTACCAAATAAATAAAGCAATGATTTCATATCATACCTGATGTTGTCTTCAGACAATGTAAATTTCCTTCTCAGGGCTGCACCAGTTAATATGAATTGATAAGACCTATAGGTCATCTATTACATATAGTGCACCCTGTTAGCTAAAATGTTATTACTGTTAACATGGTGCCTTTTAAGATTTGAATGTACATGTCAACATTGATGGGTGATCATCAAATATAATAGATTTGGAAACATGCCGTATTGTTGATTGATTGATGTTTTACGCCGCACTCAAGATTATTTCACTTCTATGGCGGTGTTGCCAGGTTTAGTGGGGGAGGAAACCTTCAACCTTCGGCGAGTACCTGACAACTCTTCCACATATGGGGACCAAGTGAAAAATCCACTCAGAAATTTTTCCATTTTTTATTTGATCTGAGAGTGATGCCATTATGTTAAAACTATTTTTAAATTTCTACACTGCTTCTTTTTGAGTCTTTGCGTGTTAAATCCATAAGGTGATTTACAGGTTTTCTTCTGATAACATACATATACAGTGATATCTTATTGATGTTTCGGTCTTATTTTAGTTATAGACTTTTTGTTTATTTCAACTGGCTAATTTCCAAAACTATTTCTTGTAAAGATTTAGACTCTTGTGTCTTACAGGTTGTTTAGATAAACAAAATTTCTGTATAAAAGTTGAATAGAGCTGAGTGTTTGTTGTGTGAAAGCTTTAGACATTTTTTAGGGACCTGGTTAATTTCACCCAATGAGACTAGGCATGTGATAAGATTATGGGATGGAGAGAAGGTCAGAGGTTATCACCATGGATTCCGATTTTGGCATCCAATTGAAACAGGCCAAGAGTTCCTTTACAGATTTGACATTGCTATCAACAGAGATTACATATGAAAGACTGTCTTTAGGCTTTGGATATTTTTGTTATTGTATGTTTATTTATTTACATAGATCAGGGTTATTTCCCCTTCAGTCGACAGTTTGATCTGAAAGAGCAGAAAGTGATGTTTTAAGTAGTCTGTCTTCACTGACTTCTGAGAAATAAAAGAAGTTTGTTTTTCAGGATATCTGTGTGTAAAGATGTTGGTTATATCCCTGGGTGATAAAGGTTTATCAGACTGATGGATGAGAAATAACACTGACAATAGAACTCCCTATCATTTCTTGTCAGCTTTTATCTTGCCTTTTCCTCTCGAAAACATCTCAAATATTTGTACTTAATATATCTATAGGTGTTTTGTGGAATTTTACCCAAGTCTGAGACTTTACTACTACATACGTATTGCAACGCCTCATGGTTTTTTTATTACCTTAATCTTTATAGTACCAAACGCTCAATTTCATAACATGTATTCAGAGTCAAATTCCACTCTGAAATAAAATTTTCAGAGATCATCTTCTTCGATCTTTTTTCATGTCTGTTACAAATGAAATGTCTGTAGATCAACCATGTTTGGGAGTGAAAACTATTTAAAATCACAAGGCACTGTCTACATACTATGCTTATATTTTTTTAAGAAAAATCTAAATCTTTGAAAGATAAAGATATCGTCAGTTATTAAAAGCTATTAATTCGTTGTTTGTTTTGGGCATAGAACATTTTAAGGTACTGCCGAGCCTTTTTGGAATTTTGCTTATTGTGGTTTTGTTTGAAGACTGAATGGCTACCCTTGGGCTTGAGCTCCAGACGTTCTGTCACATCCTAAGCTTTATCCATGGTCACCAGAGACCAGATACTTCATTTATACTTTAAACTTGATCTTAGATCTCCCTCTACTGGGACGCTTCTTTGAAACTTAGTCTACTATCTGAAAACTTTTCCTTTATGGACTAAAAGATAATTTAGACAGCTTCAAGAACAGATAAAAGGGATGTAACATATACTGTTTATTTATAAATTGAGCAAGGTTCTCATTTGGCTTGCCATGTTTTAAGAAACAATCCATGTATTTTTTCATTTCCTGACCGTTTAAGTACAACTCACCTAAGTAAAAAAGGCAACACCTTCAACATGAACATAAAAATTCTCAATATTCAAACAAATAACAAATTACTTATAATAATAAAGGAGAAATTTCTGGCAAACTCCTGTTTGGGTATCTTGCTGAGATCAAAGCCTGTGGAGCATATGTCACCTTATAATTCTCACTTTGAGGGGCTAATGAGCCTATTTAATGAACCTATCCATAGAGGCAGTGACACCTTTTATAAAAGTCAATCTGCTGTCAACATTTGTTTGGTCAACCTCACAGTTTCTGCCTATTGTTCAGATCTGTGTATTGTTCAGACATTTGTTCAGACTTTTATACTATTTAACAATGTGTGAACTCCTAACTTCTTGGTCAGTAATTTAAGGCTTGGTCGCTTGTCTGAGACCATTCCTCTCTGTTAGACCATGACATTTTCTGCATCAAATTCTACATTGTTTAGAAAATGAAAGGATGATTGGAATTAGCAAAAGGTTGGCCCTTACTTTGGTGATTTCTTTGTTCTTTTTTCCTCTATAATTTTGGCATTGAAATTGAACATAATATTTAATATGGGGTGAATTTATCCGGCTATTATATTGATACTGGTTCTGAGGATATATGTGTCTTGTTCTGAACTGCTAGTCAAATTCCTTACCAGCCAAAATCAAACAATTATCAAACTAGAACGATATTATTATTATTCCAATAAACATTTGTGCATAGCCATCATTTTAAAATGATTAAATGACTGTGAGGGAATTGTTCTTGTTTGGATGTTGGTTCATACAATAATGTTTTATTTACACACTGCAGTGCCTCTTGGTATGGTCCATCCGTTGTTAAATAGCCACACTAAATGCTATTGTTTTTTTTTTTAATATGAGCATTGCCTGTGATGGCTTGTGGATCACAACGTTTAATTTCGCTGCTAACTTTTTAGATTACCAAATCTAATTATAGTGGGGATTATCAAAATTAACTGAAGTGACATAAAAACACAAATAAATAAACATTATAGATGGACTTTTGGTTATCTGGGAAAGAATTTAGTTTTATTATTCCAATGAAATTAATTTTATGGTAATGTTTTTAGGAATTGGGATCAGCCTTTATTATTTTTTATATTTTTCTGGATGACAAATTCACCAACCTGTTCAAACATCAAGGCTTAAAATATTCTTTATTGCAAACTCTACAAGTATTTGGTATTAAAACGTATAAAAGTTATTTATACGAGATTGTGTTTTAGCTGCTTTGAATCTATGCAATGATAGAGGTTCAGTCCTCTTTACTCACATTTCTTTATCAACATTTTGTTGGTCCGGTGTCACAGATTATCACTAAGGAAATGGAAGGCCTTTGTTTTATTGAACTCTGTTTCATATCTCATCTGGAACGGGGAGATTTTATTTCCCGATCTCTGCCTGTCCTGACCTGTATAACATCAGTTTTATGACATAATGCATTCTGGCAACTTGAGAAATGAGAAAGTAGCTATGGTGACTTGTTATTACTTCAGCTATGTTATTGGCCTGGGTCTGCTAGCTTGGATTTTGATAACGTCAGATTTTTCGGCTCTTGGTATATAAAAGCAATTCATTTCTCTGTTTTTAGATTTTCCATGCTGGATTGCTGATCAATTATACATTCTTTAAAGACTTTTTCTGCTGCCTTCTGACCATGATTTAAAATTTCTCAGCAGCTATTTTTCAAATGTTCGTGAATGGTAGGCGGGTTTTTGTAACCTGTCTCGGAAAGAGATACCCGCTCTTACAGAGATAAGAGGAACTTTTTATGGTCTATTTATCATTCTGTTCAACCTGATATTGTCTTTACTGTCTAGGCCCATCTCATCAAATACACCATGCCTCATTCTATACCATACATTGATAGACCATCTCACCTTTTTGGACACATTCATATTCTAACACTCATATATGTACAAATTTACAGATTTGTTGAGGTGGGGGGGGGGATGAATAAGCTGGTTTTCAGGGGTCCGTTTCTCAACACACTTGATGTAAGTCCAATGAAAGGCCTAACTGTCATGGCAACATATACCTTCAACATTACGTTATGACCAGACACAAAGTAGCGTCGTTGTGAAGAAACAGCCCCAGGTGCATCCATGGCAAATCTATTTTGAAAATGCACCGATTTTAAATTTAGGGTTTTAAGGTGTAGAGGCTGACTATTTGCTTGCAAGCAAGTTTTTCTAAACTTGATTGCATTATTTGGATGTCAATCTAAAATATGTACATCTGAATTGACAGTTACAAGTAAAGAAATCTACTTTCAAAATGAAAATTAGGTAAATGTGTAGTGTAAATCAAATTTAGTAAACGTTTACTTGAGAATGCACTTATGTTTCATTACAATCAGGTTTCAGTCAAATGTCCATCGGTAAAATTTAGTATTTCCTTAGTGTTACTTTATGGTAATTTTGCTAATGTAATTTTATAAATACTAAAATTACCGCGCAAATATAGAAATTTATGTTTTAAAATTTTCCTTTGGGCGCTTCTGTATTCCTAGAACATAAAGTTTCCATTTAGGTTTTGAATATTTTGCGATCAGAACTATTGCACCCGTAGCCTGAGGATTGTTAAAGCTGCAGTGATTTGGTTACGTTTTTTGTCTATTTCCTGGCGATGCTAGCATAATGACTATTTCTGATTTTATTATCTGATATATTTTGTGACTGGGTTGTGCTATCAATTTGGTGTTTGTACTGATTGGACTTGCACTGCTGTGTGTATTGATTGGGTATAGATTAAACCCAACAGTCTCCCTTCAGCTCACTTTGCTTCCCCCATGGTCCCTGCAAAACAATAAATTCACCATTAGAAAAGATTTATCAGTTTATGAGGGCGTAATCTATGCTCACATACCCATTTATTCTCATATTTGAGTGGCGATGGCGTACAGGGGACTATGGTGACCAGTTAAATGTTTTATGTATGTGGACCATCCTGATCTTGTTTATTACAGGTTCAGCCATATTTTTTTTCGTCGTCGTTGTAACATATGGTGTTGTCAGCTCAGTCACATCCTCAATTACTTTCTCACCAGTCTTTGATAGATTCCAATACCTGGAGTAGACACTACTTCACTGCTTTCTTTTCTGTTTCTCTGTTTCTACAGACCTCTCTTCTCCCATAAAACTACTAATGGCCATTTAAAAGGATTTGGATTGTCTTAGGGGAGAGATTTCTGTGTAAAATGAGGAATGTCAGAAGATCTGACATGTTGTCATTATCAACCACTTGTTGGCATGAGTCACTGGCTTTAAAATGAAAAATCGTCTAAAATTGCCATTTGATCCCAAAAAACACACACACATTGACAGATCATCTGTATCTTCATTTTCCTTTCCAAGGTTCTCTTCAAGCTTTTTGAATCGGGGAAAATGAGATTTGAAATAAAAATGTTTACTGAATGTTTGCTTATGTTCAAAAGTCTTTTACTAGTATGCCAAGGGTTCACTCTGTGTTCTGAGCATGACAAATATTTCAAAATTATATGTGGATATTTATTTTTGTCGTGTTGAGATTGTTTTAAATTTCTGTCTTTGTGAATTTACCTAAATTACATTGACTCCATCGATTTGGTCTATCAAATATATTTAACTAGAAAATCAAGTAATATCTGTAAATTTACATATATTTTTTTCTTTTGCAGTTGTCTCCCCTGATTCAAGACACTTTGTTGAAGGGGACATTTAATGCTACCCTAAATAACCCACTTGCTGCCACCATGGACCCACTGAAGAATCTGTCCAATAGCAAACAAGCATTTTTACTCGGCGTTTAAAAATCAGTAGCAGAGCTTTTCCATGATGGATTAGTATTATGAAGTATTTGATAGAATTGATTTAAATTGATTTCATTTCAAGTCAATAAATTCATTGAAATGTATTGATTTTAAGTCAATAAAAGAAAGAAATTTATGAATAGCTTTATGGAAATGCATAGATTCATAAATAAAAATGTTGTTTTTGTATCCGAAATTACAAAAAGGTTTATATAATATTTGGTTCATTTAAAAGTTGAACAAAAGCTATTCATGAACAAATAAAAAAATAACAAAATCTTGTACTAATTATGAGTTTATTGGATAACTATTGCTATATGTTTTTTTGACAACTTTGATAAATATCATTTTTATGACTAAGTATTTTTAATGATTTTTGTGATGAGTAAATTTTGTGATTATTTTAAAACGTCATCAGTATTTATCTTTATAAAGTGTGAATCCACTGTACACTGCTGTTATTGTGTAACTGCTGTTTCCACACTGTTGGTGTAATTGCTCACAATTGACTGTTAAAAAACTGTGATTTATGATTCAAGTGATTATAAACTTTTTCTACAAACAATTTATGCATGCAACTGTTTGTTGCTTTTTAATGAGTTTTATAGTATTCCCAATGAGTAATTTCCAGCAAATATTGGTTTTATCTTTGACTTTTGTGTTAACCCCAATCGTATTCTCGTGATCAGACGTGGCTAAGATAGACCTCGTGCGACTTTACCGGACATAGCGCAGGGATTTTCGTGTGCGATCTAGGGTAACATTTTTAAAAGCTATCAGACAAATATAAAAATCCTGACATCACGCTGTACGTGAATATGTATTTTGAATTGAAGAAAACGTTCAACTAGTAACAAAATCTTAGAGTCAATTTCATGAAATAGTCCCATTTTGACGAAAACTGACAAAAAGGCAACGTTCCCTGTCAATCGGATTCACTTTGAACTGGCCACTGTGATAGGTTCCACGGGGCGTTTCCAATAGCTGCTAGTGTTTAAATGTGCGATGTAACGTAACAATAGCTCTAGCTAAGTGTAAGAGAATAATAGAAAAGCATGTAGATGCGAGCAAATGCCAGGTAAAATTCCACGGTGTTGTTGTTTTGTGGAAAACTTAATAGTCACATGATCAATTGACCTCCCAGGTGAACTCTCCAACCCCATTCCAATGGATATTTCTGATAAAAATGTCGACTGATGGCCTTAGAGGTTAAATCTGGCCTTTAGGACTAGGGTAACTTCTAATTTTAGATTGGTGTTAACCCAAGACTTAAAGTCTTCAAAAGAAAAAAAAAGCTGTTCCTTATCACATATATAAAGAATACTATAAACTTTATCAAAATGAAATTTAACATTTGGTTGATAACTCTTGGTAGTTCAGAAACTTAGTTTTCTATTCCAAAAACACACTGGTGCAGGGATACATATTGGTAGGTAAAATTATCCTCAAACAAGGCGTTGGTTCATTTCTTGTCTATAACCTGCCACAGCTATTCAATCCAGTTGGAACGATCGCTGTCTTCGTTCGCTACCGGTCGGCTTTCACCTGCGTAAATGCAGCAGTCGGAACTCCTTTCGGCTATCTTCGCTTGCTACCGGTCGGCTTTGACACGTATTTCACGCACTCGGAACATCCTTCGGCTATCTTCGCTCGCTACCGGTCGGCTTTGGTATTTCACGCACGTAAATCCCCGAAGTTTCAGAGTGGTATTTCACGCACGTAAATCCCCGAAGTTATCAGACTGCGTTTCAGACTGGCTGTTAAATAGTTGAAGATCTGCAAACTTTGTGGCCAAAGTATATTGATGATGGGCCACGCATCATCAATATACTTTGGCCACATAGTTTCAAATAGCTGTTCAATCTATATTTGATCCGATTGTTAAATGACGTAATCGGAATATTAGGAGGGAAAACATGATTGACTTAAAAAAAAACTCTTGCACTGAAAAGTATAGGTATGCAGTCCAGTATGTCACTACAGGGCTTGTAAAAAATCGGTCAGACCCCCTTAAATGTACCATAATTTCTTGAGTGGTCATTAGGATTCTGGCCTATATATCAACCCATCCAGCAACCAATCGATTATTTAATCAACAATTTCATGAATTACTGGTTTTAAAGATAATCAACTGAATACAGGTGTACCCTTTACAATAACCATATTTATCCCTGACAAAATATGTAGTGCATTTTATTATTGATGACTAAACTGATTAAAACGGATACAATAGGTTATCAATCCCCCAAAAATTTAGTTTGTTACACAAATGAATATACCAGAATGGATAGCTTATAAAGTATGACGAAAACGATTTTGAAAATGTATTCTAAGCTTTCAGAGTAGCACTGTCATAAGAGTTACGGCTAGATTGTAGATGTATAGATTTTCAGTCTCAGTTAGTCTCTACGTCATTGGTCTAATTAGCTGATTACCTATGTATACCATATTCCAAATGTTGGCGTGCATGGAAAATAATTCTGTTTGGAAGTTAATCGTAATCATCCATGGTTTATCTACAATCCTTTTAGCATGATTAGAATCGGCAAAGGATCAAACGAGATAACTAGATACACGTGAATCAAAACGATCTGGATTCATCTAATACCAATTAACATTGGCCATTCCACGATAAACTGACCACTGGTCTTATCTGACCACTTACCGAAGTCTTTGATTTAGCCCAGATTCCAGACATTGATGCCGATGTAATATAGCCGTAGTTATCAGCACGCGACATACATCCATCCCTTGGGACATGAATGGATTCTTACTAAAAATGTAACTCTTTCCGTTTTATATTATACTGAAGACAAAGTCACATTGGCAAACGGATATTAAAAAGATTGATCTCTTTGACTAGAAAAAGCTGTATAAACAATTTTCTATGATTTTTCTGTATTGGTAAGTTAACAGTGGCCTGTGTTGTGTGCCAAGAAGGAATTAAATGTGCTGTTCCTGCACATCCAATCATCCAGTCTCGTTGATATCCATGGTAGTTCCTACTGCTAAAATTCTGAAATGAACATGTTTTTATATTCAGTGTAATTCCCAAGTGCATCTTGTCTTCATGTTATTTTACACATTCCTCAACTGTGTAAAAGTTGGTCGGTTGGCATATTGAAACTTAAAACAAACGTTTAAAACAATCTCTTCAAATGTCAATAAACATTTCCTATTCCGTATTAATCTGAACGATGATCTTATATTGGACGTAGATCTATAAGTGTAAACACATGTCCAGTTTTGTATTGTTTAATGCACGAACAGTTCCCAAAAAGTAGCACGCGAAAAATCGGTTTTGCATTACACATCTTATGGATACATTATTGTTGACTCTATGACAACTGCAGGATACGAGAGGCCATGTAGTTGTTATATTTGTTGTAAAGTATCTACGAAAACATCTTTATGTCTTTTTAAAATCAATATTGAATTGTTTGTAGGATTTGAAGTACAATAGTTATAGTGTGTTGGAATTCACTCATACAAAGCTCTAAATATATTTCATAAGCTGTCAACCAAGGTTGTATTTTATCTCAAGCAGTGAATATATTGTATACCCGTTCAAAAAGATTTTTCAATGAACATATGTTCGCGTATCTATGTTCGTAATTAAATTTATATTAAACAAATTAAAGCAATTCTTTATCAGAAAGAGAACTTAAAATGCAAATGTTCATGTCAGTTCAGATGCTTTACCTTTTATGTATGAAACAATTTGCACGATATGCCGTTTTGGCCAAATCGTTTCATGGAAGCATTTCATTGAAATGTTCTACTACATGCAGTGATCTAATTATATAAAAGGCAATCATTTGAAATCTTTGGAAGCCATAATACTAAACCACACGGGCACAGGAAAAATCTTCTTGGCTAAAATAACCATGGAGACAAGTTTCTAGTTGTGTTAAAAGGGGGGAATGTCATTAAGACCTTAATCCCTATATTGATAAGTTTAGTTACCTTTCCAACGGAAATTACGGAGTATTTTATAGTAACTTACGCTGTGCCCTTCTTTCGTCATCTTATTTCTTGTCAAACTCATAGTGAACCATCTTAAAGTTTACGATTTTGAAAGCTTGGAGATTTTACTGTTCATTTGTCGATGAAGAGAGATCGCGCATGGTGGTCTTTTGTTAGGTATATTTTATACACAATCGGAAATCCGGAAAGAACAAAGACCTAAGTTTGACAGATATATGAAGATAGGCCGAGAATTAATGAACATCTTGCTCTTCCATTCTGATAATGGGACTGGGGTTGATCATTGAACTCGAGAGAACCGTATCAAAAGAACGGATATACCGCAGTCTGTCTCTATGCGCGATTTCTAGAGATAACTTCAAAGAAATGGCTCGTCTGCCTTTTAAGTTTGAAAAAAAATGTTTCTTTTTCTGTTAAGATTGTTGAACGAGGAGGATCTTTTCTGAACATTCATGATATTTATAAATCAACTCAGAAAGTCTCACGGGGTTTTATTGAACACGAGTTAGGATAGTTTTTTTTTTCACAATTCCATTGATGTACCAACGCATATAACATCCCCGTGTATGCCGCCAAGTCAACGAATGCCGATTGTGGAAGTGAAGGCCTACACACGATGCCCTCGATATATCAGCATATAATATACCAGAATAGAGATGCTTAATTAAGATTATAAAATGGAAAGTATGACAAAAACGATTTTAAAAATTTATACTAAGCTTTCAGAGTAACCCCTCCATTATCAGAGTACGGCAAATGGAATTTTTTCCCCCATTCAGAACATATTATTTTTCCATAGAAATGTCATGAGAACTCCTCGCTCGCTATTCTAGCGTTTGATATATTTGTAAAAAAAAAATACACGTAAAGGTACATGTAAGTAAAATCGTTTCATTTTGAGATCGACTCATTTGAAAGAGTGAAATCTTCATTTATTTATATTGTCCTGTGTGTAGGGCCGATTTGAAATCACCTTTTCTTTTGTCCATTTACCGAAGTCATAGGCTTTTATTTTTCAGATTGAACGTTGAATTTGATGACATATTTTATTTATGTTCCTTATAGCCTTCAGGGAGTTGTTATGCTAGGTATACCCAAAAAAAACCTCATATTTTGCAACAATCTAAAATAGAGATTGATCCTTCTGCCATTTGTTGAGCGTTGAAGATCTCGTAGAATGGCACGAGATCTCGATTGATTTTGCAACAACCATAAGACCATGCTCTGTCTATACGCGATTAAGTCGGTCGCTGCATCAATTTAACAGCAAATCCTTAATTTTCTTTAAAAAGTCCAATTCGTTTTTTCGAAAAATAAATAAATATATTGATTTATGAAATTATTCTGCAGCCGCAGCATTTCTGTGGTAAATTAACGTTTCGCTATACCATGCCTAGGTCTTTTTGAAATAAAAACGTTTTCCCAGTTGTTATCGTATTGTCTAAAGAATCATACTGCTCCAAAAGAGCAAACCATATAGCATTTCTATAATCCTGAAAGCGAATCACAACAATGAGTCATTTTTTGTTGTATATTAAAAACTCACAAGGCGCTGTGTGTCAACAGACGTAGATAACCATGCGTGTGTGACGTGTGAACATATTGTCTCGTGGGTCGTGAGTCCGGCCAGTGTAAAGATGGAGTGGAGTCAGCACGTAGATCTGATAACAACCTTGTGTATAATGTAACCCCATCACTGAGCTTGTTTGTTATACCACACGAGAATTCCACATATCTCAATGTTTTCAAATATTTTTCTCTTTGTGATCAAATTACTATCCAAATAAATTAAATACTTACGAAAGCATGGTATGTTACGCCAGATTTCGTTATACACTGTGGGAAAAAATCCGATGCTCGTGGAGAATCGCGAAGTTAGTCGCCGAATGTCCTGATATAACCAAATGTACCGATATCGCAGACATTGATAAGAAAATATTCTCAACAATAAAGAGATGTTTCATAAAATGAAAATATTGAGAATGCTAACTATATGAAATGGTAAAATATCTGTTTAAATATTTGAAAATAGATAGTTTTCTAAATATATGTGCATTTTAAGATAAAGTTAAGCCCTACGAAAACAATTTAGTTATTCTGGGATATCTTTATTTAAATTCATTGAAAACAAAAAATTTAATATACATGTATACTGCCTGTCCATCAGTCATGGAAAGTGCACATTATATATTAGCTAGAAAATGTCCTGATTAACGTCTTCATTTATCCTTTGATTTCGGAAGATAAATCATTTGTTGCATTAAGTGGTAAGTACTTTTGGTTACATCAAGTCAGCATCTGGTTCTGTTTCTTCTTCTCATCATCAATTAAGAGCAAGGGCGGTTGATGAAGAGCAGTATATCCACAGGGTTTGTGGGTAACTGGGCATATACCTGACATCACTACCGAAAGACCCGTGCCACATGGCGGCATTAGCGAAGACCGACTGTTTCCACGTTTAGTTGGTATATGTCAGCTGGTTTCACGCCTGATTGCAGCTTGTTCTTCGGTGACTTTTTACGGGAGTAAATACAGGGCTGAATTTTCTGTAACTGTTACGTAAGGGCTTTAGCCTCCCGGCTTGTGTTGACCAAACCGTCAATAGCAGGGCATCGTTGTCTGTGATTAGCTCCAAGTACAATAGCCCCTTGATGATATAGAAGACCGTTATCTTATAGCTGATCGCAAAACTGACCGCTGGTCAGCTACAGTCAATGCCTCGTCTTTCTAGAAATGGTTTCTGAATTGGCCACAAAACGGTTTGCTGCTCGCAGTCATTGATTTCACAGCATGATAACATTGTGCCGGCGTTAAGCCCCGTCTGCAAGTGACAATTATTGTACCGCGTCTCTGAGTCAAAGCTTTTTCTGTTTGTGTTGGCATTCTACACTTTTCTTCCAACAGGTCTTTTCAGCTTATAGTCCTTTAGCTTCGGAATCGCCAATAGGCAAGTGATGTACATCCCTTTCAGCGGGTTTTCCATGGCGGTGTATGACTGAAACATGGATACAAACTTGTTTTCTTAATACTGACTGACCATAGCAAAATAAATTACAGCAGTATTTTTGTTAGAAAAAAATTGTTTAAAACGTATTTCAATAGGGACTTTAACTGTAGCTCTCCCCTCATTTAAGAATAAAATCTTTTGAAGCAATTCTATCATTCTATATCTACACGGTTCGAGTTCGTTAATTCTCCATTTTCAGACGATTTTTTCTCCATTGGAAGTAATAAAGGATTTTGGCGATATTTTAAAACCCCGAAAATAACCAACAATTCATTTGAGATTCACAAGACCTTCAGTCCGAGTGTCAAAGACAAAATACTATTTTACATTTACAAAAAATAATCCATTTTAAATCGCGTCCTTATCTAGCCCCATAAGAAATTCCGTACCTAGGATGCTGGGCAGTTTCTGATTGTCGGTCAGGACTTTCGTTGGACGAAAGTTCCTCGCAAAGTCGGTCGTTAGCTTTATCATACGAGGAATGGGTGTTCTACTAAGGTTTTTTCTCTATTCGGTTTCATCGCCGAGAATCTAAAGCCAGCCCGCATGCCACAGAACTCCTGTGATCTGGAGAATAGCGTAAACATTATTGATTATTGAATCTCATTAATGAAACCCCTGCGATTATGATGTCCAGTTCTGAAATTGTTTATACAGTATCACAAAAATAACACGTATCTATTTTTTAATATCATTTGTAAACTAGATGCGCCAAACATATTTCCTTTAAAAGTTTTTTGTCTGATTTCGTGTAGATTTGAAAACTGTAATGTGTACTTTACGATATTCCCATGGTTACATATGTAAAGTTTCCTTCGAAGTAGCCGACAAATCGTCTTAAAATAGTAATTGTTTAACTTCGGTGTACGTATACGTACGCACGGTATGTGCCCATAGTTCTATGTATAGTAGAGAAGCGAGCGATGTAGATTCTTGCCCTTTGTCCAGTGATTGTTTTGTTGAGCGATCGCGCACCTGTTGTCTTGTCCTGCATCCCTTAACCCAGATAGAGAGGGACAGTGGATGAGAATTGTAATCCCTGTACAAATAGTCAACTTCTGGGGAGTTTTCTTTGACAAATATCCCTGGCTAAACTGGGACAGCAAAGATGGAACAAGCGGATTGCCAACAGATTCCTTGCGGATTACTGAACACGTTCTGTCAGCTTTGAGGGCCACAGATTGTTGAACTCCAAACGGTTAAGATTTGTGTGTTGTTTCAAATTTGATTCACTGGTGGGTTTCTCCCTATAAACTGGTACACCTAAGCCACGTTTAATTCTTTGCTTATATAAACTAATGAGAACTAGACGAGTTCTAAAGACGAGTTTCTAAAAATGTTTCGATACACAGATGAGTTGTAAACCTTATACATTAGAAATTAAAAAGATTGATCTCCTTAACAATTTAGACAAGTCTATAAATCCTTATTTTTTTCTATTCGTAGGCCCTATTGTATATCTATATGCATGTTTAAAGAAAAAGTATCTTCATCTTAATTTACTTTTAATACAATCTTCACAATTTTCTTTATCAATTTTGACCAAACAGTGAAGCTCTTCCTAAAAAAAAACGATCGTAACTAAAAAGTTTGCGGTTTTTGTTGCCCATCTGTGTAAAGAGCTTTTTGAACGAAACACCCGTGGACGAAACCAAGAGTTTTCGTTTACATTTCTCGACAGGTCCCACCTTTTCTGTTTACCTGACCATGGTTGGCCTATCATTGACATGTGATAACAGGTAAATCTCTCATCTCCCGGACAACATCCCATTGTGTATTTACGATAATCCCGCGTCCATTAAATCTAGATTTAACTTAATCTGTAAATTTGGTCATGCCAGAGTTTTGAAAACTCGTGCGTAGCAACCATCTTTGTTTAACGTTGGCATGTCACAGTTCTTAGTGGCCATATTAAACGACAGTATTAAGAATGCACTTAAATATACTGGGGTGGATTAATATACATTGTATAGGCATACGGACATTGACTTACGGACATATGCTCACTCACTATATGCTTCCGCCATCAAGCGAGAAAAGAAAACTTTTCTTAAAAAAGAAAGTTTACCTCTTCTCATAAGTGTTAAAGATTCCACCCCAAATAAGTCGATGATATAACAAAAAGTCTCTCTCTTTTTCACCAAGCAATATGATCGCATTTTAAAGGAGTACAGCCAAAACTCGATTAGGGTTTAATAAACCGAAATATCGAACATTTACAATCCTTTGTTTCTTCCGAGTTTTGCTTATGATATTTTATACAGAGTTATTTAGTGTGAATTATACTAACGCTTTTGAACTCAAATGACTTTCTTTTAGTTATTTGCAAAGCTTGTTTTCCTCATCAAGATGCAGAAATGGCATTTCTGTGATTATTGTTAAAGGCCCACTTGCCGCCGTAGCCTGTTTAAATTTGCTCAGAAAACCAATTTACATGAGCTTACTACGACTAATACCAGTACCACTAAACTTAAAGGAGACATGAACAAGATTTAAAGCTGGTTTGTGCTTGTTTATTGACTAAATATATATTTGAAAATTATCAGTTGAAACGAAACAACCTTCGCGTTAGTTCCCTGGTAGTCAAAAAACGAACGGGGAGGAAATATGCATATTTTCCGTATTTTTCGTAACTGCTCGGAAAAATGACGTCATACACGACCTTCGATGTGTACAAACTGCCACGAAGACGTACTGAGACAACAGAAATCGTTTATTACGTCATCGCTGTGAGGGTACGTACACAGCGGAGGTCGTGTTTGACGTCATAAGTCTCTGAGATAATTAACTTCCGTAAGCATTGTAGATCGGTAAACGTAGCTTGAATTTTGTATGTGCTGCAACCGAAATTTAATTTTCTTTTTGGTCAGACTTTTAAAGTACATGTTCTACAACACACCTAACGCAAATTAGAGAATATTTCCAAAAGCTGTTCATAAATCCTTTAAACATAGGACACATAAAACATGTCTAGTTAGCTTTAGAATGTAGAAATGGGGTGAAAAAAACAAACGAAGAATCGAAGCCTGATTACAACAACAACGATCAGTGTCGGTTAACTTTCGTGTTGGATTACCCTCATTTCAGGCCTTTTTATCTGTGGTTTACACTCAAACAATTATCAGCAGGCTTTTCCAGTCGCTGTTAACCGATCGTCAGTCTGTATTTCTCAGATAAATAGGCCTACGTAGAATTACACTGTGTCGTTAGTTCACTCACTCGACTGAAACATAAAATCGCCAATAGGGGGCAGTTTGGTTTGTTTACGTTACGGGCACCTAACAATTCAAATTTTCAAATTCAAATTAAAAATAGAAAGTGACGTCCAAACTTTTAAATTTTGGTAAAAATAGAAAGTTCCTAACTTATATTGTCTGGGAAAAATACAGAAAACGGACTTTCTTTTTTAATGTAAACAATATTCCTGATTTTCGCGGCAAGTGTGCCTTTAAATACAGATTGAACTAAAACATGAAAAACTGTCTTGCTTGATGGATATACCAGATTATCCCAAAAAAAGCCATGTCTACACCTAACTCGTTTTCTTTCAAGTTTGGGGGTAATTTTGTAGACCTGATCGCCGGCATGTTAACGATTTTTATATTGACTGATTTTGTGCATTAAAGAGTATCTTGCAACACCTTCGTGAAATTTAAAATATATAGTACCAAGGTAATAGCAGCTGTTTCAATTTTCTTTTGACTGAAGGTTACATTGCGATTGACGAGTATATCAAAATGGGTGGGGCATGTTTTCTTCATCCCGGTAGATCTACAGTTCAAAATTGAAGTATTGAATATTGGGAATAAAAGAAAAGCAAGACTTTGTTTGAGTTGTTGTAAGAAAATTACAACTTGGTCGAAGGCATTGATTTGGTCGGGAAAATGAGACTGGACATTAGGACGATTTCGCCGTAAACGTGTTGACCATATGCCCCTCCGTCAGTTGGACAAAGTAGGTCGAGACGACAACCCAGATTGGCTTAAATGATTATGTAATTCAGCGGGCAGGGTCATTATCACTCTCATTGCCTCCTGGCGTCGCGTTAAGAAAATGTTCAAGTGTCTCGTCTACGTCGAGGAGACGCGTCTATTCGCGATAAGACAGTTTAGAGGGAAAAGACGGCCGTCATTGGCCGCGTCTACGGTCCATCCGAGACAAAATCATTGACGAAAACGCAGACCGAGTGAATCTCATCGTAATTTTGTCGACTTAAGTTAACTTATGCTATGACATATGGTCACCTTGTAGCCAGACGGGCACCTAGATACCCGAGACGATACTTTTGAAATATGTTAATGTGTTTTCTATCAGTGGGATTCAGTACACGATCGTAGTCGGTTAGTCTCCAAACTGTCATCATAAAATAACGGACTAAAGATATGTCACATAAGTCACATAGACCACTAAATACATTGAAATCTACATGCATTAACAAGCCCTTCTGTCGACTGTCCTTTTTAACATGTGATGTATGGGTCGATTAAATTAATGTCAAACACGATATGCATTGGCTTTTGTACACTTAATTCTTAATATCTTTCTTTAATACATATTGGTCCACTGAGTATAACTATCAATTCCAATCACATGTAAAGACCTACGCCTAAAACAAATTATCTCTTTATTTTACCTGAACATATTTCTAAAACAATTGCAATCATTGTAGGTTATACATTTATAGTCTAGATAGTAAACAACCTTGCAATCTAAAGTTGACCAGGTGAATCAACTGCATCATAACTGTCCGCATTGTATCCCATTCTTCTGAAGATAAATAGAAGTCCTTCTCAGGGCACCATGTCTTTCCTTTCCACCAATGTCTCACGTAATGGTGAACGATAAACCTCTAAGGCCATAAGTCAATGAAGACTCGAGACGATAATAGAAATTTGTCTTTATAGCTTTTCTAATAAAAAATGTCACTGTTGTTAAATTCCCTGTCCCCTGGCTTTATTTTCAAAATATAAGAATGCATTTAAAACCTGTGTTGTGATCAAAGAAACAGTTCTGTTAACCTTGCAATACTGATAATGAAGAACAATTAAATTCTTCGTGGAATTCATTTTATACGTGGCTTGCAGAAGTTTTGGCCTATAGGGCCTACCTTATTTTTTTTAAAATTTGTATATTGTTATAGTTTTTCAGTTCATGTCTTTTTTATTCTTTGTTGAATATATATTTATATATGTTTAAATTTTTACGAAAAAAATCGAATTAGAAATCCTTGTCGTTCAGTTTCTTATCGGACTTTCTTTTTGGAATTAGCCGGTCAATCCTTGACATCAAAATATTAAAGAAACATGGTTGTGATAAAGACAGTTACTAGCATGATACATCAAGGTGAAAACGATTAAGAGGGTTGTAATGAAATTAGAAATGCTTACAGTCTCTAATGAAACCAGTAGTGTTCTGGCTTATGTTAAACAACGGTGTTTGTGGGATCAGACAGGGCGACATGCTGGGCCATGCACGTAACACTCAAAGATACAGGCGATGTATATAGGTAATTTGAACTTCATCCTCCGTTCTGTTACTTCTGTGACCAGTTGGAAACATTACATCTGTTGCCGGGATTCGAGCTTCGTTGAAATTCTCCATAAAGTGCACTTTAAATTACTATCGAAATCAAAAGCCCAAGAAAGAATATTTTGGGAAAGTTCTCACTTTAACCTTCTCTGATGTTTTAACTTTTTCTTCTTTTGTTGATTTATTTGAGCTGTTTTTGTTTTGTTTTTTTCGTCCATATTCTGAAAATTACCATGAACAAAACTCAGAAGGATTTAGGTCTCTTGGTTTGCTTTTCAGATTCATTATTTTTTCTGATCACGATCCTATGAAATTCGAACGCCCGTATAGGCTACATCTGAAAATGTTGATTTGGACTTCGTTAATGGTAAAATAATCTAGTTTCCATTTATATTTAAATACCAGAGGGATGTGTGTAAAGTAAAATCTGATATGTACCGAATCCTCATAAATTAAAGGCGGTCTCCTTATGGAACTTCAAAGAATTGTGTAAGATATTCTTGCTTTGTGAAATTTACATAACCAAATTAGCATCTTAATTCATTAGGGGGATGAAGCAATCGACTTCGCCCGTTTGGCTCACCTACTTTTAAGGCACCGTTTTAAGCAGCACGTCGAGTACCTTTGGCCCGAGATCTCTTGTGGGTCGACGTATGTGCATAGCAGTTCAGTTTGAAGAAATCGTTTGGTATTCAGAATTTGGTGATGATGTTCGAATATGGAAATTAGTTGAGTGATTGATTGATTGGTTGGTGTTTTACGCCGCGCTCAAGATTATTTCACTTATATGGCGGCGTTACCAGTTTTATTGTGGGAGGAAACCGGGCTCTAATGACCGGAGGAAACCCACGACCTTCCGTTGGTACCTGGCAACCATGCATCCCACAAATATGAAAATTAACCCTTCTCATGTTAGAATCGGTGTTCGTGGTTAAAAATACTGCATGACAGTTCGATAATAATTTTTAAACTATATCTTCTTATCTTTGTCAAACAATTTGTCCAGAATGACAAAAGTTGAAAAAAGCAAAAATTAAAGCGGCACGAGCTTCCAAATATCGGGAAAATTTCGTTGAAACAGAATAAGTTCATTGCTGGTCCTTCAGAGTATGAGTATAAAATAAGAGCTTACAGCTGATGCTAATCTTGGAGATGTACGTCAAGGTATATTATTTATAAGCACCAAATCCCCTGAAATATATGTTCATACATCCCAGCTATATATATTTGAATATCCTTGTGTTGTGACTTAGACTTCGAAGTCTGACTAACTATAGCTTTTCTCGTCAAACGTATTATTTTGATATATATATTTTGTATTTCATTTTCAAAACATGCAAATGAAGCCCCATGATGCCAATTTATATAGGCCTATATATGCTACCTTTTCATGGCAAGTTGATGTAGCGAAATATCTATATTTAGAAGGTTCGAATCCCTTTTAGACCAAATGAAAATCGAAAAATGTATGGGTGGGGTTTTCACTCGCCCTATGTGGAAGAGTCGCTCACCGAAGGTCGGGGTTTTTCTCCGGTTGCGGCGTAAAACATAAATCAATCAATCTGTTTTTACCCTTATAAAGCAACCGTGGAGACATGTAAGCGACCTTTCTCTAGCGATGAGAAGTCGAGATGCCCTGTATGGACCAAAGAACAGGATAAGGATAGCAAGGGTATCTGTTGCCTCCTACAATCTCTGCCAGGCATCCGTGTCTCTGACTTCGGGGCGCCCCGTCGCGACAAATGTTTATAACGGTGATAAAATGTATGTCTATAGTCAACGAACAGTTTCATTCCCAGAGAACATGATGGATGTGTCATCACATACGTCCTCAGTCGCGTAACTCACAAAATCTTCTATTCTAAAATAGACAACAACCTAAATCGTACTTTGTTGAGATTTTTACTCCATAAGATTCGCTCGCCATGTTCCCAACAGGAAGTCGGCCATGTTGTTAAAACTCTTTCTATTTCTTTTCTTCAATTTTTTTCTGAATTGCAGAGATTGTAAAAAGTGGAATGCTCGTCTGACATCTCCAGATATTACTCTAAAATATTGTCCAAACTGCTAAAATCGGGTACACGAAAATCTCATAGCCCCTGGTTCAAGGGCTAAGTGGAGAGACACATTCTCTTCGCGCCTTCGGAAAAACCCCGATCCATAAGTTACGAGAATTTTGGATGCAAAACTACTGAAAAAATGCTATATGTAAATGTCTTGTGTACACAAATATATTTGGCAATCAAAAAAAATACTTTTATATATCGTGCGGTTCGAAAAGTAAAATGTCACTGCATTATCTAAGAATAATTGAAATTCCACATGCTTGTGCTTAAAAGATTTTATTCAGTTAAAAATGTAAAACGTTATAGGTCAAACAGTTGTATGGTGAAAACTTTGATGTTCTTGATGTTCAGCTTCCCGCATTCTCTTTTTACATATGTTTTTTGCCAATCAACGCACTACTATTGGGCCAATGGTGGCAACAGAAGTTGACCCAACACCATATTGTTCCCCCCAAATATTGGCCCAACAGTTTCTTGTATCTAATGCTATTAAGTCTTTTAACATCGTTGGATGTAGTCCTATATTGACCAACATCGGAAAACAATCACTTGTAATCACTTAGATCCCCCAGGTGACATGTGCTTTGATTTTAATTGTCCAATATATGACACTGTTGGCTCGATCAGGGGAATGAGGGCAAAATAATTTTGGGGCAACCTCTTGTCCTCACATTTATCCAATAATAATGGTCTAGTTAGCAACATTTCGTCAGGTAAATCTAACGTTGATAACGTTAGCGAGGCTGATAATTGAAATGGCCGGCGTGGGACATTTTGAACAAGTTTTTAATTATCTCGCTGTGACAAAACCTTTAACGGAGACTGCAAGTTAGTGTGTATTGATATGTATTGATATAGTTTTCGAAATGGCTAAGTCATAAAAATTTCAATTTAGAGGCGTTTTTTCGAGCCACCCAATATAAAAGTCGCCATGTTCTGGTTCTCAGAAGTTACCTGATACAATCACTATTCTTATGTCGTGTATTCCTCTCGGACTCATTGACCAGAGTAAATTGTCCTTGTCCCAAAACACCGCCCAATTTTATTATCTTTGTTTTCACGAATTATATTCGCGAAGTGTGTATCGGTCATTTTTTTCATACTGAACTCATGATACACTGCCGTGTGTGTTTATGGATTGTCAGTGACTACACCACCATCTTTTAGATCTGAATTGGATAAATTTACACAGAAACTGGTGACAAGACATGAGTGTAAAGAGAAGGACTTGAAAAATGTATAATAACCGTCACTTGAACTAGACAAATTAAAAATTGTGTACAAATTTCAGGCAGAATTCAATATAACCGGAAATCGATTTCAATTTTATTTTTCGCTCCAACCACCTTTATATACTATTCTATCGCGATCGATATTATAACCTCTAGTATGAACTGCCTACATGGGAAAAATACCCACCAGTTTTTTTATAGAACATGCTTTACAATTTCGCAGCTCATGTCACTTTAAGTGTGTCGTAATGAAGAACTAACAAACGAATCAGTCAGTGACACAAACATCGTTCATCTACAATGTGTCACAGACGTGGACCCTAAGTGTTTCTTCCAAAACGGGTATAATTTGACAGGCATATAGTGCTGTGTTGAACCAAGTGACAAGTTAACCATTTCTTTTGCTGCGGTACTTGTTCAGTTAAATTACTATCTAAATGCAGTGATTGCAAACATTTGTTGAGTTGAAGTGCTTGAGAACACGGGTGAATTTCCCAGACTGTTTTACTGAAAACCATATGTCGTGTAGAAATGACTTTCTATTGCTGTCTGCTCTCCGTTCCAAGTGAAATCAAGTCAGTGTGTTTGAATCAGGCTACGAATTTGGTCTTGGCGACAAGCGAATTTTACGAACGGTCCCAGGTGAGGTATGGGGAAGTTATCCCAGCCAATGAGGAATCCGCGCTTTTAGTGTGAGAAAAATCGTCAGCTTGTCGCTAAATATTTTAAAGTAACCTCTCGATTCCAAAAGCCATGTGAACCGCGATGTTCTTTGTCAAAAAGCAACGACCTTTAACCTCTTAATGGACAAACGTTTTTGATGACCATCTCGGCACTATATAATGATAAGTGGCTTGAAGACCCAGTCATCCTTGGTGGTCCACCGTATATCGTATATGTAATAATATATTGCCCTATTTGATAATATCAGATAAATTTAGCATAATCTGGACTTCTATAATGCTAAATGATATCTCCATGAGTAATTGACCAAAACGGTTCATTTGAGATCCTATCCTTTCCGTACACATTAATAAGACATTTGAGTGCAACAATGACGTAGGCCTACTCATATATCATCAAATTTAAATCAAACCTGTGCTTATATTCCTAAATTGTCAAAAAAGTTGTCATTTTTCGTGACTTTAGGTTATTTATTTTTAAACTAATTGAAAAATTAAAGATAGTCGTTGAAAAAAAGTTTGGTGTTTTTTTGGTAAATGAAACACCAATCTAGCAATCGACTAAACTTGCACTTGTTCAGTTAGATGAATGCTTTTGGAATTTAACCTATAAATGGCATTTTTTTGCATATTTCTTTTTGTAAAATGGCGATTGTAAAGATAAAGTGTTTTATAATGCATGGCTATTGTGTGGACCGGAGTGCAAGCGAGTAAAGGTAATGATAGAATGTCACATGTATGACAACCCGGTAATTCCTCACTGAATATATATATTTAAGAACAATATATACATGCATGCAGTACATAGACAAATTGCTCACTTGTTCTATTTTACGCTAACTATTCAACTACTTAATAAGCTACATTTTAGGCTTAGATGGTTCATACGTTTATACTTTCAATATTTTCGTTAACATTTGTACAATTTATACTAACCATCTAGGTCCGCCTCTTGTATTTTAGCCCAAATCGTCCTTTACTATAATTTTATTAAAGTAATTTTCCTTCCATTTTCTATTTAGCATAAAAATATATTTACGGGACAAAAGGGTACAATTTTGGTTTACATATATTATAATCCGTGAATAGAAAACGCCAGCGTATCCACTTAAGTCATAGTAAGCCTGGATTAGTCTAAATATACTGACACTAAGTCTGCAGCTACACGTTAAAGTCAACTGCCTCATTGAGAGACCAGACAGACTGGGGACTTTCTATTTGATTTTACAAATAACAAATATATGCTATATAGAATCTATCCAGACATATTTAATTTAATATTTTTACAAAGATTATCCTTTGTTCGACGCACAGCTTTAAGTGCATTAAGATGGCTATGTGGGGTACAATCTTACTGAAAATATTGAAGGATTCCAAAAAAGTTTAGGTTCAAGGCTATAATCATATTCCTGTCTTGAAATGCATCTTGTAAATTTATTGAAATGTACAGGTAAGGCCATGCACATAATGTATACATTCCTGAAGCCATATAATTATGATTTTCGAATAATCTCTGCCCCATATCAGTCAAAGTTATCAGTTTGGGCACTTTATAGCTCGGAAACTTTTTGATTTTCATCGCTTCTGGAATGATGATCTGGATTAAAACTATTGATATTGCGCGGACATTAGAATAACAGTTTAAAGTGGTATGGGCTACCAAATATAAGGAAAATTTCGTTGACACAGAAATAGTTATTTGTTCATCGTTAAGACAGAGTTCAGAATCAGTGCTTTCTCTTGATTCAAAACTTGGAGACTATGCAACAGAAACCCTAAAATACATCTCTCATAAATCTACATCCCGGCTATTTCAATTTTGTCCTTTATTACCACACGTCTTCGATTCGTAAGGTTTACTGGCTTTCCGATTTATTTTTAATTTGTCGTCAATCATTTACTGTTTTATAGCTACTTCAAACGTTCAGCCTCTTGTCAATCAGAAAAGTCCACGTTTTGGCAGCTCATGCCACTTTATATTTTAACAGTTTTCGAAAAGTAGCAGAGCTTGTAAGAGTTTCTAAATTAAAAAAAATTGACATTGCGTAGCACTTCCGAAAATCCCTGTAACTATAAATAGCACCAGATGTCAAAGTTAAGATTTTTTTTTTCATTACAACAATGGTGGTCAATATAAAGTAGATGCTTAGTGTTAATAAATAATTGGATTTAACTTAAATTAATATGTATTGCGATTATTTAATTTTTGTTTATTTAAAAAAAAAAGGGATCGACGTAAATGATTCATTTTTTCAAACAATCCTATTTTCTTAAAATTTAAAATCAAAGAGCCAGTTTTGCAGCTAGTGCCAATTTAAAGGAAAACATCACAAAGTCCAACTTTGAGCCTAAAGGATATGTAATTTTCCAAATTCCTTTGAAGAAAAGCAGTGTGCCATAAGTTTTACTTTTTTTCAAAAGTTATTTTTATATATATATAAGAGATTTATCCTCTTTACTAAAAAAGCTATATAGACCAGTATTCAAGTTAACGCTCAAGAATAAGATGTTTTTTTTTTAAGTTTGTTATTGTTTCAATCGGCAATGGAAAGCTCTTTTATCTCCCACAAATGTATATATTACTGAATTAGTAAATGACCGACACTGATTGACCCGCAAAAAAATCCGGGAAATGTATATAGATATATATAGTATATGAATTAATAAATATACATAGTGTGTGTATAGCTCGATATTTCAAATTTGCTAATAATTGAAATAATTTTCATAATTTTATGGAGAAACCGCTGAGGATAAGTCCACGCAAAGCCTGGGTTACAAATACATTTAAGCGTTTATTTTGATGAAAGATGAACGGAGAAAAAAAATCTATCAGTCTCTCTACTTATTTCCTTGTCACATTATGTGGTGAAGGGTTGATAGTTAATTGTCCCTTTCACAAAATTCCTTTCGCGAAATTTGTTCGAACCATGCTATTATCATATTTGATTTTAATTCGTAACATTATCCAAGCCATTAAAGAGATTCTGTGGTACTTGTGTATGTGTGCTTTAGGGTGTTAAATGGACCCTTTGGAAATCATTAATCATGTTTAGCGAGTGTTATTTCACTTAATTTTACAGGCGATTAGCTCTACCTTCTCATATCTATCCTATTTTATTTTCTTTACATCTTTGTGGGGTGCCTAAACGTTTTTCACAACCCAGGAATGTGTCCGTACTCCCTATATGTCATGTACTATATAATTACTAACCGATTTCCCTCGTAATAATACCAACGGGGTGATTTCTGTATATTGTTATATAGACAGGCTGCCCGAGGCCAACTATTGCTTACATGGGCATCTGGGGGAAAAGAAAGAAAAGCGTGATGAATACAAATTCTATTACACATCAAGTATTGTGTTCTTATAGTCGTTAAGGATATATAGGCCATCGAGATATAACTTGTCATTTTTGCCTGTATTTCATGTATCTCCATACATATACATAATTTGATTCTTTGGCGGTTCCATTCAGTTGAATGACGTGCTCCAAGTCATCGTTCACGAGATATTGAGCTGTCTCCGGGAGCGTTGGAGGGCAAAATATGTCTTCTGAATTACTGTATACGCCAGAAGATGTTTTTGGTTTGAAAATCGCAAATGGATTAATTTATATACTTGTACATTTGAATTAACCGTATCCTGGAGATTTCAGCCAAAAAGACATTTTAGATAATCGCTTTGCGAACTAGTGAGGTTTCAGTGGTACGTATACCTTTGGCGAGCCGTATATTTTGGTACGTTGGGAAAGTTAACTGGGTTTCATAATCCAGTAAAACGGTTTTTTTTAATCGGGGTTGATTGTAATGAAGATGACAAAATAAAGGTGGAAATATGGAGCCATTATGAAGTTCTTGTTTTCCGGATTATCACTATACTTCTGTATGATGGAAATGTTAAATTCAGAGATTGTCTGAGTGCACAAGAGTATCAAACACTCACGAATATAATTCCCGAAATTCCCATTAGACTTATATAGAACGCTATAACTATACGTCGTTAGCTTGATTTAGATATAAGCTATTAAACTGCTTTTCGTTACATTTTTATTTAAAATTTGGCTCGTGGCAAACCAAGTTTTACAACAACAGACATTTTGTCGGAGTTTAAAACCCAAGGTTGAAAGTTCACAATTTGTTTGCCATATAATTTTAATCTGGTCAGAACAGTCAACATTGCCAGGTAAACAAAACATGGTGGCATTTTAGTCTCTCGCGTGTCACTCCATCGAAGAGACCTCGATCGCTCTACCATGTTTGATCAAAATAAACCTTCAACATACTTAGGGATTTGACGATAAAGCATTACATCCTATCCATGGATTAATTTTGGCAGTTTTCCTAAGTAAACAATGAGTTGAAATCAAACATGGAGTTCTGTTGGAAGTGACAGGACGATTTAGACGATTTACGCGAGCGCACAAGCAGACGCGATAAACACGGATGCGCCAGTGGATTCGCATTGCTTAATACGCCGACCACACCTCTCCTGTTAACATGACCAATAGCATCCCATCTTCCCCTTTAAGTACCCGCCCCTTTCTTGTACTCTCTGAGGTTGGCAATGGTTGTATATGTGTAGGCCTAGCGGTTTTCTGATCACCGACCGCCCAACAAGCCGCGCATCAGTGAAGCCGACTTGAGTGGGGTGACTTGAAACCGCGACGCATGCAAAAATCAACACCGTGAAAAATGATATCTTTAATGTCAGATTGCAGGCTTGAAAACTGTGTATGGGGGTAAAGAGAAGATTCAACAGTGTGTTGTGGTGTGGACTAAGGATTGAGCAACAAGCGACACATCAGTCTGCAACAGGGAACCAAGTTATAGAAAGTTTGACTACGAGCCCTATGGATACCGTTGACAGTGGAACTATTACTGCGAGTTGTGTTTCATCGTGTGTTCATTCTCCCAAACAGTGAACGTGTATACGGGCTGTCAACCAGGCCCTGTTTCACCTGGATTTTACCTGTGTTGAGGGGACGGTAAACTTCCCTTAAGAGATGTCCCCTATTATGCCCTGTTTCCGAGGCAGGATGGCTAACGTGTATTACCGTATCCCTTGTTTGTTTTTCCTGCTCTTCACAACAGCTTATGGTAAGTTATTGTTTATACTCTACGTCATTTATAGCGCTTTTATGTCCTTCTCCATTAAAGCGTCTATGTAAAACCAGCTTCACATTGAGTGAAAATATACTTTGAGTTGAATACAATGTCCTCGGATATAGGTTCATTCCTATAGTATAAATATATCATTTAGCATGACTCATATGTGCATTTGGAAAGCTTTTGTCTACGTACAGTCTGAAGTGAAATTTGTCGTGTAAGAAAACTTTCAGATTATATATTAGGAGAACAGATACGCCTCACGTTATTTTACTGTAATTTATTTTACTATGTATACGTTACTTGGGAAAATAATGTCTTTTTTGTTATTTTCTGTATGTATAGTTTTGGGAATGAAGTTTTATTTTGAAGCGATGGATTTGTGTTCCAGCGATAACGATTTTTTACATCTAAAGTGCTTGAATTTTATTTTAACAAATCGGATACATTGGAATCGCCTCAATGTTCCATTGAAAATAAAGCCGATTTGATGTTTTCTGGGCATGTTATTGCAGTTCAGGTTTTCTTATAGATATATTTTGTTTCTCTTACTTATATTACTTATTAGCCCGACCTGTGGCTGGAAGTTTAAATATATGGGCACTTTTATCTCGTTTGGACCCTATCAGCGGACTTTAACAATCCAATATACTTTCATTCGCCTGCAACAAAACTATTGCAAAATATTGTCCAATGTAAGGTCTCCAGCCCGCAGTTGGACACTGATTCTGAACATTGGCAAACATACGGGATGATACAGAAGTAAAAAGAAGGGGGTATAACCCAAGTGGATGAAAAGCTGACTTTCGTTAATCGCCAGTTTCTTAAAACGCCGAGTGGGCTTACATTCCGTTATACATTTCTTTAAGACTGTAGCGTCTGACTCTAAGGGAAAATATAAACAAACACAAGTTATGTCAACCGTTTACTTTTCTGTATTTGCTCGTCGTTTGGCTTGTTGAACTTTCTAATCGGACCAATTCACGACTCCTTTGAAAAACAACCTGTTAACAAAAATACAAGCAAAATAAAGAAATGTGCCTTAGCATACAGATAAACATTGCTTTCTGGTCGACCGCTTTTGTGCTATTGAAACTGGAACTAAGCATAACGGGATCAAAACTCATATATATATGCCTATACTTGTGTTTTATTTTATACAAGTTGAATAACTTGTACATAAATCAGACTCATAGCATTGAGTGGATTATAGTTTTGTCTGAACAGTAGTAAACGGGGAGAGGTAAAACTGTAATGCTCTAATACAGTTCGTGCATATTAAACTGAATGGTATAGGAAAGCGTAATTGTTCGGTAAAGGAAATGACCGGCCACGAAGTGTGGAACACAGTGTACATATTGACCCGGGCAAAGGCGGGATGTATCAGCCGCAGTTCACGGCGGCTTGGATGGAGCTTTGTCAGCTAGCATCAACTTGCTTATAATTACGCTGGTAGGGATAAAGCGATTTGCCCGAAGCGATCTTATAATAGGCGGTAAATTGACAAAAATCCAATTCTTTCTTAAATTAATTTATCCAATCAAATAGAAGACAAGATAGGCCTATTATATGCACCATATCACCGGTTTCCCGGACTAGAACGAGCCGACCGCATCCCTTGTTAAACCACCCAAGTTTTGTCAAAAGCCAATTCTCGTTTTGCATTCAAAACAATTGCTACCAAAATTAAAGAACTGCAAATCCATGTATTCATACTCGGATCCAACACTTTTAGTCGCTTTTTATGAAACAGATTTCAGATTGAAGCTTACAAATGCTTCGCTGTGCGGATTTCTCCACTTTTATTACTTTTAAACAAATGAATAAATATGTGCGTTTCTCTGCAGTTATTTTCTTTAATTTTTGTATTGCAAACTTTTCGAAAATATTTAATAGACAAACTCCTACGCTCAAAGCAAATGATGTTTTTTTTTTGTTTTTTTTTTAAATACTGTACACGTCCCAAAGGTTGAAAGTATATAATGTCCGGGGGAAACTGCTAAAAAAATGGATTCTGATGTTTTTTTCTTCTCTCATTCATAACCGGAGTTAGCGGACTATGTTTATAAGTCGCCGTCCATTCCCGCGCGCAAATGTTTGAATGCTACCGTCCAATATTAACCCCGAACATAAGTAAACAGCGATGAACGGGACAAGTCGGTGTATAACCATCGCCTAATAATGATTGGTAAACTCAAGTCAGTAACTTTAAACATTATCACATTGCCGGCAGGAATATTTATTATTACTTACAACAATATTTACATCCTTTCTCTATCAGGGTGTCCCAATAATATTTACCCCATTCAGTGATGCAATGAGAAAGTATATATATTGAGTTTGCATTCACTATACATACGCAAATATCGCCCAGACGTAATGGCTAATTTGTTCCTACAAGTGACAGGATCTGTCAATCTCATTTTCTTGTCTGGATACGGATATTTTTTTTTGTTAGCATCGACTTTCCATACTTTTGAACTTGTCGGTTTTGCTGTCTGTCTATGTCCTTATGCTAACGCTTTTGTTATATAAAATCGAATCTAAACTATAGTAAACAAATATTTGTACCCTGTATCAGA
The DNA here is from genome assembly GCA_963971465.1 of Lepidochitona cinerea. Classification (NCBI taxonomy): domain Eukaryota; kingdom Metazoa; phylum Mollusca; class Polyplacophora; order Chitonida; family Tonicellidae; genus Lepidochitona; species Lepidochitona cinerea. Next base: position 41,956,868 of record OZ020551.1, on the reverse strand, counting down.
CATATCGACAAATCTTTATTTGTTTAAAGAAATTAACAATATGGACCTAACAAAAATGAAATGTAATTTTGGGCCTTTTTTATATGGTCTGTGTTGCCGTATTTAGCTGCACTGTGAATTTCGCCTGTCAATTTCAACTCGTCTTAGTTGGTGCTGACCACCCTTACTCTTTATTGTATAAATAGATAATTAAATAGACCCATTAAGTACGGGAAATTATCAAGACGAAATCGGTATAAATGACAGTGTGATTGTACTTATTTCTGTATTAACTGTCTCTGAAGCCCATAAACAGCATTAATAGACGATAGTCTGCATCGATGAGACAATTCGCTAAAGACGCAGAGTTCATAAAACCCGCTTTCTCGGAATGAAAAATGGCAGGGGTGAAATTGGTAACATTGAGACAGAGAGTTCATTTTACTTTTGCACTAAACCGGTCAGTACCAATCAACGTCCTTCAGGTACAGCTAGGCTAGTATTGTGACATAGACTCGAACACCCCCGTCAAATCAGTCCTGGTGACAAACGAGTCTTCTTGGGTTTTTTTTCACCTGGCCTGGATTTTGTGTAGGAGTAATAGATGTGTAGTAGCGTGAAGTCATGATTAAATGATGTTTTACTGTGGATAAAAATACGCTTTATATCACCCCCTTACGAGACCTATACCAAGTTTACATACACTGGTTAACCGAACGAAAAATCAACGCTTGTATAGTAGAACCGAGAGAGACTCCCTAACTCAATCGGGAATTTAAACAACATACAAGAAATGTTGATATAAATGTTTTAAAGTAATTATACAGATGTAATTCTATGCATTTTAGAAAAGATTCCACTGTACACGCTTGAAGCCTTTCTTCCACTCCATGTTGATTAAAGGGGCATGAGCTGCCAAAATGTTGATATTTTGACGTTAAAACAGAATGTTTAAATTAGTGGCTATTTTTCTCAAGACGTATAATTCAGAAGCTTTTTAGTGCTTCTAATCTCGAAAATGTACGATAAAGTATTGTTTTGAACTAACTTTGGATTAGAATGAATGAATGGTCGTCCCGGTTATTCAAATTTTGTTTACATTTCGAACACGTTTTCGGTTCGTACAAGTCACACACTGTATGGATTTTTATCATTCCAACGCCAATCATTAAGTTTTTCGATGGCCTTCAAAGCCTATTACTGAGGTGACGATCAGAAATTATGAAAAAATTGTGAATTTTGGCAGCTCATGCCACTTTAAGAACTGGAACAAGATTTTATCAATACGACTTTGCATACATAAGGAGTATTCACATTTCTTTCTGTGCGGATGCGACGGTCTATAATTTTAACTAGAAAAAAAGTTTTACACGAAAAGAAAAATAACCTAATTTTAAACAGCAGCTGTAGTTTGACGCCTCAAAAGTTCGGCACACTTGCCTGTTTGTGATTAGTCTTAGCACCCCCATGTTAATAGGCTACTGGCATGATTATCCTTTGTACTCAGGATGTCCGAGAGTAAACCATAGGCCCATAATCGTACAGTTCAATAGAGTTCGGACACAGAGTGTTGACGGGGTATGGGGAGGGGATGGATGGGCGGGGCCGACCCGTGGTGTCACCCAGACCGATCAGAACACCACTTCAATCGCACCAAGAGGCTCTTCAGACCTATTATCGAAAGAAGAAAAAGGACCCTTGCTTCACACCACTTCCCTTTGTTAAATTGAAAGACACAATGAACGTTTTACAAAGAAACTAATGCCCTATAATTATGTTTATTTAAAGTAGGCAAGACATCAATTATCGGGAATGCCAGTGTTTTCGTTGACTTACACCCCTCGCTGGTTTGTTTCCTTTCATTCAAAAAAAGTTTTCTACCATTTAATGGATCGAAGAAGTGGTATACAGAGAGTTGTGAAAATGAGTTCAGGTATTTTCTGTGAAACCCACACGCCTACATTGTCTGCTTGACCATGGACAAAGATTACCCCGAAATACTAAGGGTCCTAACATGTGTGTTGTCTTTATGTTACATCATGTTCTGCTTATACGGCTACATTCAAGGAGAAAATGGGCATGGATATAGTTACAATAATAGTAAATGGCAAAACAACACTTTCCTTCATCAAATTAGCCAAGAAATCTTGACTGTTTTGGGTCTTTTATTTTCTGCTTGACCCACCATATTACCAGTTTAGTATATGATACCATGCGCAGGCCGATAAACCGGACTATAGTAAGATTAACGTTCAGATAGAAGCTTCAGGTGTCATAAAATGATCTTATATAATTTAATAAATTAGCAATTCAAGTGAAACTGGAGGGTACGGTCTTATCTAGGTTTGGGAGATAAATGGTTGTATACAATGGGAGGTACCGGGGAAGAGACGGGCTTTGTCTAAACCCATTTTATCACCTGTGTTTGCACACCGTTTTCTATGTTTGTGTGTACCCCGGTATCAAACAAGTGCCAAGTTGGATGGGGACGAAGCAACCTCGATGGCATCCAGGCCTATCGACTCGCTGGTCCCGAGGAAAAGGACATCGCCCGCCACAGTATTTCGTCTGTTTGTGGTCCGAGATGCTACATACGCAGAGAGCTAGAGGAAAAGAAACACTGTTAAGCTGCTCTTAGCGAAACTATGGCGATCAAATATGAGCAAGCCCACTTCAGAGATGCGGGACAAATATTGACTCGATTCGAACCTCTTTACTCGAGAGCTTTGTCGAAAGCGAAGCTCCTTTTTTTCCCTTCTGTTGCTTTTTTCTGTCATTCCTACATGGTTGTTTGCATCTCACTCTCTCGAGAAGATATCTTCATCACTGATCCTGGATCCCTTAGACATTCTTAGGCTATTTCCAAACAACAGGACTTGCCATTGAAGTCTCAAAAACAATGAAGTTATCTAGTCTGTAAATAAAGGCCCTGGCTTGAGACTGCAAACATACACTTTAACTAAGCCAACAGAATTGACGAGGCATTTTAAAACATGCTGATCCACGCAGTTATATATAACTTTAGAGACCACTTCGTCCTAGTGCTTGTAAACTTAAAAAGAACACGGTGATAGTTCAGTAAATTGTTTCGATACCAGCTTTTGGGATGAAGTTCGTATAGGACAAATAAAATAGTTTTTGGTTAGCCTACGATATTAAAGCCAGTTCAAACGGAATGCTAGTCTTATATGTCCCTGATAACCAAGCATCTTGATCGCCTAAGGGCACTTAGAATTAGATAATTAGCCCTATTTTTACAATACCCACTCAGCCCTAACTCAGATCTCGAGGGCAAAGATCAACAGATCGCCCGATAGAGTAAAGTATGCCCTGCGGGTAGACATCTGAAAATCTCCGTCTCTTAGCGTTTTCTTCATTTGTTTGGGTTTAGGTGCGTTTACGAGTAGGTCATCAAAGCAAACTGTATTTATTATGGCTACACGTGTATTCAGTGGTTTTCATTGAACTGTTAAACTTTGATGATCCCGAAAAGCTGGTATAAATGGTTAACACACATCGATAACACAGGCTTAAAGAGAGACTCTTATTTTAATGACTGTAAGATGTCTACGGGAAAGTCCAATGAATGGGAAGGATACTGAGTTAAGTCGTTGGGTACGACACAAAGCATTTAACACTGAACCAATCAGGTAGATGGGAACTCGATGACCATAATATAACACATCAATGAAGCACCTTAATATGGAAACAGAAAAACACATATCCGAATAGTTCAACTATAGCTTTAAAAACTTCAACTGACCTTAGTTAAACGTATGTATCGAGATCCTAATGGAATTCCATTTGACGAATAAAATGTGTTTAAAAATGAAATAGATATAGGCCTAGCAGGGCCTATAGAGGAAAGGAAGAAAAGGAAACGGAACAGTAACCTTATTTCAACAGAAAAAAATCAGTCAGTTTCAAATTTATTATATTAAACGCTCACAAAGAGCAGGGCAAAGAAGGCCAATATTATGCCGCGTAAATTTGCCTTTCCTCAAAAGTTTTCTTCGAAGTTTAAACTAGATAAAGACGTCATTATGTTGGTAGACATGTGGCAAATGTCATCGGACCCGTGTCATAGAGTTAGGGAATGTGACAAGTGTAGGAGGCACATTAACCAGGATGTAACTTGTCTGCTTCCAAGACAGACCGCTTGTCCGATTCTCTTATAATCAAACAGGCCATTTATTTTCACCATCTCTAGCTTAGGTTCAATAAATGACCCCGAACTTACAAAGGGCACGCATTCCTTGGCCGTATGTGGCCTTTACTAACCCGCCCTCTTAGTTGAAAAATATCTTTCCATAACTAAAACCGAAGTGTGGCATAAGACATTGTCCCTCTTGGTATTCGGTCGATGAAAGACAAGGGCAGACTCTATCGGGACCAGGGCGTTGTGTGGAGAGCATTTGCTGTATCTGGCGTAACTCACCCGTCCGACATTTGCTTGTGGGTTTGCGCGAACAAAGTTACCACGTCAACTTGTCCATATCCACGAGGAGTGTTTGCTTTTATTCATTATTGAACTATACGTCTATTTGCAGCATAGGTCATTAATTAAAAATCGTACTTCAAACTCGCTTAAACAGTTTTGGAGAGTAGGTTGGAAATTAAAAATTACAAAAAGTTCCAGCCTTCAACCTTTTAAAGAGAAGGCTATCTACAGTTTCCTTTGACGATATGCAGCAGGTCAAAGGTCACATTTTGTCTGCGGCAAGATGGCGACTTGACAGATCTTGGGCTGTCATCGTGCAGGTTTGTTTGACTGTTACAACCCAGTGTTAGCACAATTATTCACAATACAATATCTACGAACTGGCATGATTGTTTAAAAATACGCTACAGACCTAAGAATTTAGACGTAGCCTAAACCTTGGTTTCTGTAAAAATCCAGATAAATTCTACTGGTTTCTATTTCTCAATCATCGAATTCATGATTAAAAACGGACATGTAACTCTGAACAATAGAAAATGTCCCTCTTTGTTGAAGTTCTTCAGGGAAGTGTCTGTCTCCTAATAGAAAGTTGTGGAAGATTAAAATTATCACCTGACTAGGCTCAAAACGGAAGCTGGATTCCCCCCAATTATTGAGGCGTCAATTTAATTACAAGGTAATATGCGTTCATATTGGGGGCTATGCTGATTCCATCTGGTCCATTCCACAAGCCCTGTCTCCTTATGTGGGTCATAATGTGTCTAGGCTGCAGGTCACAGGCATGTCCGTTAAACGTAAAATACTTGGCAGATGGACTCTATATGGATAATTGGAATAATCTATTATAAAACCGGTAATTAATTTAATCAAGCAAGGGCTAGAGAATGGGATAATTGGTGTTTAGGTGCCATTCAAACACATCCAGCCATTCGATTAGACTAAACTAGGTTTAACTGGTCTAAATTTGAAATATGGTACCACTAAATATTTTCACTGTCCCCTATCATGTTAATACCTTTAATAATTGAGCGACCATTTTCTCTATAATCATTTTCTATAAACTGCCATTTTGGCTTTTGTAAATATGGTAAATTTTAAATGAATAATTCAATTAAAGTCAAGATTTTTTTCAAAAAAGCCTTTGACTTAAAATTTGAAATCAAATTAAAAGGGGAAAAGAACATATTTCTGACATAATACTCATGCCAAAAATCCTCTGAGATTTGAAATTATTTAAATTGATACAAAATCGATAAATAATCAATTTTAAATTGAGGGAGACAAAACTTTATGAACTCACCGTGGCCAGCGGAATTCAATTGTTTGACGCATTGTAACCTTTGTTGTATTTTCCTGTCAAACCCATTGTGTCCTCATAAAGGCATAAAATAATAAATATGTAAACCTTATGCTTTAGTAAGTGTTTTATCTCCACTGTGTAGACAAGTCTTAATATAAGTGGTCTAACGTTATTCCACATTGAGAGAACAGAAGAGGTGATTAATCAGTGTTGGGGAGCCCTTGAGCCACATTATGGCTTTTCTCAGGTATTAAAAACCTTCACCTGGCTATGTGACAGGTAAATCTTACAGGTAATCTCGTTACAATTTACACGCACTTACTGCTGAACATACTGCTGACCTGGCCTTAGATAAGAGCATAAAATCAACACTCTGAGATTGTTTCAAATTCACACCACCTGCGGTTTACCAATACAGGCTGAAACATGGGCTATTTTAAATATCACTTAATAACTTTCGTTTCAATATTATTGAGCTATTTATTGTTCTTTGCTGTTTTGCCAGATTTCGAAAGAAAAGGTTTAATAAATAAACTAGAAATACATGTTTTAAAAAGGTTTTAACATAAGAAATAAGCCACACAAGCGTTACATTTCCACTATGCAAAAAAGAACAGCTCGATGGTTAACTTGTGTATTTACTGGGTTTATTTTTGTCTGTTCTGTCAATGTAACAGATTACAGAAACTATTTTGGGGAACATTTCCATGATAAGGGCTACAGGAAGTTTTATTAGCTTTTAAACAGTGTTTACTTTTACTACTGGAAGATAGTGTTGTTTATGTAACAGAATTAAAGTTACATTTCCAAAGCACAGCATAGAACCAATGAAATATAATCTGACGTTTTGTCATGGTTATAAAACCCTGAAAGTGTATACGCTTCTGTAATATACAATTCAGCAAAATCTGCATACCAGTTAACATATGATTTTAATCAAAAGTTTTATTTAAAAATAAGATTCTTTCAATGGCTGTTCATATCATTATGTGGAGATCTTCCTGTGGTTTTGGGGAATTTTGTCTTAATAATGTTGAAATTCGGTGATCTCTTGGTGGCTTTGAGAAAAGCTATGCTGTGGTCAAACACAGAATTAGGAGATAGCATGGTATGATAGAGGCTGAATGGTTTAATTCTCTAAAGGATTATTAGCGGGGCATTGAAGTGAAGTAATCAAGTAGTGGAAAGGGCTACAGAAGGTGTCTTGATGCTGGTGTAACCCCTTGCCACTACCCCCATCCATGCAGCTAATAGTCCAGTGTTTAGCTGCTGTCAGATGGGGTGAGTCAGGGTTTCTGCTGGGACCCTTCTTATTCCAGAGGAAGTCCACAAGCTGCTCTCAGCTTCCAATTAATCCCCCTTAAAGACGCTTTTCTTTGGCCTTTAATGATCATGGAGCAATATGCTTTATGCTCTCAAATTATTTTTCTTTCTTTCTTCTTGTAAGCCTCACCACACACTCCTTTCATGTGCTCTCTGACCTTAATTCCAAAATGAGGCTACTTATTGAGTGAAAATGCAGTGTCTTCAATGTCATGAAAACCCAATAATATGTGGCATTTGAAAAAGCTTATTGTAGCATAAATCTTTGGTCTGTTGCTATTTCAGTTATAAATTTGCAGAACTGAAAAAGAAGATATCTAAAATTTAACTGAATTTATCTGTGCAATGATTTTTGTGAGAAGGCACCAGGTGACACGCCAGATAGGCGCCATAAATTTCCAGTTGAATTTTTCTCAAACATTTTGACCTCTGATCATGCATGTGTACACCTGGTCTGATCAATGAGGAATCGGTGGTCGGTTGTTAAAATCCTACAGTGTATATGGGTTTATAATGAAGCCAGTGGCAGCTCAAGTCAATATCTATGAGAATCTGGACACAAGTGTTCTCCGTCGTTATGTAAGAGATCGTGAAAATTCAGTCTGGCTGCATCGGAAAACAAAGGCAATTTAATAGACAGCAAATCAAGTCTCCGACCATTAGTCATACATACACTTCAATGAAGGGCAAGAAAGCCTGCCTACGGGGCATTGGGGCGGGTATTACCTGAGAGACATAGGCTGGGTAAACGGGGCATTATCTGGATTTAACTGTCTTTGTAAACCAGAGAAAGCCACTGGCCAAACAACGAAGTCTAACAAGCTGCCGTATCCAGCATGCTATTCAAGAAAGCACGATCTCTCTTACTATTAGGGATTGAGTGAATACTGAAAGAAAAACAGATGAAAGTCAGGAAAATAATGCAATAGGGAATTTTTCTCTGAACAGAGTTATTTTGAAAATTGACTTGTTAACAATGGAAACAGACATGTCTATGTACATAGTTTTATTTGCAGGCTATCATCTCCTTTCAATGTAGTAGCCCAGAATTTGTTCGTCATTTTCGTTTGCAAAAAAAATCTTTCCTTTACAAACGACCAGCGGGCGCTATCTGGTGCTAAATGAAAGGCTCTATAGTTCTCATGAATACGTTAAGGGAATTGATGTGTTTGTTAATAAATTGTCCGTCGATAAATTATACATATGCCTCACCAAAAGGCTCTTTATAATCAAATGTTTCTCACTATCTTGGCTTATATATGTTATTCTGTCTTCATAGAACATCCTAAGTAGACATGTTAAGTCCGTTCTGCCAGATGTATGCCTTTGAAGCATGGATGTTCTAAGAAGAAATGCTGATGACATTGGTAATGATGCTTAACTGTAAGCCCCTGAGAACTTCTCTATGGGTGTTCCATGCAAAAGGGCTGCACCAAAATCTTCAGAAGTGAGCAGCATAGCTCAAGCAGAAAAAAAATGTTTAAGGATGTTTTAGAATAATTAAAATGATAAGTCTACAACTAGATAAATATTATGTGAATGAGTCGCAGTCCCACCATTTTAAAAATAGAAACATTAAATTAAAAATATTCTCTTTCGAATACTTGTTTAGTCTGTAACAGTGCATTAACTTCTCAAACACAAGTTTTGATTCAAAATTAAAGACACCATGTTTAAAAAGTCAAAAAATTCTTAACAAAATGTTAATCTCTTCTGTATTGCAATTTAATTACTCAAGTACAAACAGGATAATAATGAGTTGGGGGGGGGGGGGGGGGGGTTGTTACTAGAAAGGACTCTCTGGTCTGTTATTGCAGTTATTGGCCCTTCTCAATGGAATGGTGTAATACGATAATTGTCCATGTTTAGAGTGAGCCTGTGTTATAATCATTATGTACACACAACTTTATTTTCATTACATCAGACCTTTAGCTTTGTTCTGATACTAGCATCGCACTTTGACTTTTACCGAGTAAAAAAACCCTTCTCATGCTGTTGTAAAAACATGGCCCCTGTTTGTTATGAATGGAAACTTTACATAAGTTAAAATAGATGTTTACTTTGGAAAAGTGTTATCTGATAAGGGTTTTACAACTTATTATTTACAAGGAAAACATTCTCGCCCAAATGAAAATGTTTAGATGGAAATGGTTATATGGCTACCCCAGAAGGGCATTGGTATAAGGTGAAAACTGATAGTATTTTAGCTTCAACGCAGATGGAGTTTTCTTAGAGTGAGACTGGGACTTTATGTCCATGTTAAAATAATGTAAAATAAACAGGCAGTTAGAGCATAGTTCTTAGCTGGTAAACTTGTAGTAATTTGTGATTTTGTATCAAATGTATTTATGTTTATGGTGTAGTGTTAGTAAGGTAAACAAACTGGGTTATAAAGGTAGGAAGTTACAGGGTGACTGTTTGCAGCTGCAGTTTAACTTACAGGGTTAAAGAGGCCTATTGACAGAACTGGTCCTAGTGCAACTACCCCTCCTAGCCCCACCCTCTTCAAACCCTAACACGCCCATCCTTAGGCCATGCGCAATGAAATGTGTTTCCCGTGACCAGGCTTGATTATATCCTGAAAACTTAGGAAAGCGTGATTTATATGAAAAAATACATATATATTTTGACATATTTTGAACAATTTTATTATGTATTTAACAGCAAGTTTTGCACTATCTTTTTATATATGAAACAGCAAATATAAATTTTGGACAAAGTTATAAAATATGAGAAAACAAATTTTGGACTATCTTATTACATGTGAAGTACTGGTAACAAATTTTGGACTATCTTATTAAATATGAAACAAAAAAATTTAGACTATCTTATTACATGTGAAACAACAAATTTGGGACTTTCTTATTGAACGTAAAACAGCACATATTGGACAATGATATGTAATATCGTTGTTATTTACATGTAATACATATACTAAACGACACATATTTGACAGCGATATTACAAATATGGAACAAACATATTTTTCTGAATGGCCTTACCTTTTACTGCACCTGGTGGAAAAGCTCACATTGAGCTACTTAAAGAAGTGATCAGCTGTGTGTGAAACAGCTATCTATTATCTCAAGAGCTCTCCTCCACACTTAGAAACCATAGTGCACTGTTGTTTTGTCTGCTAACATGTGCTCCACAACTCTCAGGAAGTAAAATTACCCCATAGGATAATCTGAGGCTGCTAATACTTGAGTACTTCTTCCCAATTGTTCAAATTCCATCCTGTTATGGTTACCTAATGTTTATTATAATTTATATTGAGGATTCTTCGTTATTTTATTTGCCGTGTCGTGTTCTTATTCTTGTAAATAACATAACATATCATAGCGGCAAAAAGCATTTTTTATTTACATGTTTTTTTTACGCAACAAAACCAAAAGCGCCTAATACTGATCATAACCATTGAATAAGTTGTGTCTTTTTTCTCGTTTTTTATTCTTTCTTATTTTTCTATCCCAACTTCCTGGACCTCTTGCGCTCCAAACTTGAATGCACTTTTCTATCACAACATGTACATGTGTTTTGCAATGTCTGTATGGAAACAGTATCAACATTTGAAATAGTGATGGTTAATCTACATTCAAGTAGGTGTGGTTAAGATGTGATAATCTCCCCTTTTAAATGATCACTCACCAGGTGGCCGGCCCCGCCAGGTGTACCTTGACCCGCTAATTGGCTGTCGAGTATCTAACTGACAGCTTTCACTAAAGTTAGCAATAATTCAACTCCTGTTTTTAGAAAACCTGTCTCAGATATCATTAGTTGATTAAGAACAACCCTGCCTTACAATATTTCATTTCCAGGTTTTACGGTAGCAAGATATTCTCACCAAAATTGACACAACCTTTATCTAATTCATATTGAAGTCTTGTCTTTATTACATTTAAGATTAAGACTACTTGACATAATCCATTCCAGGCCCAATTAACTTTTTTCTAATTTTACAATATAGGATGCTTATCTTTCAGATGCTGAGAATCACAATACATATTTTATCGAGTACATTTGTAACCAAAATTCTGAAATACATACTCATTTTATCTCAGTATTTCAGCTCTTCGAAATCAATTTTTCCATTTTTTGGACACTTGTCTGTGGACTCTTGTGAACCTACTACTTTTTGTATTTTTTAACAATGTAACTCATTTTACCATTTCAAAAGAAAAATTAAAAGAATTTAACCAATTCAAAAACGAATATACAATTGTTACAATAGAAAGATTAACTTTTCCACATGAGTTTTTCAAATGGTTGTGGTCTGTGTTGGAATTAATGCTCTTTTCACTATTGCTGTCAAAAGTTCAGATATTTAAAACTGATATAATGTCATTCAGCTGGGGCCTGCATTGATACATGTAGTTTGTGTTCGCTGGCATCAAAACCATGAACTTGGGACTGCATGTTGAGAGTGTACAGTAAATCTCTGTGCTCCTGGGGATTTATAAGCAGTGGAGTTGCAGCTCTAATGTAGGAAAAGTCCAGTTAATTTTGGTAAAATCAGCTTGAGGCTAAAAAAACAGAAATCTAGCTAGCTGATTAATATGGTAGATAAACAGTTTGCCTTTTAACAACTGGAAAATACTGTCACTAAAGTGTACATGAGTGACAGATCAAAAGGAAGTCTGTCTCGCTACAATGGACTTCTTGTGATTAGCCTACAGCCATTTTGATTTCATTCATAGGAGTCAGCCTGTCTACAGGACATGCTGTTTTTACTTTTATAGTCCCAATCCTACAAAGGCAGTTAGTACATGAAACAAAGGAACCTAAACCATCACTTTAGTTTTATTGCATTACTTTGTCTCACTTCATAAAACTTTGTTTTAAACAATATTTGCCTGTAAAGAGATATTTATCAAGGAATATAGCCTTTGCGAAAATTTGGCCAAAACTTATCCAAGTGAGAATAGTATTATTTGTTCTAGTGTATTTGTATACAGTTGTTTTCAAACAGAATTATTGACATTAACTTAGTGCAATACAAAATGCATTCATTAAGGATTTAGCTTCTATCTTTTATAAAGACAATCTCCAAGATTTGTATGTGGGATGGTTGCCCGTTACCACCGGAAGGCCGTGGGTTTCCTCCGGGCATACAGCCCGGTTTCCTCCCACAATAAAACTGGCAACGCCGCCATATAAGTGAGATAATCTTGAGCGCGGCGCAAAACATCAATCAATCAATCTAAGATTTGTTTTTCTGATGATAACTGCTAGAATACAGCTGTTCAAGTGCGTCTTGGGCAAATTATAAATTCTATTCTCCATTGCTGTTGAATTCAACTTTTAAAAACTGAGATAGTTTTTCTAAAAAGTTAATTAAGATGAAGAAAATCCTTGGATTAATCTTCTTTTATATATAGTCTATCGAGACGCTTTAATTTGTTGATTAGATATTTGAATATGTGTGTGTCCCAGGAGGGCAAGGCGTGGCAACATTTGTGGCAACATAGCATTGATTTGATGGAAATTTCTACACCTTTGTCGCCTTTCTGTCTAGGGTGTTCGGAGGTTTGGAGCCATGTCTTGCCAGTTGCCTTATAAAATAGTGACAGTAGTGTAAAGACTTTTCTCCCTTGGGGTTCAAATGTTTCAATATATGCCAGAACTCCAAGACCACTGGCAGACAGTCTCGCTCTCACTGGGTTTTATAATTGATCAGAATCGTTAACCTTTATGAAGATATTTATGCTTGACTTACCACCATTATATGCCAAAGTCACAAGAAATTGAAACACTTGCTTTGGCATTTTTACGGTTTGAAGGAAAATGCTATAGCTATTTTATTATTCCAATACATAGAGATAAAAGTAATTTCATTCAGGTTTTTATTGATCTCTGTAGCCATGTACAAGGCTTGATTTGCCTTCATATACATTAATATGAATAATTGAATTGTCCAACATTGATTGTATAGGAACACCTTTTTTGCTGAAATGAATCCAGTTAATAGACTAAAAAAACACACTTTTTGAAGCAAGATTTTTCTTATTTATAATGAAGTTCATCATTTTCTTTTTAAGTTGTCAAACTTTTTAACAATGAACGTTTTGTTTTTATATTTCCAATTAACATATTTAACTCCATGGGTGATCCTTTCTTCCGTATAGAGATATTTGTGAACCTCAATGCCTCACTTTAACTCATACATACATGTAAATAGAAGGTTAGGTTAGTATATTTCAGAAAATACTGAAGTAAAGCTGCCTTGGGGCAAGTGTGAAAAACTGTATGAATAAGGCTTTGTTGGCTATACATCCTGTTTTAGATGCTCTATGTGCACACTTTCCTTGCCTTTTTTCGGATCCCCAAGACAAAAACATTCTCCTAAGGGTAGATTAGTGTCAGGTTTTGCGAGCACTATGATTAATTGGCTCAAGCATATGATGGATTGATTGACTGGATAAGCTTTGACCCATCCCCTAGTTAACCACTAATTATGCTCAAAGTAATTAAAAAATGAAAACAGGTATTGTAGCTGGTGATATGAACTCTTTAATGTATTCTATTGTCCGAAGCCAATTTAAATCTAATATGTTACAAATATTTTTTGTTTTGTTTTAAATCGGTCCACAACTCAATGAAAAGTATTGTTTCAACTGTGGGACATATTGGCTTGTATACGAAATGTAAGAGTATATTTTTCTCTCTTACAGAAGATTGATTACAAATAAAATATGGGATATTGATAGACTCTCCAGTGATAAGTTTAGCATAATAAAACCCAGTAAGCAATCCCGAAGACTAATATGTATCTCATTTGGACTCCATCTGCAGGAGTGATTCTTCACTTGGTTTTGGGGGTTGGGTGTTGGCTATAAAGAGGGGGTATTAAGAGTTACTCTAATTGTACACAACATTGTTATATGTGCTCTCAAAAGGTATCAGAATGTCACCAGTTCACATGTCTTGTTTTCAATTTTGTAAAAGTATCCAAGCCTCAATTATACGTCATAACAAAAGTTGAATTCTTTACTCCTATGCCAACATGTCACAATTATGCCTGATTTCGACAAATAAATGGCAGCTTTGCGTGTTTTTGGCCTGTTAATTGTCACCTTCTGATCATGTTCCAGAGGAGGTACAGAAATAAGTCCGTGTCACCTAGTCAGATTTGATTTCTATCTGGTGTCAAGCTTCACCTGGGCTCAGAACTGCTCATTGTCTGTTTAATACTTAAGTAACTAATCATTTGAAGATCCTTATCTCTAGTCCTCTTCAACTAAAGGGCTAATCTAATAGAATGATTGCCCTCATGTTCCTGTTAAACTATCTTGCATAACTACTAGGCCCTGTGTTACAACTTCAGCTGAGTGTCACAGGAATGTATGTATAACTATGTGATATGAACGTGAAGCCTATATTTGTCCTCAAAAACATAAGCTAGGGTTTGCATTGATTTACTAAATAACGTCTGTAGTAGTCTGAAATAAGATCACCATCCTTAATTATTTCATTTTTCCCCAACTTAAGTTTATGATGATTCTTAACAGTATTTACTACCAAACACATGTCAACGGTGCAATAAAAGTGGGATAATCTTGACTTGAGTGACACAGAAAACGCAGAAAAATCAGTCGAATACTAGGCCTACTTGATATTCTATCTACATAAATGGTCCAGCAATACTATTTGTCATCATCATTGGCTATTGACTTATTTGGCCATCTAAAGTCAGATATCCTGCTAAGTAGTAACAATTATAGTATTGTTGTTTTAGTCGGCGGTGCCAAATTAGCTGTATATTGAAACTTCTTTCGGAAATTAACCTTAGAACACTTAAAAAGCTTGAAGCATCCTTGGTAAATATCTTTAGGGGGTAGCTTTCTGAATAGTCAGGTAAATTCTGAAGATAGATTACCTGTTGTGTTAAGATAAAGACATTCTTACATCAGTTAGGATTCTCAAGTAGAAATTCCCAGCATACAGCCTGTATTAAGTGCTAATAGTTTGGAAAGTAAGACAAGAGCTCTCTCATCATTACTTACCTAGATGTCTACCTTTGTCTCTCGTTAACCAGTTAAGTATATACAGGTACATGATCGTCTTATGTAACACTCAGGTATTTAGCTATACGTCTTACTGTCGTTTTTGTTTCTCTAAAGGTACCTACATGTAATTCTTGTGTCCTTTGGCTTGTTCTACCTAGAACTTGTAATATATGGCTAATTTGGCTTTTACACCATGGTTCAGTTAACCTTGAAAACCTTGTAATTTTTGTTATATACATGCAGCTGAATGTCACATATTTCAACCAGTTATGGAAAAAAGTTGACCTTAGGGCACATAGAGTAGTTCCTCTGACAGTGGAATCAGATAACTTCACAGGGATTGAATTCAAACCAAAACTCTTGTGACAAATTTAAGACATATTTTACATATAGTCATGCCTCATTGAGTGTAGTCAACCGACTGTGAAAATTGAGATTTGTCGGTAAGCAATCCTATGGCCGCGAGTCCCAATAGCTATTTGTTGAATTAATTGTGTTTTTCTATCGTACAATTCAAACTAGAGTATTTAATTGTGTTTTCCTATCTTTCAATTCAAACTATAGAGCATTTTCCAATACAATATAAATAGTCAGCTCACTGTCACTGGCAACTCAATAACAATAACAAGGCCGGTTTGTGTATTGTCAGGTTAAAATAGAAGTTTTCCTTGAACTAGAAATGCTACACAAAATGGAAATTTATTTACTAAATATGCAATATTATTGTTAAGCCAACCAGAACAATGAGTCCACAATAACCTGACCTATTTAATTTCCTCGAAACATTTGTGACATGAAGCAGTAAAATGTATTTTCCATTTCACCCATGTGCAGGACCTAATAAAAATTGATCGTCTAGCACAGCAGAAATGCTAACCGTTTTTCCCTTACCTGTCTCTGATTTTATTAGACCAGATAAACAATTATTACTCAGTTCACTTTTGTGAAACCCAAATAGGCTGGAAGCTTTGGTTGTTTTTTGTACCCCTTAAGACGAAGAGTTGAATGCATGGGAGATAAATGGGGGCTTGTTCCTCTATCAATATTAGAGAGTGGAGAAGAATAGAAAACAGAGCGGCCTCTGCTGCTTCTGAATGGAACTGGTTTGTAAAGACTTGACATCAGTAAATCTCTCTAGAGGAAAGGCAAACCCTCCAAGCCCAGTCTCTGCTTTACTCTAGTGTTCTCTAAGTAAATATTTTCTTAAGGTATTTACAAGGTTGTATTAGATTGGGAAGAAGAGCCCTTTGGGACTGATTTAGCGCATCTTCATAAACTCATTACACAGAGATTCGACTCATTTTACTGTTGCGGATTTGTCCAGATCTCTGCAAGTCACATCTGTGATGTAAGCTTGAAGAAGATATCTGCGTACTGTTGCTCAACTTGAACCATGCATGGTTTCAATATATTGCCACATGTAGATATTGTATGAAATGGAGTGGTTGCCCGATGGAATGTATACCAAGTTTAGTTGTTTATTAAAAATGTTCCATTTCTACCCACACACATTTGTGCTTTTCTTCTCTTATTTAATTCTATTGGTGGGATGGTTGTTTCCCCAAGAGTCAAAGTCTTGATTCATTTCTGTATTATACAATGTTTGTAAGCACTTCTATCATTTATTTTTTTAAAGTTTATTTAATTAAATCTTTAGGCTGTTTTATATTATTTTTCTGTTTTTGAAAGTAAACACGATTTGAATAACTGGGATGAACAGTCATTTAATTTTAGCTCCATGTTTCTTATAAGTAGGCTTACTACATGGAATTTAATATTCATCTCCGGACTACTGTCATTATCATATGAAACTCAAGTTTCTTCAATGAAATAGCGGAGAATTTCAGAATTTTATTTTAACGGAAACATTTAGTAGCTTGTGCTACTTTAACCTTTTAGGAACTTCTAGGCCAGAATACAGTGCTAGGCCCTACAGAACAATGTGGTTGTATCAATGTCAAGCTTGCGTGTACATGTAGTTTTGTTCCACTGGTTTCTCCGGTTATGAAAAACTCCTTGGCGTTCCTCATTGTCAACAGGTGCAGGGTGTTGGTTTCCACACAGGTGTCCCTCAATCCTTTCCTTGCACACACCTGAGCTCTAAAAACATTTATTACCCTCTATTGCAAATCCTTAATGGCTGCACTTACTGTAAATAGAAAATGATACTAGATATTTATTATCGGGAAAAAAAATGTGCTAGAGCTTAAAGATTTACATTTATTCTCAAGTTAACTGAAACAATAAAACCACCTATGTATTATCATTTTTTTTATACCTAGGTGTTTTAAATTCAGATAATTATTGGAATATTTATTGTTTGATGTTTGTATTTATACTAAATTCAGATACCGATAGTGAAAAGGCACATAAACTATCCAGAAATGAGTTTGGTGGTGTTGACTTTCTGTTTTTTAGTACAGAATAACTACACGGAAACCTGTTTCTTCTAATCTTGTTATTGGAAACTTTGATGCTAGCTTAAGCAATTTTTTGGTCTATAATACAGTAATTAGTCCGATGAGTGTGGTTGTTACAACACCAAGTGTCGTAACCAGACCTGGGAAGCCAAGTAGTCATGTGAAAATAAAGTTCAGTAAACAACACCATGGAACATGCTTGTGTTGATTAGATACGCTTATTGGCACAGACTAAACATTCTTCCGAATTACACGCTGAAAGAAAGTGTCTGGAGAAGTTCGTCTTTAATCATCGTCTTTTTGGTTGGAATACTTAGGTTGCCTAACAAAACACTTCAAGTCAGATATAGTTTCACCATTTCTGTTATTGACACTATTGTCTGATACAGTAGTCGTGTTTGAATAAAAGACTACAAATAATACCTTTTACATTCTCTCTGAAACCCATTAAGCTGAACTCTATATTTTTAATGGTACTTGCATATTTCGTGGCAATAAGATGGAAATAATGTTGATTGATTGTTTGGTGTTTTACGCCGCGCTCAAGATTATTTCACTTATATGTGGGCGTTGCCAGTTTTTTTGTGGGAGGAAACTGGGCTCTATGCCAGGAGGAAACCCACATAAGTCGCTCGAGTGAAAACCCAGTCAGAGAATTTTCCAATTTTTTGGGGGGGACTGAGTGGGATTTGAACCTGTGACCCATGAAATAATCTTGAAAGTGACGTTGTGATCTCATTCACTCACTGGTACTTCTTAGACATGAAAAGACACAGGCACAGGGAAAATCTTCTTGACTAAAATAACCATGGAGACAAGTTTCTTGTTGTGTCAAAAGGGGGGGACAAGCCATTCCATTGATTGTTTCGTTGATGTTTTTTTTTTTTTTGGGGGGGGGGGGGGGGGGGGCGTACATGTATTTTATGAGTAGTGTCACCTATAAATTACCGGTACTGATTATCATGACACTTTCGGGTACCATACTTCTGTCATCATCAGAAGAAATTGTACTTGAAGTTCTCTGCCAAACTATTGCTCTTTTCAGAATGTAAGCCTACTTTAGGGTTTGTCGGTCAAATGGTTCTCACTGGTTTACATGCATTGGTATAATTATGATTACAAATTTACAATTTTGTAGTTTCCATTTAATTTACAAGAAAACTTAAGCTTTTCAGGCATCTATCTTGACGTTCCCTTGGATATATTTCGAGAAGAAGAAGAATATCATGTAACATTTGAGTTGTTGAGAGTACAATCTGGATGTTGTCTGGTGTAAAGTGTTCAGTCCATATCTGAAGCTCTAAGAGTCCTTACATAACTGTATTACCACGTTAACCAAACCATCATGTCTCAGAGAAGTGGTCAGTTATATAGAAGGAAAACCAACATATGGAACAGGGCAGATGGAAATTTCTGTCAAAACATGCCAGTTTTTAGGTTAGACACTGACTAGACAGAAAGTATTAAGTCTGTCATTTTGCTATAAACACAGGGGCCCCAATGAATGGGGTTTTGCCCTTTGCAGGGCAGATGGCACATAAACTTGAAGTCTCCATGTTTAGGGAAATCTCAGATCTCCGCTTAATGGAAGCTAACTGACTTATGGGACAGCAACAATTCCAGGGCAGTTTATTAAAGAAATGTTTGGAAGCCTAGATATCTTAAAGCAACTTACACTAATAAAAAGAGGGCTTTATGTTCCCCTTAATGCCCTGTAAAAGGATGAAGGGAGTGGATTTCAGAAACCCAAGCCACAGAATAAGGGATTAGTATATCTGTATATTTATAACTTTCTTTATACACTGTGGTTAAGCCTTGGGTGATACCATCATAAAGAAAGTCCTTGAGGTCAAAAAGATGAATAAATAAAGGATAGTTATTGGAAGGCTTAGTGTTGATAGACCTTTATTAGAATTCATAAATTAGACTTAGTAAGATCGCTATCTGATACTGGTTTTGAGATAAGCTTTGATCCCCTCTTCATTAAACAGTCATTTTGCCTGGTCTCTCAGAGAGTATGGAATGCCTTGTCTGTTCCCACTGACCAATAATAAACTGACCAGCAGGGTTAAAGTGGGCCTTAACTTTGACACCCTAAGACCCCCTAATCTTCTGTTTATAAAAATGAATCCTCATGTAAACAAGTAGACAGGCTAACAGACAGAAGTGAAATCTGCCCCTTGAAAAGATGAAAGATATGGGGGTCTGGTCAATAGAGAGAAGTCACCAGGCCATCCATTAATGTAATTAGGTTCTGTTTACACAATAACTGGCCATATGACCCTGGTCAAACAGCTAGTCTTAAATAAGCTACTTTAAATATGCAGCCCCAGGGGTGGGAATTTGTAATCAAGACATTTCCTGTTCTTTTTATTGGCAGCACTTTCTTGTCTAGATAATCTGTCAACATTCTGAGAAAATAAACCTATGAATAGAAATTTTGATTAAAATAGGCCTTTACTTTCAAATAAGTTGATGTTTTTTCCAGATTTCCCCGTTCTTAATAGATTTCTGGAATTGGAAAAAAGAGATTCTTTGAGACTTCTAAAAAATTCTAGTAAGCCTACTGAGTTGTCAATTTATCATTCTAGGATTGCTATAGTACTTTTGTTCCAAAAAAGTGCTTCCGACAAAAGAATGTATAAAAAGAGTCATTATTTCTTGTTATTTTAGAGTTTATACAATCAGAGGCCTTTAAGAAAGATGTAAACTCTAATGTTTAGAGATTTGAGAGACATACATCCCATAATATGTCTGAAAACTGGGGCCAATATCGAGGTAATATCGCCTGAGCACATGGCCCGGACTTAAGTGTGCATTAGCCCCTCAATCTATCTACTCAGACCTATATACTGTATATTTCCTCATCCACTTGACAGTCGACATTGAACAGATATTCACTAATTACATTTACTTATGTAAGTAGACATTGGCAAAACCCACGTTTCTAACCCAATAAACTCTGCCACAGATTTACCACATCGATGCCAGCCAAGGAAAAAAACTTATTTTGAATAGAAATCTGATAAAGTGCAGACAGCTGATCGGGAAAAAAGTGAATACCAAATCCACAAGATCATTGTGTTGGATGTGATTGGTAGCTTTATGAATTAAGTTAGCGAATTGATTGTTGAAAGAAGCCTTCAGTAGTTGCCGGTCCTCGTTTTGTAACATGAACTGAAATTTAAAAATATACCATTATCTTGGAGATATAGCCACTATGGGTAATTACCTTCCAGACAAAGTGTCATTTGACTGATCCTGTGGATTCTGTTTGTTTTGAATACTGTATCTGTCTCATGTTACTGTCTGTAACATTATGTCCCTTTTATAATCCAGTACACCTTTCTGGGATATTTGCTGTTCTTTTGTTTTAATTTGTACTCTACCAAGAAATTTGATCAAGGTTTGCAAATATAGAATTTTGTTATTCCATGCATATAGTAGTACTAAATAAGAAATTGTTTGTACAAGAAATATAAGCAAACAAAGTTCATTTCATAATTTAACCATTCACTTGGATTTTGGAAATCCAAGAAATTCTGAAAACTTTTCTTGAACAAAAGCAAAAAAAATCCCAACAATTAACAAAACTAAATAATCTTAGAATATCATCATATTGATGTGCTAGTATTATTTGCCGGAGAAGTACCTTAGCTGGTGCGATGATCCGATCCCTGCTCTTCAATTGTCTGCTAATACTCCCTCAGGATGTTAGTCTATTGGATTTAACGACAAAACGATGAAATGAAGTCGATCAGTAAACTGTGATCAAATAAAGGTCTTTCAGTGGCATTTGAGGAGAAAAAAGTGACCATTTCTGGTGTATTGATTTGGGGATGCTGAGCTAGAGAGGCTTATCAGACTAATCTCTTTACTAACAGATCAATAGCCAATCACTAGGTATCAATAGACCTTATTAGATTAGACAAGTTGTGGCAATATAGAATGGATTCACTGTTATTTCATTTGTTGAATAATTAAAAAATAATATTGAATAAAATGGAATATAAAAAATAAGATGAGAAAAGCTTTTAAAATTCCATAAAGATAACATGTTCAAATTTTTCGTCATTACATATGACCTGCTTATACTGCTCTGTCTGTGTCTGAAAATAAAAGTGTTCATTTATTCTAAATACAAAACAAATTCATTGGCCCATGAGAAAGTAGAAATTAAGTTATTTATTTTTTCTTGATCGGCTGTTTTTTCTTCAATTTTTTTCTGAGAATCTAAGAATGATTTCTGGCTTTAGAACTTTGGTCTTCCTCAAATGGTTAGGTTATCAAGGGAGTTAAATCCATTACCATTCTCTTGTTTCAAGACAAACGGGGAACGATTCTAAAATTCTAGTAGAATTCTATTTTCATTAAAGTTCAAGGAGATGTTCTTTAGAGCTCTTAAACCCACGAGGAGTACTCGATGGAAAGTCCCAAGAATCCAGAGGTGACAAAACTTCATGGTTAACTGATGACAGAGCTTCAAAATGAAGAGGGTCATTGCATAGCGAAAATGAAAACAGATTATTTCATGTGCGATAAGAGAGGTTGAAACCTTTGTTATCGAAGCCTAGATGGCATGAGCAGGAAGTGACTAGCGTTGACTGTCGCCCGCATACATGCATGGAGAAGGCTCTCTGTCAACGAACCAATCAACACAGTCAGGTGACAGAGATGGCTTCAATGACAATGGGAGATCTAGAAAGCTTCGGCCTAATGAAAATGCATTTCCCTCTGTCATTTCCTCAGATGACAACCCTTGGTGACAGGGACATGACCTTGGATGGCTGAGAGACCACAAGTTATACAAGTGAAACATATTGGATTAACCAGGCTACAACATTATCACTTGCCCTCAGAGTTTTCATAACCCTAACATTACTCTAACAGTGATGTTAAGAGTCCTTTAGTCTCTTGAGCAACATGAAGTCTTAACCAGACACGCTAAATCATATCCTCTGTACATTTTATTCTCTGTACATTTTATTTTTCAAAAATAGATATTTTGCTATACCAGGTCATGAGATTTCATCGTTTGAATAGCTGTGAATTTTTATTGTCAATGTTTAGAACTGTTTATTTATTTTTTTATTTCATTTGTAATCTCATATTCCTTCATAGTTCATCTGGCTGAGCAATGTCAGTTCAAACCCTGAGTCAATGAAATTGCTTGTATTGTCTGTTATAAGTGACTTGTTCATGTACTGGGTAACTTGGATAGCTAATGAAAATCTGATCTTCTCTTTATGACAGTGACAAGGTCTTCTGAACAAGTAGCTTACAACCAAGTAATACCCAACTGAGTTTTATGAGTTTTTTATGCTTGCAACAAATGAGTTCTTAAAGCTGGACGGGCCACGAGGGTCTGTAATTTTGATTTTGAAGATCTGATGATCAGATCGCGATAATTTCTGGCCCCAGACGACCGTTTAGATCTAAATAAACAAATGCCGCAATGTTTCATTTGTTGAAAATTGTAATTTGCATTAAAAACTAACTTTCTTCAGTATTCTCGCCTGTCAATCACCTCTGTACCACTTTTCCTTTTTTGGCGATGTTACATGCGCATAAATGACTTCCGGACAACTGTCAAAACAATTCGGCGTGTGGAACGATGTGCCATAGTAGATATAAAGTAAGTTGATTTTTACTTGAAACATTCTGGTTTCATGCTTATTTTTGGACTTGTTAGTTTAATTCATTAAATGAAGAGTTCATGTCGACTGATTTACTAACGTTTATACTAAATGTCATCATCATACAGAAATCTGAATCGTGGTGTATGAAGCTTACAACAACAACCAACATCAGACGATCACTGATCAGTCATCACAACAGCGGTGAAAACGAACTAATTCTTGCTTTGGGCCTAACTAAATTCGAATCTTTTATATATTCGATCTTTTTGATTAATCGTTAGAACTGTTTAATTTCAAGGTGAATATAGAAGCTTCCACGGCTGCACGTCTCATAACCTTAGTGGTTAGGTTAGACTAGCACATTCAGTTTGCATACAACTGTACTCTACAGCCAGGTTTGACACTGACGTTGCCTGTACTGGAAGACAGTCATTGGAACAGGCAGAACTGATTAGCCATGCACTCAAGGCATAGATTTCTTGGTGAGTAAATATATTTATCCTGTCAATCATATCATTATTTAAATGTTAAACATTTTGTCCTGGCCTCCAGATACTACACGATTTCTGCAACTGTAAAAAGGAAAAATCTTCCAAGCATATACTTTTCAAGTCTTGTAGGTGGAGGTGGCAAAGTCGGTAGTTTGTGGTACAGGCGATAGGGTGATAGCCTTTCAGTCAGACACATGCTTTCCATTGAAAGTCGGGCCTCGGTGGCTCAGTCGGTTATAGTGATAATCCCACACAGGCCTTACATCGACGCAGCCGGGTGGGGGTCGAAATAAACATTGCAAAAATTTTGAGTGGATTTTCCACTTGATCGCCGTATGTGGAAAAGTAGTTCAATTTACCGAACTTATGGTGATATTACATATACCAACGTTCAGTCTGTGAATTCTGAAATGCTGCTCGGAAAACTCTTTGTCGGAAATTACAAGCCATGAAAATAATATTGTAACTGCTCTGTATGGACAATTCCTACCCCAGACTTCTTTAGAACTCATAAAAGATTATTCTTTCCTCTTTTATTTATTTTTATTTATTTGACATGCACCGTTTGACCCAGTTCGAACGTCGCGCAAAATGGCGGCAAAGTCTCCAAGAAATGACAGTTTGTTGTTGTTTAAGACCAGGTGTACGCCCTTTGGAATAGCTACATGTAATAAAAGCGGACAAGAATAATCTTTTATGAGTTTTAAAGAAGTCTGAGGTAGGAATCGTCCATACCGAGGAGTTACAATAATATTTTCATGGCTAGCAATTTAAGCATCATTTCCACCTTGTATTTCTAATTCGTATACCGAACGTTGGTATATGTAATATCACCATAAGTTCGGTAAATTGAACTAGTGGAAAAGGTACTCACCAAAGGTGGTGGGTTTCCTTCCGACAAACTAAACCTGGCAACGCAGCCATATAAGTGAAATAATCTTGAGTGTAGCATAAAACAACAAGCAATCAATCCATTGATAGTACCCAGGTTTGAATGATCAATCCTGCTCAGACCAAATCAAAATTCTGTGGGGTTTTTACTCTTTCACCCTATCTTGAAGAGTTCCCAGGTACTCGGCAAAGGTTTCCTCCTCCCTAAATCTGGCAACACCACCATACAAGTAAAACAATCTTGAGCCCTTCCTAAAGCATCAATCAATCAAGCCTTGTTTGATGATGTGAAATGAATATTAAGCAAATATTTGACGTTTAAAAGCCAGTAACTGTTAATAAGAATTGAACATATTCAATTGCTACTGATCTGGTATTTATCATCTACAAACAAATGATCTTACTATTTTATCTTATTTAATTGTGGGGTTTTATACTGTTCTATTATTTTTTTTTCAGCCTATTCAGCATCTTTGATTGTAGACTGTTGGCTGACAGCAAAAGTAACGTTGAAGTTACAAAGTAAATAACACCCAGTTTATTAACAGATGATCAGTGACAACTATATTAAAAGACAATGAAACCATATCATCAAACAGTCCGAGTTGAGCAGTTTTTATCCAGAAGTAAATTCTTATTTATTTAAAACAGTGATTTATTGGCATCAGTGAATTTGTGTTAGGAAAAAAAATAGCAATTTGTTGTTATTAAGAGGGTTCTAAAATAACCAAGTGAACAATTTTTATTGTACCTGGATAACCATTTGCTACTGGATTATATTGGAAGTAAAAATGACAATTTGTTGTTATGAAGACGGTTCTAAAACACACAAGTGAACAACTTTTACTGTGCCTGGATAACCTTTTTGATTTTATCTACCAAGTTCTTGATTCATCAATGAAATAGTCATTTTCGATGGAATGACTTTACTGAAATCACAACACATAGGACAACTTATACTACTTTGTAAATGTTGGCATTTAATATGAGCTTCCATGAGTAGTACTGGCATGATCAGTAATAATAACAAAAAACGTTGGAAATGAATAGTAAAACATCATTTATTTACAGGAAGAATGAAACAAATACAAAAGTTTGTGTTCCAATTTCCTGTAGTAAAAATATAAGTAAAAGCTAAGAGGGAAGGGTCCAATTACATGTCAAGAATTACCTACATGTACTAATTTAAGAAACTTATAATACATGTTTTGTTTATTCTTGATCTGTTTAATTATTTAAGAATATGACCCCCCCCCCCGCCACACACACGCACACACTAGCTTGTGGTTATTGTTATTAACTGTAGGAATAACAACCTATCAGTGAGAAACTTTTGCATTTGTTTTGTCCTTCTTGTTGTGTATATGTACACAATAGCACAGCTTATCCTATATGTTTTAGTTAGTCATTCATGATATGAAAAAATAACTAAACTGGAAAGTGAATTTATTTTTTCATTTTGGATAATAAAGTCTGCTGAAATTCATATTCTTTTCAAGTATTTTAAGAGAGTATTTTGTGTGAAATGTTCATTAAATGAATTACAGTAAAAAGATATCCACTGCACCTAAATCAATGTATTGTCTTTATTGAATGTTTACACAATATTTAAATTGCCACATTCATTGATTGTGGGCCAAAGTTAATACTTCTAAACTGTAAGTTCATATACACTGAGTCCCATGCCCCAAACTACCCTAACCTTCAGCCAGTGCCTGAAACCGTCGAACTGTTTGGATTGATTGGAGTTAAGATGGGGTTTTTTTGGTTGGTTGCTACTTTTGTTGCCATAATACCTTAGCTGTTGAGTGTGACATTAAGCTGCAATCAATCTCGCAAAATTACATGTATGAAATTAAATGCCACTTATTGGTAGATGGTGGTTTCGATTTGTGTATCCAATGCTATAAATATTTAGATTCCCCCCCCCCCCCCCCATCTTCTGTGCAAAATGAAAATCTATAAAATTTCTCTTTCTTTTTTGAGTAGGGAGGGGTGGGGGTGGAACCCCTCACAATCACCACAGTATTTAGAAAAGCAGTAATTTCAGGGTTTAATAATTTGGTTTTAATTAAACTTGTTAACAGTATATAGGTGGGGCCTCCATAGGTAGAGCGTTGGACGCTCAATCCAAACAGCCTTCCACCAAAGGGTCGCGGGATCGAATCCCACTCAGTCCCAAAAAATTGGAAAATTTTCAGACTGGGTTTTCACTTGAACAACCTATGTGGGATGGTTGCCAGTTACCACCGGAAGGTCGTGGGTTTCCTCCGGGCATAGAGCCCGGTTTCCTCCCACAATAGAACTGGCAACGCTGCCATATAAGTGAAATAATCTTGAGCGCAGCGTAAAACACCAAACAATCAATCAATCAACAGTATATGGTTATACATCTTCTATGTTTAACTCACTTTAAAGTGGCATGAGCTGCCAAAATGTTGATATTTTGAAGTTGTTACAGAATTTTGAAATTATCTGAAGACGTGTAATTCAGAAGCTTTTTAGTGCTTCTACAATGTATGATAAAGTATTGTTTTGAACTAACTTTGGCTTAGAATGAATGAATGGTCGTCCCGGTTATTTAAATTTTGTTTACTTTTCGAACACTATTCCGGTTCGTATAGGCCACATGCTGTATGGATTTTCCTCATTCCAACGCCAATCATTTAATTTTTCGATGGCCTTCAAAGCCTCTTACTGTGGTGATGATCAGACATGAAGGAAGTGTGAATTTTGGCAGCTCATGCCACTTTAATAGAGCTGATACCAAATTGAGTTTAGACAGAATTGAACTTCTTGAACCGATCAGTGTCTACTCAAGTTGACCAACCTAATAGATAAATGTATATCTTGCATGTTTTCGCTATTTTTTTAAACCAAACACACATACAAATATGTAGGCCTTTACACCGTATAAACGTTTTTGTCTAATGCCATGCACTTCACTCAAGTTCCTTTCTGCATGATCCACATCCTTTATCATATCACTCAGTTTCAAATGTTTGCTTTTGTTCTTTAAGTTTAATACTTTCTTCAATAAATCTAAGTAAGCCTTATAGTATATATTTCCAGCTTCGATTTCAATTTCCAGCCTTTGAAAAAAAGTAATCTTAATTAGGCTACAGTGTATTAAATACTGAAGTCACATAGTCTTGATGTTAAAACATTATCACCTAATCCACCATATCAAAGTCCTTGCATCATAAATTTTGGTACGTTTATTTTCTGTGTTTTGTTTACTGCCAGTATTGAGACGTCACCTACAGCAATAAAAAAGACCCCAAAAGACAGACTTACGCTACATACTCATTGTTTAGGTATAATTGATTTACTTGGCGAAGGCTTAGGCTGCGACATGTAGACATTTAGTTAACCGGTACGCGCCGTAGTAGTCCCTAACCTTGTGTTCATCGTTTATAGTGTCGATGTACAGACCCGTATAGCCAACTCGGGCTCCCGCCACTATCTTTGTTCCCAGACATCGCATTTAATATCGGCAACATGATCCATTCTCCTCTAACTTCTTCGTATTTCCAAATAATTTCTGCATACTTCTACAGGGATTATTTTGTACGGTACATCCTCAACACTTATGAGAACTCCGACGACTGAGCGAAATGTCAAACTCACACGCGACATGTTTACACGACAGTGCGCATATGCGGAAATCTTCCCCTACATGGAGGACTCGAGGCGGTGCTTCGACCATCGTATAATTTTAGTGAACGTGACAAATATTTATTTCGTTCTGGAAAACCTATGTTAGGATTTTCATGAAATTTGCACAACAGCTTCGTCTTAGTTTAGTCTTTACGAGAAAAATAATACCAAGTGTGACAAAATTTGTTTACACTAACTTTTAGTCACTCTCGTGGCCCGTCCAGCTTTAAAGGTGTTATCAGTAACATAAGCCACTGTTGAATACAGGGTGTATAATCGGTTAATGCTTGGTAAAAGAGGGGCAGTTCTCTGTTCTCCTTTACCTGTATTAGGTCCTTATGAAGTAAGGTAAATGTGTATGTTTGTTGAAGTTCTTACCTGTCTTCTATTGATATGCCAGGTGTGCTAGCTTCATGGGGTGGCTGTCATACCCTTCAAACCTCTCACTATATAATAGAACACTCTTATAATAGCTTAGAAGCTCTTTTGTCATCTACTCAGCCTATCATATTACACGACTTCAATAATTAGATTTCTTCTCTTGTGAGTTTATCCCAGGAATTAAAGTCTAAAATGACCCCGAGTTTACCCTGGTCTCTGTTAGACGCTTTTGGGAGCATTAACCTCAAACAGAAGGGTGGGGTACCAAGAAGCAATTGATATAAGGTTATATCTCTTGAGGACATGCTTTTATGATCTCTATCATATAGATTTTACAAGTTTTATAAAACTAAGACATGTCTGTTTTGACTATTGGGAGCTAAACATTGCTATAAATAATCCTTTATAATATTTGGTTTATATTGTGACCTTACTTCTTCAATTTTAGCAAAAAGAAAATTGTTTATGAAATATAATCTTTGGTCCACAAATCTGAGAAAAGAACAGAATCATATTTCTGATGTCCTCTCTAATAATTACTACTGTCTAAGAAAAGTCTTATTAATTTGTGCACTACCATTGTAAATGAATTAACTACAGCTGCAATGTAAAACAATGATAAATGTTTCACTGTAACATTTCTCCAACAAAAAACTTTGATCTTTTGCTACACTCAACGTTTGCCCTACCAGAGATTTGCAGCCCTGGTTACCTGCTGTAGATATCTTTCCGTTTTATTGACGAAGCTTTATACCAATCATTGTTATGTAAGACTAGACCAACTAATCTAGCCATTGACGGCAGTGTTCATCGGCTCAGTCAGAACTTAATGAATTACACTGCATGTAAATTCATTATCGTGAGAGGTCCATTGGAATCATAGGTGTTGGTGGGCTGAACTTTGGCCCTGGTTGAAAAGCAATTAACGCCTGATGATCACACCTTTCTTCCTTCCCCGGGATCATGGGATTGAATTAGCTTCTATCGGTGGTGTGAATGGAGTTTCCATTGGGAAAATTGTTGGTGCACGTAATGTCTGCCTTTTTCACACCTAACAAGATGGGTAATGGCTTGAGTTCACAGTTCACACCTGCCTGCATTACCGTAGACAATACAAGTAAAGTTCACCATAGCAGCAGCATTTTTTGATGGCTCACAAAATCTGGCACACTGCGGTAGATAAGAAATAATATTGAATTTGGCCAAAACCAATAATCAACCAAACAGTCATACATTTCATACAGTAGTCCTAAAGTCATATTTTTATTTTATTTTGTTCATCAAAATTTTATCGTTTGAGGGAAATTATTGCTGAATTGTTCGGAGACCAAATGTCTCCATCGTCAGGGACTGAAGATGGTAGGTTTTCATGGAATTAGTAGGAAATGCCATGAGTTTGATTTGAAGCTGAGACAAAGCTGCACATTGGTAGAAAGGCTTGTAGTTGTAGGTTGGCCTTGCAAGTTCAAAACTCTACACAGAACCAGAAAGGACTTAATTTGGCGAAAGAAATTTATAATTAAGTATTCGTATTCACTATGTTCCTATAGGTATTGTGTAATACCTTTATAGTTTGTTATTTCTTCTGTGTTTTCTGGATTTTTGTACCTTAGAAATCATACATAGCACAATTAGAAACTTGTCTCCATGGTTATTTTAGACAAGAAGATTTTCCCTGTGCCCGTGTGTTTTAGTGTTCATAAGTATATATTAAGTATTTGCCTATTTCCCTCTGACAACCATGGAATGGGTAAGCAAGGTGAGGGTTTCCCTTGTCCACAGATTCTTGTCCACCAAACCTACCAACGGCAAAATATAAGTGAAATGCTAGTAATTTGAGTGCAACATCAAACCCCAATCAATTGATCAATACATTTAGAAATATTATGATATGTATAATTCTACAAATGCATTTAGTTGTCCAAAACATATCAATATTTAGTTGATAATATATTGCTGTCTACTTACCAGTGAGTGATAAAAAGCATTTGTAGATTGCTAGATACATTTTCCACCAATCCTGCAGTGATGAGAGTGAAATGTTTGTTCAAAGCATGTCTGTTAGACAGTTGAAGATATGTTGAGTTTAGTCAAATATTCATGATAAGGCTCTTTGTTTACTCTATAAAGCCAAAGCAAATGGGTTAGTGATTGTCAGGAAAGTGGAATTTTGAGAGGCTGTGTAAATTTGCGTTGGGGAATAAAATCTGGCTGTCGAGTCTGATAAAAAGCACTGATTGGATGATGGAGTGGTTTATGAAAGTGGACAGATCATCTCTGATATTATCTCCCTTGATCAAACTCTTCAGTCAAACTTTCCATCATGACCCCATGCTGGCGTGACTGTATAAACTGGGCTGTGGTTAAAAACTTTTACATCTGGTTTTTAATAAAGAGAGGTTGAAAATGCTTTGGGTGGATGCATTTGATGAGTTCTGTCTTGGTTTAATGTGACAGGTTTTGCTAAGGCTAGAACTTTGCAGACTTTCATTTAATATATGTAGACCCTACATGTATACAAAATATAAACCTAAAATACCCTATAAACAAGCCTTTGTACGTCTATATTACTCAGTATTATGTGTGGGCTTTTACGTACATACATGTATATATGGTATTTTAGTGATCTTAAATATATATATTTATGGTGTTTAATAGAAACAGTACATTTTTGTTTTCAAAAAATCTTTGGTGCCATACTTAATAAGCTTTATAGGTCTACAAATACACATAGGTTAAAACTGGTAAGGCCTACATGTATTTAAAACTTGCTTGCGGGACAAGTTGCATTTATAATTAAAGAAACAAGAAAGCTTCTTCCCTCCCTAAACCAGGAAATGTTGTCCTAAAAGCAAAAAATATTGACTGCCATATTAGACATCAATCAATGCATGCAGATGCCAGGAGTGCTGATAAACATATCTTGATAATCTTTAATTTCAACGGTGTATTTTATACCTAACTAATGTTGGCTTGAAATTTCTATTATGGATGTAGAAGAACCGATTCAACATGATTTGGTAACATTCCTTCATCATTGCTCAGACAGGCTTGGAGGCATACTCAAGTATTCATTAAAGGAATATCTCTGCTTCACAACGATATATTGCTAATGTTAATGTGAAATATCAAAGACAATCAATGGGTTTGTGTACAATTCATGTAACAGACTCTCTGACTGGGTGTTCTTTCTGCCAAAGGGTACAATTATTAATGCATATTGAATTAGAAATTATTCACCAGCTGCTGTAGAACTTGTCTTTAGCCAGGACTAGAAGGGAAACATGTACTGCTGAAATTTCTCTAAGGCTCCAGTTATTATACCCTCTTGCCTAAAGCATGTATAATTCATTTTCTTGAAATGGATTGTTGATATTTTTGAAGCTGTAAAATTCTTCTTTTAAGTGTAGGAATGTGTGCTTGCCACAGAGCCATTGTGGGTTCTCTATGAGTGTCCTGTCTTGTTCCTTGTCTAAACGCCCCAATGTTTTAGTATGGAATTTGGAAAGCAGTTAGTTGTACAAGCCTCCTAGAAGATTGAGGTTTTAGCTGTCTGCCGTCCGCATGATAAATGGGCTATTTTGTGGCAATTTTGGGATTCTGTTGCAATGAGTAGGTTTGCATGTTGCAGTCAAAACATAGAAGCTAAAAGATGCAGTGCTGAGTCTTAAAAACTAACTAGTTGTTTTAGGGAGATTGGTATTGGGTTGACAGAATTGTAATTAAACTGATCATAGAGTTTAGATAAGCCTGTGATAAGGGATGGTGGACTGACTGTCCAGATTATGGCCAAGGTTGAGACACAACACAGTTGTACAAGAGCTTTTCTCTCTCTGATTGACCAGTGCTGACAGACATGTTTCAATAATACAAGGAACTGATGGGTTGCAGGTCACTATGTTTTTTCATCTTTTCCTGATGGGTAGCTCGATGAGGATATTCTACTTGTTTTGTTAGAAACATGCAGCTAAAAAAATACATTTTGTAAATAAAAACATTTCCAGGTAGCAGATAAAATACTAACCACTTCTGGTTCATTTGTTGGCTACATTTTAGTACCGGGATTAGGAATAACATTTTCTAACTTTATTTAATATTGTTTTAAGCTATTCAATTGTGGGCATGCCAGGGCTGGAGGTGGGATGAGGTTAAGGGAGAATTTAACTGGAACCTTCTTGATGACAGGGTCTCATTTTTGTGTCACTGCTGATGATGCTGTACTTTTCTAGCCATTTTATGGGAGGGGCAGATGATATCAAGGCTTATAAAAGATGAGCTTGTGTCAAGTGTTTGAGGGGGTGGGGGGGGGGGGGGGATCAAGGATATGGGGATTAGTCTTCAGGCTGGGCTGACAGTATTGAATATCTGGCACATCCACCGATACAATTCCTGCCTTCATTTATTCAGCTGTACACCCTGCCTACATAGATCTAAATGTTAATTTTTACCCCTGTACCTCTATTGTTGTAATTTAACCTGGCCATGTATTTTGCCTGATCATACTGTTGAGACATGCCTTGACATGCTCCTTATTAATGACCAGACCAGAGTAATACCTTCAAAATGAAACAATAATGGGGTAGATTAATTTAAGAGCACTGTATAAAAAAACAGTATGGATATTTTTGTCCCTCTTTTTGTTTCCTTGTTCCCATTGACCTCAGTAACCTGTGTAATATATATGGTTCATGTTGACTTGAACCCTTTTTTATATCAGCCTATCAATTGTACATTAGCTTTTAATTACAAGTTCATGAGGATTGATCAGTTCATACTCTATTAATTTATGTTTTATGAGCCTAAACATGCTTACATAAAGGCAGTCAATTTATAGACAAGCCAAAATAATTATCCACATCCACACAGAAATCACATTATTATTTGTGAATCAATCGGATTAAATTTTAACAGAAAAATACCCCCCAAAAATTTATGAAATTAAAATTTGTTACAATTATTTTTTTAAAAATAGCTTAACTATTAAAAGGATATAGGTCAGAAAAAAAATATTTAAAAATGAGATCAGATAAACCATCTTCACAGCAAAAGTTTTTGCACTGAAATAACTTTTATTATCTAGAGACCAGGTAAAATTCTTTGGCTTAGATGTTGTTAGTACTTTATCATTAGATGCAATGTTAGAAAAAATAATAACTCTGCAGAACCTCAGAAAATTATAGCAAATTTCAAGCCATAGGGATTTCTTTGATTTCTTAAGATCTTATTGTGTGTTTGCGATTTACCAGTAGGTGGTACTACAAATGGTCCATTAGTTTACAGAATAAAGCTCTTTGGGTACCTAAGGGAGCTAAGGGGCATCACCCATTGGGCTACAGTCCTCTCATTTCGCCATCTGTGGACTAATCAACTGTTAGCTAGTATTGATATGGTACCAGGCAACAGGCACTGTGGTGTTTCAGTGTACATCTGGCCTTGGTGGAGAGTAGTTGTCAGGCAGGCAGAGTAGTGAGTTGAATGGATTCCCTTGCTCCCTGTTATAGTCACTACTCACGCTAAATAGTGAGGGATCAGTGTGAGCTGGCCACTTCACCTATACAACAGCGAGTGTTTTGTGTTCCCTCAGTGCTAGACTATTGTGTAGGGCATGTAGAATTGAACAGGTTGACCGACAGAGCAGGGTTAATGTTTTGGTTATCAACTGGTGGTCTGTGACATACTTACCTGCGAATTGGATAAAAGACTGACACAGTAAAACAGCTCTGCATGGTCTATACTATTTTTTCCACTGGTTACAATAGGACAGATATCTAGACCAATATTAAAACATAGCTCACTGCTGATGTTAACATTGACTTCTGCATTCAAACTGCCTCATTGGATTTGAAGGACCCGTAAGATAATTGTGCCAGTCTATTTAACGGAAAGCGATCTACGATCTCCGTCTATTGGATCAGATACAGAGAAAACATTATTTGGCCGGTGATCGATCAGATTGTTTTATATCTTGTTAGATGAGAAAGAAAATTTGTTATCGTGAGAATATAGGACTGTTAAAGGCTTTTTCTTCTCTTCTGGAAAATCCAATATCTTCGCTTAAAGATTTGATCAATTTGTGTGACATGTTCCGACACTGTTTCTACAAACTTGGAAATTATCTATTTAAACTGGAATTGTTTTGCCCTCTTGCTCAAGGACTTCTGTTAATTTGAGTGGATTTTAATATTTCATTGCCAACAGTTGTTTTGCACCCTAAGCAATTTATTTCATCTGTTGAAGATTTGTTGGATTTTTTGTTCAACAAGGAACATGTTTTCACTTGTGTTATTCTGCTGAGTCAACAGTGCAAAGTAATAACTGCTAGAGCTCTGATATAATCAGTGATAAAAATGCTCTATCATCGGGATAAATGAAGATGGTTTCCTCGTTAATTACTGTCTTTGGAGTATTTTTTACCTTTTTCACCTCAGTGAATCTTTCACAAGGTAATGTCAAATATGTTCATTTCTCATAGAACTGTAAAATGAGAATATTGTCTAAATATTAGCCTTTCTATTGTGATGGTGCTCTCAGAATTTCCCCATACCAATGTGTGACTAATGTAATGAAATCAGATTTTTTATATGGTTGCATAGACTTTTTTCTTGGTCAATATTGACTTTGACTGATGTGTGTCCAATAATTTTGTTTGTTGAAAAGGTTAGATTTCACTGCCTGTTAACAGCGATATTATTCTGTCGTAATTACGTTTCCCTATTGATTGCCAGCTTAAGTTTAGGGAGTTGTTAAGGTGCATTGAACAATTATTGATCAGTGTAACTAGTCAGTTTATCGAGGGAGTCTGGATGATTTCAACCATGCCACGACAGATTCCCTTGAAACGTTCTTTTCAGTTGGCTTTTTATGCGAGACTCTTCAAGTGACATCGGTGTTTTTTCACTTGCTGAGATCACTGATAGCTTAATCCTATAACGATCATTCCCTTTTTACAATGATTATGGTAGAAGCCTAGCGTGTTGCCATACAAAATTGCCACTTTTATGACTGACAGGCTAAGATGAAGGGGCATCAACTATTGTCTTTAACGTGCTTGCCTTTGTTAATTACAGGTCAACTGAGTGCTCCTGTCTTGGCCAACGACCCGCTGCAGAAGCTGCCCATTTTCGTCCAGCAACCAGAGGAACATTATTACCTTGTAAAAAACAAACCAGTGACAATAACATGCAAAGCCACCCAAGCCGCCCAAATTATCTTCAAATGTGCTGGACAGTGGGTAAGGGCCAAGCATCATGTGAACTTAGAACTAGTTGATCCAGTTACAGGTGTAAAATACCTACAGACCAGTATTGATGTCATGAGAGAAGAAGTGGAGGAATATTTTGGTGTAGATGGTTACTGGTGTGAGTGTCACGCTTGGAACCATGTCGGAGGCTCTGGGACAAGTCAGTCAGAAGCAAAGCAAAGTCGAAAAGGACTTGTTCAGATCGCATGTAAGTACTTTTTCAGTAATTTATGATTTTGATAAAACTACTTTTTATTTCTAGCTTTCAATACCCGGTTTCCTCCCACAATAAAACTTGCAACGCCTGCCATGTAAGTGAAATAATCTTGAGCGCGGCGTAAAACACCAAACAATCAATCAATACAGGGCATTTTCTACCAGCCAAGCAGACTTTGGTACCATATGAAAATTGTGGGAGTTCATTGATGAGACTAAAACTTTTCTAGTTAAGATCATCTTTAAAGACCAAAAGTGTGGGTGGAAATTGGGTTATTAAAGTCAGCTGTTAGGCAGTTTTTTTTTAGTCTAGATGTGGGGGGAGGGGGTCTTAAAATCTGCATTTCCTCAGCTTTAAGTTACCAAGTCATTGACAAGGGGAAATGCAGCACTTGTAGTGGCCCTTCACTTTCTTCAATACAGCTGTTTGTTGTTAGTTTACTGACAAGTTACAATGTTTCTTTTTCTTTCTCAATGACCCAGTGTCCCTCCTTCTGTACATGTAATCTGTTTACCCTGTTTATCATGGTCTATTGACCCCACCCACCCACCATTCAATAGAGCCATATGGTCCTTAACATGAACAACCATCATTGACTACTTGCCTATAATGAGCTACCATTTAGGTAATGCTGAACATTTGCTGAAATGACATTAGGTAATGCTCCCATATCTGACATTTGCTGAAATGACATTGGCAGAGACAAGAAGTTACATCTAGCACATTTACCTTTTACTATAATCCTTCAACTTTTATTCTGCTTAGATTAGTTTGGAGATCTCTTTTTTTGATAATCAGCAATATCAATAAAAGTGTTATAGTGTTCATAAAAATATAATTGATGCACTTTGACTTTCGCACCATTATCTTGAGCTGTTATTTTGATCCATTTCTTATTCATCATCATCCTTTGAAAAGGGTTGAATTTCTAATAGATGAAGGTTATGCTTTAATTGGTTGCTTTAAAATAACCATGGGAACTTGAATTAAATACAAGAATTGAATGAATTTCCAGTTTACAATGGTTTCAATTTGGGTTAAATTCATTAGATTAGAAAAATGTAGAAACTCACTGATTTTATGCTGAAACCTGAAGCTAAAAAGTAATCAGTCTTCTTTATGTTAAGTCAATAAAAGGAATATCACCCCAAAATCTAGATAGCCCTCTATATTTGAACAGAATGCTTTTCTTTACTTACTAGTTACTTTTAGAAATTGCCTTAAAGAAGTTTGTTTTAGACGACACACCCAATGTTGACCTGTTTGTAAAGCTTTGTAAATACAAGATAATTCTTTTACTGGGCTGTATACTTATCCACTTACAATATAAGATCTTTAATTGGTAGTACAAATGTAGTTTTGATCAGCCATTCCGGTTTTAAGTTTGACTGTTTGTGTTTTAGGTCTAACTGTAGAATTTATTGACCCCCTGTTAGTGTAGGGTTGGGGTGCTCATAACCATGTTATACTGGAGGATAAATAATGGTGTGGTTGTTAAGCTACTGATATGCAAGTGTTGTATATAGTACCCCCTATGGCTGTCATTACCATCATACGCACCCACTCTGATCTCCACGCTGTGGAAGGACGAGACAAAAAATAAATACGGCTAAAAATATACCTGATTCCTCACAGCTCTTAAGGAAACAATTTTTGCTACAGAAGCTAAATGAAAAGCACCTATTGAAGAGCAATGTTATCCCCCTTTCTTATCCCATCATGTGTAATTGCCCCCAGAGGGAGCTTTCTCAGACAGTCTTATTTCCCTAATTATTACCATCTTCAAGAGAAGCAAAGGCTCTATTTATGAAACTTGCTCCTCTGAGTAGAAAAAGTCAAAGAAAATGATAGTGTAGATTGTCCTTCATGTCACATGTTAAATCATCTCATCTTTTAGCATTAGTTACTGTACCAGAGATATTGGATTATGAGGACACACCCAAATGCCTTGATATTTGAACTGTACCCCCCAGGTAGCACTGCTCAGGTTCTCGTCTTGTTTAAAAAAAATAAAATAAAGAATACCAGACAAACATTTGATATATATACCAAATATATTGTATGTTCCTCCTGGCAATGAGCTCGGTTTCCTCTCCCACTAAACCATATAAGTGAAATAATCTTGAGTGTGGCGTAAAACATCAATCAATCAGTGTCAGTTGTTAATCCTGTTAAGATCGGCTTCAGTTGTATTTGTATTTATTTTGTCTGTTTCTTGGATCATAATGGTCTTGAAGCACCAATCTTTCTAACTGCAAATGTATATCTTGAAGCATTTGTTTATCACAAGATACAGTAGTTATATTCTTCGCGATAAGACTGAAATAATGTTGACAGGGACGTTAAATCTTCTGTCACTCACTCTCACTTGTGGTAGTTATAGATTAAGGTAACCATTGTTAGATGTATCACTGCAGGCCATATCCCAGGTGGATTTCTCAGATACAGATTTCCACAAGTTCTGATTTAAACCTTGTGTGTAGGTGTTGCCTTAAGACAATACACCAGAGATAGAAAACATACGGACTGGGAAACATGTCAGATAGTTGTTACCGTTTTCTGGCACAGATTCTCTAATTTTTTTCCCCGGCTGCCACCCCCTCCCCAGTTTCTCCAGTCTGAATGTGTGAAAAGTGAGGTTATCTTGCCAGTGTTATTTGCTTGAGTGCTTTGATAAGGAGAAGGTCATTGTAAGCTGGAAGCGTTCCTCCATTAAGAAAAGATGCTTGTTTATCATTTAAACAACACAACATTCTCAAGTATTCAGACAATCTCTGGGATTGTTCTTCCCTTGATCCTGCCACTAAATGGATACACAGGTCTAGGATGTTTTCTCCGTTAACTATCATTGGGTAAATGACCCACAGGCACCATCTCAGAGTCGAGGGGAAACGTTTACAGACCTATCTCATCATCAGAAGTCCTATCCACATCTAGATTAACTGTAGACAGATCTATGTCAGAAATGTGCAACAGTTATGCTTTGCCAGTCTTCAGATGTTGTCTCTTGTACAGATAAAAGGTTTTTGACACTCAGGTTTTTTTTTTTGTTGCCTGACAATTGATACCAATGTTAACTCGATTTTACCTTGCTGAAATGAATTCATTAAATTTATACATTGTATAGCCTAAAGGCTAATTATAATTAATATGTAGTAATGCCCCCGCCCCCCCACATCTTTTATTTAAATAAAAATACTAAAATAAAAACATATTCTCTCTAATTTTCTCTGTGCCCATCTGTTTTAATGTTTATAAATATTACGACATGTACTTTCATGTATATATGGGTGGATTTTGTAGAAAGAAAAAGGTCATATTTTTAAATAACCAATGCTTGATAATTGATGGCAACTTTGTCCATATTTCTGATACATGTAGCTGGCTATAATTGACTCTTATTCCTTAAAAATGAAATGTTTTATTATTTCGTTATATGATTGGATTTGTTCTGAAGGATATCGTTTCATCAAAAATTAATATAATTATGTTGAATTTGTGAGGTTTCCTCTTGTCCTGATCTCAGACTTAATTTCACTAATTAGTATAACACCCTCAATACTTAATTAACTTTGTACTGACACCTTTTTTTCACAAAGAAATGCTAATGTTATTGGATATTAAGGGATTTTGGGGTGCAGAATTTTACTGATGAAGAAACCCTTTGGGTAAAAATCAGCATTGTGCAACTACAAATGACATCGTTCAAATAGCAAAGAGATCCGAGACAAAACTCGGATTAAAGTAAAGCCTTTGAAATAAATGAACATTCATGCCTCATTGCTTTCATCTTGTAGTTCAGCTCATAACACTAATGTAATTTTTCGCCCTCTCTTCAGGGCTATATCTCGTTAATATTGCCCCCATCTGAATAACAACCAGCTATGGTTGGACAGTATCTGTTTGACGTCGTCCATGTTAGCCAGCTTACCTCACCCTACCCT
The DNA here is from genome assembly GCA_963971465.1 of Lepidochitona cinerea. NCBI lineage: Eukaryota > Metazoa > Mollusca > Polyplacophora > Chitonida > Tonicellidae > Lepidochitona > Lepidochitona cinerea. The sequence goes on along the minus strand of OZ020551.1, from coordinate 41,916,936 downwards.
TATATTAATAATCAGCCAGTGTTAAAGAGAAACTTATTCATAAACTGATTAATGGTCAAAATTGATTGCAAGATGAAAAAATATCGGTTGGCGAATCGACCAGATTATCTTAGTGTCTAACATTTTGGACTGATTTTCTCATGGCTGCCTGATTAATCCTAACTCGTTTGCAGTTTCCTTAAAATAACAGCAATAAGCTGAATAATAGTTACTCTTGTTAAACCTTACTGGCCCAAGGAATACCTGCTGAACCCAAATATCTTGTCATAGTCGTTAAAGTTATCAATGTATTATTTAGGTGTTGATCCAGCTTGCTGCTATCACGAGACATTCTTGGTGTAGATGTATAGATTATTGAAGCTCTCTATGGATGCTCAGTCAAAATAGCCTACCACCAATGGGTCGCCTGTTCCAATCCAACTCAGTTCATACAGACTTTTCAACTTTCTCTGACTGGCTTTTTGTCTGATGGACACTACTTTCTGGATGAGTGTCAGAGATATTAAGCCCAGCCCCCCCCCCCCCCCCCCATATGAACTTGGCATGTAAAAAAAAATAATTAGGAACCATCAATGACTTTGTATTGTTGATTTGGGGGAAGGGGTAAAAATTACTGAGTTAGTCTCCAGTTGATACAGAATAAGTACTGGGAACCACAAATTGATTCATATTTTCTAATTCAAAACGCACTGGTGCAGAGAAGAGCTCCAAATAATTTTGTTGTTTTTGTTTTGGTGGTCAAATGGCAAGCCATCATTAAACTTCTAGGGGAATTGTGTAAATATGGTAAGGTGTAAGGTAATATTCTGTCTGTCAAGGATACGAAATAAGTATTTGGAGTCTGAAAATGCTTTGTATTTTGCTGATGGAGGAATATTGTGTAGAAATGGTGAGACTGGGTAACAGTTCCTGCAACAGTGTTCTAGTGACTCACAAAATTCCTGCTGACAAGAAGCATACTGTCCACTGGTAGGACAATGACTTTTGACATGGATCAATTGCCAGGGAACATTCATTGTCAGTATTTCACCAACACTCTCAAACCCTTCATGCTCTTAACATTCCTCCCAGAGTGGGTTTAAAAAAAATATCCTTCCAGAATACCAGGGCCATTACAACTCCTTATCAGCCCATCATAATGAAGACTGACAACCAAGATGACATAAACTGGTATCACAAATCTGATTTAATAGCTCATCCTTAAAATACAACCCACTCAACTCAATCTGGGGCGGGTTGTTCTAAAAAAAATTAACTTAACAGCAAGTTAAATGACGGGACATATCAAAGAAATTTCTTTGTGACGCGACGTCATCTAACCTACCGTTAAGCTCATTTTCTTTTCAAAAACATGTAATAAAATATTATTCTTTACAATTTTGGTTTTTTAATGTCACTTTTCATTGGCATCTTTGGTTTGTTGATTTATTAGTTGATTTAATTATTTGTATTAAGTTTTTAAAAAAGTTTCCTTTATCATTCATTGCCTTTTATATTTCCTCCATTATTTCCTTGATCATTTTCTTTTCCAATCCGAGAAATGGACCCATTTTAGATTAACAACTTGTATACACAATTGAAATTCGAGACTGATTAGAAAATGATATCTGTGCTGCCCAATGGTCATATCTCATCTTGTGGGGACCAGATGTTAATGTCATGCTTATTAAATTGGCCTTGTAATAGAAAGTCAATCTGTTTCTCATTAGATCTATATCAAAGGAATCAATATGTTTCCATCAGAAATATGGAAGTTATTTACCTGTCTTGACCACCTGGTCACAGTTATTTACCTGACTAGTCCAGTTCCTCTCAAAGGTGATAACTGTAATTTCCCATTCTTCAGTAACCAATATCCGTCTAATTACTTTCCCCCACGCTTTTTTGTACATCTTCTTTTTGTTCTACACATCTACTTTTTCGCTTAAAGGGGCATGAGCTGCCAAAATGTTGATATTTTGAGGTTACAACAGAATGTTGAAATTATTGGCTATTTTTCTCAAGACGTATAATTCAGAAGCTATTCAGTGCTTCTAGTCTCGAAAACGTACGATAAAGTATTGTTTTGAACTAACTTTGGCTTAGAATGAATGAATGGTCGTCCCGGTTATTTAAATTTGGTTACTTTTCGAACACGTTTTCGGTTCGTACAGGCCACATACTGTATAGATTTTCTTCATTCCAACGCCAATCATTTAGTTTTTCGATGGCCTTTAAAGTCTCTTACTGTCGTGACGATCAGAAATTATGAAAAAAGTGTGAATTTTGGCAGCTCATGCCTCTTTAAGATAAAAATATATTTGTTATATGACTTCCTTCCTGCATTCTACTCTGTACCTTTTCCAGACAAAGAGTCAAAGACCTATTTTATGCTCACATATTTCCTTGGTTATCCACAAGTTTTTCACTAAAGCATAATACATGTAGTATAAGTATTTTTTTTTATATTGTTAATAATGTTTATAAAAAGATTTCAGGCTATTCTTCCTCTAAAAAAGTAATATTGAAGTTTATAATTCAAACTAAAATCAGACCAATCTTGAAATGTATCAGTAATTTCATTCTAGTACATGTATTGTCAACTTGTCGTGTAGCCTTCAGTTTATTTTGTTAAGCTATAGCTGTTTGAAGAGATCCCCTGGGGAAGGTATTTAAGGTGTCTGAAGGGCCATTTGATCAATATAGTATGTCATTAGAGTGTTTAAGTCCCATTTCTTGACTTCTAACAGGATCTCTGATGTAAATAGACTCCATTGCCCTCAAGTTGATTCTCTCAGGCCAGACAGGAACTGATCTTGTATCGATTCAGTCCACCAGCTGAATGACAGCGTGTCCGCTCAACATTTAATGATTGCCTGCCTAGAAAGGATGGTTATGATCACTGATAGAACTTTTCCAATCTGATGCAATTTACAAAAGAGAAAAACATTTAGAAAAGGAATGTTAATGTTCTTAGTCCCAGTGTGACTTTATTTTCAAAAATATATGAAGACCAGATTTTTTTATACCGTGTCCTGATTCAGGTTAACACCCCTTTGAGATATTTGTATTGTCTATAAACTGGGCGAATTCAGATGAAATTGGTAGAAAACATGTCTGATTTAGCATCCATTATATGGAGGGTTTCCAGGTTTAATAGGGGAGGAAACTGGGTTCATTGCCCAGAGGAAATCCCCCAACCTTCGGCGAGTACCTTCAGCAACTCTTTCATATACGACGATCAAGTGAAAAATCCACTCAGACATTTTTGAAATTTTTACTTGGTCTCAGTGGGATTCAAACCCACGCCACATCGATGCAAGGCCTGTGTCCAACTTAGGGACTATCACTGTAAGTGACTGAGCTACAAGGCCCCGTTTAACAAATGAAGCTCCTTTGTAGAAATTGAGGCGCCATTTTTTATAAAAGACTGATATCACTAAAACAGTCTTTGAAAACTTTGTACATTGTTTAGGTTTTTGTCCATTAAAGCTTTTCTTTGCTAGATTCTTCCATTTGTAAATATAGGACTGAGTAATAGCCTCTGTATGTTGCGGAAGTTTTTAAAAACTGATAGTGTTTAACTATTTGCATTTGATTGCCTTGGTGGAATGGTTTCCTGGTTCATCCGAAGGAAGGGGGTTTCCCCTGGGTGCAGAATATGGTTTCTAACCCATTAAACAGGGCACAGGGCCCAAATAATGTAAATAGAATAATCTTAAATATGACGTACATGTATTGCAGGAAAAAATAATGATAATACAATAGATGTATGAAGAATGCAGGGGTTATTAATGAAGACAGTATCTATTTTACCTTGTGTTGTAAAAGCTTTATGAAATCCAAACATGACAGACCTAATGTTTAAACCTGTAAAGCAATGGTTACAGTGTGACGAGTGGAAGTTGAGACTTTAACAATAGAGTTTGTGCTATGGCAGAAAGGTGAGATGTCTGACTTATGTGTATTTATGTAAATGGCTGTACACCTGGCAGGAGTCAAATCCCCATTAATATTCTGCTGGATTCTCTTTCCTGCTCTTTGTGGACCCTGTTAGTGAAGAGTTACTCTTAGTTCTGAACCTGTGTTGCCCCTTTGCCTTGCTGGGGCATTCAGATAGAGGGAGTGTATTTGCTGTTAAGCTAACTGACTGTTTACCTGCACGCTGTAGAGTATTTGTGTTAGGGATAAGCTCTTCTATTCCATACATATTCAGCCTCTCAGTTTTTTTTACCTGTCCATTGGTCTGTCCTGTAAACCGCCCCAATCAATTACCCACATGTAGTGTGGGCCGATTCTAAACTACCGTATATTTTAAATATAATCTTGGTGTTCCTTTAGATTTATCGTCTGATTTTTATAATCAATCTTATTATTACAATTTAATCAGTCAGGGTCAAATATATTGGGTGAGAAAATAAGAAATATTGCTCTGTAAGAATTCTGCATATTTTATGATTTCCAAAAAAATAATAATGAATTCTAAATCCAAAATCCATGGCATTGTCTTAACCTATAGGCCTATTCCTCTTATGAGCACTTTGCCCACTGCATGCATGTTGGTCTCCTTCAGAGCTAATTATTTTGAAGCTTTTTGCATATTTTATGAAGGCTATACTAATGATGTGAATTCTTGATGATATTGTTGTAGACTATGTACATCTTCACATGACATAGTGTCATTAGCCAGTGACAGCAATGATCGTGCATAGTACTCTCTTGTCCTTCCTCCCAGAAGACTGTTTTTACGTCCCATATTAATAATTGACCGCTACTTTAGCAATGTCCGTTCGTGTTAAGCCTAACAAAAACTCACCTTTCCGATCAGCCCTGGCATGACATTTTCAGCCAGGTTACTATTATTTATACACCCCAGACAGGTTTTTATTGCTCCGTGTCACATGAGAAATGGATCATGGTTTTAACGATGATAGCTATATTAATGTAAGAGAAGAATGATCTCCCACTGCGCAAAACTTATCAGTAAGTTGGAGAGGTCATCAGAGATAGATCATCATCCAGTCCATTTTCCTATCCCCTCTCCCATTCATGTTTTTCATGATAACCAAAATGGCCGTCACAGCCCATTGAGTCATTGAACAAAAGGTCATTAGAAAGTTTTATTACATTTCTGATAAAGCTGATATGGTTGATCATTAGTGAAATGATGTGATATCATTCTGTGGCCTGGCTGACTAATATCAGTCTCCATTCAGTTGGAATTTTGATGACATCTCACAGAATTTATTCCTCTTTAAAATGGGTTTTCAGTTATCCATAGTTTTGTAATCTTGGAAGAACTAATCATTCAAAATAATTTTAACTGCCAAACCAAAACGACTTGTAGGTTTCATTCAAAATATTCATGAATGGATAGAAAACAGATGCATAAAAGGAACAGCAGGCCTATTTAGATGCTTTAAATACATTTTAAATGGCAAATTGGCTGGAATGCCTTTTAGAAGACAGCCTTTGAAGCGGATAAAGTAAAGAAAGTTACAGATTTTAGGCGCCAATTAGAAATTTCTCAGAGAATAAAAGAAGGTCATTGTAAAGCTGGGTATAGTTGCTGGGGGTCTCCTGGGATGGGAGTAGAGCCAGTGCCAGTTTCCTATATGTTTATGCAAGTCTTCAAAGGCCGACCTCCCCAGTTTTGTCATCTAGCAAAACTTACTGTGACGGAAACTCTAACCCCTTGTTGAGGGCAAGTTGGGTGACATTAGAGATCTAACAGTTCTACTGCTGTTGAGAGAATCACGAGGTATCCTTTTCACCAACAATAGCTGCCTGTTTATTTTGCCCTCCAGTGATATGGATATCAAAGTTCTTTAGGCATCTTACCATTTACATCAGGGCCCAATATCGGACACAATTCTTTTTCCATCCCTTAAGTGACTTTCTGGAAGAGTTGTGTTTTCTCATGTGTTCTTTTATGGTCTTGAGATTCTTCGTAGACTAAAAATGTGAAAATTGTTAGCTATTAACTAAATGTTTGTTGTTATTGAAAAGGGTCATGTGTTTTTCAGCTGCAGGCTTGGCCACATGGTTCCCAAACACCAGAAACCATTGTGTACAACTGGCTCAGCTTACCAGACAACAATCCATTCACTTTTTAACATTCTTAGCTGTAAAAAGGGACCTTTTTCCAAAACTTGTTGTAGCAAAATATACTTATACCATGTATCTTTGAATAACGCCTTTTTGATAATTTTTGGCTGTGTATAGAATAGTTAAAATGTAAAGAAATAAAGCTATAGATTAAAATGGTAATCTTTAATTATGAAAATAGCTAGGACTTGATTTATGTTAAATTGTATGCTCCTAAGCAGAACAATGCTGTGTTTTCTCTTGTGGAGGGACTATTTCTAATTGACATGAGATATTGACATTTATTGATGAAACAGCATTTTGTTAATGGAAATGTTTTGGGAGCTGTAATATTAATTGGCCTACAGTTTTCTTATTAAAAACATTATTATATGAAGTTAAGACCCTTTCTGCCGTTACTTTTTCAAAACTTAGGCCTTGTCTTCAGACTGATTTAGATTAAAGTACATGTATTTGTAAGTTAATCAAATTCATTTTCAAAATAAAAGGCAATTGAGAGCAGAACATTATTCATTACTATAAACTTGAAGAACTTTATGTTTTGAAGACTCTTAATGCAATTTTATTAATTTAGTAGAGTTTATTAATTCAGTTTGGTCTGAATAATTTTGCTTTGAATGTTCAAAATTATCTGCTTTTTTAACTTAAACAGACCTGAAGAAGCGATTTGAACGAGAGCCAATCAGTACCAGAGTTGAGATGGAGTTCACAGCTCAGTTACTTTGTCTTCCACCTGAAGGTCTGCCACTACCACAGGTATGTATTATCTATCTGAACATGTTACCTGTCATATACATGTATGTTAATAAAACAAATTTCATTTGTTGCCCAAAGTATAAAAATGATACAAAATTACCCAAAGGTACTTCCCTAAGTCTTGTTCATTTTACAAATATAAACAGGAATAATATTACTTTGATGTTGCACAAATAAAGGATACTAAATATTTCAAATTTCAAGCAATAAGAGATTTTATTGGTCTGTCCAGAGTAGAAGTGTGACAATTTTTTGTGTCTCTGTGTTTAAGATTATGATAGCTTTTTATTGTTTGCCTGAGACTTGTACGAGTTTGTCTCTGGGTATACATGAGGTTTTTTATTTGCGTGTGAAGATAACTTAAGGTTAGGGGCCAGAAGTTTGGACTAGGAAGCTCTATATGATCTGAAGCACATTTGTTAGTGTTGAAGAGCCCTTAGAAGTAAAGTTAGGCTTATTAAGAATACTTAACTCATGTACGCCGACAATGAAGTCTTTTGGGGAGGCAGTGTGTAATTAGAGAGCGGTATGACGGGGTTTGGTGTCAGCCAGGGTTTTGTCATGGGCCCTGGACTATTCCTTTCTTTACTGTATGGTTATTGTGGTGCTAGGCAGTGAAGCGGAAATCTGACATTAGACCTACCTGGTATACACCTGTGCGCCCCCATTCTCCTGGACATTGAGTGTTCATGGGATACCCGCAGATCAGGAGGAAGATAAGATCACCGTTGACTCAAGTTTCGGTCAAATATCGGTCTGACTCGTCTCCTACAGAAAACTGAACAAAGCTGATTATACTTGAACCTCAAAGTGACTTCTGGCCCTGTGTCAATGTTGAAGGGTGAAAGGGGACATATACCATACTAAGTTTACTTATCCAATATCTTTATTCACCACAAACTATGGTTAAATATTTGACTTCAAGCTAATATGTGAAAGGTAATTTTAAAATCAAAGTGAATTTAAAGTCTCTTAACCAAACACTTTACCGAAAATTGCTTTCAGTCCCTCTTGGGAGACCCTTCAACATGTTAGGAATTTTTTTCTGAATAAACTATAATCCTTTTATTGTCAGTAAGAAATCTTTTTGGGATTGTTTGTATAGCTATATTTTCAAAATTTTCGATTTAAAAAAAATATATTTCACAATTTTTGTGAGGAATCTTATACTATTAAAATATTTCTTTTGGTGTATAATTATTTACTGAGTTATTCTAATCCATGTATATGCCTCCAAGCAATATAAATGAAGACAAATCTTATTATTTTTCTGAAATCTTTTACTTTTTGTTTGACAGGTCTTTTGGCTTAAAGATGGGGAAGCTATTGATGTAAAAAAGGAGATTAATTACATTATATCAAATGAAGGAAATTTGATTATTAATCAAGCCCGTCTAAGTGACATGGGCAACTATACATGTGGAGCTTCCAATGTCGTCAGCAAGAGGTTGAGCGACTCTGCTTTATTAACTGTTTTTGGTAAGTCTCAATTTTACGAAACAGCATGTGTGCAGCAGATGCTGTACCCCTTTTTCCGTCGTCGTGACATTTTGTTTTCAAAAACAAATTGTATTAAGTTACACATACATACACTCTGACATTAATAAATTTCACATTTTGCGTATTGCATTTTGCTCTCCCAGTATTAACATATGTTGAAATACACTGCAATGGTAACAAACTCTGACTTGTTGATATGACATTTCTCTCAGACGCCACTCTATAATTGCCAGAAAATTGAAACCTCATCTCGTTTGACGAACTTAAAGGATTTGAGAAATAATAAAGTAGGATTGTTTTGAAATACCAAGACCCTTTTGATAAGTATTTTTGACAATTTTATATATTTTTATCTCTTTATTAGTATATTTTTAAAAAAAGCTTTTAAAATCTTAATAAATGTTTCAAGGCTGTAGATTTAAATCCTAAATAAAATTTTATATTTTGGGTGTTCAGTTACATGATGTTTTTTTCTCATAAAAGACGTCTCATTTAGGTTCAAAATATTTATATGGTATCATAAAATTCTGAAGGTTTGTAGTTTGTGAATTGAAAAGATAATCAATATTTTTTAAAAACTATTTCTAGTTCTTGTGAAATTGAAAACAGGATATCTTAAGTAAAAGATTAACTTCTTGAAGGTAAAAAGATGGTTTGTTTTTTCCATCTGGGATGTGCGGTGAAAAATATCAATCAATCCATCTAAGACGTAAATCCTTCAAATGACAGTTTGGACATGAAGGAAGTTTGTTATGTCTTGGTACTAATGACTTCTATCTTGAGGTACTACCAAGGTTAATGGAGTTGGTGTCTCTTGTACAGACCTGACAGCTGAGATTAGTAAACATAATTACAGCACAACTATTCAGAGTTAACCAACTTATCTTTTACTATTCGGTTGATTCAATTAATGTGTTTGTTATTTGCAATTAATCCAACCAAATGTTGTATTAAATCCTTCAAATCTGATTTTCCAGTCAAAATTAAAACTTAAAAATGACGTGTCGAATCTGACTCGGAAAAAATAAAATTTATAAATTTATGAGTGTATTTCTCACTCAATGGCCGTATGAGAAATCTGGCAATGATACAATGTACCATCTAAGTAAAATAATTTAGGGGCGTAAAACAAGAATCGATCAAAATAATGTTAGCTTTGATGAAATATTAACTAGTTTAATACAAGCCATCTCTCTTTATATGTACTTTAACCAGCCAAAGATTGTCAAATTTAACAGAACTATAGCTTGTGATAATCAGTATGTTAGTTTTTTTAGTCTGTAATCTTGTTTTTTTTTTACATGTACCTTGTAAATCTTCATCAACACATGTCATAGTCGTAATTTGATATTAGTCATAGGCTATTTATGACATAAGAAGTAGGGAAAAAAAGATATTAATTTTGATGATGTATCCGGAAAGTTTGACAAAATGTATTGGGCTGAAAAGTTACCATATACTTGATGCACTCTTGTTGGCTTGACTTGTGACTTTTTGCGTATCCTTTTTTCTCCCGCTGGCCTTTGCCTGGTTTCTGGATGCCTCTTGTCAGACTATGATAGATAAGCATGTCGGAAGAACAAAATACATCCTGTATCTCTACGGTATTTAATGAGTGACCGTATACTGTAGATACAAACTATCCTAATTTTCTTACGTCTTTGCAAATGGCCGCCAGGAAGTAGGCAGACTGAGAGTAGCCTGATTTCCTGCCACCTTTAGCCCCTAACTCTTCTCCATCTTACCTGACTGTCACCCAGCCTAATTTGATGTAATTTAATGCACACAGGGAACTTTATACTCCCAAGAAAACAACAAGTCTGGAATATGATAAAGTAGTTACGTGTTTATCACTGAAGTCCCTTAAACTTTTTCAACTTGACGTCCGTATAAACTTTTTTTCAAATTTCAATATTAAAAAATTTTTAAAAGCAGACTGTTTGATAAATGTCAAAATTAAAAAATAAGATTTCTAAAATTTTCTTTATGATTTACATTAAATGACTTTGTCATCTTTATTTAACCATTTACCAAGCTTTTCCACTTTGGTTTGGACTTCAGTCTGGTAATAACCACATAACTGGCTCCATCCTCCAACAGCTCATTATAAAATCAATGAAGTTATTCTTGTCTTCGAAGCTTTTTGTGACAATCTGAAGTGTAATTTTGGATCAACTGGATTAGAAATAGTTTCTCAATTTTGTATTATTTCTGAAAGAATTGATCAGACACATTTTCTTGGCTTGAACAGTTAATGGTGGCTGGTCAACGTGGAGCGTTTGGTCCGACTGCTCGGCTAAATGTGGAAAAGGTTCTCAGCGCCGTTCTCGTACCTGCACGAACCCTGCCCCAGTTAATGGGGGATCACGCTGTGAGGATGGTGAAAGCTCACAGAAGGTTTCTTGTACATCAATTTGCCCAGGTAAGCTGCCAGGAAATTTATTACCTTCATCAACTATTTGAACAGCATGCATTTATAATTAAAAACAATTTTTTCATCATCATCAAATATGCATTTTGCAAAAATTCATTTTCCTTAATTGATTGTTAGGCAGTGCATTATTTTAATTTTTTTGTTCTCTAATTGTTATTGTATTAACTACTTTCTCCTTGGTTTGGATTGTCCAGAGGCTAGTACAAATTGAGTGATCATATTTTTAGTAGTACTATCTTCATAACATAAGTAACTTAATTATCAATGGAATTTATTTATCATCGTTTTGATTAAAACTGACTTCGTGTGGACATCATTAAGGATATTCATAGACCTACTAACTCATTTCTTGTTTTCTTACCTAATTTCAATGGTGCTAACAATATTAACTTTTTGTGTTTTTTCGGATTTCATTTTTTCTCCCCCTTCACACACCCACGCGCACACAAGAATTATTCATTATAATCAGTTTATGCTTTCTGCAGTTTGTGTGTATCCCAACATGCAAATCATTGAAAACAAAAGAAACCCCAAAATACTATTATATTTATTAAACGTTATTTCCTGGGAAGGAACAAAGAGCATATTTTTAGGCTGGCAAACCATATGGGTGTATTTATTTTGAGTTTGAAATGTATTTTTATTACCCAGAAAACCAGCCAAGCTTAACCATATAATAGAACAACAACAGTTTATAGTCCATTTTGCTTTAGTATGTTTAGGCTCAAGTGGAGTTATACTTCATTGTTAACGGTTCATTAGCTATAAGCTTGTTAGAAATGACTTTCTATAATGATTAATAGCTGCTCTTGATGACTATCAGGACTAAACAGAATATGATATCAATATATCCATTCTCTCTGATCAAGCTGATTTGTACAGGAACACTTTGCAGATGGTTGGCCGCAGGCATGTATTACAAGTGAGGGAATAAAGGCCAATAATTCAAAGTGAAAGGCTACCAATGCAAGCTTCATTGAACAGTTTGCAAGGCTCCTGGTTACAATGGATCTACAAAATCCAATAAATATTAGAAACATATTTGACATCAATAGTAGTTAATCTGTTTCAGAAAAGCCAATTTTTACATTGTTATTTCCTTCAAATGCTCAGTTATATATTTATAAAGATTAAAACACATGGGCACAGTGAAAATGTTCCTGACTAAAATAACTCAATGATATAATAATTGGTTCTGTAACATTCAAGAACATTTATTTCATAATCTGTTCATCGCATTTTTTTTCTCCTGATGCATTTGGGAAAAAAGAGCCGTGTCATAATGGTATAGCTAGGATGGAGTTTTTACCTGAGGTTCTTAAATCTAACCAAGCAAATTATGTTTTTATATAGAACTGAAACCTTTCAATTTTCTCGTCAAGCCGTATAAATCAGTTTCCGGCTGACTTGTGATTTTTCGAAGGTTTATCTGTGAATATTGCTCATCATTTTTTGTGGCTTTTATCAGTTTACCGATCTTGACCAGCGGTCAGTACAAACAGTCACCTATTGAATATGGGTGTGAGGCTATCAATAGGGACATCCTTCTCTGGCTTAAACATTAATGACACACCTGAAATTTCCGAGCAGGTGATCTATGCGGAAACAAAATTCAAACAAAGAGGTCGCACACATCATTTGCAATGATCTTTTTTTCTTATTTTCTTTGTCCTAACTGGCCAGTCGTTCTTTGATGTTGTCACCTGTGTGTTTTTTAAGGCTCACTTCACGACCACATAAAATCAAAGGCGCAGCTGATAATGATCATTCTATATTTTTACTGACCTATACTGAGGTCATCATACATTGACCTAGATTGAAATCCAAGATGTCCTTCATATTCAATCTTTTAATGGCATTTAGAAAGTTAGAATAAGGTGGAGAATAACTTGTGGATAACAACTTCTTGGTTTATTGGATGACTATGTTTCCATGTGGTTCTTACATCGTTATCAAAGTCAATGACAACAACAAAATTATTCGTTTATATAACAGATTAGAGAATAACAAGTTCAGACCGGTTCTTAATAGTATAAATTAGTTAAGAAAAGTAACAATACAATTAAGTATAGTGAAGTAAGCCCGTTTAACTACATCGAAACATCATCATCCAATAAACCAAGAACTTGTTTTCCACAAGTAATTCTTCACCTTATTGTCCTTCTTAATGAAGAATAGAAATTTTCACTGGTCAGGAATTTGTATTGGTGTCCGAAGAACATCACTCCGTTGCATCATAAGAATGATCACATTTCTTTCTTCCATATATGGGGGGGGGGGGGAATTTAGATTTGGTAAATAATTTAAGATTTCGTTTATCATACAATTCCATGAAAGGAACACATTGTTCCTTCAATCATAACCAAACTGCAAATATAATTTTTTTTAACCAAAAGCTTGAATTTTAGGAATGTATCCCCTTGTCATGTTGATATCTATGTAGATACTATCATAAATCTTGCATATGCTGGTCAAATGCTTGTATATACAGATCGGTCATTTTTATTCAAGCTTTTTATGGAGGGTACTTGGTTTACGGTAATGGTCTAAACTAGTCATTACTCTTCTATGATCTGGTGTTCCTCGTATCGCAACTGAAGAGCTGTCGTGAAGCGCTCATCTGCCTCTCTACAGGTGGTCTTAAAACAGCGCATGCAAGCGTGCGTTGATGTGGACTACAATTCTGCATGCTACAGAATCATTCAACATTTATGGTTCTTTCATTTTCTCTGGAGTCAATTGGGCAGAAAATGTTGTTGCATGCAACAAGAGATGGATGATTGTTGCCATGCCAACAGAAGCTGCTATCATTAACTCTTAAGGGCTCATCTTCATGGATACTGTCGTATTTATTAATAATGTATTCAGCACAAAGACTAGCAACATACATTTTCTTTTGTTCACGGAAATTATTTTAGAGAAAAGAGTTCCGTATTGATATTGGAGACGTAAAACACATGTTGAATTCATTTATGAGGGACGCTACGAACTTACTTCGATGTTTTTTCTCTCAAATAAAAAGATGTATTTAATGTGTGTTCTTTGACATCCTGGATTGTTTTATCAGAGTATTTCTTCATGCAAGCTCATGTTATAATCATGCTTACATTGTATTGTGTTTTGGCTAACAGAAACCGCTCTCCTTTGATAGTCAAATTTTATTTTTGCACATTCCAATTTATGTGTCAATTGGTTTGCAAAACAGATGATCTTTATATTCTCAATAACAAACAATACAACTTATAATAGCAATATCTAAAACACAATTGGAAACTTGTCTCCATGGTTATTTTAGACAATAGGATTTTCCGTACCCGTGTGTTTTAGTGCTCATAAATATAAGAGCACATACATGTAGTTTGTGTCATCTTTGATACAGTTCGACTTTTAACGCAGTTGGTTGGTTGAACAATTCAATTGTCACATTATTTTGCCTTGTTTTCATTTGCGTTAGCTATATTCTGATGGTTTTGGTACCAAAAGGTGTCCGGAAACTGCAGATGGAGAGACTATCAATTTTGCCTGGAGTAATGAGAGAATCAATCATGATTAAGACCAATTGTGGCTGACTGTTTTAGTAAAGGCGCGTAAATGGTCACCTATTTGACAGCCAATGTGTCATGTTGCGTGTTCATACCATTCAATGGCTGTTCAATCGCCATGGCATATGTTTTGAACAATACAAAATAAGGATGAGAATCAGTGCCATTAGTTATTGTCTCACTAAAATGACTATGATCAGTAGAGAGGGTCATCAAATAGTTCATTTGATTAAAATTCTCTGATTTTTCTTATCCAATAATTGCTTTATGCATTAATACAAAAAAATTTCCCTAAGATGTTCATCAAAACTTTGCCAAAAAACTGATCTGCTAGTTTAATGACAATCACATCCAGAATTAAATTACTTTATCCATTCAGTAAAGATGTTCCAAAAATCCTGAAATGTATAAACCTTAATTGTGACTACTTTAAAATGAAAGCTTTGTGAGACTAAAAAAGACTATGAGAAATGATGGCAGCATGTTTTTGGTTGTCCTAATAATTTCACCCATCCATCTGTATTTAGTTAAGATATTTGATTTAAAGGGAAATTTCTCGGCATGATAGACACTGGGTTAGCGCACTAAAGGAATTCAATGAAGGATGAAAATGAGGCTGACGCCAGACCCTCAATTAAGACAATTGAGTGAAGTGACCTTGACTTGACCTTCAGTCTGGTCACTGCCACTTTCGTCATGAATATGTATTTTAGACGAAGCAAAGAGCCTGTTGCACGCTTCATCCCACTCTTCTTGACGCCAGTCTCTGTAGACCCTTGTAGAAATTTTGGCAACAGCTTTAAATTTTATGCCTAATTATCCTTCGTCTGACAACATTTCTTAACGTATCTAATCTAAAGATTGCATGTCTTGTCAAGATGGCTTCAAAACAATCTGACAAAACATCTTAACTGCTTGATCTTTTTGTAAAATAGTGAGAAAAAATTAAAGTGATAATTCTAGGCTCTGTGCACATGTATTGCCATTATTTTGTTCTGAATATGTCGGCAATCTTTTTTTTACAAAATACTACAAGAGTTAACCTTGTCAGAAATTATGCAAGAATGATTTGACTAAACTTCCTTACAAAGTCATAAGCTAATTTTCAAAAGATGAAGACATTTTTGTGCTTATGAATGGATATGCTCAAATTGTCAAAGGGGAAATTTCAAATCCAATCACTCTATTAACAAGTTTGCCATTTTTTAGAATCTCTTTATATCCATAGGCCTACTTAAATATCTTTTGATGGATAGATTTTATTTTTTTGATAAAAAAACTATAAAAAATGTATGTAATTTCCAACTTCAAAATGTTGATAAAAGATGTTACTTAAATATCAAAAATCATATTTTAGATTCTCTTATTGCACCAAAATGAAAATGCTTAGAACTTCAGCTGAATGAGCCAAGATAATTCAAAGTCGGATGATTCAACATGAGTTACCTTCCGGCTGTTGTCCTTCATATGGTCATGTCTGACCCCAGTCTGACATTTATGTTCTATAAAAATTCATTTCTATTGTTAAAGATATAGAGTAATAAGGCTGGAAACCATGGCAACTGGACCTTATATTTATATCTGAAAGATATTTTTTCACAAAGGCTGTATGTTATGGGGTAATTACCCCCCAAACAATTTACTTTCTACAACATATCATTTCATGAATTACAATTTTTTTGATCATTCAAAAAGCAAGCACAAAATTTTTATCCTACACCAGGGTTAAAGGCTTATTTGAATAGGTTTATTTTCAATATTTTTTTTTTTATTTCATGCAATGATTTAATGTTTAATGCCATTTATTGCATTTTGCATGATATAATTTTTCTGTTGAATCATTGAAATTATTTTTTTATAGTTGAATAATTTTCCTATGATTTTATAGATTTTATATCATAGAGCATTTCTTTCTTTTCCCTTCATCATTCCATTGCATGCTTTCATAGAAGGCGCCATTGAACAGGATGTAGGTAAGAAACTGGCAATGTACCAGTCATGTTGTATGAAGTTTCACAATGTACAAGCTTTTCTGTCAGACTGCTCTTTGGAGAGGAAAAAAATATTGTTTTGTTCTAAAATCAAATTTATATGTATGTAGAAATGTCACGCTGTTGTAAAGTGTTTCGTAAATTTTCATAGATTAAAAGCTTCAACTTGAAAGAAGATGTCGATCAAGAATCAAAAAAACATTAGAAATCTTTCTAAACACTTGCATTATTATCCCATTTTGGTTGGAGTTTCCATAATTATTTGCATTAAATCAACATTTTGTCATGTTTGGATATTTTATAAATATTTTACTGACAATTATTTTTTTTCATTGCACCATTCAAATTGAAACACTTCTGATTAAGAATGAAAATAACACTATCAAAAGCAAAGTGAACAAATCGGTCAGTCATCAAACTATACCATCCCAAATGATGTAAAATCGTAATGTGAGTAGAGTATTATTATTTTTATTTTATCATAGGCAGAATACCTTTACCATAGATTTAACCACCCAATCTATCTACTATACTAATGTTTCAACAAAACCATGCTTCTTCATCTTGTACTATTCTCAACTTTGAAGTCTAATTGTGCGGTGAATTTTTCTTTGTATTTTGGATTCCAACTACTTGTTTTTGAAATAAATTATTTTGTCGGGATATTTTTCTTACACCATATGTTTATTTTGCACACCAGCACAAAAATCATTGTCATCTTTGTTGTTGTGAGACATGTTTTTGTTTTATTGGAGATATTAACTAAATCCTTAACATTACTCACCAGTCAGTCTTTTACGCTACTTTTAAATTATACACACTATCAAATGCTTGGTATTTTTTCTTGGCCAAATTTGCTTTTGTTTTCAACCTAAATAACAGTTACGTAACTAACCATTATGCATGTGTATGTTAATCATTTTAACTTATTTCAAAACACACCTAAAGTTTTTGTTTATATTCTTTCTAAATAACAAGATATACTGACCCTTCTAACATTTTCAACATTACAGGATATTGATTATAGATTTTTTGAATCAACAGTTTGGAGACATTGTAATTTTCATGTTATTAATTGACATTTTTCAGTGGATGGAATTTGGTCCACATGGTCCTCTTGGTCTACGTGCAGTCCTGATTGTATTCATCACAGACGTAGGTCATGTGACGAACCTCGACCAATCAATGGTGGTGATTATTGTAACGGAAATGATCTTGACAGTCAGAACTGCTCTGGCGGAATGTGTAGAAGTCGAGGTAAATTCTATTTTACATTTAAGACATCAATGTCATATCAGTTAAACTTTATTCAATCAATCAGTGAATTAATTTTTTTCTGACATTGCGTATAACTGGCAATACTATCCGCCAATTTCATTTTTTTTTAAAAACTTGAGTAGACCAAAATATATTTAGGAAATTATTTTTTATCTGCAACTTGAAGTCTTATCTTTGATGTAAGGGTTACATTACAGAATCTGGTGTTGTTGATTAAGAGGTAATTATCAGGTAGTCAGACTGGAGTGGTAGTTGTCTACCCTTTCCACTGCCCTCTCTAGCCCCACAGCTAGTGCAGGCGCCTATCCATTTGACTCTCACTGCACCGTTTAATTTGTCAGTCTGATATTTAACCTTTACCTTGGTGAAGACTAACAAAAATACATGGGAGGTCTTATCCTATTTTTCTGTTTTCTGAATTAAACCTAGCAAAATCAGAATATAGAATGATTCCCTCACTCAAAAAATGCAGGCCCTATGGGAGAATCAAACTCACGACTCAGGCTTACCATCCCATCTCTATAAATTTATGAATTTTTTCTGGGTCCTTCAGTGCTGGTTATTTATTTATTCAGTAATTTCCTTAATGTTGATTCCTATTTGCTTTCGTCACATTGTACTTCATCAAGTAAGCCTACAGTAACCAAAATCCTGTTAATAAACCAAGCAAAATACAGACTATGAACTTATTGCCTCGCTTTCAAGAAACTTAGCAAAGTGTCTAAAATCTTTACTGTAAGTCATGCAAAATTTTGGGGGGAAAATGGTAAGAAATACATGTAGATATCAGGTGCACACATTGTTTTAGTAATATGTTCCTTAACTCTGAGCTTTATTTTTTGTCCATAGATATCCGTCATAACATGAACTCTCCAAATAAACAGGGTCAACCTGGAGGTAAGTACAGATATTTCTGTTTCATACACTGATTTCTGTTTCAAAAGATTTTACGAACATATTTTCAAAACATATGCTCAAATCACCTCATATACTTAACCAAAGTAATTGCAAGGAACACTAATGATATACATGTATTTGAAAAACATCACTGTGGACTTTCAATGTCAAGGCTTTTTTCTCACCTGCAAAATTTCTACCTCACCAAAATATTTTTTCGCTATTTATTTTCCGGCTGTCAATTTGATCTTATTATATACAAAAGCGATTACAAGCTAATACTGTTCTAATTGTCCAAGAAGGTTCATATATACAGGGTTCAGGTTAAAACTCATCCTCTGAGACCTACAACTTGAGTCCAACTTTAAAACTTTTATTCTGGTGACATAAATTTAAACCAAGTTTTTTTTACACATCAGTATGTATCTTTTAAGCCCTAGAATTTTAGTCTTTAAACATTGAAATATTTCCCATGGTTTAGATCAGGGTTTTAAAGCACCTGTTACTGAGTGGTTAGAGTTGGGTCAAAGTCAGGTTTGTTTGGAATGAGTTTCCCTTGTCTAGTGATGGAGGAGGCCAATCTGGACTGAAAGCTGTGGGTAAAACCTGTCATAGAACCTGCCCACTAACTTGTTATCAGCCCTCAGTTTGTATCCTTAAGGAAGGGATACTTCTAACATAAACACCTTCTGATAGCCAATGACTACCATCATCCAGCCAATCACCCTGGATTCCATTTAAATATGGTTCATCCTGCTATAGGTTTGGGCTATAGTTAAATATCATCTACTTGCATGTTTCTCTTTGGCTTCATCTGAAGTAGGCTTTGTATTTGAAATAGCCAGTTAAATTTTGGCAAAATTTGATTATCTTCTACTTACTTGCCTCTGGTTGACTCAATCTAGTGAAGGTTTGATTTTGCTAGTTGCTTTCATGCAAACACTAGATACCAGCCTCTATGTTACCCAATTATTATCCCCTCGCGACGAAAGTCAGGGAGGGATATAGCGTTGCGTTTGTACGTACGTATACGTACGTATGTTCACCTTTTGTCATCACTCTAGCGACTTCATTTTTGAACGGATTCTGACCAAACTTCATATATGAGTCCAGCATAGGAATACCTCGAACAAGTTCATTTTTTAGAGTGCCAAGGTCAAGGTCAAGGTCACAGTTACTATTTATAGAAAATCTTTGTCAGCGCTCTAGCGACTTCATTTTTGAACGGATTCTGACCAAACTTCATATATGAGTCCAGCATAGGAATACCTCTAACAAGTTCGTTTTTCAGGGTGCCAAGGTCAAGGTCACCGTTACTATTTATAGAAAATCTCTGTCAGAGCTCTAGCGACTTCATTTTTGAACGGATTCTGACCAAACTTCATATAGGCCTATGAGTCCAGCATAGGAATACCTCGGACAAGTTCATGTTTCAGGGTGCCAAGGTCAAGGTCACCGTTACTATTAATAGAAAATCGTACGTACGTATGTTCACCTTTTGTCAGCGCTCTAGCGACTTCATTTTTGAACGGATTCTGACCAAACTTCATATATGAGTCCAGCATAGGAATACCTCGAACGAGTTAGTGTTTTAGGGTGCCACGGTCAAGGTCAAGGTCACCATTACTATTTATAGAAAATCTTTGTCAGCTCACTTGCAAATTCATTTTTGAATGGATCCTGACCAAACTTCATATATGAGTCCAGCATAGGAATACCTGGAACAAGTTCATGTTTTAGGGTGCCAAGGTCTTCATTTTTAAATGGGTTCTGACCAAACTTCATCCCCAACCCCCATTTTGCGTCTGAGTTCTTGTGTTAGCACGCGAGGGGATTTGTATCGTTTGCGATGCCTTGTTTCTTCATTTAATTTTAGCGAATATGTATTTGAGATTGCCAGTTAAATAGTAGTTAAGAAGTATCTGAATGTAAAAAAACTTGCATAGCCCTGTTCCAATTCTTCCGGTGATTTAGCAATAAGATATCTCTGCTAACATGTTGAATGTATTTTCATCATTGAGGACATGAAAGAGATGAGCAATGGTTGAATAGAGAAATCTTTGGAACATCTTTGATTTGAATAGGCTTATTTTGTATTTTTTTAAATATTTTATTTATTTGGCATTTGCCAGGTTTGCAATGGGGATCGTTGTCCGAAGGAAACCCTTTGCCAAGGTCAAGGTCAAGGTCACAGTTACTATTTATAGAAAATCTTTGTCAGCGCTCTAGCGACTTCATTTTTGAACGGATTCTGACCAAACTTCATATATGAGTCCAGCATAGGAATACCTCTAACAAGTTCGTTTTTCAGGGTGCCAAGGTCAAGGTCACCGTTACTATTTATAGAAAATCTTTGTCAGAGCTCTAGCGACTTCATTTTTGAACGGATTCTGACCAAACTTCATATAGGCCTATGAGTCCAGCATAGGAATACCTCGGACAAGTTCATGTTTCAGGGTGCCAAGGTCAAGGTCACCGTTACTATTAATAGAAAATCGTACGTACGTATGTTCACCTTTTGTCAGCGCTCTAGCGACTTCATTTTTGAACGGATTCTGACCAAACTTCATATATGAGTCCAGCATAGGAATACCTCGAACGAGTTCGTGTTTCAGGGTGCCACGGTCAAGGTCAAGGTCACCATTACTATTTATAGAAAATCTTTGTCAGCTCACTTGCAAATTCATTTTTGAATGGATCCTGACCAAACTTCATATATGAGTCCAGCATAGGAATACCTGGAACAAGTTCATGTTTTAGGGTGCCAAGGTCTTCATTTTTAAATGGGTTCTGACCAAACTTCATCCCCAACCCCCATTTTGCGTCTGAGTTCTTGTGTTAGCACGCGAGGGGATTTGTATCGTTTGCGATGCCTTGTTTCTTCATTTAATTTTAGCGAATATGTATTTGAGATTGCCAGTTAAATAGTAGTTAAGAAGTATCTGAATGTAAAAAAACTTGCATAGCCCTGTTCCAATTCTTCCGGTGATTTAGCAATAAGATATCTCTGCTAACATGTTGAATGTATTTTCATCATTGAGGACATGAAAGAGATGAGCAATGGTTGAATAGAGAAATCTTTGGAACATCTTTGATTTGAATAGGCTTATTTTGTATTTTTTTAAATATTTTATTTATTTGGCATTTGCCAGGTTTGCAATGGGGATCGTTGTCCGAAGGAAACCCTTTGGGGAGTACCTGGCAACTCTTCCACATATCATAGCAATTCAGTAAAAGATCCACTCAGAAATTGTTTAAGGCCCCTATCCATAGACCTATTCCAAACATTTGCCCTTTGACCTTCAATAACCTCAATATGCATCATGGTGAAAGAATGTAACAGTACGACAGGCAGTGTGACATCTTCAAAATAAATCAAAAGCTTCCATAAAGTTTAAAGATAAGAAAGAGTCTCCTAAGATCATATTTTTTTGAAGTTACAGAATCTGGTGTTAATTGATGCTGCCTTAAGGATACATACAGCTGGTCCTTGGGCGTACAAGGTCACAGCCTTCTTAAACAGTTGTCTTTCAATCTGTTTTAACAGTTTTTATCTTGTTTTGGGGAGCTCAGTTTTCTAACTCAGATGTTTTGGTTTGATGAAATAGCAATCTGGGAGAGTAAAAAAAAACTCACTTACATTGAAACCTTAATAAATAATTTACATTTGGAAGTTCAAACAGAAATTTAATGTGTGTTGGGTTTTGGAAGGAAAATTCTGTATATTTAAACCATACAGGTTATTTAAAAAGCTTTTCTGGATATTTTGGATATTTACGGGCCTAGTTGTTCATACCAAAATAAAACTAGTGTCAAAATGTTGAGCACCCACAGAATTAATATACCAATATAGCCTTTGACCAAAGTTTTCAACATGTTTCTTATACCAAGTTTAATTTAAGAAACGCCAATGGCTTGGTCATTGGGGAAACCTTTTTTGGAATTCAGTAGCGTTCTTTTAGAAGTGTATGGTAATGTTGACAAGAGTTTGTGCAGAGATTTACTGATTATGGTCTGGGTTTCTTTTAAATGGTTGATGACCTACACAGATGGCATTACATTTTGCTGATGTGTTTGATAAAATGTTTAATGACAGTAGCATGAGACTTTATGCTTCATTTATGTACCTATCAGATATTTATATGAATTTCATGAAGATATAAGGCTTGTCTCCTTTGAACTGCCCAGAAAGTGTTGCCCTTAGGAAGCTGGTTTAATTGATGCCATCTGAGGATGAGGAGATTTTATCCAATGTCATCCTGGAGCTTAGCTTATTAAATATCTTAATAAGTTACTACAACACTCTAGTATCATACTCTGAATCACAAAGTTAACTCTGATTTATTATCTTTAGAAAGCTTTTTTTAAAAATGTTACTATTTTTCTTAGATATATCTGCGGTAAGGTGTGGAATGAGTTAGATACACTTTGAATGAATTTTTTTTAAATGTCTTGGTTTTTTATTTGGATCATTGACATACAGTATTATATTTTGTGGCATATCATATCTATATTTTTCATAATTCAATTAGCCTGTGGATTTTTTTCATATCATTGATTGTCACAAAATATTTTACATTTGTTTCATCTGTCATCAAGTTTAAGCACCACAGCTTCTCTGTTTCCTTGCTTTATGTGGAATGGACTATTTTTACTCTCTATAATCCTGATATCTTGGCAAAAGTGTTATAGATGGTTGAGTTTTTATGTTCAGATTGTATCAGTATGAAAAAAAGTGTATAAAATACAATTGAAACCACATGGATCATCAGTAAAAATGCCCACAAGACTAGATAAGTGTAGAATCATGATAAAGGCTTGCAGATTAAAGACTGGTACAGCTGTCATGTCCGCCTGTTAGGAAGGAAAGAAGAGCTCTCAAAAGGGGAGGGAAGTGGTGATCTTTTTGAACAGATGTACTGTCTGGTTTCTAACCAGAATCATTTTAAAGAGATAATTCTGACAGTATCATCTGGAACATATCCATATAGCCCTTTGTAACAATATCTACCCTAAATTCTTCTTAGTGTGAAAAAATATAAAGAATTCAAAAAGGATTTTTTGATTCTCCATTCCCATGCCAAGCAAAATCCAAGAATGCTTATATCTTCCTGACAAACCTTGGCATATCAAAGGCTGGAAGTAAATCTCCCCCTGGTGGCCAACATGTGCATTAAATTAATCTTCACTTGAAAGCAAGTGTTTGTTTTTTGTTGTGAACTGGCCTGAGTTGGTAAATCTCAAAGGCCAGCTATAAATCACTTGAGGTAGTGAGATTATCCTCAATTTATAGCCAGTCGCTCATGACTGTGTGATACAGGCCTTTAATAGAAGACCACATAAAAATAGAATGATCTCTTGGTAGATTGCAAAGAGCTTGGATGTCTTCTGCCAGGGAACAAATATCTCATTCTGAAGCTAAATCAAGACCTCACGACTAGCAAAGGAAGTTGATAAGAAAACAGAAAACATGTTGAATATAAGTGATGATGTTTTGGTATTTCAACCAAATATTTCCTTTCCTTAGTGTCTACATATAAAGATAGATTCAGTCTGGTGTATTGAAAGAACCCACTGGCACAAGTCCTTGGAAGTAATAACGTTAATATTCCAACAAAACAAAAACCCATTCATGTAATTAGATTAGTTTCACTTTTTTTACGATCACTTGCGAATATCGTTCTTCCATAATCAAATTAACTTCCAGAACAATTCCTTTATCTTATTTTTTACATCTGCCTTTTTTTTGGTTGTAATTTTTTTCCTCCTGCTCTTTTTTGTTTATGTTTTCTATATATGGTGTAATTCATTTGATTCTGTTTCTCCGTACCGGAGTCAATGAGTTAAATAATCCAGTAGAAATTGTCATTATAAGTTTGCCATGTAATAAACCAATTTCTTTGGCATAGACTCTCATCTGAGAACTGCTAATGCTTTTTTTATCGGCATTACACTTGTTTGGTTCGGAAACGGCCTTTTTCCGTTGACTTGTCCAAGCTGTTCCAGCGAGATGGCTGTAAAATCAATGATGGGAGTGAAAAAGCTAACAGGCGAGACATTCCGATACTGTTTCCTTTAAGGATCTCCATGTTTTTCTTGCGAGTAACAAGTGATGATCGACTTGGCTCACTGGTTCTCAAACACATTTGGCTGAAGCCAAGTTATTATCTAGAGAGCAACAGTGTGTACTCAGCTCTGTCAGGCAATTCAGTTTTTGGGACATGAGTATCAGCATTACCAGGATATCCAGTCACATCATCCTATTACATGGGCAGGTCAATAACTATTGAATCTACTTGATGACTGGCACAATTGAGTTTGGAGAGCTATTAGCTCTATGAAATTTTGTTTAGCTGTAATGCACTTGAATTGAAGACACTTCTACAGACTTAACATCATTAAGGGCTGGTTATTGAGACAACATGGCAGATGGACACGGCACACTAGACCATGAAACAGCTGTCTTCTCAAATAGGAAATAGACATCCCTCTTGCCACAGGGGAAATATCTTAATACCTGAAGGTTATGAGTTTTGCATTAAAATATTCCCAGAGTAGTAACAATACAATAGCTATATCCATTAGATCGAGGACTCCTCTCTAATATTTCAGTATAAGTGTTTGGTCAGTGCTCTTTAATAGCTGAACAGGTATTGTTTGAAAAATAGGTAAAAATGGATTTGTATATGCCATTAGATACTTGTATTGTCATTTACAGGTATACCCTATGCCTAGTGACTGGTAAGATTGATTGATGTGTTATGCCACACTCCAGATAATTTTGATCATATGGCAACATTGCAAGGTTAAGTGGAGACGAAACCCCGGCTTTCTGTGTTAAGGAAGACACTGGTAACAAAAGGATATGTGGAAAAAACAACAAAGATTAATTTGGGCTTTGAATGGTTTTAATTTTGAATTGACAAACCTGAAATGGACAGGCATATCATTTGGTTAAATTGCTGTGTATGTTTTTCTAAGATTTTCCAGCACAAATGTTGTGTCTGATACCTGCATTTCCATGTAATCTTTATTGTACAATATGTTCTGTAGAGGTTTACTTTTTGAGGTATGTCATTCTGTGGGTGGTCATCAATTGACTGTGAATTTTAATTAGGCAATGGGATCTGTAGAGTGTTAGGTGTTCTCTTTTGGGAGTTGATAATGTGGAGCAGGGTGTATCCAGCCTCAGATGCCTTATCAGTCAGGTTTGATTTCTGCCTGATTAGATTGACTGCCTCACAGATGTCCCTTAACAGGATCCCATGACAGACCCTGTTTCAAAGCACATTTTACTACAATTTACTATCAACTCTTCCAATAAACAACACAAACTTACAACTTGAAACTCAATAAAGCTTTCCCTCACTCAAAAAAAATATATTTGAAAGCTTAGCCTGTGATCTCTTGTCTTTGTTTTCTTATTCAAAGATATGTTCTCTTTGTTCAGACATTTATCTTTGTGAATTTAGCAGCATCTAACTCAAAGGCTTTGTTAAATTGGCAATATCAGATGTGGGTTTTGAACCGAAAGTCACACAAATTAGTTTTATCAGCAACTTTTCTTTCTTGATGAAATATAAATATTCCTTATTATCTTTGCTAAATGTTTTTCTTTAAAAGTTTGAAAATAAACTAATTTTCTAATAAGCATCTAATTTTGAAAAAGAAACCTAAAATATTTTCCAAACATTTTTACTGTTAAAATAGAACAGATCAAAAGATTTACAACATGTTGTAAATTTTAGTCTTATTTTTTTCATTGATATTGTTCTGCTTCAAATTCCTAAGCATTGAATGTAAATGCCAATCTGCTAATATGGTAATCATGTTTAGAATAATATAAACCAAAAAAATTCTAACTGTTCATGTGGTTTCAAACACTAACCATCCACCAAACCTACTTATAAATTCTTGAGCAGACCATATGGTACCATAGGTGGTACATGTATGGGACTACATCTATGTTTATGGCTATCATCATCTTTTAGATGATTGGTTATCTTAACAGTTGATGGGATATTAGGATAGGGATACTGTATGCCTAAATCCTTTCTCTTAACACACCCCTCCCCTAGTGTGCTGTAGATGTACCTCTGTCTATGGGCACCCAATGTTCCCTCTCCTTTAGGCCCTACTCTTGACACCCATGGATTATCTTTAAAATAGGTTTATAAACTCTGAGCCAACTTCAAACTGTCCTGATTTTTTAAAAGATATTTTCTTTGATTAAACCTTCATTCTGACCATGGTATGAAATAATGATCCTGACTATATAGCAATGTCTTACTCCCTATCGCTTACCATTACTAACCCATACCCCATCTTTAGATGATCAGGATGCCTCATTAAAATGACACACTCTAATGACCAAACTGTTGCCTTAAACATGGTGCTAAACATCAAGGCAGCCTCTGCCAATATGCCACAATGTTTCTCTATGTCCCAGTCTTTAGCAGACATTAAGAGGCATGCTAATGACTTTTACAGCCATCTACCAAAGGCCATGTGGCACCCACTGACCACTAAATCAACACTACAGAACATATATCTGTACACATATACACCTTTAATACATCCTTCTTTGAGTCTTACATTGCCACAACATAGCAATATTAACATTACATAATACAATTACATTTGGCTTTATGCATTCTGGATATTGTCTTTTTTATCAAAGCTGTTTTCCCCAAAACCATTATTACTTTTTACAAAAAAAATCTTAATCATTTTATAAAATGTATTTATATGTGTGGTAAAACAATCATTTGAAACCGAACAATTTAAATTCAATTATTTATTAACTTTTTTGTCATGAAATTTTTAGAGAAATAATTAATTTTGAACTTTCCATTTATTTCAGCGAGTGAGAAGGCAGATGTGGAAAATATTGCCCTCTATGTTGGATTATGTGTGGCCTTTGCTGTGTTGGTGACTGCTGTTGTCATTATAATATTCCTAGTTAGACGTAAACATTACCACCAGCCAGGTGTATATGATATGGACATTCCTAACTCAGGTAACTTTGGTATATTATTAATGAGATTTGTGCCATTAACATTTCATGTAGACCGTAACATAACTGACATCTATACCTAGGGGATCAGAAATACATTACTTGCGAATATTTTATTGTTTTATATCAAAGAGTTAGAAATATCTATATTTTTGTTACCTGCCATGATATAAAACTCCTTTTGAAGGATAAACTAGGGCTATTATTTCAAACTATTTACAAACTAATCTTTTCGTTAACAACAGCTAACAAGGCATATAGGTAAATGTAAATGCTTGCCTTCATGTAACGATTCTTGGGTACGATGCTTTTGTTGTCAAAAGACAAATCTTATAAAGTTAATGTCCCCATACCATTGCCATGCACTTTTTATAATATGAATAAGAAAACCTAGCCCTAGTTTAAACCTTTTCAAGACTGAAGAAATGTTACCAAAATGTGGCCTACAATACATGTATGTTTTATTCTCTCTTGAAAAATTTCATAATCTTAATCTGTTTGAATCTTCTGAGACCTTTGTTCTGAGTGTTTCAAGTTTTGTGGCTGTGCCAGTTTCTGGTCATGTTTTAAGAATTTCAGCTGTTTGTCTGCTGATAGCAACAGGGTGTAAAAGAAACCATAAAGCTTGGCTTATTAGTCAAAGTGTGTTAGTTTGATTGGTGTGATCTGTTCTTGAAGAATAGAATTTCATTGTTGAGGCTATGTAATGGCTAAGTTTGACTGGGTGGTGACTGGAATAAAGAGAGGACTTGGTGAAATTATCCTTATTGTTTGTTAGTTGTTAAATTGGAAGAGACAAGTACTTGTGGCTAATCAGCAGCTTAGGGATTTCAAGGGGTGACAGTGGCCTCCCAGAAAACCAGCTGGTCCGGATTAGATGGCATCTCAACAGATGTCCTTTGTCCAAGATGATCCTTTCTGCTCTCTAACTACATAAACCAAATGGTCCCTGATAGACATAATGGTCTGGGGATGGGGAACTTGAAGCACCATGGTGAAAGGACCATTTGAAGATAAGTTTACCTCTAACATATCCACCTTCATTAAGTGGAGACTTCTGACAGGGGAGAGAAGAATGATGAATGGGCAGTTTCTCTAACCTGTAGAGTAAACATTTGGTTAGTTCTGACTGGAGCACTTAAAACTGGTGGACAGGCAGAGAAAGGGGGTTCTGTCTACCATCAAAACTGAGTGGACAGGCAGAGAAAGGGGGTTCTGTCTACCATCAAGACTGAGTGGACAGGGGACTGACATTCCTGCAGCTGTCTTGAGGCACTTCTACAGCAGGAATTCAACCCTCCACATATGTCCAGTCCTTATCCCATATATAAACCTTGATATATATGATGGAGTGGTTTTGTGTGTGCTGTCTAACAAAATTCAGGAGGATTATCTTTTAAGACAGACTAGGGAGGGAGGAGGGGGGGGGCAATCAGGGCAGAGACTAGGGACGGGGAAGCAATCAGGGAAGAGACTTGGGAGGGGGAAGCAATCAGGGCAGGGGAATGTAAATACAGAAGTTTCTTTACCCAGCTCGCAATACCTTTGAAACAGTCAGTAAAGTTGTTCAGAAAGTAGACTGCCATTGTCTGGATCTTGCATGTCATTATCATTAAGTGTCCACCATATCACTATCATTTGAAGAAAAACCAGGCTGTTCATGAACTGGCTCACTGTATTAAATTGTACAGTTTTGTTTGCATTTTGGGAGCTGTATTTAAATTGTTGCCCATTGTTGCTTTGGCTCAACTGACCAAGTAACTCTTGGACAAATATGTCTCTACTTTATGATTACATTGAACCTCAGACATACACATGATCTGGGGCCTGTTCCTAAAACATTTACGCCCACCGTAAGCCTACTAACAAGGTTACATATACCTTCAACATTGCTATGATCCGTCGTAGATTTACGTCGGGCCTAAACATTTTGAGAAATGTCCCCAAACTTTATGTTATTGCATGTACGCTTCGAAAATACTCGAAAAAATCAAGCTGATTGTCCAGAAAACTACTATATTAGGATACACTCTGTTTGGGCACTTGTAAAATTGCTTAAGTACCAAGTGTGTTTTTTGCATTTTACAAAGGCAAAAGACAATCTGTAAGTAAAAAGGAATTAATGACCATTGACATCAATGTCATAATGTTCAGGTTCTATCCAAAAAATTCATTGTCAGGAAATTAAGTTATTCTACTGAACCAGATAGGTATCCATCCAAGTGTTGAAAGGGGAAGTATGCATGATGGGTAAAGTTAAGGTTGTTAAGAAAAGGGTTAAAGATGAGATCTGTGTGTTCATGAGAACAAGGTAAGTAGAGGAGAGTCTTGTTGGACTGGGTTAGTGAGGGTTGGCCTGGGTCAGTGATAGTGATAACAAACATATATTAACACTTGTCAGACCTGGTCATTAAAACTCCATGGACCAAAACAGCTTCCCCATTAGGGTGATAAGGGTTTCATATCCACCCAGTTAGGGGGCAGGACTGTAGGGTATAGCACCACAGGATCGGACTGATACACTGTGTAACTAGCAGCATCTCATTGACTTTTGTCAATATACAAAACTCACTGATAATAAATAGACCCCCAATTGCCTTCATGGTGGCAGAATGAACACATCAAAGTAAAACCTGTGTGTTTAGTTACCTTTGACTCAAACAAGCTCATCCTTTTCAATATACATCTTGAAACGCACGTTGAACCCCCAAAAGAAAAAGTACTGAAGGCTTTACTTATAGTAAAGGCAATTCAAGTCTCTTTGAAACTGGTTCTGTTAATATGATGCTCTTATTCCTTGGTACTTTTTCTCACTTTTTACGTGGGTGTGTATGTTTTACGTTTCACAAAAAGATGAAGCTTTTGATTTCTTCTGAATCTTTTTTACACTTCTACTTGAAGGTAAAATAGTTTTGTAAAAAAGGCTTTAAAGCTTACCACATCTTGAAATCAGATTTTACTTTTGACTCTTTGCAACAAGCTGATTTCAGTTTTCCTTGTGCTTTACTCCTCTATGTAAACATGTATCTATATTCTACCTCCCCTCATGGGGTATAATGTGTGGAGATCACCCTGGCACTTCCCCCCACCACTCAGCATGTAAGAGGCTGTCAATCCCGATAAAGAGGGGAGTGGTTTGATATATGCCATGTGTGGAATAACATTTCCGACTTCACCATACATCTAAATATCTACATCCGAACTTAGCTTTCATCTACCATATTATCTCTAAACCATAAGCTAAAAACATAGCTAAAGACATTTTTTTATGTTTTCTCATTATAATACTATTCTGAAGTTTCGGGTGTCTATCTTTCAATTCCTCGACCTAAGCCACGATGCCGTTAGCTGAAAAAGTATAAATATTTCCATCGCAGGAAATATTTGCATAAAAAGAATGGAAAGCTGACATTTTTTGTGTCTCTAGAGTACAGTATGACCAGTATAAAATCCTCTTGTATTCAGTGAATGTAAAAACAATCAAACCAAAACAAAACTTTTCACAAAAGCAGTAGTGTTGGTATTTAATTTAACATGCCATTATAATATTGGATACAGATTTTTAAGGAAGCATTGTCTTTGGGACTCCAAAACATATGTTTTGTTTGGCATTTCAAGTTAGCACAGCTTGGAGTATTGCTTAAGTGGCCTCAACTGAGATTTGACTTATGTTACCTGTTTGGCAAATTTATTTTCCTACCAATTTTGATTAAACCATAGGAAGTAACACTGGGCTAAATTTTCTTGACAGGGTCTCCTACATTTGGAAATGATTTTCAACTGCTGTTATAATCAGTGGTTCTGGCGTGTAAACACTCTCGCACATATGATGCCAATTAATATTATGTTTTGTTCAAAATCAGGCACAATATACCAGTGCTCTTATTTACAAAATGGTCATTTTTGTTGAAGCTTGGATAAATCTAGAAACATATATCTGGCATTCCAAAGATAAAGGAAAGTCCCCCCCCCCCCAAAAAAAAACAACAAAAAAACATGGCAACACCACCGTCTATAATAGAATGATTATTACAATCAATCAATCAATCAATCCAGGTTCATAAATGTGATTTAGAGTTAAGGAAACTGCCTTTTAACACATTATCCAACAAGGGCTCCAACAGCATGTGAGAAGTTGATCATATTTTTTCACAAACTTTGTAACTTCTTTTGCTTGAAACCTATCCTTTGAAGCCAATCTCCACTACCTATCATTTGAAGCCAATCTTCACTATCTATCATATGAAGCCAATCTTCACTACCTATCCTTCTAAGCCATTCTTCACTACCTGTCTTTTGAAGCCAATCTTTACTACCTCTTTTTTTTTTAAACCAATCTTTACTATATGTTGGAGCAATTTTCATTACTTATCCGTTGTATTCTCTGACAGTTGTGAACTTGAATGGAATGGGAGCATTAGATGTTGTCATATGAAATCAGGGGAAAGGCTGCATCTTTGTTTGTATCTGAAGCGGGTTTGGCTCATGTCCTGTTTATAACAGAACTAGCACCAACAGTTGTTAAGAGGCTACTGTCTGCAGATTGGGGATGTTAAAACTTTCCATGTGTCTTTGATTAGCACTCTCAAAGACCATGGATTCAGAAGGGACCCAGGAAATTACAGTGGTTGTCTGGTGCACAGTGCCATTGATCCTCAGTAGCATTTTTATTGTAACAAAATGACTATGTCTACCACTTAACCTTTCAGTTTGTAACAAAGTTCAGATGGTTCATGTACTCCTATAAGCTCATAAAAACAGTTTATTCCCTATGTTTTTCATAGCTTGAACTCATAAAAAGAGTGTATTTTTACAGCTATTAAAAAATAAAGTCCTATTTAAAATTTATTGGACCTGTAAACATAAATTTTATTCTGGCGAATTCTGGAGGTTACAGAAAGTATTAATATAAAACAAAAATGAGAAATAAAGGGATTTTGTTGCATACACTGGTGCCTTATTGGCTCATGTAAATATGTGCCTGTTGTATTTACACATTGTGGGAGGTATAGCATTGAATCTCTGTTAGTCATAAGACATAATTTCTCCAACATTTCTTAAGAACTGTCATTCTTTCATCTCATCCCCATGTTATTAAGACAGTGGTTATTTCTTCAGTTTGGAATGTCATAAGAGAGAGCGGGGCTATAATCCTGTGTGTGTGTTTATCAGATATTGATAATGACTGTATTTTGGGAGCGAAATAAAGAGCTGGTAATTTGGTTTAATGCCAGGGTCCAGCACTGACGCTCAATTAAAGTAGAACTGTTGAAAAATCTGTTTGTAATAGCTGATGGAATAAGTGGAGCTCAGTGATAGATTATGTTCACTTCATTTGTCAGACAGGTATATATTTGGACAGTGTTTAATGACAGTGCACCTTCACTCAGGTACGCTCGGGTGAGAAACGAACTATGGATTTCCCTCATCAATCTTCCATACTATATCATCTGCCATTCTTCCAGTTTATACCAGGGAGGGCTGGTTAAAGAAACACCCAGCACTTTGGCTGGCAAAAACCATAAAGGCATTCTTCTTCTGATAACCTCTTAGCTTTAGATGTAGTTGGTGCGAGGCTGGCTTTTGTTCCCAAATTGCACCCTCAGAGCTAGGGGCAATTTTGTTGATTTGACATTTCTACCTCTGCAAAGTATTGTTTGTTTCTGAATACCCATAGAGGTTGATGGTTTGTTTAGTGGGGGGAGACCATGGTTATATGTCCCTGTAAATCTAATGCTTCCCTTCTGTTTCTTTATCTTAATAGGCCATCAGTGGTTTACCAAATTCTATTGTCCAGACTTAGTCTGACTGTACACTAGGTAATAGATATTCTCTATAATTGTCTACCATTATATACTGTATCTTTAATAATCCAAGGTCTTTCAGTGCAGTTTCATGTTGTTGTTTTTGGGGTAAAAAAAATGTTTAACAATTCACCGGTATAGGTGTCAAAACCTTGTGTTGTTAACAAACAACTAACTTTGTTGTGATGCCTTAATTTTTTTTCATTAATTTAGCTCACTTTGAAATAATATTTCTGTCCAGAAGGTTTTGCAATAGTTACATGTAAGAAAGTCAGAGAGAGAGATTGATTTTTCTTAACTCATTTTTCACATAATGAAATTGAAATGTCATTTTTGATAGGGTATTGTTTTGAGCTGTCATTAAGATAGTGTGATTAGCTAACTTGTCTGCATGTATATGTGCTTGTAGGTCATATATGTACTACAGAAAAAAAGGTTTTCTCTGGGTCAAATATTGTTCTGATTGCAATCATGTGTGAGATAGTAATTAAAAATGGTAGTGTTTATTCTTGTATGAATTAATTGTGTAATGTGACGTGCTATATGGAACTGTATGACTGTTAATTAGTTAGTGGATAGAGAAGGGTTCTAGAGTGGCGTTGGCTTGTGCTGTAGTCAGAGTTGAAATGGAATTGAGGGCAACTAGGTTAATTGATGAACAAATGGATTCGCTACCACTTTTATAACCATTGTTTATTAAGGAGGTAATTTCAATTTCGAACACAATTACCCAAACAAGCTTTAATTGGGGCTGTTCTAGAGTTGTTGCAAAAAATCCTCCACTACTATAACTCTTAAGCCCATGGATAATAAACAGTCATTGGTCAGTGTGGAAAAAGCCAGGCTGTTAGTCAATGAGTAAACTGCAGTTTCCTGATTCACTTCACTCTCTTCCATTGATCTAATGAGCCCTCAAATGTCACTGGTTTAGTGTCAAGTGTTTATCTTTACTGTTTAGTTCTGTTCAATTCGCCCATTGCAGCCATCACAAATGATGGATCACTCTAAGTAATCAATAAATAGTGGAAATTCCAAACTGGACTGGAAAATGACTTTGATCCCACTTCTGACACCAAATTCTCCAACATAACAACTGAGTGTTAGTGCTAACTTAGACTGGTCATGCACAGTTGACACTTGATACATCCACCAGTCGATTATTAGTTGTGACACTTTATCATTACTTGATATGTTTTCACAATGAGTAAGAATTTTGGTTTTAGGAAAAAATGGAGATGGACTATAATAATGATGATGGTTAATAAACCAAAAATTCTGTACCAAGGCTTTTAAGTGATGATCTGATGAACACTGCAGAACACACATGGCTTTGGGCTTTTGACTTGCAACAGAAACTTTTAGGTCATGAAATATGAATCCAAAGCTAATCTTGAGCCGGACAGGCACTTTCAGATAGATTTTGGTGAGGTTATATTACCCCTTGTAGAGAGTAACTTATCTCACAGACGTCTGGCAAGGCATATCTCTTGTAACATCTAGCCATGGGAAATAGAGTTCCATAAAGTCATCTGTCAGAAATATTGTGGTCAGCTCAAGCACTTAGATCTAGAGCTTTAGACATAATTGCTTTGGTCAAAACTGCCCCCCTGTCAGCTCAGACTGGTCATTTTGCCAGGATTGTGTATTGGACATGGGGTATTATCAAGGGAAACTCTTGACTGAAGGTTTCATCTTGCTAGCAATGATGAAGAATCACACAGGCTTGTCAAAAACCTATTCTGACAGATCACTGATAAAACATGTCCCTAACTTATTATTTTTCCATTTTTCACAGAGAGCCATCTCCCACCTCTGGACAATGAAGTGAAGAAAGTGAATAAACAAACACAAGGTCAGTTCAATGTCATAAATACCATATCACTGGTGTATTGTGGTACTTCTGGTGTCTCCTACACAAGCCACATACCATCAGCATTTGGAGGCCATCAGAGGCCCTTCTGTCCCCACTTTACATTGCTGCCATATGCCAACAAGTCATGTTTGTTTGCACACCCATTGTGTGTAAAAGGTGAGGGCAGTTAGGGGCTGGAAAACCCAAGAAAAATGTCAGAGTGTGAAAAGAAAGTCAAAGTGAAACATTATGGGGGGAAATGATTCAAAGGGAAAATAAAACAAACAGCTCTTCCCTCAAGTGGAACACTTGAACCATTTTTGATATGCTTTTTATGTCTCCAACCAGAAATCATAGCAGAAACTTCATCATCAAGAGCATGGGTTCATTTGGTCAAAAAGGCCACAGCTATTAAAATAAGAAATATACTGCATTTGACCAAACACATCACATCAATGAACTCTATCATCTTAGAAAGTATAAAAATATTTCAATAAACAGAAAAAAGTATATTTTATAAATCTGAGAACAAGTCTTTAACTATGATTTCTTCATCAGATATAAAGAAGTAATAGTATCTTAAAGGATTTATGAACAGGATTTAAAGCTGATTTGTGTTTGTTTTTGGACTAAATGTATATATGAAAAACATCAGTTGAAACGAAACAACCTTCGCGATAGTTCCCTGGTAGTCAAAAAAAGAACGGGGAGGAAATATGCATATTTTCCGTATTTTTCGTAATTACTCGGAAAAATTACGTCATACACGACCTTCGATGTGTACAAACTGCCAGGAAGACATACTGAGACAGCAGAAATCGTTTATTACGCCATCGCTGTGAGGGTACGTACACAACGGAGGTCGAGTTTGACGTCATAAGTCTCTGAGATAATTAACTTTCGTTAGCATTGTAGATCGGCAAACGTAGCTTGAATTTTGTATGTGCTGCGACCGAAATTTAATTTTCTTTTTGCTCAGACTTTTAAAGTACATGTTCTACAACACACTTAACGCAAATTAGAAAATATTTCCAAAGGCTGTTCATAAATCCTTTAAGCAAAAAAGAAAACACATCTCTTGTCACTGATTCTAAAAAGCTGTAGATTGTGTCAATTTCAAGTTCAACTCAACTCTCCTGACTTGCTCAAACATTTTCAGATTCTCTTCATTCCTTACACGTTCTCAGACAGGGAGCAAGATATGTCAAAAGTCATATCAAAATGCCAAAGCTGTCTGAACATCCTCTCCTACAGTCTGTTTTCGATACTCTGCCTTTTGTTACAATATACTCACAAAATCTTTTGGAATCAAAGCAATGGAATTTTCTTTTTCTTTGAACATATGACACATTAGAAATATTTACATAGTACTTCCTCCAGTTCAAAATTTTAAATTAACAAATAGTTTTTTTTTTTAGATTTTTTTTGCGCAGGGGAGGTTGTGCTTCACTGAACATATAATTGACCTGGTTTTTTTTTTTTCATTCATTTATTAATACACTATTGAATTTTAAAACAAATGCTATCATACCATATGTAAAAAATACTTTCACTGAAATAGCTTGTTAGTTTTGGACTCTTATTTCCAGGAAGGCTTAAATTGGTATGCTTATTGACCAACATGCCTTGTAACATTAACAATGCAACTGAGCCCAGATTGTTTGAAGTTTAATGAGCGTAGAAATTCATCGCTTGTGATGATTAGTTAGTGAGGTTTAATTTATAGTCTGTAGGCACATGTGAACACCTCATAAATACTGAATACATGATGGGGGTCCATACAGGTAGCTCATGAATAAACTCACAGCTAAACAACTTAACATCTAAGTAGGCAGGTAACTACACCAATATGCCTGTAAACAAGGGAATAACTACACCATCCTGCATGTAAGCAGGTACAAAGACTCGGGTAATGAGCCTATGATGAGGCTTGGCTCAGGTAGGCACATGCCCCCATCACCTGGTCTTGAAATGCAAAGTCAGGCTCTGATGTCCTTTGTTAGCACAGCGTCACACTGCGCGCTTCATCCCAGGTAATTAAGCTGTTGACAGGTTTCTGGTTGTAAATGTACCTTGTTGTCAAACAACTCACTTCTTAAAGTCTCTCCAAAAAAGCTGATGTCTCTGAATTAATTAAAAAAGTTCATTCATGTACTTCAATGGTTCATCTTGACTTTCACAGGTTTTTTTTTCGCCTTATCTAATTCTGCCTTTCTCTTTCATCTTTTAAGCTAATTATTCCTGTAAGTCAAAGCTTTAAAAAAAATTTGGTTGACTTTTTCTCTTTTAAACCATCTTGAAAGAAGATTACATGTGTTCTATGATATTCAGTGAACTCTGTTTGCTTACCCTAGGCTTTGAAAAAAGTTGACTGTTCAGCATCAAGAGAAGTTTTAAACCTTTTTATTATTCTAAGAAAGTCATTTAGGTCTTTGAAAGATGTTGCATTTGTGTGTGATTTTCTGTGTTTTATTTTCCAGATATGGTATCAGTGCAACCAGATTTGACGCAGACCATGATGGCAGTTCGCACCCCAAGTCAGATTGATTCACCACATAGCCCTAACAATAATCATCTCAGCTCTAAAGAAAATTTACCAACATATGCTGAAATAATGACGCCAGCAAACAGAAATTCTGGTACTTTAGGAAAAGGCAGTAAAACATTACCAGTTGACCCGTCACCCAATCACAGCCTGAAAAACAGTGTTGACAAATTGACAATAAAAGACAAGTTGGCTTTGAAGGTATCTCCTTCTGAAAGTCGCCCTTTACTGAGTGGGCAGGAAGACCTTGCCAATCGTCTCTCATTTGTGACATCACAGTTGCCTAGTAACGTTGACATTGAAGCTGTTGTGTGGACAACCATGGATTGGCGGGGAGGAAGACTCAGTTTACCAAATACAACACAAAAAGGTACCTTTTTACATTTTTGATTTATTCATGTATTAACTCAAAATTTATCATTATTGAAAAAGATTTGAACATATTGTTATACATTTTAAAAGAAGATTTATTAACATTTTTCTGCTTTATTGATTTTTCCTATCATACATGTATTTGAGGGTTATGATTATTAGTATTAGTTTTTCTGTTGTAACATATTTTAAGAATAAGCTAACCAGTTTTGAGGTTATCTTTACTGAATGGTTGATGTGTATAAATCTGTACAGAATTGTCCCAATAATTAGCTAGCCTCTATCCTGGGTGGCCTTGTTTAAGATATTTTATCATTATCGTGACTTACAGTGACATCAATCTACCTGTGTTTTTTATGCCTGGTTATAGTTTCAACAAACAACTCGCAAGAAAACATGTAATTATCCTAACATTTTATCATTCTATGTGCCATAAATTCCAATAGTAACATTAGGGGTAGAACAATGGTTGAAAAATGCTACAAATATTACAACTGTGTGGTGCGAGTTCAGTTAAGATCATGGAAATATTCTGACTGACCATGACACCATATTAGTAATACAATCTTTAGCAATCAATCAAATGGGCATCACAATTCTTTTGCAATAACTTTGGGTGAAGGATATCTTAACTGATGGATACAAATGATCCTGTCTGTCATTCAATATGTTATATTTTCATTTAACAAACTCTTTCTGGATTTACAACTTCTGTTATATTTAGGCGCAAGGTTAACAGAATATAACAGAAGTTGTAAATCCAGAAAGCGTTTGTTTAATTTTATACTTTCAACTTCTATATGCCTCTCAAACAATGTTAAATTTGGTTGAAACTGTACCTCAGTCTCCCACCGTCTATAAGCTTCTGGTTTTAGAAGACTTACTGTAGGGGACTCACCTTTCTTGATGATTTTTGAAACTGTTTACAAACAAAAACCACAACCCTGTCTAACAAACTGGTTAGGCTTCTTTGAATTGGCAGCTTATGAAATTGCCTTTTTTTACTACTGTTAATCTCATGTTTTGTGCCAAAGCAACTTGTCAAATCTTGTCACTATAAAAATAGATTACTTTACTAAAACAAGATTTAAATGCTTTTAACCTCGCTGTATGAATTGGCTTGACAAACTAGGTAGTGGTGTTAAAAGCTACACTTAAAACGCGTGACAATAAATTAGAATTAAGAAGTTTAATAAATGACATTGTCTTTGTTACTGTGTTTATCTCTGATCCTTGAGGCTATTTAGGCTAAAAGACCAAGGTGTGGTAGGATGTATTTAACATAAATATATCTCACCTGGCAACTAATAGCAAAAGTTCACATATGAATATTTATATATTTTTTCAAGTCAAAAAAATGTAAAAATTATCGAAATACTGAAATCTTGGTCTGGGTTAGCTGGCTCATTTACTCTCCCTGCCCCTGAAGGAAAAAAAAGAAAGCTTTGTCCTTTTTTTTATTTTTTTTAAATTTTTGTGTTATTTTATTTCAGCTGGTGTTTGTTTGACAATACCTGAGGGTGCAGTAAGGAAAGGACACACAGAAGATTTATTTATGGCACTTTGTAGAGATGATAAAGACAGGCCAAAATTAACAGGTAGGTTTAATTGTTAGATAAATAAAACAAAAATACTCTCGGGAAATGTCTGGTATTTTCAATAATTTGTTCATCCACAACAATGTTGATATGATATTGGGCTCAAAATTTGCATAACAGAACCTTTTCATCCTTCATCACATATTTATTGTTCAGTTATTTTCATTTCAATATCATTCATATTTTATTTCTCTGCATTTCAGACAAACAGACAATATTAAGTCCTATAGTATTTTGTGGTCCGACATCGGCAGTGTTTAAGAAGCCTGTAGTATTATCAATCCAGCATTGTGCCAGTATGAGACAGGGTGGATGGATATTGTCTGTCTATACCAGTGATACACCTACTGATGAAGCTCCTCAGTGGCAGGTAAGAGAATGTCCATTTCACGTTTAGTTCTTATTTGTAACATATCTTATCTTAATAAATAGATCTTACGCTGAAATATGAAAATACATGTTCTAATGGGCTTGGTTTAAGCTCTGCGTGTATAAGAGAAACTAACAAGCGAAGCGCTCCCAACAGGGCCAGGTAGCTTAGTTGGTAGAGCGGTGGGACGGTAACCCTAAGTCGTGAGTTTGATTCTCACCCTGGAATTTTTTCCGAGTCAATTAGAGTTAGTTATTTACTAGTTCTGAAATATAAAGGCTTCAGGCTGATTGACCAAGGATTAAAGCTTAATATTTAAATAGCGAATTTAGACTGACAAAATTATTTGTTCATTTTCATTTTAAAAAATTCTCACAAACTTTGTTACCAGTTTACATGAATTCATGTTTCTTCCCTTTTACAGAAAACAGTAACGCTTGGTCAAGAGACAATCAACACACCTTTGTATGCCCAGCTTGACCCAAACCATGTTCATATCATGACTGAACAATTAAAACGCTATGCTGTCATTGGAGAATCAGTACCTGGTAATCGAGCTATCAAAGTGTTACGATTGGCTGCCTTTGCTCCAGCCACGCCCCCTTCAATGGATTATAATATTAGAGTGTATGTAGTGGAAGACACACAAGATGCCTTAGAGGTATACATCTTATATTTGCATTCTGAAAAACCAGTCAATCAAGCATTGTTTACAACCTCAAATATATTTTTTTCTTTGCCATGTCAATAGTCTTGTGGTGTATTGGAATGTAAAATTCTTTTTCTTTTGTCACAGTAACCATCTATCATGAGGATTAGAAAATTATTATCTATGTGGTTGTATATGATGTATCTTAACTGTGATCTTTTTGTTACTTTTAGGGAGTGTACCAAGTTGAGAGGAAGCTTGGGGGTCGAGTTCTAGACAAACCCAAACAGATTTTATTCCAAGATGGTGGAAATAATTTGTGTCTCACAATAGAAGAGTTATCGTTTGGCTGGAGAAGTAAATTAGCTGCTAATTATCAGGTAAAAATCAATTTATTTTGCTTGAAACCAAGAAAAGGTCCAATAAAAGACCCAGAATTGAAGGTGAAATTTTTTTTAGAACTGTTAATTCAATTTTTTTTTATTCCATTTTTCACTTTCTTTCTGTTGTACTTTTTAGACCTTATCTCTTTGAAGTGGGCTGATATGTTCTGGAATTCAATGTATTATTGTTAAGAATTTAGATTAATTCTCATTGTATCCACATAAATCCTGACCTATGCTCTAAGGGTAACCTTCCTACCCAGTCTCATACACACATTAAAAAACTTGGGTCTTGGGTATAGTTAGAGAATAATACAGCAAAAAGCTCAAAGAGATTGACAATATTGACTTAGGTTGTCACTAATGGAGGTAGAAGACTGATTAAGAGGGTAGAAAATTCTGTGTCACGTTTCAGTTGGGTAATGGTTAGCATGATGAGAGAGAGAATGTCTGTGCACAATAGACCTGGCAGATGACAACCTTCATGGTCAATACCCTGGCTAAATACTCACTAGTGTCCCCACGCTCGCAGCTCCTCGTCCACCCAATCAAAAAGTGGTGTCTGAAACTCACCCCCGGCAAAATCTAAACAGACAAATATTTGGAAGGGTCTTAGATAGGGAACAGACTGAGACGTTATTAAATTTCCCACATTGTCCCCCCTTTCTTATGGAAGGTCACCTTGCCTCGCCAGCAAGTCATAAGAAAATGATGACATGTTGTTGTCGTACAGGTTGGATTTCTTGTGAGTGCATTCTGTCTGCTTAAGTATGGATCTGTGACAATTGTGGGAGGAACATCGATTATTTGCTCTCAGTGAAACGTCGATGAAAAAGCTTTTTATCGTACGTCAATTTTTCTGATGATAGGTAGTTGGCCTTCTATGTTTTGCCCTCGGACCAACACGAGACAATTGTTTGTGCAATCTGAGGCAATTGACGTCTGCAGGGAAAATGACAACATGTTAATAAATATTTGCTTCCGTGTTTGCGATTTGTGCATCAGGTTGACATGGATCTTAACAAAGCTTTATTTTCATTGGCCGAGGACACAAACACGGAACAACTCCAAACTCTACAAATAGCAATAATTACCAACAGGAAATTAATAGCGGAGGAAATCTTCCCTTCTTTCTAGCAGACAAATATAATCCCCTGAATGGCTGTAGCAAACGTCATTAAAAAGATGTACCATTTGTTAGTCGGATTTAACCAGCAGAGTCTGTTTGTTCCGTGGGTTTTATGAACCCATGTAATTATAATCTCCCAAGACGTACAATAGCCTCTTAATGTTAGGTTGACCGTGCCATCTGCCAATTGTCTACTCTGAGATTAGCTTGTTTTCAACTCAAAGAGCACTTTGTGCTAACACAGTTTTATTTCTTTTGTTTTATTTTATCCACATTTTTCCATAAATAACACTAGAATGTTTGAAGTCTAGGCCTATTTGATATAAAAATAAACTCCAATAAGAACTTCGAAGGAATTAAAAGTTTCGGTTAAAGAGTAAAAGTGTTACATATTATTTTTGGAAAGTTTTTCAGTCTGTGATATGAAAATTGCCTAAATTTACCCTGGGGTAGGCCAGGGTAAATTTCCAAACTTTCCCTAAATATTCCCATATCTTGCTGAAAATATAAATCAGTGTACATGTATGTGCATGTACAAACGTCTAAATGATATGCCCCTTTTTAACCCAATGAGAAACTTGTCTCCGTGGTTATTTTAGACAAGAAGATTTTCCCTGTGCCCATGTTATATAGTGTTCAAAAATATATAAATATTAAGATCAGTTAAATAAAATTTTAAAAACTCTGATGTTGTTGTTTGCAGGAAATTCCATTCCGGCATATTTGGAGCGGTAACCAGAACAACCTACACTGTTCCTTCTCTTTAGAAATGATAGAGAGAGCTCAACAAGATGTCACATGTGTTATCCAAGTCTATCAAAAGGCTATCCTTAACAATAGACAAGTCTTACATATCACCAGTTGCCTTAAAGAGGTCAGTTTTTAAACACTTTAACGTTTTACAATGAATAAAAATAATGAATTTAAGTGTTTATTAACATTTGATTTTGCATAGAAAAGCAATGTGTTGTTGTAGTAAATTTGTGTTAATTGTCTTCCACAAATGTGTGCTGTACTCTATTAGTAGGTCTACCTATTTACTTTTCCAAGCTGAAAAGCTCAACTTTATACTATAGCCTAAACATGAATTGTTTATTTCCAAAAATATTTCTAGAAAAAGAAGCTATCATTTTTGTATAATAAACATTTAATAGTTCATTGATTTGATTTTACAAAAGATGCAAATTTGGAAAAGATAACATCATGGCTGACCTCTACACAATGTACATACAGCTAAAATGAGTTACAATTATGTGATATATTTAATTGTTTTTGTTTTAGCCCCCATCAACCCCAAGTGGTCATTCCACATTGCGAGGGAAATCTTCAGCTGTCTCAGCCAATAATGGCATGGGCTCTATGGCAGCCATAGACAATTCTAATTCCTCATTTAGGTAAGACTTCAAATTCTCCTCTTATCTTTTAAATAGACTATACCAGCCCAGATATATATGGAAATTTATGCTTGGCACAATAGTGGATGACTAAAACACCTCACTATTCTAGGGATTTGAAACTTTAAACCTATACACACAATTGGTGGACTATAACTAAGGTTTTTTTTGGACTGGTCATAATGTAATGTTGAAGGTATATTTTGCCATGACATTAAATTCTTACTTCAAGCATAAATCTCTTTTGAAACAGCCCAATCTTCCTCAAAGTCAGTCGTGTTTTCTCTTAATATGTTCAGCCTGGTTTACTCTTACAATAAATCAATTGATTTCATGTAGTGGAAACAAAATTTTTATTTCAGAAATCAGAATTCATTTAAATGATTTTATGTTTGAATTTTATTATTTGCATCATTTTTAAGTTTTCTCTACGTTTGTAGATTACCGAGTCACGTAAGAGCCCAGTTATGTATGTTATTAGATCCTCCGAATGCTAGAGGTACAGACTGGAGAATGTTGGCACAAGCACTTACAGTAGACAGGTATGTGGAATAAACAAAACAAACTGGTAAAAATCAAGACGTTGTTGCTACAATTCAAATTTTGTTTCATCCGGAAAATAAAAAAAGAATTTTGTCAACATCCAAATAAAATAATGTATATATTCAAAATCCAGTAACATTATCATATGACAGCAAGCTGTTATCATCATTACGGAAATTACTGAATTAGTAAATAACCAATACAGATTGACAAGGGAAAAAACTCTGGGACAGGGTGGGAATCA
This sequence comes from Lepidochitona cinerea, assembly GCA_963971465.1. Taxonomy (NCBI): domain Eukaryota; kingdom Metazoa; phylum Mollusca; class Polyplacophora; order Chitonida; family Tonicellidae; genus Lepidochitona; species Lepidochitona cinerea. The sequence continues at coordinate 41,872,552 of OZ020551.1, read as the reverse complement.
AACTCACGACTTAGGCTTACCGTCCCACTGGGTCAATCAGTTTTGTTTATTTCACCTTCAAGGTCATTTCACTTGTATGGTCATGTTGCCATGTAGGTTCGTAGGGGAAGAAATGAGCCTATGCCTGGAACACAAAGGATATCTGACAACATGCACATGTTGAGAATTAAACTAATTAAAAAAATATTTTAACTTAAACTATAATGAACTGAAATTTACTCCCCTTTTTCCTCTTCCAGATATATCAACTATTTTGCCACAAAGACCAGTCCAACAGACCATATTTTAGATTTATGGGAAGCAAGACACAGAGAAGAATCTGCTGTGACAGATCTAATGAACATTCTTCGTGTTATGGGACGGCTGGACTGTTCTGCCGTTCTTGAAAAAGATATGGGTGCTTGGTTATGACGGAGTGATTGGTGGTAATTAACAAGTGATATTGTCGGTGGTTCTGTTCATTTTCGTTGTTCAAAGCTGACTTTTTGTTCTCACGAGTGCACACAAGTCTTCCGGCCGACTCAATGACGACTTTTCTTTGCTTATGATGGACAAGATTTCTTGTGATTCTGGACAATCATTGTATATTGCCATGACACATCATGATCAAGGGGAGATAATTGAGTAGTTACCACCAACAAGGGGAACAACTCTTGTACAGATGATATGTTTTGCCTTGGAACACAGACTGAAGTGAAAGGCATCAAAACAATTTTGTGTAATTTTTTACAGCCTTTGAATATGGACTTGAACGAGGATGGCAGATTTTTGTTAAAAATCACCTGCTTGAGATGCTTGAAAAAGATCACGACTTGATAGAGTAGTTTTCCCAAATGAATGGACTGGGCCTCCTCCCATGAACTGAATTCCAAGAGAATTAATTCACTGTATGAACTGTTTTTCAGTGTTTTTGGAGAGAAAGAATTGATTTGGACATTGTGGTTTCCACCATTGAGACACTAGTTGATTTACCGAACTTTTCACGCTGTTTTGATGATCAGCCTGAAATATATTCTATTTCTGTATATATTGTGTGGAAGAGGAAAAATTGGTTTTACAAACTGTGAATATTTGTGTAAAAGAACAAAATTTTGTATAAAGTTTTTTTTATGATTAAGTGCTGCTGTGTGGACTTCTCCAATATAGGTGCAATTTATGTTTTATATCCACTAAATCATTCTATTGGAAGGAAAAAACATTTTTTCTAAAATCCCCTTGCTTCCCTGATTCTATATTTTATTTATAAGAACTACCATCTTTACAAAGAAATGCAGTTTAGAAGACGTTTATTCAATAACTGATATAAAATTAAAATCAAATATTTTCCTCATCACATTATTACAGTTTATATTTTTGCCCATGTTAAATGATTTCATTGAACATTTGATATCTTCTATGCATTTAAATTTTCCCCTCCAAATATCCTGCTGTTTTGATACAATATCTGAATATCTTATTACCTTAAAACAAAACTTTTCTAAATATTTTGACAACCCTCAGATTTACACCTCAACATTTATTTTTGCAATACATAAGCATGATTTCTTTAGGTTTTGTATATCAGGAACAAGTTGTTGTTTTTTTCTTCATATTTTTGTTTTTAGCTTAAAAGAGTTTCTTGTCTGCAAGTAATAGATATTAAAGTGAAGCTGTGCTTCAACATCTGAGCACTCAATCTCACTTTGTGAAAAAGTATTTAAAAACTTGCAGGTCCTAATGTTGAAGGTATATGTTGCCATGCCAGTTAGGCCATGCATTGGAGTTATGTCGGGCATAAATGTGTTGAGAAACAGCCCCCTGGACTGTATTGTAGCCTACACAGATTTGGGCAAAAAACATTATTTCTGTTCTCTATTTATAAAATAACATGACCAGAATAATTTTTGATTAAATTACAACAAAGTGTCGGCTACTCACTGTGATATATCTGTAGGCATACAACTAATTTAATAGACGAGTCCCCAATTAAATTACGATACTGAACTGAATTTTGAGGGGTCTTTGCTGAAAAACATAAGACCAGATATACTGCCCGTAAACTTTTCTTTAAATTTTGTGTAACTAGAAGCCCTGTGTTGTGCCTCTCATTGTTGTACAGGTTTTATTTTCAGATGTAAAATGTTTCAAAATCTTGCCTTTTTACGCACCTTTAATTATTGCAATAGATTTTTAAAAAAAACGTAATAAATTCATTCCTGAATTTATGTTATCCTACCTGCATTTTCCACTTCTATATATAATCATGATTGATATATGTGATGTCAGCAATTGTTTTTTCTAGTCATAACTACCAACTTTTATAGAAACCTGCAATTTAATTATTCACATATTGTGTACTGCCTCACTCGCTGTCTGAGTATACATGGTTATCTGCCCTTGACGAGTGTCTGAGCAAAATACATTATCTGCCCTTGATGAGTGTCTGAGCAAAATACATTATCTGCCCTTGATGAGTGTCTGAGCAAAATACAGAGTCTTGTAATCCGTTATTTTAATATTAAAAAATGCAAGATTATAAAAAGGTATACTTTCTCACAATAATTGTATTATCTGTATTTTTAAAGCATGGAATTTTTTTATTAAAGTGACAAATACCATTTATATTGTCACATTTAATATACCTCCGGTTTAACAGAGTATATGCAATTTAACCCTAATCTAAACATTTCCTTTTTTAAAACCCGATTATCTTATGTTTATCGAACAAAGTATTTAAACCAAGAGTAACACACATGTACATGTAGCTGTTTAGTTTATTTATAAACCTGTAGCTATTTATGTTTATTATATCAATTCACCTTGACCTTGTAACAAGTGTACGCTATGTAGTACATTTGCCTGGCGTCTAAAATGTGCTTCAGTTAAATCTATATCAGATTATAAAGTTTGTATATAAGAATTGTCAAGTTTAAGACAACCTGTTAAATGTTACTTGTGGATCGATAGATAGAGTTAAGTCCCTTTAACCGTTTCTTGCATTTTGTTGGTTGTCGCTCATTGGAGAAATATAATTATTAACCCTTGATCAACGGAAGTTTACATTTGTAAAGTTGTTGAGACAAAATATTGCTGTGAAAATGTTCACTGTACCTTCACAGCGGTCATATCTGTATTGTACATACATTCAATTGTGAATAAAAGAAAGCTTTGATTTAAATGTTTGGTTTGTTGCTTGCACGGTATTGAGAATTAATTGACAGTGACTTTAATATGCAAGCTTTGTCTGATTTATTCGGAGAAAAAGGGGAAAGGAGTAAGGACTCGTAACCAAATCCTCGAAAAGTAGATCGCTATCAGCTCGTCTCTCGGGCACTCCGTCTATAGGTTAGCGGTTCGAATCCAAGTCACTCCAGAGAAAGATTTCGTAAGTAATAATTAGGTGAAGAATTACTTATGGACAACAACTCCTTGGTTTATTTGGGTGACGACGTTTCGATGTAGTTCTTACATCGTTATCAAAGCCAAGTACGTTTTTCGCCAATCTGACAAAAGTCGAGATGTTCATTGAAAAGTTCTTTGGAATGAACATCTCGACTTAAGTCAGATTGGGTTTTCGCTTGATCATCCAATGTGGAAGGGTTGCAGACAAACAACCCAGTGTCTTCCCTACTATACATGGAAACGTTACAATATAGGTCTGTAAATGAAATAATCTTGACTATACTGAAATCCTTTATATGCTTGACGTAGAAAAATGGCCAATGATATAGGCTGCTCATAAAGGTTACTGAGAACGGGGCTAGTTCGACCCTTTTTTCTTGAAATTACTTTTTGTCAAAAAGTATTCGAGCTTTTTAAAATGCAACTAATTCTTGTGAAATGACCTTTCGTTTGATACCCGTCCAGAATGACTCCTCTTGTTGATATTAGGCCCCCTACTTAATTATGCGCTTTAAAGAGAAAAAATATGGGTCGAACCTACCCCGCTTAGCACATTCGTAAGCAAGCATTGGAACCTCCCGGGGGCTGTAAGTCCATAGTGCATAGTCCGGGTTTCTGATTCCAAAATTACTATTTGTTTATACTGACGGCCGTATTTTAATAGTGATTTTGGAGTCAGAAGCCCGGACTACATGGTGCATTGAAGATGCTTGTTTCAAATAGGTAACTAAAATTGATTACTGATAATCAGAGAAAATTTTCGTGATTTTTGGTATCCGAACGAGAGAGCTGCAAACATGTAGACCTACTTATCTCTGACGGGGGTAGGCGTTTGTATTTATTGATGTAACAGTGAAAAGTAGATGCTAGTATTTCGAACAAATTTGCGGTTTTCTTGTATCCATCTGAACTATTAATAAAATGATCCAAGGCAAGTTATATTTGTTCTGGATAAGTTGTTTGAGAGTGGTTCCTCTTGTTAAAGCGTACCATCATTAAATCACGCAACCATGATTTTTATACCAGTGCTGTGAAATTAAATAACATAGCTGTAAACTGTAATGAACAGTGTAAACAATGTACTAGTTTGATTCGATGACCTACTCAACTTGCGGCATATCCGACCTATAAGACGGGGCAAGCCTGACCAATGAAATTCTTAGGCTTTGCCATTCTGTCGCTAAAAGCAGCATTAGTCGTCTCAGATATCACGTGTCTCTGATACCTAGCAAAAGCTCGACGCAAAACTATAGAGTAAATTCCAAAATCCAGAGATGTTTTCCACGCCCATTCTGCTTATTGAGGTGTATCAAATTTGTTGTCACTCATCAAACAAAAATCGCATACAGTTCATTGGTCGCAATCATGAAAACGTCGCAAACGCATGTCAAAAGCCACCATCTGCCCTCATATCAACGTTTTTTCTAAAGACGTCACAAAAGTATGGTATATAACCGCATGCGGCCAATGTCTCTGTTACGTAACAATGTAAACGTCACTAACGTCGCTACTGTATACGTCACAGATGGATCCTTCACAACACTGAAAGGCTTTGATTCAGTAACCATTGTCAAAAATTGACAGGCAAAAAGATCATCAAAACAAGATGGGTTGGAATTGTTTTCGTGCAGAAGATGAAGGTTAGTATATAACAGAGTTTGTAAATTCATGAGTTTAATGACGAACGTACGCGACATAGAACGACCCTTGAGCATTGTCTTAGATTTAAAGCCAGCGTACATTAAGAACTTGCGAATAGGGTGTAAATTCCTATAGTTTTAACAAATAGGTTTATGTCAGACGCGATTACTTACGCCAGCTTTGTGATACAGTGTCGCAGGAAGATTACAAAACATATTCGCTTGTTTATCAGCAATGCTGTTATGAAATATGTTATATCCTTATATGAGGATACCTCTCTTGCTCTTTCAGAAAACCCGACCGGTCCGAGGACCATAGGAGAGACTTTAAGACAGAAGTTTCCCAGACTGTATAACATGATACAGAGAGTAAAAGGTAAAAAAGGACTTTCATTATCAAAATCTTCAAAGTATAATTTTTTAATCTGTACGATAAGAAATACCCGAAAGGCATGTCTGTATTGGGTTATTATATAAATAAATAGTTAACTAAATGCAATGAACTATTTAAAGTGGCATGAGCTTCCAAATATAGGTGAAATTTCGTTGAAACAGCATTATCAAAAAATACAAAATAAAAACCTTCCGCTTATATATATATACCAATGTTGCACATGTCGTTTAAGTAGTTTTTTTTAGCAAGAAACATTAAAAAATGGACTCTAATTAACAGACCGGCCATTTAGATTGTGTTCGTTATTACCACACACCTTTGTTCGTACGTGTTACTGGCGCCAATTGTTTGTTTTGTTCAAAGTATTTAAAACGCTGAACGTTTCTTAACAAATTTATTTTAATATCCGGATTTTGGCAGTTCATGCTTCCATAATTATTCGATTAACTTATAATTTAAAATGTCACATGTATGCAGAGTGTACCCAGAAGCTGCCAAACAAAATATCAGGAAGTTATAAACATTACGTTATAAAATTACTGTTTAACAAAGATGCTTTTGTTTCCAGAAAAGGGAGCGCCATCCAGAATAAAGAAGAGATTTAGACGACGGCATAGAATAACACCAGAAAATCCCCAAACTTCCTTGCAGGTTAATTTCTACTTTCATGGTATTTTACCATTTCGTCATTACATAGCTATGTAAAGTGTTTTGCTTAAATTTCCTGGTCAGCGTTACAAAGAGTTTAAAGTGGCATGAGCTGCCAAAATGTTGATATTTTGAAGTTAAAACAGAATATTGAAATTATTGGCTATTTTTCTCAAGACATATAATTCAGAAGCGTTCTAGTGATTCTAGACTCGAGAATGTACGATAAAGTATTGTTTTCAACTAACTTAGAATGAATGAATTGTCGTCCCGGTTATTTAAATTTTGTTTACTTTTCGAACACTATTTAGGTTCGTATAGACTGCATACTGTATGGATTTTCCTCATTCCAGCGCCAATTATTTAGTTTTTCGATGGCCGTCAAAGCCTCTTACTGTCGTCACGATCAGAACTTATGAAAGAAGTGTAAATTTTGGCAGCTCATGCCACTTTAAGCAAACTGCACCCCTTTATCGGACACTTTTTGTCTCTTTAAGATAGAGAAATGAAGAGTGTTAAAATACAAGAAGAAAAAGGTTTCCATCTGAAAGTTGAATAGACTACACCATAGGGATATATTATGGGGCAATGCACGACCTTGTCTCCTAAAAACTTACTAAATGTCTTGTTTCCCATTGTAGAAACAATCCGGAGCGAATATTGCATGTACCAACGGGTCGCCAGATAGTCTCGACGTACATTTAAGAAAGACCCAGTCACCAAAAAGATGCTCCAGTGACAAACTTACACCTGCCGGTAATACCGACGATCCGATTACATCAGGATGCCCCCGTGATTCAGTGTCACCCGTCTATTACAGTGACGATAATCGGCCAACAAAACATAGTTCCACTGAAAAGATTGTTAATAGTTCTAGTAAAGCTGTTCTTGAGGAAATGACATCCCCGATCGAAGATCAGTTAGAAATAATTGCCGAAGATATCGTCAGTGACGTTTTAAGGAGAGTTGTTCAACCCGAAAGGCTTCCATCAACCAGTGAATCTCCTTCTTCCAATATATCTCTGGAGGAAATGGTTGACGACCTGGTGGAGAATACGTTATCGAGAGCTATGTCATCCACCTCCTTTGATTCTCCACACAGAGTAATTCTCGTTAAAGAGTTCTATGATGGTGACCCCGATGAAAAGCCAGGGGATGATGACCAAAACGTTGACGGAGGAAAAGGGGATGTGGCCGCTCCTGACGAGGATATTACGATTGATAAAGATCCCAGGGAATACCATGGATCTCCAGAGAGAGAGACGAGGGATATGTTGGACAAAACGCCCGGATCCTTCGGCGGGTCTGACAGCCCCGTAAAAAGGGTGTTAGGTCAAGATGACCTTCTAAAACTTGGACTAGAGATAAGCAGAAGGAATGTCCGCCTTACAACACAACACAGCTTCCATTAGTCTTAAGCATCTGAACTGACTATATTTCATTTTGTTTACTTGATATTCTATATTTGATTTCGCTATTTTCTTATTGTTTATGTTGTTTGTTTTGTTTTTCTTCTTGTGACTGACTAATAAAATTTTGACTTTCAATACGTTCATTGTTTTGTAGATAAAAAATAAACCAGACTTAATTACACTAAAATTATGATTAGGGAAATGGAACATGATTATAAGTCTATAATCTGCAATCTGAAATTTAGTTAAATTCCGAGCTGGAAATATCCAAACTCTATGACCAAATTATATTGACGTTGTGCCAAGACCTATATACTTTGGTCATAGAATTTGTATATTTTCAACTATTCGTTCCCTAAAAGTGATGAGAGATTTACTCGATTTTCTCCTAAGTCACATTCTTCTTTGGTTCAAGCTTGCTTTCCTAAGTGGTAGGAGAGGTGCCAAATTGTCATATAGTTTGCCAGTTTCATTTTCATGTGTCATTTTCAACGTTCACTTCTGAACCGAGCGATTTCCCGGAAGTGCAAAAGAAACGAAATGTAATTTCTTATGCAGAAATTAGTTTTGTTTTCGATCTGAAGGATCACAAAATGTGTGTATGCAGTGGAATATAGCGTGTCCTTCGATCGCCAGAGGCTATTCTAAACGTTTGCCCTATTTTCTTTGATTGATTGATTGCTTGTTTGGTGTTTTACGCCGCGCTCAAGATTATTTCATTTAAATGGCCAACGGTCACCGTATTTGACACTTTTGGTCACGGTTAAGACAAAGATGGCCAACTGTCACCGTATTTGACACTTTTGGTCACTGTTAAGACAAAGATGGCCAACGGTCACCGTATTTGACACTTTTGGTCACTGTTAAGACAAGCCTGGCCAACGGTCACCGTATTTGACACTTTTGGTCACTGTTAAGACAAAGATGGCCAACGGTCACCGTATTTGACACTTTTGGTCACTGTTAAGACAAGCATGGCCAACGGTCATCGTATTTGACACTTTTGGTCACTGTTAAGACAAAGATGGCCAACGGTCACCGTTTTAGACGCTATGGACGTGGATTCGGAGGTGAGCATAGGTTAATTTAGAGCAAAACAGGCTAACCGACTCAACGAGTTGGAATAAGTTTCATGTACATGCGTGTTCACCGGCTGGTGTAACAGAACCACTTAGTGTAATAATTATGACAAAGAAGGAGACAAAGGAATTCCAAATAAAACTCCCTATCCGACAGTCCATGGAAGGTAGGAACGTTACCAATGGCCATCTGGAAACTCCCTATCCGGCAGTCCATGGAAGGTAGGAACGTTACCGATGACCATCTGGAAACTCCCTATCCGGCAGTCCATGGAAGGTAGGAACGTTACCAATGACCATCTGGAAACTCCCTATCCGGCAGTCCATGGAAGGTAGGAACGTTACCAATGACCATCTGGAAACTCCCTATCCGGCAGTCCATGGAAGGTAGGAACGTTACCTATGGCCATCTGGAAACTCCATAAACTCCAATAAACAATTGTTGTATAATGGTCGGACCAGAAGCTGTTTTTTCAGTTGGGCACTCTTCTGCAAATGGTGTAGTCCTAATGGTCGGTGAATAAGCCGGACGCATAAGCACTTGCATGGTAGGAAACTCATGGTAGTCCGCATTTTTATAATATATTTTGTGTAAACAAACGTGCTAATCCGTTCACAGACTACCTGCACAGAGGAGATATTTTTGTCGAGGCTATATTTCATTGTTTAACAAAAACAATCCAAAAAAGCCACAATTCTTTTAAATTTTCGCATTTTTCTTGAAAGAAATAGCATCGCTCACATTCTTGGCCGCCATCTTGTAAACATATATTGCATAAAGCACGGGTCTAACAGTTGATGACGTCATGAGGGAATCGGTCTTATATAACTGTCAACCTGACATTGAGCCCCCGATATAAGTTACACTGTTGGTCACAGAGGTTTTAGTTCAGTGATGCTTTGGTATATGATGATAATTAACGTTGAATCACACAGATCTAGTGTTGCAAGTGAAGACATTTCTACGTCAGTTAAGAAGATCAAATGCTACTAGTATCAATGAAGTATTGTTATACTTTGATACTAAAAATGTAACACATTGACAAAAAAATAATAATTCTAACACGTGTGATTTCCCTACATGCTGGTAGATAGGACAAATTTAAACAGCAGAATTCGTTGCTAACCGATTGAAATGCCATAGCCGAGAAATCTTGGCTCTGCCGAATCATATGACGAACACGGAAAAAAAAATTCGCCAGAGCCAAGATTTCTCGGCTAGAAATGCCACAGATGATGGCTTTGCCCCACGAAGGGATGACACAGTTTTAGGTGGGTAATGTTGATATCATTTGAGTTATCATTTTTTTAAAATTCCGAGAACAACTCTTAGATAATTCCAATGTACCTTTTCAAATTTCCGTATATGTCGTGAGATAGGACAAAGCTGGCTTGTCATGCTCTAACACTGAACGACGTCATCGTTAAGCAATGTTGGTGACGCAATGGAACACGTCACCGGATGACGCCATCACCTAAACGCATGTGGGCAATGAACTATATAGTTCATTGGTATGTCAGACTGTTGTGTATGGCTTGCTTTTCGCTTTTAAAGCTAACTGATAATTATAACATTCTATAATGGCCAAATATCTCAATTTTGGCAGCTCATGCTCAATTTTCTACATTCTATTAGCTAAATCCCACGACAATGACCGAGAACAAAACATTATTTCTTTTCTTTCACTCTTCAAATGTATCTTGGAAGATGATTTGTCACAAACGTTTGGTTGCCAGCAGTTCAAGTCCGCCCATAACGTTTGGAATAGTCGAGTCAGGATTTGGATGTTGCGTCTACGGCTTGTTCCCGTTATACTTGCATTTGACCTTTGCTAGGGGCGAGATGAACTCTGTGATGACGTTATCCGGCTCTTCAGTCCCTTTCTCTTGTGATTGTGACGTCACTTTGAATTGCTGCTTTTATGACGGCGTAACAGAAGAACACACGCATACGTGTATAGTTATCGCCATTGTTGCGTCACTAACGTGGCTATTGAATACGTCATAAATACGCCCTTCACAACAGTGAAAAGCTAGAATTCAGTTACCATTGTCAAAACTTGAGACAAAGAGATTAGTTTATTGAAGCAACAACATGGGTTGGAATTGTTTTCGCACAGAAGATAAAGGTGAGTGAATACTAAAGCTTGTAATAATCCATCGGTTACAATGTTTGTGCATAATGAACGAAATTTCAACAAAAAGACAATAGCGATGGGTGGCATATATAGACCTACATGTACAAAGGTTTGGTTGTTGTTTCATCACTGTTATGGCCGTAAATTTAATATAGGGCGGAAAACAACCCATATATGCCCAGAGGCGACACTGAAGAAATTATAGTTGGAACATTCTGGCTTCCATCTTGCATAGCCGAGAAACAAACCTATATATAACAACATATATCGATAGGATGACGGCTTCTTACATCTTTCTATCTCAATAGCCTACATATACGTCATCTTTGTACAAAATATTCGACCGCCTCATCAAAATTGTTGTAACCGTATACACATGCAATTTCAGAGGTATGTAACCAGTGAAATCTCTCTTGCTTTTTCAGAAAATCCGACCGGTCCGAGGACCATAGGCGAGACTTTAAGACAGAAGTTTCCCAGGCTGTATAACATGATACAGAGAGTTAAAGGTAGGCTAAACAGTCAGTTATTGCATTCCATAATGCAGTTCCAGCGAAAGCTTCTTGACATTTACAAAGAATATATTTGCATCATATCATATATATTTCATGAAACGCTTGTTCTATGATGGGAAAACATACACATTTATTTAAAACCTCTAAATGGAGAGGCTTACTCAATAAACCTTATACCATTGACGATTATTATTCAACACATGGGACCAGCGACCTATATATGTCATATTGATTGATTGGTTGATAGTTTTCTTTGCACTCACGATTGTGTACAATGAATATTAGTAATTTATCTTTGTAATATAACATATTAAAGGCCTTGAAGTCATTCGAGTGTTTTCGTAACAGTGACGATAATGAACATGTTTTGTTTCCAGAAAAAGGTGCGCCATCCAGAATAAAGAAGAGATTTAGACGACGACATAGAATAACACCAGAAAATCCCCAAGCTATCTTGCAGGTAAGTTTCACATTTGTTCAGATTATAATTATGTAGGCTATTTTGTTCAATGCTCTCATCTTTTTCTAGTTGTTGTATAGAATACTGTGAAATACAGAGTTATGTCCACTTACTTACTTACTAAATGTTTGGTTTTAAATTGTAGAAACAATCCGGAGCCAATATTACTTGTACCAAAGTAACAGAGGATGCTGCAAAGATACATTTAACAAATGCCCAGTCACCAAACAACAGTTCCTGTGACATAATCCCACCTGAAGTGATTGGTACCAGCCCTCGTGAAGATGTTCATGAAGAAATTGAGAGAACGACATCCCCCAATGATGAACAGTTAGAATTAATGGCTGACTGTATTGTCAGTGAGGTTTTAAAGAGAGCTGTTCAACACGAAACTCCTCCATCAACCAGTGAATCTCCTTCTTCCAATGAATGTCTGGATGAAATGGTTGACGACCTGGTGGAGAATACGTTATCCAGAGCTGTGTCATCCACCTCTTTTGATTCTCCACACAGAGTTATTCTCGTTAAAGAGTTCTATGATGGTGACCAGGAAAACAAGCCAAGGGATAATGACCAAAACGTTGATGGGGGAAAAGGGGATGTGGCCGGTCCTGACGGGGAGATTGCGATTGATAAAGATCCCAGAAGAGACAATCTATCTCCAGAGAGAGAGACAAGGAATGCGCTGGACAAAAAGCCTGGATTATATGACGGATCTGACAGCCCCGTAAAAAGGGTTTTAGGACAAGATGACCTTCTAAAACTTGGACTAGATATAAGCAGAAGAAATACCCGCCTTCCAACACAGTACAGCTTCCATAAGTTTTAAAAATATTTGAATTGAAATATTATTTTCTATAAAGACATTTGACATTAGTATATTTCGCTATTACGTATTGTTTATTTTGTTGCTTTTGTTGTTGCTTTTACTCTTGTTATTGACCATTAAAATATTGACGTTAAATATACATGTTCGTTGTTGTCCAGATTGGTGACATAAGCTGCCAAAAATTTAGATTTTTTCATAAATTATGATTGTAAAAGGAGTTTGACGTTCGCTGAAAAACTAAAGTATTGACGTTGAAATTAAATGTATCTGATGTGTGCTAATATACCGGACAAAACTTAAATAGCCAGGATGTACAAGCTTTGGCGGGATTTGTTGCTTATAAAACTACCTAAGGGTAAATCTTTGGTATCAACGGAAAGGTTTACAGGTTACTTCTTTACGTGTTGACGAACAATTGGCATATTTTGTTTCAAGAAATTTGCACTATAAAGATATTGACAGCTCATGCCAATTTAACATAGTTATTTTAGTCGAGGGGCTTTTTCTTGTGTGACTAAATTTTACCAAAGAAGTAGCAAAAGACAAGCAGACTGTATGCACAAATTTGGATTTATATTTAACAGGCAAATATTATACAAACAGAGTAAAAAAAACAAAATTATCAAAAAGAAATATACTTTTAAAAAATAAGTTTTCTAAATAAGATGACCATTGGTACCTTTACTAGCAATAGCGTATACAGCAATATTTTTACCACAATAGCAACGTATAAATAAGCGAGCTTCAACATTCATACTCTTTTTTACTAAGTCCAACGAGAAGGATTTTGGATTGAAGAATAGCGTCGGTACCTAGACTTCCTGTTTGCACCTCTTAACACGAAATGGTGCATGGCTTCAGGTGTTGCTGGGGGCCTCCGTGGCTCAGTAGGTAGAGCGTTGAACAGCCTTCCACCAATGGGTCGCGGGTTCGAATCCCACTCAGTCCAAAAAAAAAATTGGAAAATTTTCTGACTGGGTTCTCACTCGAACGACCTTTATGGGATGGTTGCCAGTTACCAACGGAAGGTCGTGGGTTTCCCCGGGTATAGAACCCGGTTTCCTCGTACAATAAAACTGGGAACGCCGACATATAAGTGAAATAATCTTGAGCGCGGCGTAAAACACCAAACAATCAATCAATTAATCAATCAGGTGTTGCTCACGAATTCGATAAATACCGTAATTATTTGCTGCCTGTAGCCGCAACATCAAAAATTACAAAACAACAGAAATGATAAATTTCAATGTTAATACATCTACAGTAAAATATCTAAAATATGAAGCTAAGCCAATAGAATTTCTTTATAGGCTTTCATTGAAGTGCATAGTGACAGTAAGTAGGGTACGTTATTGACTGGCACGCCAGAGGTGTTGTACAGTTTAATACATTTACCCTGTATAACCAGCCACTACTTCTCAGAAACGAAATGAACTCATTCTTTACCGAAAACGAAAGTAAAACAAGCTGGAGCACATATAGACTTGCAGAAGCTGAGTCGAATAGTTTCAGTGTGAGCACGATTTTCCACCTAGATGTTTGTATGTTCGAAGAGCTATAGTTGATGCCGCTTCATTTCCTTGTAGTGGTAAGCTTTTTCTATTCGTCTCGATGCATAGTTAATAATATGTAAACTATCCTTGGCCTGCGTTTCGACAGCAGATTCTAATATTTGCATTTATTTATATCAATACTTATTTTTATCAGGTTTGTGAAGAATGTCACCTTGTGAAAACGCTTCAACCAAAAGCTACTTTTCTAGGCCACATGTAAGTACGGCGGATAGAAGCATGTTATAGTGGCTGAACTCAACAATGTTAAATGTCTATATGTATACGTTATTATACCTCATTATTTACGGTTCGTATACATGTATCTATTGGTCAGTGTATGCATCAGAAATTGTTAAATAACGGAATAAGACCATACTCGTCGTCGAGACCTTTCTGACATTTGCAAAAAAAGCCATTTTCAACGAACTCACTACAGGTAAAACCACTAAAATCAAACATGGGACACAGTATATGAGTCACTGTTATTGGCAAAATACGAAGAAACGGTCACACTCATACGGGGCTTACGAAAGCCAATACGAGCAAACAGTCTAATACGATCAAACAAGGCCAATACGGGCTGGGCCAATACGAGATCTAACAGGGCCACCGTTTCATTGCTATCACTTCCAACGCCATTTTTCTAGAAATCACCAACAGAAAAAAGACAATAGGCATAGTTCAGCTAAAGAAAAACAAATATTCCGTCTCTGTCAGATAAATTCAAAATTGCATTAATGATAATCTGTAAAAATAAAGAAATATGTTCCTATGTTTTATGTACAAAAGGGGGACAATTCTTGGTACGCTACACGTAGCTCACTTCATGTCTAGCCAAGAAATCGGGGATATCCCTATTGGCATTGTCACGGGTTCTCGGACAGTCGTATTAGCCAAGATCCTCGGACCTGTAACAATGCCAATAGGGAATAACCTGAGTTTAATTAGTTAGTGTCTTTTAGAAAGTGAGTATAACAGTATTCTCGTTATTTATTGGGATTACACTTTCTGAAAATGACAGAAATTCTTCTACCGATTTTTGGGGAAACCCGAAACAGAAATCGAACCCGGGTCCCAGAGTATGGGACCTATCGCCAGTACTAAATGCCGGCTGCCTTATCCATTCATTGGCAACGTCCTTCAACTGGATGGCATCAGTCCGGTCTTTGTGTACATGCAGGATCATCAGCCAGTTGAGTCTTGATTGTGTTGTCGTAGTGGGCAACCAGGTTTTCAATCTTCTGAGAGTACTGAAACCTCTCTCGCTGGTGGCATTGGTCGACGGCATTACCGGAATGAGCTTTGTGTGCTTCACCACTTTTGCGCCGATATTCTTACATGGCTATGTGGTTTCAAAGACGCCACTATTTTTTTTTTTTTTTTTTAATAAACGTGTTTGCTGTAGTCACATTGTGAGGACACGTCTTCTGATCCATCATTCATGTAGGCAGCCGCCATCCAGGGAGATACATAATCCAAAGAAGTAAGAAATGTGTCGTGGTATATATATTTATGATCAGTATAACACACGGGCACATGGAAAATCTTCTTGTCTAAAATAACCATGGAGACAAGTTTCTAATTGTGTTAAACAGAGGTATATCATTTAGGCCTTTGTACCCCATAAATTGTTGTGAAAAACCAAACCTATGATATTTCATTAGGTTGACGACTGACAGGAGCTTGTCGTGGTATATACATAGCTTTCGACATCATAGACCAACAGAATCAGACAAATGACCGAATAACCCTGGGAAATGGCCAAAAACACCAGGAAAATCCTTCCGTTTGATAAATAGATGGATCCTCATATTTATGCCCGGTTATTAGCCCAGAACGCCCCTCTGGCGATCTCGGGCAGCGGAGCTTCCGGGGCCTTCGCGGCCCCTGGACCCTCGCCTATGGAGCTGGGATAGTAATTCAGCCCCCCCCCCCCCCCCCCAATTCCGAAACGTGTCTACGCCCTTGATACTACAGTGGACATTTAGCACCCCTCACGTAACGTAATTGACACAGCTCCCATTGCCGAATGCATGAGTTTAATTATAGTGTCTTTTAGAAAGTGAGTTTAACAGTATTCTCGTTATTTTTTGGGGATTACACTCTCTTGAAAAATGGCAGTCCGAAATATCTGCGACATTCATTCTTCTATACAGTTTGATTTACATAACTATTTTTAACAAACCAATGGACTCATTGACGAATCTGCTATCTAGGCGTATTCGGTGTAAGTGTGTCAAAATGTGGGTCACAGTATTTCTGGGAAGCCAGAATGTCACACGATGAACATGACCGGACAAATACTGAATGGAACCGTGTGTTTGTATCCGGTTTCGTACAAAATATATAATAATGGAATTTGACACTGCCTGCTTTCAACACTGCACACAGATATATAATATTGCATGGCTCAAAGTAAGAAAAGCAGTTTCGTCCTTCGTTGATTTCCTGAGAAACATTCGGAGTTTATTTGGGTATCTAGACTGCATTCGAAACTCTAATGCCCAGAGAAACTCTAAATCATTTCTCATTCCTTCTTCTGCATGATGAAATCATACCATGGCTTCAATTGAGGTTACCTGGGCTCTTTATCCAATACCACAAAACACCGGATACTGTATATTGTTATTTATGATATGACCAATACTATGTATTTTGTTATTATATTGAATGTTTATTGTGTAAGCTGATATAGACATTTTTCAGACTGTCTTCAGAATTTAAATGTGAATAGAGTTGTATATGATTTATCGCCATTTCGCGAAATAGCAATAGTATAGCCGCAAAAAATATAGGGTGTATTTTATACGTATGGTGTTTAAACATTTTGTAATACGCTTATAAACTCACGTAAACCGCATCGTTAATAGCTTCCCAGGCCCATTCAGTTTACAAATCACTTCTTATTTTTTGCGTAGGCCCTAGCTATCAAAGGCTATGGATTTTTTAAAGAAAAGGTGATGAAAGTAAGTGATTCCAGAAATAAAATGTTTTATGTCTAACGCCAATAAGTCATCCAAATGTATTTATGATTATTGGAAAATTTTTGGCAATGGGATTTAGGAACTGTTTAACTGGCTAATTAACTTAAATTGCTGAAATCAAACTTAAATCTTAATTATCTAGAATTGTAACTGAATCGCTATGGACACTTTTCGATATCTCCGTAAATCAGTTCAAGGAACAGCGGTATGTTTCATTCATCATCCTTTTTCTTTGTCAGTTATACATAGTCTAGAGCTGCAAGCTTTAATAGATGTATAATGAAACTGAAACAAAAGCTGATATTCATTTACCGTAAATTACACTCAGATAAATATCCTATACACTTAACAAATTCTTCCTTTGACATGCACAAACACGTTCTTTTTTAGACAAACATAGCATACACTAAAGTAAAGTAAACCTTTATCTGATAAATCGGTTCAACCCGAACTGTTCGTTTTCGATCTGTTTACCGGGTGTATTCATTCAACTTCAATAAAATCCAATAATGTTTTTTTTTTTTTATTCATACAGAAGGGAAAATGGTTGCTTTTTTTTACATGAGGAAACACACAATGGTGAAAGTATTTATGTCACAATAAGCTTTCATTCATTGTAAATGTTTTCTTCTGTGTCGTCTTGTGGCTTTGTCTTATTGATTGATTTGGTGTTTTACGCCGTGCTCAAGATTATTTCACTTATATGACCGCGTTGCCAGTTTTATTGTGGGAGGAAACAGGCCTCTATTCCGATATTATCGAACTTCCACGGAAGCTGAATGGATGACACAATATTTTTCAGTGCTGGCAGAGGTGCCATACTCTAGGACCCGGATGCGATTCCCGTTTCGGGCGTCCCCCAAAATCGGTAGAAGAATTTCTGCCAGTGTAATCTCCAAAATAACGAGAAAAGTGGCCGAAGGCACACAAAAAAATGGCAAAAATGACCAATCGTCGGACGTGACCAAGATAGATACATGTACTCAACATAGCACAGGAATCATCACTTGCCAGCTTGGCTAACAATTTTTGCAAGAGGGCTGACAAAGATTTTCTATAAATAGTAACGCTGACCTTGACCTTGGCACCCTGAAACACTATCTGGTTCGAGGTATTCCCATGCTGGACCCATATAGGAAGTTTGGTCAGAATCCGTTCAAAATTGAAGTCGCTATAGAGCGCCGAGAAAAGGTGAATATACGTACGTACGTACGCTTTTCTATAAATAGTAACGGTGACCTTGACCATGGCATGCTGAAACACAAACTTGTTCGAGGTATTCCCATGCTGGACCCATATATGATGTATGGTCAGGATCCATTCATAAAATGAAGTCGCAAGAGTAATGACAAAGATTTTCTATAAATATTAACGGTGACCTTGACCTTAACCGTGGCACCCTGAAACACGAACTTGTTCGAGGCATTCTTATACTGGACTCATATATGAAGTTTGGTCAGAATCCGTTCAAAAATGAAGTCGCTAGAGCGCTGACAAAGATTTTCTATAAATAGTAACGGTGACCTTGACCTTGGCACCCTGAAAAACGAACTTGTTCGAGGTATTCCTGTGTTGGACTGATATATGAAGTTTGGTCAGAATCCGTTCAAAAATGAAGTCGCTAGAGCGCTGACAAAGTTTTTCTATAAATAGTAACGGTGACCTTAACCTTGACCTTGGCACCCTGAAAAGCGAACTTGTTCGAGATATTCCTATTCTGGACTCATATATGAAGTTTGGTCAGAATCCGTTCAAAAATGAAGTCGCTAGAGCGCTGACAAAAGGTGAACATACGTACGTACGTACAAACGCAACGCTATATCCCTCCCCGACTTTCGTCGCGAGGGGATAATAAGTAGCGAAAACCGAGAGTCAATTTCAGGAAATTTTCTCAAATACAAAAATCCATTAGAATGGGGTTGGAGATTTCACCCTGGAGGTCAATTGCTCATGGGACTTTTAAGCATTAGATAGAACAACATCATGACATTAACCCGATTTTCTATTACTCTTACACTCGGCAAGAGATATTGTTAGTTACATCGAACCTTTTTAACACTAGTAACTCGTGGAAACGCCCGTGGAGCCTATAACAGTGCCAGTTTAAAGTGGCATGAGCTGCCAAAATTCGCAGTTTTTTCATAACTTCTGATCGTCACGACACTAAGAGGCTTTCAGGGCTATCGAAAAACTAAATGATTAGCGTTGGAATGAGAAAAATCCATACAGTATGTGGCCTGTATGAACCGAAAACGTGTTCAAAAGTAAACAAAATTTAAATAACCGGGACGACCATTCATTCATTCTAAGCCAAAGTTAGTTTAAAACAGTACTTTATCGTACATTTTCGAGACTAGAAGCATTAAAAAGCTTCTGAATTCTACCTCTTAAGAAAAATAGCCAATAATTTCAGCGTTCTGTTTTAATGTCAAAATATCAACATTTTGGCAGCTCATGCCCCTTTAAGCTGAACCGAATCAACATGAAACGTCGCAATCTTGCCTGATTTCCTTAAAATGACATTGACTCTCCGTTTTCGTTTAACGTTTTGTTGAATTCAAAGTATATATTTACGTACAGCGTGGTGTCAGGACTTTTTAAATATTTTTCTGATAGCTCCTAAAAATATTACCCAAGCTGGAATGTGAAAATCTCTGCGCTATGCTCGGTAAAGGAGTACGAGGTCTATCTTAGCCACGTCTAAAGATCTCACGAGAATACGATTGGGTGTATACAGCCGCCAGTATGTCCTTTCTCAGCCAGTGAAAGAGTGTAAGTGCCCGATGTTTTGATTAGCTGTGAGAAGTTTCACTCGCATCCAATCAAAAGGCGCTGTTCGATTTACGAGTTGGAGAGTAGTAGTCCACCAAGGTAAAACATGAAATGTTTTAACCCAATATAACCCTTTAGCTGCAGAAGATGCTGTAGACTATACGGGTAACCCATCTGTGTTGAGTAAGTTCAAGACAGAAAAAATAAAAAAACGCAAGATGAAATTTCAATCCGGCCAAACTCCAAATTTATTGCTCCCCGCCTGGACAGAAGACCAAAGCATATTGGCTGTGTCAAGCGATACGGTTCCTAATACGGATTGAATTCATTTTAATAGAACTATCAATGTGCTTTATTTGCTTTGATATCGGTGCATAACCATAAGTCAGATTCTATATAGGCCTATCATATATAGCTCCCCACTAAAAAACCAATAACAGAAATCAGTATAACAAACGATGTTTAAACAACTCAAAATGTCATTATGCATAGGTCCGAGTCAAACGTCTCGCTGGTTTCGTGAGTTAATAGCACTGGGATATGTTAACAGCGTGTAGGCAGACTGATCTGACAAGAATCGCATGTCCGTAATTCTTGCAGACCTTGGATCGAAGTGACCTCGAGTTTGGCGCTCAAGAATTGGGTACCTCATATTTTCTCGAGCTCGGAGTCGCGCGATACCTTGAAAATTGTCCCTGCCGAAAACTTTTGTGTCAAGTTTTGGGGATGTGGGCATCGAAACTTTTTTTAAAGACGCGGATAACTGAGCCTGGTTGCCTTGTGCAGTCAACATAGCCCGCCCGGGTTGTAAACTGTCAGCGGCTCTTCTGGGATTAACCCCGGTGTAGGGGAGACAACCGCTGCTGGGAAATTGAGGCCGACAACGACCTTGTAGATAAGTTATCAGCCCTTGGCACTTGATATTTTCTTGTTGTGTTCCATTGACTCCGCTTAAGAACTGGGTGACTTGTTGGATGCAATCACTGTAGCCGGCGTGATAATGTTGGGCGAAATCAGACCAGACATCAAAAGTAAACCATTCGCCTGTGGTAAAATATGAACAATTCTGTAATAATGGTCAGTTGTATATTTCTGATTATAGGTCTATTGTCGAACTGAGTGATTTAACACGACCGTTATAAATACATTTTATTTTATTACGAACGTTTAAGGCTATTTTAAGGTTTCTTTGATTTAAAAAAAAAAAAATGTAACGTACCGTGTTCAAAACGATTGCCTAATTCTGAGGCGTGTAAAGCTCGGAGATAATCGACCGTCATTTCAAGTATCTCTGCTTTTTCCAACTTGCCGGAAGTCTGAAATGTAGGAAATAGTTGAATAATGTGTCGAAATTAAGTTAACGTTTAAATGATGTATAAGTAAACTGCATAACTGTTTTAGTCGACAAGATATTCCTCGTTTTTAATTTTTTTTTTTTTTGAAGGCACATTTGTCCATAATAGGCCTATCTATAATACTGTTTACATAAAAAAACAAGACAATTTTTGTGTTTTGCCCAAGCTAAAGAAGTGCGAAATTGCTATTTTTGCCCAAATATACGAGTTTTTGTCATGTTTTTTTCATTTTTAATTAAAATTTGATTTAGGTCCCCGCGATGTCAAGGAGTTATTCTTTAGAACGTGAAACTTGAATTTGAACCATATGTGAAACTCGACTTGTTACATGAACTAATAGACAAAATATTTCGCTGAAAACAAACAATAGATTTTTGAAGCGGCAGGAGCACGATATTTTTCGTAAACGTAAAGTTTGAAATTATCGGTTAATTTTCTCAAGAGGTACAATTTAAGGCCTGTTCTCACTTTGTGATTTGTCATACCGACTTGTAGGATGCGACTAAAAAGGAAGTTTTTAATTGGTCAGTATGATTTGTCAACCAATCTAATGCATCCATTTTAATCGCATCCTACAAGTCGGTACGGCAAATCGCACAGTGAGAACGGGCCTTTATATAAAGCTTTCTATTGCAAATAGATTATGCCTAGAATGAAATGAATGAACATTCGTCCCGGTTTTCAGACACTATTTCGGTTAATTCGTTTCAAAGACGGACTGCATCCATGGATTTTCCGCATTCCAACGTTAATCATTTAGTTTTCGATAGTCTCTACCTTTCTTAATGTCGTGTAGGGGTGTAACAATACATCGATGCATCGATAGTATCGATACAAGGAGCTTTCGATACGCGTATCGTATCGTCAGTCGCATATCGTGATACGTTATTAAAGGGAAGTAACTGCATAATTAATAAAGATGCCAGCACTAGTTACTTCCCTTATCCAAGTTCAGATGGTGTTGAAGTATAACCAAAGAGAGTAGATTGACAAGAGTGGCCACTTCATCCAATCAGCATTGCCGGCATGTACTTCTGGCCACCTAGCGGAAGGGTTTTCTGACTGTACACGATTAGACTGTAGGGCGCCCCCTTCAGAAAGGAGGTTCCTAATAATAGAATCTTGTCAGTTCAAATTCAACATGGCGCGGACGAAGTGATCACTCTTGTCAATCTACTCTCTTTGGTATAACACGAAATGGCGTTGGCAGAGCATGGCGGTAGTTTGGAGATTGTTAACGCACCAATGGCGTTTAAATCCTTCGTTTGGAAGTCTTTCGGTTTCGTGAAAGGAGACTGAAAGAAAGTGGCTTGTCGCCTCTGTGAAACCGTTAAATGGTATATATATAACGGAAATACTACGAATTTAATGACACATTTGAGGCGACATCACAACATGCGGCCGACAACCAGTTTGTTCAACTTTTGGTAAACAGGACGAAAGTTCGAATGAAGTAACTAAGCAGGTTGAGACGTCTCAGAAGACCTTGGGTGTTTTTTTAAAGCAGCAGGCCCCATGTCCACTTTTAGAAAAGACCAAATTAACTGAAAAATTCTGCAATTAATCGTCCAGGAACTGCTCCCATATGTATCGTGATACTATTGTATCGTGGCCGTGTATCGTGATACGTATCGTATCGTGAGATTTCTTGCGATACTCAGGCCTAATGTCGTGACCATCAGAATTAATTTTATGAAAAAAGTGCGAATTTCGGCAGCTTATGCTCCTTTAATCAACCAACAAACATGCGTCTAATTATATGAAACAGACTATATAAGCTCATAGTGTTCATAAATATATATATATAGGCCAACAATAAATACTAAACATCGTACCTGCTTACTGAATGCTGCTGGGACTATCTGAGTTAAACTGGATAGACAGTTGTTAATTCTATCACGCCTCTTCTTCTCTATCAGTTTATGTGAGGCCATTTCCTGAGAAACAAAAAACTAAAATATATAATTGCAAAGCCAGGAAAAACACAAACTTTTTAGCGCAACGTTAGATCTATACAAAGCGGGTATCCCATGCAGAATTCGACCGAGACATGATTGTAAACGTGTGTTTGAAATGAAATCGTGTATATATGTTATTTCTATTAGAACTCTCTTTACATTATCAAAAGATTGACCCTGCACATTCTAGTGTTAAAACTTCAATCCCAAAGTCCCAAAAGCATCATCTACTCTTAATATGTATTCATAATAACTCTTCCCTCAGAGGGCAACCCAACCCTCCCACAGGTAACCTATGTGCCTACCGCTCCCCCTTGGGCAATTATGTGAAATCCGCTACTCAGATTTTTTTTAACTCAATTTCCTTTGGATCCAAGGATGGGAGACTTTTGTCTGTCCCGATGCCCGACCAATAAATACGCATGGTTACTTAACCCCCCCCCCCCCTCCTAAAAAAAACCCCAAAAAACAACAAAAACAACAGTTCTTACCTCTTCCGTCGTCTTCCTTTTACTCATAGTATGGCCTTGAAAAGATGGTTACTTGTATATAGAGGCCGGGGTTAGAACTTGAAATTCTCCGATGAACTGCTAAATCAGTAAATGTGCGAGCCCGACTCTTACCCCTTTTGACTCTTATTGATAAATGACGATTTTACAAAGGCGTTGTTGAATTTTCTCAGGCGAGTCTTATAAAAGTGCGCGTGGAAACCAGCCTCCATGGTTGTTAGTCAACTTGTAAGGTCTCGTGACCATGTAATCGACAACCGCAACATGTTGCATTGCGATTGATTTCCTCAGCATCCAGACGCACTCTGAAACTTCGGGGATTTACGTGCGTGAAATATCCTCTGATAGACTGCAGGTCATTTTGAATATGGCGACCAAATAGGTAGCCGTGATGCGTACAAATCCCAAATCCCCTTGAGGGCCCCACTTAAGTGTCCCCGTGACAATGTAAGGGACTGAAACACTCGCTTTGTTAACTTCAGCCTCGATCAGTTATATAATTGAAGTATTTGAAGATTCCTGATATGTACCGAAACTGCGTCTGTCTACAACATGTGGTTTACCGGGCTAAATAAAATATATTAACAAATATCTTTCTAAATGATATTAGCATTTAATAAATTTATAATTATTTTTATTTTCTGTTTTCGTCGGTAGTAAAACATTTTGATATTTACTTTCGACGCCATTTTTATTCAGCCCCAAAATACGGTGATTTGCCGTATAAAAAGCGCAGACTGCCCGAGGCGTGTCAAAGCCGACCGGTAGCGAGCGAAGATAGCCGAAGGGAGTTCCGACTGCATCCAGACGTTCAGGGTGATCGGATTTCCGCGTCAAATCAACGTCTGCCGCGTGTCAGTGTCAGTCGGACGTGTGCTATTGACGCTGCCCACGTGGGCACTAAACACCGGACTCGTGACTACATTGGTTACACGTGACCACAACGGAACGGGTCTTGCCTAATTATTTGCACTAGAGATTTTTTTTTCTTCCCTGTTCTGTTAAAGTTAAATCAACATCGCAAAGCAAGGATGAAATGGCTTTCATCTTTTTTCGTCGATCCCATGGCTGTTTCATTTCTAATTCGAAGTAGCCAAAACATCTTTTTTCAGGTTCTGTAGTTTTCTGATAACTTGTTCCCCAAAGGTTCTATTTACACTCGTCTTCAGATCATGTATTAAGGGATTCACATTAGGTCTCGTGTTTCATTAAAGTGGCATGAGCTGCCAAATATAAGGTAAATTTCGTTGACAGTAATTCTTGGTAATTTTTTATCAAAAACTACAAAATTGAAGATGTACGTCAAAGTAGTTTTATAATCAGCAAAACGCCCAAAAATAAACTCATACATCCCGGCTATTTGGAATTTGTCTGTTATTAGCATACGTCTTCGGTTGGTCCGGGCTATTGGCTTTACCGATATTTTTATTTCAACGTCAATCCTTTGGTTTATCAAGGTATACTTTGAACTCTGAACTTCTCTAGACAATCAGAAATTATGAGAAAAAAAATCCCAATTTTGGCAGCTCGTGCCATTTTCAACCGGCCTTAATGATATTGAGACTGATAGAGATAGAATCATTGGAAAATGGCACGTTTGTATTTTTTGTTAATAATATAAAACACACTGACGAAGGGAAATAATTTCTGGGCTAAAACAACGATGGGTTGACACAAGTTCTCAAAAATATAGGAACATTTGTCTAGCCAAAACCATCGAGACAAGACATAATTTAACCGTTTCTAATATACAATATAGGCCTATATCTCATATGCCACTTGGTTTTATTACTTAATGTATTGCATGCTATAGCAACAGTTGCTCAGTGGTTGATATATTTTACATCATGCGACATTAAGAAGAGTGTTCTTTTTTCTAGAAAAAAACTATATAGGCAAGTTTTATATATAATTGTTTTGAGTTGGTAACTGACCTATAAACCTTGTTTAGAAGTTGTTCTACTTACCGTGGGGGTTTGGTGAAAAGGGAAGAAATAGCATCACGAGAAAGGAGTCCATTGGTACATCCAATGATCCAGTCTCTTTAGCAGGCATGATCTGCTGCTGCTGTCAGTCATAGTTCATATTAGTTTTTAAAAAAACAAATTGTTTTCAGATTATGAGAAAAGTGCCAATGAAACCATATGTAATCAAGACCAAAAGATAGAGAAAAACCAACTGGTAGATAATGAAGGTATAACAGGGATTTCACTATATGTCTTGGGGATTTTAGTTTTTCTTTAACAAATAAAAGGAATAGAATAAAACTAAAGATCAACAGGAGTTTGGAAAATAGGGACTCTAAAAAGGCAGAAATTAAAAATAAAATGGGTCGAGAGACAAAAGGCGGTTAAATATAGAAGTAGGCCTACTATAGGATTATTTAATCCGGAAAGGAAAAACCTAATAAGGCACTAGCGTATGCTAAAATAATGTACAATTAGAGCAGGAAAAATAAAAATGAAATCCTACTATAATTTGGAAGAATAATATACAGGGACTCTAAACGAAAAATTTAGTTGAATCATAAATAAAAGTGCAATAGATCTAGTATTATATCCTATGTTGGGTTTTTTTCATGGTAACGACCATTCGTTACCAAATCGATTACAGGCATCATAACTTCATAGACTGTCACCAGCATATGTGCATTAACTTCAATTACAAAATAGTTTTACGCGCCATTACATAATCATTAAAGAGGCATGAGATGCAAAAACTCGAATTTTTTTTTTCGTGATTTGTTACCTGATAAAGCCAGTTACGAATAGAAACTGTGAGCTGATAAAGGACAAAAATCAAATAGCCTTTTGACACATGCATGTATCGGAGTACATTTTCGAGCTTTTGTTGTTAATAAAATGCTCTCCTGCCGAAATTTGAATAGTTATACGAAGAGAAAATGGCAGTTTAGCAAGCACTGTATAGCCAAAACAAATCTGCTGGTGGCCTGTTGCTTCTCTATTCAATGGTTTGTCTCGTAACATAAATTTCTAGCTTTCTTTTGTGAGGGGCAGAATTCTGTATAGATCTTGAAATCAGTGATTTGAAGTTAACCGCTCATTTATCATTTTGTCCAATGCCTGTAATGATGAACACTCGTTTTCAGACTGAACACGGCTGCTCTTAGTTAATGAATGAGGATTACCCGCCCTGTTTCACCTGTCCTGTCGCTTGAGAAATAGAAACACGGCTGAACTGGCCACCCGCGCGAGGACGGAACTGGTGGTGACGAATGTGGGCGCTGGTGTTGCACGTGTACTTTTCTAAGATGCATGGTGCTGCAATTTGCATGCACGTGACGTTGTACATGTCCACGCGGCCAGCGTGTAATAACCAAAATGATATCAGAAACTTGTCAACTGGTTTCAGGCCATGCGTTTTAAAGAATAGAGTTAACACATTATTTATACCTTTTTAAAACAATTCGTTTTCGGCATATGTTTATGCAAATATCTATAGTTAATTACCATACATTATATCAAGACTAGAAGAATAGCACTAAAAGTTTAAAAAAATAATTTCAAAATTTTGTTTTATAGATATCACTAGTTTGGCTGCTTTAGTGCCACTTTAATGTCTATCAGTTCGACTTGTTTCTAAATTATATATACGCGACCGTTTCATACCAGAAAAAGATACATGTACTATTAGGCTGGTGGCTGAAGCTTCAATTCGTTCAGTCCGTAGCCGATCTCAAGAATATACGTTCCGATAGTTTTAAAACAGTAATGATTAACTAAAGATTATATAAAAAAAGTTCGTCCATGCAGAACCCCGGCGTTTATAAGATATCTTCAACTGAATATCGATTTATGTTTCTGACATATCTTTAACTTTTGTGACCTATTTTACCGTTTCTGGCGGTATAATTTTTGAACAAGCCAATCAGATCGCTGAATTTTTCTATTTCCGATATAAACAATAGTTTGTAAACACACAGAATGACAGCAAGATGGTAGAGCGATCGGATGGAAAATCAAGTACTTATTCCTGTATAGTACACGCGCAAGGCAGGGAAAATGAAATTGAATTGCCTTTTACTAGAACTAGATGGAGCAGTGTCAAAAGATGTGCGATAGAATGGGCACATTCGGTGAGAAAAACGACACATTCAACAAAGGGTACGATGAAATCTCTGTCAACAAATAGTGGGTATCATCCATCCTGTTATAAGCATTTCACAAAAAAACGAATGCAGGCTGCCAAAAAAAGAAAGTCTGAAGTTCCTATTAAACACCGAAAAAGTTAAGATCGAGGAAAAGCAGTCAAACTACTACACATAATACAGCACGGTCCTCGGCAGTGGTGCCGGGGCCTCCGTGGGCCAGTGGGTTAGAGTGATCGTCCCTCGGTCCCACACAAACCTTCCATCGATGCGACGCGGGTTGGAATCCTACTCAGACCAAATAAAAATTGACAAATTTCCGAGTGGATTTTTACTCGATCGCCGTATGTGCAAGAGTTGCCAAGTACTCGGCGAAAGTCGGCCGGGGTTTCCTCTGGGCAATGAGCCCGGTCCCACCCCCTCACTAAACCTGGCAACGCCGCCATATAAGTGAAATAGTCTTGAGTGCGGCGTAAAACATCAATCAATCAATCAATCGGTAGTGCTGCCAATGCAATACATTATGTGCAAAAAAGATTACACTTCACCACAAAATAGTTAGAGATAATGTTCAAGTCGAGACCAAAGACGGGGGTTTGTATTTTCTATTATAGCAATTTTCTGTGTAGGCCTATACTGTAGTGTAGTATATGGTGTCCTAGTTTAAATTATAGAGTTTAACTTTGGAGGGAGGGGGGGGGGGGGGGGGTATTAAATATTTGTTAATACCCCCTATGTGTAATACAATAATTCGATTTAGTGTGACACTTCATGTGCGAGGTAAACTCTCGATCACTCAGGGGGCCTATGATCAGGGGGCCTCTGATCAGGGGGCTATGAACGATGTAAGTGGGATGGTCACCAGGAACCAGCGAAAGGTCAGGGTTTCCTGGAGGGGGGAGGGGTATAGATTAAGCCTGGTTTCTCTGAGTGTCCCCAAGTATCCTGACAACACCATCATACATGCGACACCAAATTTGTTGACAATTACTTCTTGGTTGGCCTCAAGTGGAACGGTAGCCAGAAACCAACAGAAGTAACCTTGGGGTGTCACCTGACATTGAGTTTCTTCTGGTAATAATATATAAACAAAAGAAACTTGAATACGCTATTAAACAACCAATCAAAGAGTATATTCCTTACAGCGCAAATGGTTTCTATGGGTTACTGGGTGTGGGAGGAGATCTTAAAAAGATTTTATAGCCCCCCCCCCCCCCCCCCACTTACTACCGAAAACTCTTGCCGAAGCTTGCATTAAATTTTAAATACATTATTGTATCTGTAAATTAAGCTATATGTTATATGGCCCAGATGTCTGATTCTAAAATAACATTATATTGATTATTACTATATATATATTAGAGGGTTTATTACGTGAAAAATCGGATGAAAACATAGTGTTAAAATGTATAGTGATAAAAGATTGCATAAACTTGTTGATCTTCATACAAATCTGTTTATTTTGACTTTTCTCTCATGTGCGGCAGATGAAGGCAAATAGCGTCCGCTTAATAAAACCCTTAATAAAAACGCTTAAAGTGGCATGAGCTGCCAAAATGTTGATATTTTGACGTTAAAACAGAATGTTGAAATTATTGGCTATTTTTCTCAAGACGTATAATTCAGAAGATTTTTAGTGCTTCTAGTCTCGAATATGTACGGAAAAATATTATTTATTGTCCCGGCTATTTAAATTTTGTTTACTTTTCGAACGCGTTTTCGGCTCGTACCGGTCACATACTGTATGGATTCTCCTCATTCCAACGCCAATTATTTAGTTTTTCCAAGGCCTTTTTCGATGGCCTTCAAATCCTCTTACTGTCGCGACGATCAGAAATTATGAAAAAAGAATGAATTTTGGCAGCTCATGCCACTTTAATAAAAAAAAATCCACAGGCATACGGAGAGCTCTCCCGTTACCCTTCTATATAATATGTATTAGATAGAGGGGTAAGGGGAGAGCACTCCGTGTGCCTATGGCCACAATATATGCGGGAAAGTGTTCCTTTTACATGGCTTTTTTGCGAAAACGCCGGGGTTTGGAATGGACGAACTTTTTTTGGGGCTAAAGTATGTCCTAAGGAATATAAAAAAACATACAAAAAGTATATTCCCGAGATCGGCTACGGAACCCTATTTATAGCGACTTTTCAAGTTACAGCCACCGGCCTATATAAATGCATAAAGTAACAAACGACCAACAAACTGTGATATATTAAAAAGGGTAATTTTTACATGCAAATGCTATACAAGATACGACGAGATGTGTTAAAAGGCAATTTCTGGGGTATCCTAAATTAAAAAGACACCGAACATAATGATGATGAATCCAGTTGATATATTATACGACCGGGTTTAAAATGACTCATCGTGTATTATTGTGTACCTTTTTCATATAACTTCTGCTAAATAGACATATATTATTTGATTGACTTTTGGAGCGAAAAAAGTTAGTGCGCAATTAGTGGGAATTCAGTGGTACATTTGTGTAGTGTGTGACATACGGGCATGGCTTAAACTGGATTGATTGATTGATTGATTGATTGATTGGGGCTTAACGTCGCACTCAACAGCTACGGTTATACGGCGACAAAGTACCAGCCGACCAAAAGCATTTTTATCCTGTAATTTCCCTCAGACGCACGGTGCCCTTTTAAATAGCAGGAGATGCCAAAGTTTCCATTGTCAAGGAAAGTTGAAGGTTTAAATTAGGAACATTGAAAAATTTTTAATTTGAAATAAAAATATCAAGAAAGCCAATAATCACTGCGAAGCACAAAATCCAAACAGCCCGGGTGTACCAGTACAATTCTGGCTTTGAATTTTTTTGGCTTCGAAAAAATATCTTATAACGTGCATGTACATCCCAGGGATTGGTGTCAGCGGAAAGGCGTTGGTTTGTACTTTTTGATAAAAATGACGGGCAATTATATCTAATTCGGTTTCATCGACGATCTGCAGAAAAAAGAAAATAACTGCAAAGAATATCAATATCACCGAGCAAAAATGTTTTATAGCACAACCACATGATAGTGAAGTGGCCTATATTTATGGACACTAAAACACACGGGCACAGGGAAAATCTTCTTGTCTAAAATAACCACGGAGACAAGTTTCTAATTGTGTTAAAAAGAGGTATATCATTTAGACCTTTATACCCCATCATAAATTGTTGTAATAAAGTAAACCTATGATATTTCATTAGGTTGACGACTGACAGGAGCTTGGCCGTAGTCAGTAGAATTTTCTGGAACACTTTGTATTACATTGACAATGCTTACGCATCTTATGCTATAGTAAGAATATCGTCAGACTATATATTATGCCCCCCCCCCCCCATACCCTTTCCCAGAAAACCTAGGTAGAAGGCAGACAGGGGAGTTTAGCCCTGACCAGTATGTCTTTCAAACTCTTGTTCTTTTTATAAGCAATGACTGGCCTTTGGGTCAGAGGTCGAGCAAATTTACTTTGAAGTAGTTTGTATTCTTCTACTATAATCTTGGCCATAGCGATGCTAGCTTTGTTATACTGAAACACAAATGGTATTATAGTTTTTTCACGACATCTTCCGGGGTCCAAGTTCAAACCCAAAGGATAAAGAGTTTGTAATGTTTGAATCCAAAAACTTTCCCTTTCCAAACGTTTGTGCTTCGTATCTGCAGCGGAAGTGAGAAATGGGATTTTCTCTATAGGCATGATTTCAAAATGGTCCTTGACCGAATGACCTTGAGTATTGAAATGTTGTGCCACGGGTAAATCATGTTTAAGTCTTATGCTAGATAAATGGTTGGCTGCTCTTTGTCGTAGAGAATTCTGAGTTTCTCCGACATTTTTTGCACGTGATTACATACACGATATTAGAGGAGTCACAATTAAGATTCTCTGCCATTTGATATTTGTTGCGAGTTTGTTCTCCGAAAAAGGTTCCGCGATCGGGTACGTATATATCGAGTTTGCATCGCGTCTTAAGGCATTTCATTGATGTACCTGAGAGAAATGTTGGACGGTAGTGGTACACTCGTGAAGGGGAGGTAAGCGTATCGGGGGATGAAGGGGGAAACATGATTTGTCTTACTGTGTTAGATTTCATCCTCCGGAGTAATCTAATAGAATACTTCCTAGGGAGGAGAGCTTTAAAAAGAACAGAACAAGCCTGGTTAAAAAAATCTAAAGAACTACAGTTTCTATAGAATCTAAAAATCTGAGATTTAATGACTCCCTTGAAAGTGTGAGGAGGATGGTATGACCCAGCATGTAGTAGCTGATGCGTGTCAGTAGGTTTGAAGAATACTTTGTAATCTAGATACCCAGTAGTATGATATGTATGACCCTTGTAAATAGTTACATCCAAAAAATCCACAGAAGTGTGATCAATAGTAGGCTGTAATTTAATGCTTGAATCGTGAGAATTAAGAGTATCAATGAAAATATGAAGGTCTTCCAACGTATGTTGCCAAATGATAAAAATGTCATCCAGATACCGAAGGTAAATAAAAGGTCACACATTTGTGAAGAATATCACTCTCCCACTCAGCCATAAAAATAGAGGCAAAGTTAGGACTAAAACGTTTCCCCATAGCACACCCTTTAATTTGCTGAAAGATCTCCCCATTGAATTCAAAATCGTTACCTTTTAAGCTAAGTTCCAGCAATTCTAAAATGTCTTTATCCGGACGACGGTGGTCAGGATATCTTTGGAATGCTGATTTTATGGATTTAAGACCCAAATCTATGTCAATGTTTGTATACATAGACTCCACATCCAAGGTAACCAAAATCACATCTTGTGGGATGGATTTCTCAGACAATTTGGCCAATAAATCATCCGTATTCTTTATAAAGCTAGGATGCCGATTCGCTATAGGTTTTAGATAGTAATCAATTAGCTCTGATATTCTATAACTTTCACTGCCACAATCTGAGATAATAGGACGCCCAGGGGGCATTGTAGGCTTCGGCCATTTTTCAATGGGTTTGTGAATTTTCGGAAGAATATAGAAGACCCTGTTTTTAGAGTTATGATCAGATTCCAAATAGCGATACTGTTTTTCATTAAGTAAGCCTTTATCTTGAAGAGAAACAAGAATTTGATTAAACTTCCTAACATTTTCAGGCCAAATTTCCTTATCAAGTTTTTTGTAATGAAGAGGGTTGCTTAGCTGCCGTTCTATCTCTTCAATATAATCCTGTTTTGACATAATAACTGTTGCCGAACCTTTATCAGCAGGTTTAATAACTATGTTTGGATTTCTCCTTAGCTTACTTAAAGTGGCATGAGCTGCCAAAATTCATATTTGCTGATCGTCACGACATTACGAGCCTTGGGAGGCTATCGAAAAACTAAATGATTGGCGTTGGAATGAGGAAAATCCATACAGTATGTGGCCTGTACGAACCAAAAATGTGTTCGAAAAGTAAACAGAATTTAAATAACCGGGACGACCATTCATTCATTCTAAGCCAAAGTTAGTTCAAAACAATACTTTATCGTACATTATAGACACTAGAAGCACTAAAAAGCTTCTGAATTATACGTCTTGAGAAAAATAGCCAATAATTTCAACATTCTGTTTTAACGTAAAAATATCAACATTTTGGCAGCTCATGCCACTTTAAGGCAAGACATTCTGAATGAGTAAGGTTATGTTGGTTTTTCTGATTAGTTAAAGCATCAAACTTCCTTGATACAGAGTCACGACTAATGTTTATTTCTGGATCATACATGTGAGAAGGGGGTATGTAGCCGCTTTTAGATGTAAACGGCTTGCGTACCCCACTAGAATCTCGGTAGATATCAGCCAGACTAAGATTTCTGGAGAACTCCATAACATGTACTAATTTACTAATAGAAAAGTCCCTATCAGATAATGATTTAGGGCAAGGCACAAATGAGAGTCCTCTATTGAGTAGAGATATATCATCAGCAGTGAGTTCCTCGTTACTAAGATTAACAATATTACTTCCTAAGCCGAAAGTAGGGTGGCACATGCCCTGTCCCAAATTTAGTTTAAATCTAGCGTCTGAAGCCAGTGGGTATACAAGCAATTTGCTGTATCTTCGGTCCAGTGAATTTTGTCCGTGGATACTCTAAATTTTGAATTGGGGATTTTTGGTATGACCATAACTCTCTTCATCTTGGAAGCAGAAGAGTTATATAGGTTCAGGTTCGAAACTTCACTGGCCGGCAGTTTAGTGGATGACTGGATCTCTACAAAGTAGATGAGCGAGTTGGAAAAAGTCTTCCTAACCGCTGTCATCATGTTGCGCATTTGAGTTAACGAAGTGTTTGGCTCAGTAGTTGTCTTGTTATTGATACCAATATTCAAGATAACTTTCTCAGGTTTGGGACCTTGATACTTTTGAATTAGAGTCCGAAATGAATTGAAATTGGCACCAGGAAAACATTCTACCTGCATATCAGGGTGGGGGTCAAGGTTAATTCTAGAAAGATTAGAATCCCCAAGTAAAAGAACTTTCTTAGTTACATTAGGAAGGTGCCAGTTAGAGGAAGTGTGCCGAAATTTCCAAAATTTAGAATTAGCTAATTTATTCCGAGGGTGGCGCTGACCCCTCGGAGGGGATCTCACTGCATCTGAATATCTCATAGGAGAATGGACGGACAAAAATGGGGATGGGGGAGGAGCAGAGGGACTAGATGTACTAGGTCTAGGAGAAGTGACCCTAGTAGAAACTGGGGAGGACGGAGGACGAAAGGGGACAGAGGTACTACTAGGTCTAGGGGAGGGGGCTGAGGGGATGAAAAAGAGGGGGCAGAGGTAGTAGGTCTAAGGGGGGGGGGGGAGTACCAGTAGGGAAAGGCGAAGGGGAAACAGAAGGTAAAGTTACAGACCTAGGAGTCTGTGACTGCAGAGTTGGAGGTGAGATAACGGATGTCGACGGACTGACAGGCGGATGGGGTTGGGGAGACGATGGTGGACTAAACTGAGTAGTAGCAGCAGAAGTGACAGATTTAGTGATGGAAAGAAAAGAATAAAAATTTTGAATGGTCGAAAGTTGCAATTTACCTTTATAATTCTGTTTGCCCCATTTTAAAGCATTATTGAAAGCACTGTCAAAGTTTAGACCATTGGATGACCTGGCAGAAGTCACATGTGCTTTAAGTGGCCTATATATTATATTTATGATTACTAAAACACACGGGCACAGGGAAAATCTTCTTGTCTAAAATAACCATGGAGACAAGTTTCTAATTGTGTTAAAAAGAAGTATATCATTTAGACCTTTATACCCCATAAATTGTTGTAACAAACCAAACCTATGATATTTCATTAGGTTGACAACTGACAGGAGCTTAGCCTTGGTCAGTAGAATTTCTGGATTTCTTCAGTAACACATTGACAATGGTTAGGCATCTTAACTAAGGCAAGAACATCGGCGGACTGAGATTGAACCCCATAAATTTTGCTTTCTACAACCTACAACCAGCAAACAACAAGGTTATAAACTCCATCTTACAACCTACAACCAGCAAACAACAAGGTTATAAACTCCATCTCATAACCTACAACCAGCAAACAACAAGGCTATGATCTCCATCTCATATCCTACAAACAACAAGGTTATAAACTCCATCTCATAACCTACTTCTAGCAAACAACAAGGTTATAAACTCCATCTCACAACCTACAACCAGCAAAAAACAAGGTTATGAACTCCACCTCATATCCTACAACCAACAAACAACAAGGTTATAAACTCCATCTTATAACCTACTTCTAGCAAACAACAAGGTTATGAGTTTCAAACCAATCGTAACGCATTATACAAGAAATATGAAATATGAAATAATACTAAAGGAATGGGCAAAATATAATGATTTCCAGAAACACAGAGCAATAACTAATCCGATTTTCCTAAAACTGGTATGATTTATTTTTCTCGCTTGTAACAAGAACAGTTTAGAACTGCACCAGCTGCTATAGCAGTGCTCGGCTGTAAATCCAGTGACTTGGAATTTTAAAATAATTGGAACCGTGTATAAGAAATGTTTGAAACTCTTTTAACGTGGGTTCCATACTGGTACTTATGAGAACTATTTCATTTCATTTATTCACCATAAAAATTAACATTAAATACATGGTTTCCTTTGGTGTATACATTGGCGGGAATAAAGTTCCAAGGAACTTGTTCTATCCCAAAATTTGTGAGGTTTTTAACAGTAAATTATAATATAATATGGCGGAAATTAAATGAGATGCATTTTGGAAGAACATATGTACATGTACCTTTAGTATATAATAACAGTGCTATGGGTTACGAGGAGAGTAAATATTGTTTTAATTTGGTTTTAAAGAGAGATGTTGATGTTATAGATTTCAGGTGATCAAGCAGTTTATTCCACTCTCGAGGACTTTTAATTTTTTTCGTATGCAGAGATAGGTTACTGTTGTAGAATGGTCTGTAGAGGTTGTAGCTCCGTGATCTTGTAGAGTATTGATGAATATCAGATTGCCGAGAGAATAGTGTTTGCTGAGACAAGGGTAAACGGAAAGGATGATGTATGAAGTTATGAGCAATGAGTAAAGAGGATAGATCATTAAGCTGATAGATGTCTAATATTTTAAGGCGTAGGAAGATAGTGTAACGCCACCTAGCGGTCTAAAAGGGACACGACAATTACAAGGCCATGGAAGAAAGGACACACACAAGACATAGAATAAAGTTCGATAGTTTATCACAACAAAAAGAAAATATATACATTGGAAACGAAACCTGAAATTAGTATTATTTACAATCGATTATATGAAATGAAATACGGGTATTATAGCATCAAGTCCTCATCCCCAAATTGGTAGCCTGGGGAACAGGAGATGTGGTATACTGCTGGAAGCGCTGCCTCTCCGTAGCCTACGGCTGGTAACGCTGTACTGCCATGATTCTACAGCTGGTAACGCTGTAGCGCCCACTCCACAGCTGGAAACGCTGTACCGCCAACACTACAAGTTGATAACGCTGTACCACCAACACTTCAGCTGGAAATGCTGGACCGCCGCCTCTACAGTTGGAAACACTGTACCACCAACTCCACAGCTGGAAACGCTGTACCGCCCCTCTACAGCTGGAAACGCTGTACCGCCAATCCCATAGCTGGTTAGGCTGCCTTGTCAATCCGGCTCTCTCTGCTGTCTCGGTAACCCATCAGGACGCCTCAACTTCCTTAACCGGCAAGTTATCCTAGTTACTCACAGAGTCCCAGAACCGAGATTCAAACTCAGCTCACCTGGTTTTACCCAGCCATATCATCGGAGTACGCACCATGGAGATATGGATCGTACATTCCTCCCCTCACTGTTCAGTAAGTGATGACTTTACACCCAAAAGGCTAATGTTAATGTTGTGGCCCCTACCGTATTATTATATTCTTAATTGAGTTGATTAATATATCCAGCGATTAACGAGACAAACGGTTGTATGGGACATGTTGATGGGCATTTAGCTATATAAATGAGGTGAAGGTTCGAAAAACTATGAAAAGAAGAGATACTATGTACATAAAATGATAAAGGATGGAAGATCAACTTTAAGGGTGAAATAAACTGGACAAAGGTGGATCAGTAGCTTCTTTCACTCATACTGAGACGATAAATACACATATTTTAACGAGGTAGTCCGACCATAGATTGATTAGTATTTTACGCACTTACATAGGCTATGCATTTCACATACATGTATACATGAATGATTGATTGTTTGGTGTTTTATGCCGCGCTCAAGATTATTTCCCTTATATCGCTGGGGATGCCAACCTATACCGTAAAATTATAAGGTGACCGTATTTATGTTTACGGTAGCCGTATAATTAACATTATTTCACTGTAAAATTATATGGTGACCGTATTTCTGTTTATGGTAACCATATAATTACATTATTTCACCGTAAAATTATACGGTTACCGTATTTCTGTTTATGGTAACCGTATAATTAGCATAATTCCACTGTAAAATTATACGGTGACCATATTTCTGTATTTTAGTTTACAATGACCATATGAATATTCAACACAATTTCGCATTAAAATTTTGGGTGCCCATGCACACATATTATTTCTACGGTCACCATATATTCAGTCAGGCTCAATATGGTCTCTGACTGACGGACTTCGCCGGTAGGGGAGTAATTAGAATTCAACTGAGGTGTCGCCTGGCAGGATAACAACACAATGAGAAACTGTATCACCTTTCACAAATTCACGGTTTTTCTTCTTGTAGGCGACAAAAATATGACCCGACACAAGTGCTTAATAGTGGGTATATACCAATCAAGTTTCAAAGTAACTCACAAAATGTTAAAGACATCACCAGATAAGATATAGGCAAAACTTGACAATGTGCAGAAGCTAAGGGCAATAACTCTAAGAATATCAACATCACCAAGAAAACAAGAGTTTCGGGAAACCCAAAATACGCCCGAAAAGGCACAGTCACTGCAGCCATACCAAAACAAATCCTTCCATATATATATTTTTGAATATATGCAGTGGGTCCTTCAAATATGAAATCTCATCTGGTGTTAAATGTCCAGGTCTTCAGCTTGGAGTCCAGTGGGTTCAATCACTGACATCACTGACCAGGATGTTTGCCACATTTTATATAGGTATATTTGAACAGAGCCTAATCTCTGAGATGGTCAATGGTGTGTAAATAAACAAGTCTTATCTATTTACACTTACAACCAGGTTTATGAATATTGTCAAACATATCTTTAAGCAGCTATATTTGCTTTACCATATGGGTAATAAAACTGAATTGAAGAGCCCTTAAAACAGAGAAATAATTCTAATTCTAAACTTTTTAGGTTTTGGCCACCATAGCTATCACTAAATTATCCAACGAAGCTGACACTTTCTACCCATAAGCTATATCCTCAGAAAAAATTGTCCAGATGGAATCAAAACTTAGTTATGGAGCGGAAGGGAATATTACATAATCCAATATAACTCCCATATTATGTAACCAGTGATGTTAAAAATAGTTTGCGACACACCTTCTACCCATAAGGTATATACTCAGAAAAAATTGTGCAGATGGAATCAAAACTTTAGAAGTTATGGAGCGGAAGGGAAAGCGGACAGACACCCGACAGCCGGAGATGATACCATAATACAGCCCGCTTATCAAGCCGGGCGTATAAAAATTACACTGTGCAACTTGATAGTGAGTCCCAAACATGTCTCCAACCAATCCATAAGATATCAAACGAGATATGAATCATATGATAATGTCCCGGACAATGCTTAAGAGCTGTATTTGAGGATTAGGGGAAACTAAGTGCACTAACTCCAGACTAACACAATCCTGAACAACAGTTCCTGTGAACTCAGACATTTGAAGTAAAGAAATATGTCAATATATCAAAAGTAGGACTTACATTTGAACTGGAGTTTCGTAAGCCTGGACATCAAAAAACAATCTAGCCAAATGCTGGCACATGGATATTGGCGGCTGTTTGGTAACCATGTTAACCAATGCCATTATTTTGACAAATAAGACACAAGAGACTAAGTCATCTCTATATAACTGTGCCAAACTTCAAATTAAAATTCTAGCCCGGACCCAAGTTATAGCCCTGTCAGATGAATACTGGCTGAATAATAACCACGGTTGGCAACATGAGATTCATGGCATATCGTCATCCATAAACTGTTCACCACTGGACGTGTCATGTATCAAATGTGTTGCCATCTATTGTTACCATGGACGATGTGATAACCTTGTCACATGAATATCGGCTGTTTGGTAACTATGGATAGAGACAAATGCGATTCAATTTCATGACACATGATCATCACTATAACTATGTATACACCAAAAATCAAAACTATGCCAAACTTAAAATTACAGCCCAAATACGAAGTGGTACCAAAAAACAAGCTCTGAAGAGGTAATAAGCTAATTGATTACCAAGCATGTGGGAAAACTGGAGTCCTGACACACCATCATCTATTAATCTAGCTATAAACCATTGGAGTTATAGCTTTGACACGAAAAAGGACGGGGTCGGGCTTAAAAATTGCATGGCCTGGTTATGAAATTAGGACGTTTATGTAAAAGCAGCGGCTGTAAGCTCTCCCAAGTCTTCGTGAACATCAAAAAGAACAATTATTTTAATGTATTCATTGTATTGGTTATTCATTTATTTGAAGTACTTGAAATAAAAGATACACAACATAAAAAAAAGATTCCCTTAACATCGACAGACAAAACGTTCACTTCAAGGATAAACAATATATTGAATTCATTTGTGCTCCATTTTTCGACAGCTATATTTAAGCACTTGTACAAGGTCTTTGAGAAAGTTTGTGATTAACTTGTGGACTGACAAGCCTGTTGGATATAGTAGAACGGGCAGTTTTCAATCCCATGTACAGAAACAAGATTTGAAAAAGGTAAAAAGGCCACAGTCAACAGTTTATATTATTCAATCTGGAATTTCATCATTAACTGGCCTGTTGATCTTCATCCTCTATCTTTGGGGCCAAATAATAACGGATGTGGCCAAGGTCTCCAATCTTGTATTCACACACTGAAATTACAAAAGAGTTAGAAAATAAGTTATCTGAATTTATAACAATTAACTTGTAAGCAATTGTCAGATACGAGATTCTTCCACCGTGAGATTTGCTCTGGTAAAAAGTGGAATAGTTCTATTCATTAATGTTTTGAGACAGTGCCGCACTTGATTATTTCACTTATGTAGCTGCGTTGCCAGGTTTAGCAGGGGAGGGAACTGAGCTCTTTGCCCAAAGAAAACTCCCGACCTTGGGTGAGTACCTGGTTACCCTTCCTCATGTGGCAATGAGAAAAAATCACTCAATGAATTTGAATGTTTATTTGCTCTCAGTGACTGACGTTATTAATGCAGTTATAAAGTATATCTCTGACAGACTAAAATTCTTGAGTTTTGTGTCACGATATTTAATTATACAAAGATTGAGAATGACTAACCGAGAGGCATATCCTCAGAAAGACTCAATGTAACTTGGGGAGAAAGAGGTGTGGCCTTGGCAAAATTATTCAAGTATTGGAGGGCAAAGGTCAGCGAGCATGCCTGGTTCAGGTTCACAGAAACATTATCTTCTTCTTTGTCAGCATTTGAAGTTTGCGCCAATTTTACATTTCCTACAAATATATAAAATTAAAAACAATAAGTTATGAGAGAGTGAAGATAAATTTGTTTAGCTTTAAATGAATGTCCAGCCAGAAAAAAAATCTTACAATGACAAATTAAAACCAATGAAAACTTAGGACATACAGCTTGATGATCCCCACAGAAAGTCAAACTAGATGTCTTTTATTGGGTTTCCTCCACAGGGGAAATAGCATCAGCCAGTGCTGGAAATTCACACTTCCTCTCATGCATTTAGCAAGTAAGACCTCAAAAGTGCTTGCATTACTTGGTAAGTTGGTGTTTGGGCAAAATTAGCATCTGATGATCTAACATTACTTCAATAAATGAAGTAACAGGACCGTTGGTATGTCCGAACCAAACCAACTACCATTAGACAACTCTGGGCAACCATATTTTGACACAGGAAGCCAGTTTTGCCATTCAGCTTGCCATGATTGCAAGTTGCCTAGTTTTGAGTAAA
The DNA here is from genome assembly GCA_963971465.1 of Lepidochitona cinerea. Taxonomy (NCBI): domain Eukaryota; kingdom Metazoa; phylum Mollusca; class Polyplacophora; order Chitonida; family Tonicellidae; genus Lepidochitona; species Lepidochitona cinerea. Next base: position 41,831,207 of record OZ020551.1, on the reverse strand, counting down.
CCTGTAGGTCTAACTAAAATTCCAGAAATCCTACCTGAACCAATATCTCCTGAAGCACTAAATCTGACAGCTCCTTCCTTTGTACATGTGATGACAACTGAATCACCTAACTGGCTCATATCACGACATATCCTTTGCAGCTCAGCACTGGGCATTTTTATAACACAATTATATTCATGTTCCTACAACAGAAATAAAGAAATTGATAACAAATAAATTCAGTGTTGACGCTTATTTAGAATGGACAAGGTTTTGTAAGAAAAAAATTTATATTAGAAAGAGATGTAAAATGAAAAGAAAAAACCAGACCTTAAAGTATTAACTACATCGTTTCACGACGCAGAAAACCTGCGTTTTTGGAGCAATTTCGGCAAGAAATACCCAGATTCAAAAATACAAAGCGTCAATTTGACGCAGCAGAAATGAAATCCATGTATGATGTTACTCTAGATTATGTCATTAAACTGTGAGCCGTATCTGTCTTCTGCATAATGAAAACCAACTAGTCTTGATACTAGCGAAGTGGGAGTAATGTGGGTCAGGCCAGTCAGACTACGATCATAACAGCAACTGTAAATGGGCCAAGCCCGCGTCACCGTACAGTTAGCCAATAGCTGGGCGTAGTAAGTATACTGCTTGGAGGGGTCACGCAATCCGACGCCAACTCCGAAATTACATTTATTTGCTATTTACTTTTTGACACGGCAAAGTATTCAGTGTTCACAACACTGTTGTTAACTTCGGACAGTCAATATATTCTGACAGACTGCGACTGTATCGTACGGTACTCAGTAATTTTTTTTCCTCGTCATCCCTCACTTGACAAAGTCTATGTGAAACCCTGATACTATATAGGCCAGTACCGGAGGTCCTATCCTTTTATGGTCAGTCTTTTAAATTTCTACGGCTAAATCAAATTTTTTACCTCCCATTTTATTCCCCTTATATAGGGTGGACAAATGAGAGATGACGCTTCTGAGATTTCATTGGGGAAAATATTTGGATTGATCGATGTATGTTTTTTTGACTCACTAAAGTAGAAAAAAAATCATAAGCCTGTCAATATTATACAGTATGAGCAAGATTTTAGCAACAATCCTGTGTCACAATCTTTCTGACAACTGAACAAAACCTAAAAAATATTAGAACTTCAACTAAAACAAAAGTCTTTGAGAATTAATATTCATTTGTTTTGTGACCACCAGAAAGTGGGTCATCAGACAGAAAGAAAACCATTAATTTCTTCTTACAGGAATTCCTAATGTTTCAGCATCAATGTCCATTAATTTTACTTCATAATCTGAAACTTTGTCTCCACCTGCAAATAGACAAAGACAAATATATATCCATAAATCTGTTGGGAATACTGTTCAAATAGCACTTTGACCATACTGTCGGACTAAATGAATTTCTCTGAACACTTACTGTAGTTGGTGTAGGATTGCACGAAAGAGTGCTTGCATGAATAACATTTTGCGCATTTACCACTACAGAAGAATAATTCAGATTATGTTTGAATGTTTTACTTTTAAAGCAATTAGCATCCATGCAACCAACCAATATTTTCAATCATCATACTTACTTTGTGATTCAAAAACAAATGTGATGGTATCAGATTCATCATCTTTTTTTAATGTGATAAAGTCGTCGTTTCCAGCGCACCTCATTATTTTAGACATACTGAAAAAAGAGAAACATAAAATAGAATTAAAATGAGTTTACATCCAATAATTATCATACCCATCGAAATGGATTTGTTATGAATTTAAGGATATCATAACATAATTTTGTAGGTTTTCAGCATAGAAATACTCAATTCTTTATAATTTGAGTAAGCCTAGGCTAAACAATACCAAATTTCACTGACTTCAAGAGCGGGGCTTTCAATAAAATCCAAATGCTACTAACCTGGTAATGTTAATTCCCATTGTAAGATTCCTATCACATCTGTAGGTTTCAAAACCATCATGATCTAATTGTACTGATACCAAACTAACGTGAGATTTGTCCATGGCTTGAAGCATAAGTCCATTGCCGCTAGCATCCCAGTTGCCAGAGTCGACCAAATCTTTGATCGCATCGATGAGCTTCTTCAATAAATTTCCTTGGACAAGCTTGGCTTCAAACATGATTGGAGTTTAAGATGTGAGTTAAATAAATTAAAAAAATGGAATTGATGAATTGTTGAAGATCAAAAGTAGCAACTGTCTTTCATGCAAGTGGTATCGCCCTTTCCTTTATCGATGCTGTGTTCTTTCTGTGGAAAACTAGCCTTTCCCGCCACTGTCGTCGAAATGGCGCTAAAGTGTTGACAATAATTGATGTTTTCATTGGTCCATTTTGCCGGGAAGTGGCTCCATTGCTATGTCGTCATATCCGTAACACTATATAGATGAAATTCCTGTTGATGTTGTTTTGATTTTAGGGAAAATTTTATAGCAAACGATTTCTGTTTTCATTTTTTAAATGGAGGGTTAAAGTTATATCTTTATAAAAGACAACCCAAGGAGCGCTGATTGGAACCCCCGAAGGTTAAATTGAGTAGGAATAATTTAGCAATGCACTAAAAATGTCCATATAAATATTTAGATCAAAGTGAGATAACTCTTGGTTTGTTGAGACAAGATTTGACATGTCGACAAAATAGAATGTCCCAGTATATCTGTTGTGCAATCATCATTTGTGATACACCCATGATACGCTTTAAGACTTAAAGCCTAAGATTTTAAGTAAAGCTCACAGAATATGGCCATCTTTTAAGCTGCTGCTTCTTTCGCATAAATTTTCAATTCTTGCCATAGTTTGAGATCTCCAAACTCTGTGGCCAACGCAACCGACACAAACTTTACACACATTCCATTCGATCTTTTAGTTTGCCGTTTCACCACAAAAAAAGCGTTCAAACACTCACATTTCTGTTGGATCCTTGTGGCCTAGGGTAGCCCGAATCTACTACCCGCTGCCTTCAAATGAACTTGGGAAATGTACGAACACAAGTTGAACCTGTGAGCCTCGCTTTCGGATTAAACAACTATGTTTATCAAGAAAATCTGAAAGCGAGGCTCAGAGGTCAATTTGTATTCGTACATTTCCCAAGTACATTTTGAAGGCAGCGCCGGGCTAGTAGATTCGGGCTATCCTTGGAAAAAACGACGAGGATGCAACATCAATGTGGGTGTTTGAACACTTTTTTTGTTTGGTGAAACGGCGAACTAAAAGATCGAATTGAATGTGTGTAAAGTTTGGGCCGTTTGCTTTGCTTAAATTGAGAGAAAATCAGCGAACTTTGTTGGTAGCTCATCATCAATATACTTTGGCCACAGAGTTTGTAGATCTCCAACTATTCTTGCCATTGCTCATGGTACTGTAATGCTTGAGTAACTAATGCGGTAATGACTGGTGCAAATAGAAGATTTGTTTAACAGGCCACGCATGACAGGAAACTTGCTTCAGCCGTGAGCTTACTGTCTCTGCTGAAACCTGTAGCTGTACCTCTGGTTACGTGTGCTTTGTGGCTAAGGGTCACCCATTTTTCTCATTATAAGCCAAGAAAATGCATGTCATATCAAATTGTTTAGTGAGATCAGTTTATTCATGTAAACTTGTTTGTTGTAGGTATCAGCATGTTTCGTGCGATCTCAAGGGGGCAAAATCTCCATTCCAATCTGAGGACCTTAATAAGCAGCAGTTCTAGAATTCCAGAGTTCGAGGCTGCTGTGAGCAGTCAGTGTTTGATATGGCAGAGAGCACATTCATCGATTCAGCCTAATTCTTCTTGGAAAAGCATGTCTCACCGTTCACTCAATTCACAACTTGTTTATCCGATCAGATGGAAGAGCAGTGATCAGTACTCTAAATTTGGTCACAACCGTAAAAAGAAATCTTCCAAAGCTGCTTCTGTATATTATGTCTCACTTGTTGTGTTGATTGCTGCTTTACTGTCTAGGGATTGGTATGTATATATATCCATGTAAATATTCAAATTAAAGCAAGAAATGTCCTGAGACAGCAGTTGTTTTGTCCACCTACCTGTACCACCAACACCCTCAACCCCCCAGCCAACAAATTTTAGTGATAAACGAAGAGGGAATTGTGATATCCGAATAATAGGTTCAGCCATTCCACTAATATCCAAGTGTTTGTTGAAAATCTTTACGGTCAATGGACCAGGGATACAAACATCACACAGGATTGATTAAATTGCTTCTTGCTGGAAAGCAAAGAATTCTCCAATAATTTATTAGAAAGCTTGGAAAGTTATAACTTATTCAATCTTGTTTTCATTGCACAAACTTCTAAAAATGGAATGCAGGTTACTAATATTAATATTCCCAGCATCTTTGTGAGACAGGATTTCCCCTCATCTCTGAGTCTAAGCACATGTCAGTTAGGCAGGCCATATGTCTCAAATTTGTCGATAAATTCTTAGTAAATCAAGGCACATGTGTCCAATTCTTCATAACATAATTGATGATCGAATCATTTTAATCTGGAACTTCAGAATTTCAGTCTAATTGATGTCTTTACTCTAAAAATTAAATCTGTACAGCATAAGGACTTGAAAAACCAGTTTCTTAATGGAGCATATAAAGAGCTATGCAGAAGTTTCATCATTCTTTCAATACTTTTCAATTGGCCATATATGATTTTATTTCTTGATATTTATTTTTTAGCATGAACATCTAAATAAGTTATGGATTGTTCGGATAGTAAATCAGAACTTGAATATTGTTCCTTATTGGATATTTCAGTATTCCTTTCAGCACTAAAAAATACTCGGGAAGTCCTGGAACCTTCAGTTCATAGAGTTAACCAGAAATTTGACTACATGCACTGGTGTTTCTAATTGACAGTTTTAAGCAATTTTTCCTTGAAAATGGTCTCCAAATTTTAAGTTAACAAACTAGCCATCTAATTAGGCAGGCTGACAACATGCTTCAGTTGCTCGTATTTTGTGATGGTTTCAGGAAAAATGTCCCATAGTTCAAAAACATGGATTTCAGTTTTGATTTATTTTCATTAGATGTCCTAATAAATTATATATGAATATGTTTATAAACAAAGCCCAGAGATAAAAAAGTGTAGCTTATTTTCTGATCATTATGATTTATGCAGTTAGTCATTTAATTGGTTTTTATGAACATGTTATACTTGTATATCTTCTATTAAGAAATGTGAAGAGAGGTAGTAAGGTGTAGGAGTCAGGAGACCAATGAATCTCCTCACTATATCTTCTATTAAGAGCAAAGATTTTTCAATATATATAGTATGACCTGTTATTTTAGTCCAGAATGTACCTCCTATGTTTATGTGTATAAGAAGATCTATCCTCCGTTACAGGGTGGATGAGTTGATGAAGATCACTAAAGTAGAAGCTGCTTCTCCTGAAGTCTTACATGAAGGACAAGTTTCAAACCATGAGTCTGATGAAGAAGGCGAATCGGATAAAAAGAAGAAGAAAAAAATTGGTTTTAGAGATAAACGGGTTTGTATAGGCAACTTTTATTTGAATTTCAAGATATATACTTGTAACAATATACATTGAACTTAGGGATTTAAACAATGGCATTCCTAAATTTTGTATTGATTCATTACAATTTTTAAGTCATACTCAAGAGTATTTCACTTATATGACGGCATAACTTATTGGAGATTAGTAGGTTAGGAAAACCGGCTCTTTCAAAAGTGGTAAGTTATGTGGATAAAAATAGTTCGTAACTGTGAGGTTCAGGTGAGTAGCTCAAAAAAGAAATAAAAAATGATGACAAGCCTTCTTATCCTGTTGCTTGATGACAACTCATTAATATCCCATGAAATAAAGGGAAAAACAACGAAGAAGAAAAATGCTGGACGGATTTAATTGGCCATATGGCAGATTGGGGATTATATTAAAATACTTAATCCTTCAGTGTGTATCGTATCAATAAGGCCTCATTATATCCTTATTCTTTTTACAGATTATAGAATATGAAAACCGTATTCGAGCCTACTCCACGCCAGACAAAATTTTTCGATATTTCGCCACTTTAGCGGTTAAGAAAGATACTGGGGATTTAGATGTGTACATGACCCCGGAAGACTTTGTACGCTCCATCACCCCGGGTATCAAACAGCCTGAAGGTAAAATATCATTTGTAAATCTGACGATGAGGATTGAATTGATAAGTAAAAGATTGCATTTGTTCGCACTGTTTAGGGTGTTTTATTTACTTGTGGTGTAAACTAATTGTCTAAGTTTGGATAACTGAGAACAGTTTATTATGAGAAGTTAATAATTTTGAATCTTCTGTTCTGAGCATAGCTTGAATTTTCTGACAGATCTTTGGGTTATCATTTCATCAGCATTTGTGGAGGGTTTTGTCAGGTGCCAACGAAAACTGGAAACACTCAAATATAAGCCTAAAACATCTAACAGTGAACCACTCAATCTAAGCGTATTGGAAGCGTGTTGCCAAAGATAATAGATATGCACGTGGGCAGCTTTTACGTGTGACTATAACCAGTTTTATGTCCCCCTAATGGGAAGATGATATGCATGTTGCTATAATTGCACAATAATGACATTACCCCATGCCAAGCCATACTAACCTATTTCATGCAGGTCCTTTGTGTTCTTCAGATTTATCTAGTGTTATATTCAACGCTAATGCTGTTAACAAAGAAATATATAACCTGTCTTGAGGCAGTAATGATTGTGATGTCACATTTCAAATCTCTCTGGAACAGTTTAATAGAAATACTCCACAGGAGTTAAAACACAAAGAAGACCCAGTCCTATTTTTGGCTAGAGTATCCACTTTTTAAGCACCATTCTTTTGATGTCCCAACCTTGTGACTCATAGTTTTCATTGGCAATGTTCCCCCCCCCCCCCCCCCCCCCCCCCCAACAAACTTTCTTGTACCAATGTTTGCTAAGACTGTACGAAAGTGAAATTGAAGTAGACATTGCTTTTCCAGAGAAATAATATTTATGCCAATTTCAGCCTTTCTTATCTTTATTCAGTATTCATGTTATTTTTATTATTACACGTTCTTCAAAAATCAAATTACTATGGAATATTGTGAATTGAAACAACCATTTGTTAAATTTGCTAGTGTAGGGTTAAATCAACTTTTGTCTAAAATATTCCTTTTTGTTTGGTTTTTGTAATTGAACAAATTGAAACATTTACAAAATCATTGTAATACATAGTTTAACATAATTCTGTCTCTCTGGCAAAATTTGATAAATACCTTATATTTTTGAATATAGTCATGTTTCTTAACAGACTGGTTAGGAAATGGGAAATGTTGCCTTAAACTTGCCATTCAACAAAATGGCACGGTGTTTGTCCATGAACGCAATGTGAAATTCATACTCAGTCATTTAATGTGCCCAACTACAAAAAAATGGTCATATTCTGTTATGTCCATCCCAAACCCCTTCCGATACTTAACTTGTACAGTTTCGATCCAATCTCAGCAATTTTTGGAGAGTGCACACAACCATATGACCAGAAGCTGTGTCAGGGACAATTTTTCCAATGTTCTGTCACATGATATCCTTATTTCTTTAAAAATAAACCACATCTCACCCAAGCCCCTCACCAAAGTCATGGCTAATAATTATGTTTTGTTTATTTTCAGGCCTTGGTTTGGATCAGTTCAAGAAGTTTGACCCCAGTGTAAGTATTATCATGTTTGAGTATATTGAGAAATCCTTATGAAAGATAAGTCCGGAAGCATGGTTTGATTGAAATATTTTGTGATTTGCATCTATTTATACTAATATATAATCAGCCTTCCGTAGTGCGTAAATACAAAACAAACAAAAAACTTTTTTTTTCAGAAATAGGTACAATGTAACATCCATAATTGGAGAACAATTATTTCAATTTCAATGATAGGCAAATTGATTTTATACAACAAGAAAAAGATGCATTCGATATTTGCTTTCCACATTCAATCTTATGGGCAATATATACAAATAATGTAGACTCAAGCTGCAGTTGTAAATCACCACGTCACCAAAGTGCATGTCATCAAAAAGTGCACAGATTTTACATCTGTTTCAATATCGTTTCACATACAATTTGCATTTAGCGCATTCTTTTTTACTGTTCATTAGATGCATTTAAAAATCAGGTTACTTCTCATTTGAATTAAAATTGTCCCAATTACTTCATAAAAAAATAAACATGTTAAAGACTTTGCTGGAAAACATTTTTAAAATGTGAAATATGAAAACTGTGACAAGCTTGCTTTTTAATATAGTTAGTCTAACCTAGGTTTTGTATAGGAGTAAATTATTTTTAGTTCAAAGAATGCCCTAAGCTAAAAATTCTAAAATTTTGCAAGCTGACAATTATTTGAGAGACATTACGCATTTTTTTTGTACGTCAAACTCACTGTTTCACAATTCTATTTTGTTAATAATGCTACCACATTTTGATAACCAGCACAAAGTAACTAGTTGAATGATTTTATTATTGTTTTTGTGCCTTTAGAAGGACACAGTGTCGGTGAGTGTCAGTCCAGTTCCTTACACTGTTTATTATCTCCCCTTATACCATGTGTGTAGTTTGCTGTTCCTATGGGAGACCAGAGCCCACTTGCACAAAGCACTCTTAACTAAGAGTACTTAGTGTATGTCTAGAACATGAGACTTAAGAGTGCTCGTAAACTTTCCGTGTTGTAGAGATATGCTAAGAGTCCTCTTAAGTTAAGAGCGCTCTGTGCAAGTGGGCCCTGATCTCTAAGCCCCTCAGAATTCTGTCAATTTCTGGTCACCGACCAGGTACTGCCGTGCTGTACATGTATGTGACTGAACACCTTTCCATGGAACATAATGCTCAGTTTTGATGTTCTAGCATGTAAAGAATTATGCCATTAAAATATTTTTTAATAAAATGCACCGGTCACCAGATATGGAGAAATCTGAGAGGAAGCTTACGGGTCTTTTTTAAAAATCAAGATTGACCTATCACTGACATCTTTCAATCTTGATTTTTAAGTCTCCCATTTATGTGTGTAGTTCCTTTCTTATTACTCTTCTTTATTAAGACTGTTTAACAATCTGGATGCAGTTAATGAGTAAGATATTTTTCAATCCATAAAGATGCTTTAACACAGTTCTGTTAATGGAAACTTATTTTCTTGTTACATATATGAGGAACAACCATGTGACACCTCGTCACCAAATGTGACATATGTTTCTGATATACACCAGTTATTTAAATTGTATTTTAATTTGCATGAAAATGTAGCTGTATGAGCTTTTCAATGAAAACGATGTAAGTCTCGGTAAAAAAAAAAAACTGCTCGAGCCATCTTAGTAAATTTTCTGACATATTGCACTTTTTGCACTCACTTTTGTTTTTGTCACCACCGTGTTAAACAGTCTTAGCTTCAGACATTTATATTCTAAATTTAAATGCTTTCTTTGTCATATATTCAATTCTAAATATTAAAGTATTTTCACTTTCAGATATTAAGTTTTCAAGTAATAGGCTGGTGGCTGAAGCTTCAATTCGTTCAGTCCGTAGCCGATCTCAAGAATATACGTTCCGATAGTTTTAAAACAGTAATGATTAACTAAAGATTATATAAAAAAAGTTCGTCCATGCAGAACCCCGGCGTTTATAAGATATCTTCAACTGAATATCGATTTATGTTTCTGACATATCTTTAACTTTTGTGACCTATTTTACCGTTTCTGGCGGTATAATTTTTGAACAAGCCAATCAGATCGCTGAATTTTTCTATTTCCGATATAAACAATAGTTTGTAAACACACAGAATGACAGCAAGATGGTAGAGCGATCGGATGGAAAATCAAGTACTTATTCCTGTATAGTACACGCGCAAGGCAGGGAAAATGAAATTGAATTGCCTTTTACTAGAACTAGATGGAGCAGTGTCAAAAGATGTGCGATAGAATGGGCACATTCGGTGAGAAAAACGACACATTCAACAAAGGGTACGATGAAATCTCTGTCAACAAATAGTGGGTATCATCCATCCTGTTATAAGCATTTCACAAAAAAACGAATGCAGGCTGCCAAAAAAAGAAAGTCTGAAGTTCCTATTAAACACCGAAAAAGTTAAGATCGAGGAAAAGCAGTCAAACTACTACACATAATACAGCACGGTCCTCGGCAGTGGTGCCGGGGCCTCCGTGGGCCAGTGGGTTAGAGTGATCGTCCCTCGGTCCCACACAAACCTTCCATCGATGCGACGCGGGTTGGAATCCTACTCAGACCAAATAAAAATTGACAAATTTCCGAGTGGATTTTTACTCGATCGCCGTATGTGCAAGAGTTGCCAAGTACTCGGCGAAAGTCGGCCGGGGTTTCCTCTGGGCAATGAGCCCGGTCCCACCCCCTCACTAAACCTGGCAACGCCGCCATATAAGTGAAATAGTCTTGAGTGCGGCGTAAAACATCAATCAATCAATCAATCGGTAGTGCTGCCAATGCAATACATTATGTGCAAAAAAGATTACACTTCACCACAAAATAGTTAGAGATAATGTTCAAGTCGAGACCAAAGACGGGGGTTTGTATTTTCTATTATAGCAATTTTCTGTGTAGGCCTATACTGTAGTGTAGTATATGGTGTCCTAGTTTAAATTATAGAGTTTAACTTTGGAGGGAGGGGGGGGGGGGGGGGTATTAAATATTTGTTAATACCCCCTATGTGTAATACAATAATTCGATTTAGTGTGACACTTCATGTGCGAGGTAAACTCTCGATCACTCAGGGGGCCTATGATCAGGGGGCCTCTGATCAGGGGGCTATGAACGATGTAAGTGGGATGGTCACCAGGAACCAGCGAAAGGTCAGGGTTTCCTGGAGGGGGGAGGGGTATAGATTAAGCCTGGTTTCTCTGAGTGTCCCCAAGTATCCTGACAACACCATCATACATGCGACACCAAATTTGTTGACAATTACTTCTTGGTTGGCCTCAAGTGGAACGGTAGCCAGAAACCAACAGAAGTAACCTTGGGGTGTCACCTGACATTGAGTTTCTTCTGGTAATAATATATAAACAAAAGAAACTTGAATACGCTATTAAACAACCAATCAAAGAGTATATTCCTTACAGCGCAAATGGTTTCTATGGGTTACTGGGTGTGGGAGGAGATCTTAAAAAGATTTTATAGCCCCCCCCCCCCCCCCACTTACTACCGAAAACTCTTGCCGAAGCTTGCATTAAATTTTAAATACATTATTGTATCTGTAAATTAAGCTATATGTTATATGGCCCAGATGTCTGATTCTAAAATAACATTATATTGATTATTACTATATATATATTAGAGGGTTTATTACGTGAAAAATCGGATGAAAACATAGTGTTAAAATGTATAGTGATAAAAGATTGCATAAACTTGTTGATCTTCATACAAATCTGTTTATTTTGACTTTTCTCTCATGTGCGGCAGATGAAGGCAAATAGCGTCCGCTTAATAAAACCCTTAATAAAAACGCTTAAAGTGGCATGAGCTGCCAAAATGTTGATATTTTGACGTTAAAACAGAATGTTGAAATTATTGGCTATTTTTCTCAAGACGTATAATTCAGAAGATTTTTAGTGCTTCTAGTCTCGAATATGTACGGAAAAATATTATTTATTGTCCCGGCTATTTAAATTTTGTTTACTTTTCGAACGCGTTTTCGGCTCGTACCGGTCACATACTGTATGGATTCTCCTCATTCCAACGCCAATTATTTAGTTTTTCCAAGGCCTTTTTCGATGGCCTTCAAATCCTCTTACTGTCGCGACGATCAGAAATTATGAAAAAAGAATGAATTTTGGCAGCTCATGCCACTTTAATAAAAAAAAATCCACAGGCATACGGAGAGCTCTCCCGTTACCCTTCTATATAATATGTATTAGATAGAGGGGTAAGGGGAGAGCACTCCGTGTGCCTATGGCCACAATATATGCGGGAAAGTGTTCCTTTTACATGGCTTTTTTGCGAAAACGCCGGGGTTTGGAATGGACGAACTTTTTTTGGGGCTAAAGTATGTCCTAAGGAATATAAAAAAACATACAAAAAGTATATTCCCGAGATCGGCTACGGAACCCTATTTATAGCGACTTTTCAAGTTACAGCCACCGGCCTATAAATACTATTTCCATATTATATTTTTTTATATTTGTTTCAATTATTTTTGATTTTTGAATTATAAGGGTTTCTTGTTTGCCCTTTACAACTTCAGTGAAACATTTGGTTAAATAATTATTCAGTTACACTGTTGAGCTTGACGAATGTCTGCCATTAAATCTACATCTCACAGTAAAAATATCTAAAACCAAATGTCCTCCCTAGAACAGGTACATACTTTGGCACCACCGCCTTGCTGGCTTAAAAAGTGCTTCAAAATTGAGGATTTTTCTTATAATTTATCTATTTTAAAAGATAACACAAGAAAAAATTGCATAATTATCCGTATATATTTGTATAAAGGGAAAAGTTAAGACTACATGTATCTTAGGTTCAGTTTGCTGGAAATTTTTCTGACTTGGTTTTCTTTCGAACGACCTATGTGGGATGGTTGCCAGTTACCAGGGGAAGGTTGTGCGTTTCCTCCGGGCACAGAGCCCGGTTTCCTCCCACAATAAAACTGGCAACGTTGCCATATAAGTGAAATAATCTTGAGCGTGGCGTAAAACACCAAACAATCAATCAATCAATGTTCACGCGTTATCAGAGGAAAACGACAACAGACATATTCATATTGATTCAGACATTGTCCTGATGTTCTGATTCTTTTCCTGATGTTAGCCATGTTAAACAACTGGAAACTGCTTTTATTGATTTATGTTTTACGCCACACTGTTCTGAATGCTACTTTTTTACCATATTTTTTTACTTTGAATGTTTTGACAATTTTTGACGTGTTTTTAACATATTTCAACCATTATTAGTTGTTAAGTGTCTAAAAAACTGATATCGTTTAGAAACAGCAAGTTATAAAGTTGAAATTAATTAGTGTTTGTGGCTGACCGATCGATCGATCAATTTGGGTAAGCAATTTATATCTGGTAATGATTTTATCATTTTGTGAGAGATGGTTGCCAACAAGACATCACCCCACCCCTCTGCACCCAAATATTCCTTGTAAACCTCTATATATTGGTTAAATTATTTTGAGGACAGCAGAAAAAAAGTGGCTATTTTCATCTGTACTGTTTTTAAGGCTTTGATATCTATTTCTTCTCTGTTCCTTACCAAATATATTTATCCCTGCTTGTTAATCTTTGTTACCTCCTGTAGGACCTAGTTCAAATGGAATATAAGGGAAATTTTCCCTCATGTTTTATTCCCAAATTCTCCCAATGTATTTCATCCTCGCAAAGAGTACATTTGAATGAAATCTTTCAATGGCATTAAGTAATTAAACGGGTACAGTTAAGATAAAGGATTTCTTATAACTGTTGAATAACTGTTTAAAACTTCTCTTAAACTTTGAAAATGAACTCCTGAATAGATAAATCCTGTGAATGTCTTCCTAAATTAAAAACGCTGAAAATGTATTCTTGAATAAATAAACCCTGGAAATGGACTCCTGGACAAATACACCTTGAAAAAAAATCCGGGGCCTCCGTGGCTCAGTTGATAGAGCGTTGGATGCTCAATCCAAACAGCCTTCCACAAACGGGTGGCGGGTTCTAATCCCACTCAGTCCCAAAAAAATTTGAAAATTTTCTGACTGGGTTTTTACTCGAGCGACCTACATGTATGTGCGATGTTCGCCAGTTACCACTGGAAGGTTTTGGTTTCCTCCGGGCATAGACCTCGGTTTCCTCCCACAATAAAACTAGCAACGCCGCCATATAAGTGAAATAATCTTGAGCGCGGCGTAAAACACCAAACAATCAATTAAATTAATTGAAAATGAATCCAGAATTAGTCAACCCTGAAAATGAACTTCTGGACAAATATACGCTGAAAATGAATCCTGAATAAATAAACCAATGCTATGTGTTCCTGTTTTCTTACTTTACTATTGTGTACATTTATAGCACTGATCCTCACATTATATGTGCCACTTATGTTCTCTCTTGTGTAGAATCTGCACCTTTATATTGTGCCACAACTGTTGTCATTGTAGGGCTCTGTATGGTCTAATAATTGAAACCTTGTCCAGTATGTGTTCAGAGAATAAGTCTGTAACACTTTTTTTCAGCAGGAATACACCTCCAAAGCAGTTAAATTAAATTTTATTGAAATAATTTAATTATTATATATCCTCTCATCAGACATGTTGAAAACACTTTTTCGTCAATATTTGCTTAACTCGCTTGTCTGTTTCAAACTTTTCCAGAACAATTACAAAACACTGTTATTTTGAGTTGGTTAGTAATAAAACGTGATTTTCTGCCCTTCTTTCCCTAAAGAGCTTCATTAAAGTCCTGAAAAGAGTTAACATTTGCATCCTTAGTGTGACATTAAAATCCAACAAATTGCTTTAGCTGAGAGGATTGTTTTTAGAGGATTTAAATTATTGGGAAATTTAGATAAACTTGAGCTCAGAATCAATCAGAAATTTTAACATCATGAGGTACCAAGTAGTTCAAAATTGATAAGTGAATCCTATTATTATATATTGTTGATAAATTGTGTTCTGTTTTTTTTATTTTCTGTAGAAGGCAACAAAGTTTATGAACTTGGATGACGATAACATCTTCTCCAAACTGGGTGAAACCGGATTAATTTCATTCTCAGATTATCTCTTTCTGCTGACAGTTCTCTCAAGTAAGTTCCTAGTTATCTGTTTTGAAAGATCTTTTTGCTACACACCTGATCAACGTATAAAGAGTTTTTTAGAAATACCTGCCAATACAACTACATTTTCTTTATGTTCACAGCTCCTCCGCGGAATTTTGAAATAGCTTTTCGCATGTTCGACTTCAATGGTGATGGCAACTTGGATTCTAAAGAATTTAGCATGGTATGTTTTGATAAGGAAGTTTTATTATCACCCCCTAGGTATCCTCTAGGCAAAAAGCCTGGTTTTGCTTAAATAAATTTAACACCCTTGGCTTGGGGACATTTTGGCCGTAGCCATGGCTGCTGACCTAACAAAGAGGTACATTAAGTATACCAAATACAGTAGCCTTTCTGACATTCTCCAGCATGTGGAGGCTAATGTCCAAATATAGGTGATGGGAGGAGGGGGATCTTTTGGACGCTTCTTACATTTGTTGCCATATGACCTTAGCTGTTAAATGTGACCTTGAATCTAAATCAGTCATTTAAACAATCAATAAACCTGACACTACAACAGTTTTAGCCTGAAAGTTTTTAGCCTAAAAGATATTTCCTGTGCCAATGTCTTCTAGTATTGACTTTCTACACAGTTTTAAGAAATCTTTCATGCTACAGGTTGATGATTTATTGAGACGTCAGACGAGTGTTGGTATGAGACATCGTAATCACTCAACCACTGGCAGTGTCGACAAGGGAATGGCAAACTCTGCTCTCTATACATATTTCTTTGGCCCTGATGGAAACAAGAAACTCACTGTCAAAGACTTCCTGGAATTTCAAAGACAGCTCCAAGGGGAAATTCTCAAGATTGAGGTAAATTTGGGGTGTGGATGTTAAGGACGTTTAGGTTTTTCTGACAGCTGTTTATTTTGCCAATTTGAAGTTGTTAGTAGAGCTAGTCTAAATCAATGTTGTTTGACTCTTGCTCGGTTTGCTGGTGCCTATGTATGATTAATGACTTTTCAGATTATTTCTTACTCTCTAATTTGATTGAACTTTGCCGGATGTTTGCAAAACGTCAATAGATGCTCAAGGGTTTCATCCGGACTAGGAGCCCACTTTCCCTTACCAATAAACTTGCTAGGGAAAAATTCTCAATCCGAATTCCCCCAAAAAGTTTTATTTTTGTTCACAACCGGATTGTTGATTTCAGTTTCAGCGCCATGATCCAGAAGATGGGAAAATCTCTGAGCGCGACTTTGCCAATATTCTTGTGGCATATGCCGGTTTTCCCGACAGTAAAAAGACTAGGATGTTAAAAAGAGTAAAGAAAGCGTATAAAGAGGAACCTATGGTGAGTTAGTTATCATTTTCCACCACAAATACTTACCTTGATAGTAAAGTGAGCTAAAGTTAAGGTGTCAAAATGTTTTGTGATTTATTGGCTAGTTTTCTCAAGAAGTACAATTTTTACCCCTTGGGCAAATTTTGCCCGAAGGGTATTGTCGTTGCCTCCGTCGTCCGTCTGTCCATTGGTCCTTGTAAACACATTATCTAAAAAAGTCTTTAACTTACAACTTTGAAACTTCACACATTTGTTAAATAAAGCAAGTGCAATAAGCCTATTTAAAATCAACGCGCTCGGATGTTTTTTTCAAGAGTTATGCCCCTTACATTACCGCTGCTGTAAAAAGCCTTGTAAACACATTATCTAAAAAAGTCTTTAACTTACAACTATGAAACTTCACACATTTGTTTAATACAGCAAGTACAAGAAGCCTATTTGAAATCAACGCGCTCGGATTTTTTTTTTCAAGAGTTATGCCCCTTACATTACCGCTGCTATATAAAGCCTTGTAAACACATTATCTAAAAAAGTCTTTAACTTACAACTTTGAAACTTCACACATTTGTTTAATACAGCAAGTACAAGAAGCCTATTTAAAATCGACCCGCTCGGACGTGTTTTTCAAGAGTTATGCCCCTTACATGACTGTCAGCCAAAAACCTCCTTGTAAATGTGATGCATGTATGTGGAGTAGTTTTTAACTCGCAACAAATTGTCTGGAAATAAATTTATCTTCAGTTTCTTTTGCCCAGACCCGAGGGGTCCTGATGGCGACAGCAACTTATTAGACCACCATGATCTCATGGTGGTCTTATCAAATCGAATTTTGTCCGTGGTCCGTCGCCCGTCGTCTGTCGTCCGTCGTCCGGTGTCTGTAAACTTTTCTTGTGGTCGCGATTTCAAGAGACCTACTGGTCGCATCTTCATCAAATTTCATAGACATGTTCGCCTAATGGTCTAGTTGTGCAACATCTATTTTGTTTGCTCATTTGCATAATAAAATGGCCGCTGGCGGCCATTTTGTGATTTCTACCTACATAGTTTGTGATCGCGGAATCTAGAAAACCACCAGACCGATCTTGATAAAATGTTTTTGTGTTGATTCCCCATATGGTCTAGTTGTGCAACATCTATTTTTCTGAGCTCATTTGCATATTAACATGGCCGCTAGGCGACCATTTTGATTTTCTATTTTTGATCACTTTTCTCTTTTGTGATATCGATTCCAAGAGAAGTGCTTGTCGGATCTTCTTTAAATTTCACACGCACTTTCCTCCTATGGTCTAGTTGTGCAACATTTATTTCTTTTGCTCATTTGCATATCAAAATGGCCGCTAGGCGACCATTTTGTTTTTCTACTTTTTATCACTTTTCTCCTAAAGTAATGAGAGGATCTTCGTAAAACTTTGTACGCAGGTTAACCCTATGGCCTCGTTGCGTACAATGTACTTTTTTGCTCATTTGCATTTTAAAATGGCCACTGGGCGACCATTTTTTTTCTTCTTTTTGTCACTTTTCTCCTAAAGTAAAGAAAGGCTAGGATTTTCGTAAACTAATTTACGCATGTTAGCCCTATGGTCGTTGCGCACAATGCACTTTTTTGCTCATTTGCATACTTAAAATGGCGGCCACTGGCCATTTTTTTTATCACTGGTCTCCTAAAGTAATGAAAGGATGATCGTAAAATGTTATACGCAGGTTAACCCTACGGCCTCGTTGCGCACTATGCACTCGCTGCTCATTTGCATATTAAAAATGGCGGCGGGTAGCTTTTTCTGTGATTTCTATCTACATAGTTTGTGATCGCGGAATCAAGAAAACTACCAGGCGGATCTTGATGAATTTTTTGGTGTTGCTTCCTCATATGGTCAAGTTATGCAACATGTATTTTTTTCGTCGTTGATGTTTTCATTTAACACATTCGGTACCGCTGTCGCCATATGGCGTTGGAACTTAGAGTGCTAGCCTGCTTCATTACCGAAGACATCGTATGGCGACAGCAGAAAAGTCGGCAAAAACCCCACTGACGCCGTATGGTTATTTTTTCTTACAACTTCAACTAATTTTGAAAATGAACAAATAAAATCACATGTTGCATCTGTTGGTTGCTTTGTGTTTTGTTTTTTCAATCTTCGAATACGGTTAAGAGGTTTAATTTACTTTAACGGACGCGTAATTCACTGATAACTTCCAACTTTGTCTAGGTTAGACTAGGACACCTCAAGCATACGTATATAACAAGAAAAGGAGGAATTCCTTATATTTTCAGCTTCAGATCTTAATATATATTTCCTTGTCTCAAATATACGGACTATGGGTGAGATATTTAAATATCTATGATAAAAAGGGCTAAAATCGGGTGGTGAAATCAGTTTGCTAGTGCGAGTTCCCGCTGTCAATCACAGGGCCCCTATCAGGCATTTCAAAAGCACGACCCAGTTAAAGACAGAAAGGCTATTTTTGGCACTGAGGACGTTATTTTGGAATTTCCAAGTCCAGATTAGTGAAAAACAAGACATTTATCGGAGCTTTTATAAACCCCAGAGTGAAATTGCAATCCTCGGGTCATTTTAAAACGTATAAATATCGACTCCTTTCAGATTTCCAAGGGCGACTATAAACTTGTATAAGAAATAGTTTACTATGCCTGTTGCCGGCCTCCACGGCTTGTTCGAAGTCGGTAAAATGGCCTTCTCGAATTTGGATTTTAAACGCCTAAATTATTTCCAAAAATGTAACAACAATAAATATTTTTAAAGGAGAGTGTTCCCTAAGACACTTAAGAAGATCCATATTGTATTTTTCGGAGTGTGAAAGGAAGGAATATTTCAAAATGAAGTGAAATACACGGCAACGTACAAATTACTATTTTGCCGATCGAATTTGCATTCAGGCAGCTATGTACAGCAACTGACTTCGCAATAATTGTAAATGCTATTTACCAATAAAGTTACTGAAATGTTTTTAGGCCTATTCAATCATATATTTATATCAAATCGTACATGAGGATTTTTTTGTAAGAGTTTACTAATCTCTGAACGAATCGGGACATTTTTTGCCATTAATTTTTAAACTGACTTTCGTCATGTGTAAATTTTTACTCATCAGACGAGTGATACAATCGTTTTGGATTTTGTAAATTTTAATTGTGTACAGGACTCAAACAAGCGATATCACTGACTGGCCTGTGTGCATGTACATGTAGCTCCGGTAAGTAGCGTTAATGTGAGGCCTCCTCGAAGAAAGTTGGTTTTGAGTTTTCAGATAACAGCCAACTTCTACCGAAGAAACTTCGTTCTTGTCCAGCCAGCCACCAACCGAAGAAATAAATTTCATATATCAAATTTGCGATCCGTTTACAAGCAGCCCCACATTCTGATAGTGATCTATGGTGGTCGCCTAGATCAGTTTAACTGATCTCTTGTTAAGCTTTTTACTGGTACCAGTCTCTAGGTTGTATATTAAAGGATAAATGACAAGTTTAAGTCAATGCCTCCTATTTGGTAATCAATTTGTTCAAAAACTTGCACCGTATAGACTTACAAATGAAGCCAAAAGCAAAATGAGATTTCAGGCACAATTCAAGGCATTCTTTTTCTCTCTACAGCCTATATACGGAAATTAATTAGCTTTAGCGCCGTGACGTCACATCTAATATACACATTACTATTGCTGTGGCGTCATACACAAACAACGTTAAGCCAGGGCCACTTGGTGGTTGGTTGAAATGACGTCGAAAGCATTCAAATGTCAACTATGACGTCAAATACGAAGATATTTCCGATTGGTGACGGAAGATATGCATATTTTCAATCATTGTTTCTTTGACACCCTGGGACCTTACTGGAAGTTTGTTTTGTTTCAACATTATGTTTTCAAATATATATTTACTCAATTTACAATAACAAATCAACGCTAGGTGTTCAGAAAGAACTTTGCATTTATCCTTTGATGTCTTTTTTTTTAACTACATGTATCTTCGGTACACACAGGCCTCAGACTGCACAGATTTCCCATGTCAATCATTTAGTCTTCCAATGACCTTAAACCCCTATTATTGGCGGCTTTAAGCACACAGACAAAAATAACATTCACTCAACATGTGGTTGGTTTGGATGGTGGATTTTTATTCACAGGTCCTATAAAGATGGCTTGAGGGATGCGTATAAAATCAGTCAATCTCTTTACCTTTTTGGAAACATCTATTTTGTTGTATTTCAGGGTATAACCTTTGAAGAATTTGACAGTTTCATGACATTTTTGAAATGTATCAATGATGTGGACACAGCTTTAAGTTTTTATCATTTGGCAGGGGCTTCTATAGATCAAGGTAATACTTTCATGTTAGTTGATGATATATTAACCTATTATCAGGCAAAATGTGCCACTTGACAAGACGATCTTTGGTTAATTCACTCGATCTCCATATGTGGAAGAGTTGTCCGGTACTTTCCGAAGGTTGGGGGTTTCCTCCGGGCAATGAGCCCAGTTTCCTCCCCCACTAAACCTGACAACGCCGCCATATAAGTGAAATAATCAAAACATCAGCGTGTAAAACATCAATCAATCAATCTTTCGTTAATAGATGCATTTATTACAAAAAAAAGCAAACTTAATACTAACTTGCCCATGAATTCTGACAGAAGTGTTACTATGAAAAACATATGCTGTCTACTGAGATATGTAGAAACAGATCAGATAAACAAATTTACTTACTCACAGAGATTTTTATGGAAACAGAATGTGTTAGGGTACACAGACCGACACAGAAAGTTCCAATCCCAGTCAGTCCAAACTAAAACTTATTGACTTGTCCATTCATATGAGGATTGACAATGGTTTTAACCTTATAAACCTAATGTTGTCTTTTTCAGCTACTTTAATCCATGTTGCCAAGACTGTAGCCCATGTGAACCTCTCCAACCATGCAGTGGATGTTGTATTCACACTTTTCGATGAAAATAGTAAGTGCTGCATTTTCTTTCATTATCCAGAATGTTTTTTGCATTGTGGTGCTGTCACTATAAAACTGTAATCTGAATAGGGGTTTTCAATAACTGAAAGAATACTTAACTTGGCACACATATTTGGTGATTTTCGATGAATATGAAATGTATAAATGCCCAAATTGAATGGGTAATATCAGAAGTCTATGAATGGGGAATTCAGGGCATGGACATCTGGGGATGAACTTACATGTTGTACTACGGAGGATTTCTATAGTAACAAGATCTGTGTAATATCCTCTACTGGATGGAGGGGCAGTTCAGAAACAATTTTTTTTTCAAGCACTCTTTCTTAGCAGTTGAAAATGAAGGGTTAAAATTGAAAACTTAAGCATCTCAACTTCACTGATTTGCACCTTGATATCTCAAATATATTTAAGGAACGATATTCACACTGGTAATTTATTCTAAAAAATCACTTTATAGCTGAAAGGCTTCATTTGTCAATCATTAACTGTAACTCTTGTCACTTCAGTGGCTAATTGAACTTATCTAAATTGAAGCTCCATCAAAGTTCATTTTCTAGAACCTAAGTGTTAAAATCAATGATTAAGTACATATTGTTTACGTTTACAAGCTGCACTGGCTGGTTCTCATTTTACTGTGGGGCCTCGGTGGCTTACTGGGTTAGATTGTTAGTCCTTCTGTCTGACACAGGCCTTCCATTGACGCGGTGCAGGATCAAATCCCACTAAGACTAAATAAAAATTGACAAATTTCTCAGTGGATTATTCACTTGATTGTCGTACAAGAAAGAGTTGCCAGGTTCTCCTCGAAGGGGTTTCCTCCAGGCAAAGAGCTTGGTTTCCTCCTCATGAAATCTGCTGAAACTGCCATATAATCAGTCTCATTGTACTTAATATTCCTAAGCACTATAAAAGATGGCTGTGGCTTGTCAAATTCGTGTGGTTGCAATTTTCAAACCCTGCGCTATCTAATACAAATAAAAGAGAAATTGATCCTCCTAAACATATACCTGCCTAACCCTAAACATATACCTGCCTAACCCTAAACATATACCTGCCTAACCCTAAACATATACCTGCCTAACCCTAAACATATACCTGCCTAACCCTAAACATATGCCTGCCTAACCCTAAACATATGCCTGCCTAACCATAAACATATGCCTGCCTAACCCTAAACATATACCTGCCTAACCCTAAACATATGCCTGCCTAACCCTAAACATATGCCTGCCTAACCCTAAACATATGCCTGCCTAACCCTAAACATATGCCTGCCTAACCCTAAACATATACCTGCCTAACCCTGTGTTCTACACGAATTTCATCATTTTGTTAAATAAAAGATCGAGGGGATTATTTGTTAAATGATGTGTGCCACAATACTGACAAATGTAATGTAACCTTTTGTTTTTCTCTCAACCCCTCCAGATGACGGTCATCTAAGTAACAAAGAGTTTGTATCTGTGATGAAACAGAGGCTAATGAGAGGACTAGAGAAGCCTAAAGATACTGGACTGATAAAACTGATTGATGCCATGTGGGCATGTGCAAAGAAATCTCAATCTGCCTTAGAGTAACACAACATCCTGCTCTATATTTTTACACCAACAGAACACTTTCGATCTTTCAAAATGTCTTTCTTGATGAAGTGGTGAAACTTCGATTTTCGTATATTCTTTTTCGTTTTTTATAAAGTAAACTGCTGGACTTGTGCTAATATTGTGTGATAATGGGAGGTTTAAGAAGCGAGCAGTAATGCACTGAGCCTGGTCGGTTATGTGGTAGAGCAGTGGCATAGAATCCCCCAGGTTGTGGATTGAATTTTCACATAAGCGTGCGTTTATTTCACTTATTGAAGGATTGTTTTAGTGTGTGTGTCAATATTCCTTTTTGGGAGCTCAAAAAAAATTCTCATTATGGCAGATTATACCACTTTAGTATAGTTTGTAATTACTGTATATCAAATATTTGCTTGTATCAGTTGTGATAAAGTGTTTGTGTGAAAACGAATGGAGATGTTTATTTGTTATTAAATTATAAACTTCTATATTTCACAATTGCCTTCTGGATGAAATGCAAATATCTCTTAATGGGTAAGATTTTGCCCTTATGCTTTCCTGCCGGATATGCAGGTCAGGGTGTTTCTGCCCCCACTAAACATGGCAACGGCGCCATATAAGTGAAATAATCCGCCTGATTTAGATGTTCAACATACTTCAAAAAACTAACAGGACACGGTGTTATTTTAAATGAGTCAAGTTATATTTAAAGGAACTCAAACCAAGTTGTTAGCCAGATACTTGCCTTAGGTTGGGGTTTTCTTACGGGCACCAAGCCTGGTTTCGTCCTGAACTAAACCTGGCAACGTCACTATTTCATTTAAATAATCTATTGTGGGGCTTAAAATGTCCACCAACCGAGGTTCAAGCCGACTACCTGTGTTGTGTATGGATGAATATATTAGAAATCTGATAAATTTGGAAAGATCATTTTCAACCATTTTAGCATGTGTGAGCATTGAAAATTGTTCACGGTTAATTTCTTTGAAGGACTTCCACCAATGGATCGCAGGTTCGAATCCCACTCAGTCCAAAACAAATTGGAAAATAGAGCCCGGTTTCCTCCCACACTAAAAGTGGCAACGCCGCCATATAAGTGAAATAATCTTGAGTGCGGCGTAAAACACCAAACAATCAATCTTTGAAAGGACACCGTTGACACGTCAATTAAAAACTTGCTAAAGCTGTGAGAGTGAAGATGAACACTAGCTAATGATAAAAATTACACTGTGTCAATGTTTTTCTTACATATAATAAATGTATATAAACTTGAAGGTTGTTTTCAGTTGTTTTTTTTGTTAACCATATTGCACAAAGCACAACATTAGTTGAATGAGATCCAACACAGGTGGATGCTATTCAGTGTCTACACTGCTACACACAAAGCATAGGGATCTCCGTGGTCAGTAGGTAGAGCGTTGGACGCTCAATCCAAACAGCCTTCCACCAATGGGTTGCGGGTTCAAATCCCACTGAGTCCAAACAAATTTGAAAATTTTGACTGGTTTTTACTCAAAACGACCTATGCGGGATGGTTGCCAGTTACCACCGGAAGGTCGTGGGTTTCCACCGGTCATAGAGCCTGGTTTTCTCCCACAATAAAACTGTCAACGCCGCCATATAAGTGAAATAATCTTGAGGGGGGTGAAAAATAGCAAACAATCAATCACAATAAAGCCTAACCCACACTGCAGCTCCACAGGATTGATGTCATTTCACAGCATAATAAGTTGGTTTATTGATTGGGGCCTAACATCGCACTCAACAGCTAAAGGTCATATGGCAACAAAAGATCACCCTCTCCCATATAACATCAAGAAAATTAATGTATTTGTTATGTCCCTCCTTGCCAAGTCACCAACCACGGCCACAATGTCTGTAACCCGAGGGCAGCAGTATGGTAAGAGAAGCCCTATAAAATCTACTTTCTCTTGAGACTTTCAAAATTTTTGGATTTTTTTTTTGTTTGTGATTAGTTCATTCGTATACTTTTGGTTTAATAAAATAACTAAAGAGAGTCCAGTTCTGCCAAACCCCAGCAAAGATATATTTCGAGTGGATTATTGTGAGAACTCTCCATCCAGAACCTAATGTATGAATTTTGGTTGAGCAATAGATTGTTAGGTATTTTAGACGAGAGTTCGTTTAAATTTAGCAGTGGTGCTGCCTAGGTCAGAAGGGCCTGGGAGTTTCCTCAAGAGATTTAGCACTATCTGGTGACGATTTTGTTAACATCACAAAGAACTGAGTCACATTCAAACAATTGAGGGCCTGAGAGATTCTTATAATAAACTAAAACCCATGATATTTCATTAGGTTGACGACGGACTGGAGCTGATTTTTTCATCCCGCACTCAAGCTTATTTCTATTAAAGCAGTTTTGATTGAGAAGGGGAAACCAGGCTCTGTACATGGAATACACCCCTGACCTTCTGATGCGGCCAGACAAGCATTCCACGGAATGATGGAAATTTTCTCAATAAACGCTGCCACTTATAATCTTTAGTGAGCCGTAAAGCAGAGATCAGTCAATCAGCTAACAATTATGAGATACGGCTAACAACTGTCTAAATGATGGATATGGGGGTGTCCTCGACATATAAATATTATATCATAGCTCATCTACCCACAACTATCCTCTGAGCTTGGCCAGTTGACCTCCAAAAAGGTTTCCTGAATAGATTTAGCAGGCACGTGATCTAGCCAATGAGCATCGCAATCAGAATATATTTTTTAATCAAAAAGAAGTCACCTAGAACGACACATTGCAGTGAATTGTGTAGTTCATACCACTGCCATACATTGATAGTATGCTTCAAAGCATTTAGAGGAATTTCAAGTAGTTTTAAGAAACAAGTTGAAATTGACTGAAGGACATTTATTGGTAAAATGAGGCGGAAATGAAACAAGTTATACACAAAATGACACTGAACCGTGGTTGAGCAGATGTTAAACTTTTAGCTACGTTCTCTATCTAAACCTCTGATATCAGACAAAGATGAAAAAATAAATGTTAAACTTTTAGCTACGTTCTCTATCTAAACCTCTGATATCAGACAAAGATGAAAAAATAAAACTGCACATGATTTTGGGGAGCAGATCTTGGGGAACACATTACGAGTCATGATAAAAGTTCATTTATAAGTAGCATAAAATGTTGAGATTTTGTAGCCAGTTTTTCTAGTTGAATGTTCAGAATGCTGTGTAATTGGGGTTCCCCATCAAACTGTTGTTCATTCCTCCACCTCCCATGTTATTATATCCTCCTCCTCCTCCACCCCCACCACCTCCTGCTCCTCCGCCTCCCATGTAACCCATGTTACCTGAAAACAAAATATTAACAATTTTTATCAGGGAATTTCAGGGTTAATTTATGCTTTATGTATTAAAGAGGAACATTCTTTCGTTTAAAGCTACCTTTTAAAAGCTCATATCTAGATTAAATTAAGTCTTAGTTGTAGATCATAAAAACGCATAGAAAATCCACAGAACTTAACAATTTGAACTACCTCTTCATATACATATAAATTCAAAAGAAGAAATACTGATTCTTGTGCAAAAATCTATACAAAATCAACAAGTCAATTTTTTTTAAAAAGTATATATATTATCACACAAAACAAAGCTATCTTACCACCATTTCCCCCTTGGTAGTTTCCACTGTTGTATCCTCCCATGTTATTTGCAGCGTTGTTGGTGTAGCCACCGCCCCCACCACCACCGCCGCCGCCACCCATGTTTCCCCCGCCCATATTTCCACCAGCAAATCCACCACCTTGGTTTCCAGGATTTCCTCCCATGTCTCCGCTAAATCCTCGGACATTATTACCCTCTAAGCCCCCAGGTGTGGAGTTACAGAAGAGCTCTATGTAACGATGTTCTGGTGAAAAACACAAAAATTAGATCCTTTCAGGTAAGTGCTGTTTTTTCCCACCAAATTCTAATCAGTATTTTCTCCTGAGTTTGGAAAACTTACTTTCATATTTTGTTTTACAAGGCAAGGAACATTGGTCAAAAGTTCACAACTCAATGTATTTTTTTTTAATTTCCGGCAATCTTGTAGCAAATATTTGTTTATAAATATATTGCAAAATGCTCTGGCCTAAATTCCTTTATTGAGATATTTTTTTGTTAATTCCACACAAACCTTAAAATATTTAATTAAATTAGAAAGACAATTTTGCATAGCTTGATTATACATGTTATATCCGATAAATATCATATACAGTTTATAGAAGAAAAAAAATTAACTTAAAGCTCATGAATCTTTTCCCACACGATAATCCACCAAAGTTGACAAAAGTTAAACAATTATTTGTATATCATAGCATACTCACGCATATTTTTCTTATGACATTTCATAGCTTCTAAAGCCTCTTGATGAGTGGCAAAGTCAACGTTAGCTTCTCCTGTAGGACGGCCATTCTGGAAAAACTCAAACTCTATCCTCACAGGCTTCTGAGGTGAAAAGAACTACAAGACAAACACAGCAATATAAAGCACTGAGTAGTAAAATTCCCTTCTCGGGACCACCATAATCCGGATAACTTCAATTAAAATGTGCCCAAGGACCAACTCCTTAAAAAGTTCAAATGTTCACAAATTGAAGCCTTGAAAGGGCATGAGAAAAAAAATTGATAATTTCCCCCAGAAAATGAACATTCTGGCAGCCCACTTTCCTTGGCTCACTAAAATCAGAACAGCATTTAATGGCTATACATAAATATAACAACATTAGACAAGTAGTCAAGTATATATACACAATTCTAAGGTATCGATTGATTGATGTTAGAACATGGTAAGATAATTCATTATTATTATTATGAGTTATTATTTGTTTGAACCAAACTCTTGATCATGAGGAAACAAACTTACAATGGAATCAATTTCGGTCCATATTTTTTAATTTCTTTTTTAACTTTTGAAAATGTAATACATTGATGGAGGACTTTAACAACTTTAACAAACTGAGCCACGATCACCCACCCTATGGATGCTTTATCCTGCTTTACCCTGACGGTGTAGCCATGTTTAGCGGGCGGAGGAATCCAGACTGTTAACACAGAAATGATTCCCCCTTGGGTGATCAAGCAAAAGACCCACTCAGAATTTTTTGAATTTTTCTTTTGAGTGGGATTTGCCTCCAAGCCATCCATGGAAGAGACTATCTCTCTGTGAACTGATCCACCAAAGCCCCTCATATCAACCTGAAATCATTACCTCACAGATATCAGCATCAAGAGCCTGGAATGGTAGACCTCTCATGTGAACAGAATGTCCTGTGGCACTGGGGTGAGTGCTTCCTGGTAATAGACCCCGCCGCTGAGAGCCAGACTGTTGCTGGAATCGGCCTCTCTGAGGGGAGTTCATCTTGCCCCGCCGATTTCCACCAAATCCACTGGCGTAACCACCACCAAAATCATCGTAGTCATCATCATAGTAACCTACAATTGATATAGTTGATTTTCATTATTAGACAGTATTTAATGTAGTAATTGAGTGCCATAGAAAATGGGAATGTGGTTAAAAGAATTAAATTAGGCAAAGAATTTGTGATAACATTAAGAAATTGATCTAAGAAAATGGATTGTTAAATCAATGGCTGAAACCACCATTTTCATGGCTAAAGGTGTGTTTTGTTGGATAAGATCAGAAGGATTGGTTGATTGATGGAGTTCATTAAATGGATGCAGAAGCTTATATTCATTTCACTTTGAAAAGGATCAAAACATTTTATAGTACTGAGTGGGATTTGAAGCTGAAGCCTCTTGGTGGAAGGCTGTTCCCATTTACCTTGGAACATTCAATGTATTGAAGCCCCCAACCATTTATTGAAACTGAGGGCTGAAAATCAAGTCTACACTCACCTTTAACATTCCTTCCTCTTCCTCGGCCATAGTTGCCCATTCCTCCCATGCCACCACCGGCCATGCCGCCACCACCTCCCATGCCTCCGCCACCCATTCCACCTCCCATGTTCCCCATGCCCATATTGTTGTATCTATCGTTCCTGTCGTACGGCCCTGGACGGTTCATCCCCATGGTTCGGAATCTCGGTTGACCAACGGCAGCATAAGCTTCCTGAGGTGTGCTCTTGAAAATTTCTATATACCTACAAAAACGTAAAATGAAAGCTATTCATTATGAATAAATATACAAATCAAAAACATTTGAATCAAGATGTGTAATGTGTGTAGGTGTGTCTAGATAGGACCCTGTCAGATATATGGAAGGTAAGTTTATATTAATCAAACTTTACACAGTACGTACCTGGTCAGGATCAGTTATTAACAGGACCACTAATTAAGATTGCTCATGTATTCAGATTTGAGGATCTCCCAAATTCCCTAACACCAACAGTTTATATCTTAATCACAATAGGTTTTCATGAGGACACAGATGGCTGGAAATTTTTTTTTGAAAATCAGAATGCCTGTCCATGAATTAAGAGCATGGTATCGAGTCACTGAGTGGTCTTATAACCGGAATGCCTTAAGGCTTAGAGTTCAACCCATTGTTAAATAGGGGGTATTTAAAACTATTACAGTTTTGACTGTGGTCTATCATGTGTAGTATTATAATTCTGTTTCAAACTGTAGTGTTGGTGAGAAAGGCTACATGGAGTTGAGGAAGCCTATATTGTGACCCACCTTTACCCAATATAAACCAAACCTCATAACAATAAACACATGTAATGTTGAAAGCCCCATCCAGGCCCAGCCTCCCACCTGTGCCCTATTCTTTCCATGTGTTTATTCAAAGCCTTTTCTGCTATGTCTTGTGATGCAAACTGTACATAGGCCTCCCCCGTGCTTCTCCCCTGTCGGTCCTCTGGTAGCATTATCCCATTGGGAACAATCTCCATTCCTATACACCCAGCCCAACAGAAATAAAGTGTTACACTACAAAACACCAGCATATTCAAGTCAATTATACAACTCTCACCCTGTTCATACCATGTGTACCCATTTCACGATACACATCTGGGACATTCATCATCAACCTTTTACTTCGGTATCTTTAGCCAGGATTTCAGAATTCAATTTTTTTAGTTTAAATTTCATTTAAGATTAAATCAATTTAATATTGTTCACATTGAGTTTAATATAAGTTCCCATTTCCATTTTCCCAACAGTCAGCTTCTTTTCAGTTAACATGAATTTTCCCAAGATACAATCAAGTGTGTAATAACACCATATCAGTTCAATACACTGATTACAGCAAAAAGTAAAACGAATAATCAACAAGGATAGGAAAATTGTTACAAATCCATAATTTCCACCAAAAACAAACACAAAAAAATGTCTGTTCCAGGGCTGATGAAAATGTTAGATTTCCATTGATTCCAGAAAAAAATATCACATTTTAGAAATCATTCATGCAAAATTTTGAAGGAAAATTGTGGCCTTTTTTCATTTCAGTGAAAAAAACGTCAAATTGTAAACAGTCTAGATTTTTAGCATACCATTAAAATCTAATTTTAAAGATAGTATCCAAAGGAAATTAAGACAACTGAGAGAATTTTTTTTGTTCCCTTTTCTTTTTATCATGGAAAGTTAATCAGATTTACAATGTGTAATTGCATTGCGTGATGGGGTATTTTTTTTTTTTTAACATTTTTTTTTTTGACAAAAAAAAAAAAAACGAATCTTGTATAGTCATTAAGGCAAAATCTTCTGATGAACTTGAGGGTTTTAATTCATCACAAAGCCTACCTGTGAAGAACTGGGCTATTTCCTCTTTAGAACAGCCAAATGGTAAACCTCTGAGACGGAGTATGGCATCTGTGGAGTGTTGTGTTTGATTGGTACCAGATCTTTTTACTACCCAATCCATTTCACTCTTTCTGGATTTGAAAACTGGAAGACAAAGTTTATCCAATATTACAAATTGCACTATCGGGCATTCAGCCGATTTTTTTTTAATTAACAACCAAATCCCGTTTGTCGATACAACATAAAGACAACTGCATACACATGATATCCGTACTTTTTATTGATTGATTGTTGTATAACTCCGCACTGAAGATTTTTTCACCTTTATGGCAGCGTTACCAGGTTCAGTGGAGGAGGAAATCAGACTTTTTCCAGAGGAAACCCCTGACCTACGGCGAGTAACTGGCAACTCTTCCACATACAGCGATCGAGCGAAAAATCCACTGAGAAATTTGTCAATTCTTATTTGGTCCGATCATGGTGCATCAATAGGCCTGTGAACCACGGTTCTAATACCCTTGTCAATCAGTTCCCCTCCTTCGCGGAGCCATCTCCATCTCCAGTGATCACTTAATCTCTAGTTTTTTTTATATATAGCCTTTTTAAACCTCCCATTGGTACACGACAACTAATCATAAAATGGAAAATTCCATAGCTTTAGCTTTAACAAAGAAACTTTTTGGGCTAGTCTAAAACTAAAGGTAAGCTACCTTCCAAATATCTGGATCCCATATGTTCTTTGTGTTTTTTAACCGCCAACTCAACATCATCATCATTTGTGAATTCAACAAAAACCTCTCCGCTGGGCCGACCTTCTCGAGAATACAAAAATTTGATTCCATTCTCTCCTCCAGCAACGTCTAAGCCTGACAAGAAAGTAAACAATATTACTAAGACTGGCAATAGGGGCAAGCGTTACGTATTTCGCCCATTTTCTTTGTTGCCCAACATGAAAAATGTAGTGCAAACCTTTTTAGATTATTAAAATTCGGAACTCCACAATATATCTTTCAAAAGGGTTACTACTTATAAATGACACTCAATAAGTGGTCTTGTTCATAAATACTCCTAAATGAGGACACCAACAATGACCTGTTATTATACACAATAAAATTATACCTTTGAAAAAGTCGGTCACGTCTTGAGGTGTAGCCGTCCATGGAAGTCCACGAACGCGAACAACAAATCCTTCATCTTCAGGAGCCGGTTCTGACATGTTTTATTACCTGTAAAAACCAAAGAATCAAATTAGGAAGATTAATCGTTGAGTTGTCCACCTGGGTAGTCGACCGACAAGGGAGTTTTGCCCTGACTAGTAGAGCTTTAAAACTCTTGTTCTTTTTACAATCAATGATTGGTCTTTTTGCTCAGTATGATTGATTGATTGATTAGTATAATCCCACTGTGGACAAGAATGTTAAATATTACCATAATGTGTAAATCCATCCCTAAGTGAGGCTAAAATTGGTGAAGAACTGTAAGCGACCAACTCTAACACAGAACTACCAGTTATTCTTCTGATTGACCTCAGTTGACCTTTGCTCATCCATGTTTGGTAGAGGTCGCATCCAGTTTTTCCAACAGTCTCATTTGGACATGGGTTGCTCTTAAAAACTACAGAGTGTGCGCTACACGAGTATATTGTTCGTTCTTTTTTTTTTCAAAACATATGCTTGAAATGGAGTAATTTGTTTGACACTGTTAAGAAACAAATTTTAACCGCTTCAGCGCTTGCGGTGAGTTGACTTTGAAGGCAGAATTAGCGTATCGCAACAAGCTTGGAACATGCACCAGTTGTTGACATAAAACTCGATATTTCAATGAAAACACAAGAGAGGGCAGATAGAGAGGAAATTGCCGTTTTTGTCCATGATTACCCACCGATCGGCAGGTTTACCCATCGATGGATGGACTTTCTCCAACCTGTTCATGGCGCAAATTCAACAGCTTATGATTATGATGAATGCTAAGTAAACAAAGAAAACATCAATCAAGTTTTTTTTTAAAATACAAATAGTGATTCAATGAAATCCTCTGGATATAGGAAATGGTCATGCCGTTTTACGAATAATGTAAAAAGTTACGATGATCCATTGAAGATACAGGCGGCCGTAATACCTCGAGGTCTAAAACGCCGGACATTGTACCATTACAACAACAACACAATCAACTTCCAAGCGAGTGATCGTTTACAAATGGTTACCAAGATAAAACAGTTAACTTTTACTGGCTGTAAACTACAAAACCAAACCAAATCCATCTTGAACAATCACTTTAGTTCGCAGATATAAGAACTCAATGGAGAATACATGAAATGTGGATTTAAAGTGTAAAGATATAATCACCTTCAAGCACTCGACTTTCCAAGGAAGAAAATGGCGACCTAAACGTGCCGGAAGGCGGAAACAGATTTATTTTCAACTTTAATTCTTAAGGGTTACCCAAGAGAGACAGATACACGTTGCGTTTTGAGAGAATATCACAATAAAAAATTAACTATGCTAAAAAAAATTCTTTAAAGTACAAAAACAAAACATTTGATTTCCGGATAAACAAAACATGACAGACGAAACCGCCATTTTGGGAAGTGACACATAATTTCTGTTTGAAAAATTGCAATCCATTGTCATCTTGAAATATTCGTTTGATTTAGCAGCAATCATAAGCTGCAAAACTATCGTGGACACAGTTATTATTCTATCGCTTCCCATTTCAAAGGTGGTCGAAGCGCACATATATAATCAACAATGAGTTTTCTGTTGTGAGTATTGCTAGTTGACGTTGGTGTCTATTTGTAATTTGTTATGTACAGAATCATCATATCGACTGTTTTTCATTGTGTCAATGATTTCAGATGGGTTTTTTTTTTCCTATTTACAAACAAGAGACTTTCTTTTAGCTGATATGAGTTGTGTCGGAAATACAATATTATGTGACGTTTATAAATCAGTTTATTTTGAAACTGTCTTTCGATTGGAAAAGTCTCGTAGAACTGTCAAACTCAATGTTTATTGTTGGTTAGGTTCCCTTTTCCTTGACAAGCTGGTGATGTTTAACTATACTAATATAGAAATTAGAACCTATGTCCTTGTGAAGTTATGTTGGGATACTTAGAGATATAATACAGTATGCATGGATAACGGCTAGGGCTACACTGCAATGTAAACTTAAAGTTAAACTTGTTGACGTTGTTCAAATCGCAAATTGAGACACTTGTTATAAATAAAAATGGTCTGCGACATTTGCTGTCAATGAGTGATCATGTGAGGCCATAAAAGGCCGAAACTCTACAGACGTCAGAATCTCTTCAGACTTCGTTGTTTGGAGGTGGTTGGCTATTAATTACTGTATCAATTAGCTTATCAATTAGTTATGCTGAAGAGTATTACATGTAAATCCTGTTCTAAGTAAGTTGACAAATAACGAGTGGCACACCATTGAATGTACATGTACACTATTAGTATTAGCAGTAGACCTTGGCCCCGACTCACAAAGCCGTCGCCAAGTGTGATCAATCGCAGTTGCCAACTTGCCATGATGTTGTACTGTTTGTACATGTATCACTTTATTATGGTATCAAGTGGCAACTATTCTTCGTTTGCGATGCGACTGCTTTGTGAAACCAGCCCCTTGGCTTCATCTACTGCAAATTTTCGAGAATTTGAACTTTTGTCGTAATTCTGATTGTGATGATGGCAAAAGGCTTTGAAATTCATTGAAAAACTAAATGATCTATGTTGGAATAAGGAAACTCAATACTGTCTGTGTGCTGTACATGCCAAAATAGTGTCAGAAGTGGATACAAATTAGTAGCACTAAAAGGATTCTGAATAGCAGGTCTTGTGAAAAATAGAGGATAATTTCTGCATTTCGTCGAAACTGAAAAATATCAAAGTTTGCCACTTTAAACCAATGAATGAATATAGACGTCATAATCAATTTTAGTGCTGAATCAAATATTTGCGAGGGCTGCAAATCCGACAGTACTAGGTATTATTTAGCGAGAAAAAACATTACTGTCAAAATCTATGCCATTTTTAGTCAGCTATTTTACAGGGGAAAACATGTGGGGAAATGAAAAGTTCTGCAACTTTTCCAAAAAGGAATTTTGCTACCTTAACAAAAGTATTTATATTATGATAGTTTTGCTTTCTGTTTGCAGTGGGAGCCGTAACAATAAGACATTTAAACCAAAGAAGAACATTCCAGAAGATACTCATCAATATGACTTAATGAAAAGAGCTGCTGTCACTCTGGGTAGTGGCAACCTTCGTCTGGCAGTAATGCTACCTGAAGGAGAAGACCTAAATGAATGGGTGGCTGTTAATAGTAAGTCATGACTCATCTTTTTTTCACCCTTTTTGTGCCAGTGCCTTTTCAGCATGATCTGCCAAATATTTCGAAAATTATTTTGAAAACAAAAAGTTTGGTATATAGTGCTTTCTGGTGAAACCAATCTTGCATAAGTAACAAAATCCCCCAAAATTTAACTCCTACATCCCAGCTATTTGAATTTTGTCAAGAAGATTTTAGTTGTGCCGGTGTGTTTGCTCATAAATAGAAGAGATTTAGTACACTGTTTCTGAGCATTTTGAGTACAGATACATTCATAATGATGTCTTGGGTAACAGGGTTATCACATCACACATTTCTCATGTTCTGCCCCCATTAGTATTGATTCTTGCAGTTAATAGAGCATATATGTTTATGTATTTCAGCTGTGGACTTTTTTAACCAGATCAATATGTTGTATGGTACAATAACAGAATTCTGTACTGAAGAGAGTTGTCCTGTTATGTCAGCCGGCCCTAAATATGAATATCACTGGGCTGATGGACAGACAGTGAAAAAACCTATCAAATGTTCTGCCCCTAAATACATTGATTACCTCATGACCTGGGTGCAGGACCAGCTGGATGACGAGACATTGTTCCCCTCCAAAATAGGTCAGTCATACTGTCATATGTTGTTATTATTTTACATGTGTCTTTGTGTTTTGTAACAAATGCTGCACATTCTTATTATTTAAAGTTTGTGATAAATGCTAAGACAATTTGTTTGACTGAATTGTGATTGAATCTAAAGTTAACGTTGAGTTTGATTGTAAAAAATATTCAAGTTTGGTAAATCCATCTAAAATCCTGTTCAGAAATGTTCTCATGATACAACTCTTAAAAAATGCTTAAAATTAAGCATTATTTGCAGACTAAGCATGAGTCTATAATTAGCAACACTCAATCAGGAGTGCTGCAAAAGCATCAATCAGGAAAGATCTTTTGCAGTAGATTATCTTTCATTTGTTCGGTTGGATTAAGACTTCATTGAGTTTTTTATTTCTTTATTTTTTTTTTACAGGAGTTCCTTTCCCGAAGAACTTTATATCGATTGCCAAGACAATTCTGAAGAGGTTATTTCGAGTTTATGCACACATCTACCACCAGCACTTTCGAGAGGTGGTCCAACTTAGTGAAGAGGCACATTTGAACACATCATTCAAACATTTCATTTTCTTTGTTCAGGAATTTAATCTCATAGATAAACGTGAGTTGGCACCATTACAGGAACTCATTGATAAGCTCACTAAAAAGACTGACAAAGATCTCTTGTGATATGTGAATACTTGTTCAGGAGTTTATCTCAAAGTAAGTTGTGTGAAAGAACTGCTGGCGGGGAGTTTTGATCTCCCAAATATCACACAGCTTGTTTTGTAGCAATGATGACTGCTTTTCTCCATGGTCCAAGACTTTCATTTCATCTTGCAAAGAACACCCAAGCCTTTTGTGATTTTCATCATACTTTGTTTAGGCATATAGTGCTTAGCTTTATTTAGCCCACTGTACGATTTCAAATCAAGATATTTATGCGAATTCAAAAATACCCCTGCTTTTTGTGTGAGAAGTGTGTTAATGCATTCTATTGTCTTTTTACATGAAGTTTAATCAAAGGGTTAGCCATATACTTGAATAAGCTTGTCCCAGTTGGCCCTTTAATATTGCATTATCTTTGAAGAGGGTTTTTCAATCTGTCCAAGGTAAAAAAAGGTTGAAAACAGCCTTTTTATGAGCCAATTGTATAAGCTGCTCTTGATTTTGGACTGGTAGACGGGCCGGGGTAGTTGAGTATTCCCTTAAGCAGATTTATTAATATATATTTATATTTGTACCTTTTGGTAAGGTATGCTCTTCAAATTCCTATCAAATATTTGGTCAACCATTGAATACTAGAATTTTTAACCAGTAAGATTTTTAGCGAAGAAAAACAAGAACAGATCACAATGATTTCGGTTCTTGGTACAAGCTGACATTCAGATTGACATGTCTCAAATATATCAAATCAGCTTTTCTAAACTCGACGTCGTACAGTTACTATGTGATTCAACTGGAAAAATATGAATGTGTAGTGTTCCAGTCTTTGTAATAGTGACTGGGTCTTCAAAATTGGACAAATTTATCAAATAGCAAAGATACAAAAGTGGACGTATATGATACGCTCTTGGTTACAGAAAGTCAGTTTTCGATGTTTAGCTTTTTCTGACAGAATGTTATAGATCTAACAATTTTAAGCATTCTGACTATTTCTTAGTAGGAAAGGAAAAAGTGGGTATCCCAAATTGACATTTGGAACAAAATTGGGCCTTAATAGGTTCGCTTTTGTATGTTATTTATTTATCATCGTGTCCAATTTTGACCAAGTGTCTGAGGTGGTGACTGATATGGAGTTGATTTCTCGCATTGCCACAGATATCAGTTATTGATATTCAATAAATCTTCTCCTTTATTCCACCCACCACTTTCACAGCAGTCTTAAAAAGACATTTTCTGCACTGTATCAATTGTCACATCAGGAGGCAGGGGCTGTTTTTGATGAACACCAAGGTTGTATTTTATTTTGTACAACGTAAAGAAATTAGAATGCAATGTATTTTTAATATACACATGACCAAATCTGACTGATTATCAGATCAAACTTTACATATTTCATATTTATGTAAGTGTGTGTTCACTGTGTTGTCTCCACTTTAATTGTAAATTGTAAAATAAATGTAATATACAAACATTGTTTGAAACAATCCCCCTTGTGAAATTTAAATTGAATATAATCTGATTTTAAAGTGTATGAAAGGTTGATTGTTATCATGTCAAGGGTGGACGGTGCTGTCCGTGTCACAACTAAGATTATCATTGACACAAAGAAATTTGCTATTCCTTAACTATTTTTAACCATGTGTCAATGTTGAGTAAATATTTTATCTTTCTATCAGCTTCAACTTGCTGCACTGTTGAATTACAAAAATGATCAGACATCTGGATAGAAAACATTGGGTTCTCGTCTCCACTGTTGTGTGAAACACAATCTGTATCATGGTGTTTGATAGACTTTTTGTTCTTATTTCTTCCCCACAATCTTTCCATTTTTATTTTTTTTTTCATAAAATTCATTTAATTGTTTTTTAGTGTAAACTGATATAAAAGCAGGGTTAAAAATACGCTCGAAATCTTACACTACATACATATTTTTTCACCTACCTCTGTTAAATATTTTCATAATAATTTGTCAATTTCAAATTCAATATCTTGTCTGACATTATATGTAACTAGTACGATCTGGCACTAACCAATTGGATATTTCAATATCTTAGAAAACAGCCAAAGCCAAGGTTTCTAACTGTCCATTGACTGAATAACTTGAATTTTCGCTACAACTTTTTCAAATTTCTTTTTATAAAAATGATGGATATAAACTACAAGTTAACCCCATGGTGCTCTAAAAATGCGCATTTCTAAAAACTGAATAATTTATTTTGGATTGTTTTTTTTGCAATCAATGTCAAATACGCCTTGCGATTTCGGAGCTTTGGAGAAAAAAAATTCCATCATTAGGCAAGCATTCATTCTGGATATAGATATGAAATGAAAACATAGGTTCTTAAAAGTAAGCTTAACTTTATTTTAGGAATTGACTGGGTCACACGTCACCCACTACTTTGGGAACCATTTTCATAACCATTCCTTAAAACTGAATGATAACCAGTAAATATTGCTAGCAAAAGTCGGTGGTACCTAAAAGCATACATGTATGTGAATTGACTACAACAGTGGTTAAACCAATATTTACTTCAGCTGGAACCCTGCAAGCCCCATGTAAAAACTAACAAATGTCATTATGCAATAGAATTTATTTTGCTTTTCCACCTCTTCGTGTTCTAAATTTTTGCTGAAAAAAACTGTATTGCACTATAGACAGCCTCAAAGGTTTTGTCCAAACTATTAAAATTGGAAAAACTTAGCTCTACCAGCAGAGCGCTACACTCCTACAAACAGGGTGTGTTTATCCATTTAACCCAACCAGTGTGTAGAAGGAAGGAATAAATAACCGCACTTAAGGAGTGTACCAGAGGGCTTGCCACAGAAACCGCTGACATAGATATAGTTGCACAGGAATGGGGAAAACAAAACTCATATTTATCTAAAATACAGAACAACACTTTAGGATTTCCTCCAAATATATTTTGAATAAATTTGATTTAAAAATAACAGAAATTTACAGAAGAATACTTAAACATTCACAGAATATATGGTTTGATGAAATAGCACACAATCAGTTACTGAATTCTCCTTAGATCTCATTTGTATAGCATCTTCAGAAAAAAAACAGCTTTTATTTAATAAATAAATTGTATTTTTCCTTTCATTTTTTAAGTTTTATGTTTGTTTTTTTTTTGTTAAGATAAAACAGTAGCATTTTGTTTATAGTTTGTTTTAATAGTAACTTAAATACAAAGAGCCTATATGTAATTCTCCAACCCTTTTAGTTTTGGTATAGATTACGGAGTAAGTTGATCATGTTTGCCTAGTCACTTTGTCTGCTGTATAAAGCCTTGTTGGAATGCCAGTGCTTTAATTCCTGTATTATTGCTTTAATAGTGGTCTTATTGAATTGTGATAAATTACCGTTTGAAGGGTGGTGTGTATTGTATGAGACGTTTTATATCATTAAATAAGACACAAAAACGGATAACATCATGATAATTAAAGAAATATGATATCCTTATAGCTTTACTATTGTCCTGAAGGAATTAAAAAATAATCCCAAGGCTAGGAGCTGAAGTAGAAATGGCGGTTGGT
Source organism: Lepidochitona cinerea (assembly GCA_963971465.1). NCBI lineage: Eukaryota > Metazoa > Mollusca > Polyplacophora > Chitonida > Tonicellidae > Lepidochitona > Lepidochitona cinerea. The sequence goes on along the minus strand of OZ020551.1, from coordinate 41,791,783 downwards.
TGATTGTTTAAACTTATTGCCGCGTGCATTCGTATGAATGTGTCCTTCAAGGTTGTCTGTTTAATCTGGCCTTCATCAAATTTCACAATTTCAAGCTTTAGTAACGGTCCACTAAAAACGAGTTTATATACATTTTATCCTGTACACTTGTGTCACTTGTCTTCTTCCAATGAACCAGTCGGCTTCCTCCTTCAATTAACATGGTAACGCCGCCATTTAAGTGAATTTTTCTCGAATGTGGCGTATCACACCAAACATTGGGAAGAGAACGAAATTGCTTTAGTTCGAACATCTCCTATTGCTCCGGCATACATCAGACATCATGTGCTGTGGCGGAATCTAAAAACAAACAGCTCTACGTTATAGAAAACCCCGAACGGACTTGTCATTTCAGAACGAGTCTTCCACAACACTCCTTACATGACACATTTCCTGCTGGCCGATATGAAGATTTGATGAACGTGGTATACACGTAGAAGATTATAAATAGCTAACGACAAAAGAAAAAAGTTAAGCACCCCCCTGGAAAGTCCGCACTGACCGATAAAATCATTGGCGTGGGAGATTGTTGGCAAACTGACGTTGCAGAAACGGTTGTGATCATAAAGGGTCATATCCTGTTGCACAAACTGATTAACAAGAAATCACCATTAATAGCAATTAGCTATACAATTTATTCAGGATATCGTTAGTCAAAACAAAAGTGTGTTTTAACAAAATCTGGCTTCACAGGGCGAACATATTGAAGTAAAAATGTCACTTTGAGTGTGTATAGTCTTTAGAACACATCCCAGAGCAGAAGGTCAATAGCGTGTATAGCCTCCATTAGCTACAAACCTGCGTTTCATTCCTCCAGTGAGACGTCGGATCTGTTGAAGGGGTAACTGCGCGGATTTGAGGGGGGGGGGGGTATTTCATAGACAGGTTTAGAAGGCTATCTGCCCCTAGTCGGCTATATGTGGTTTATGAAATACCCCCCAGATGTAATCCTACTTACAAGCATCTGATTTATTTTGTTAATATACACTTGATTTGGCTAACGATATCCTGAATAAATTGTATAGCTTATTGCCATTAATCGTGGTTTCTTATCGCCAGAATGTTGCCCTTCGTGATCACAATCGTTTTTGTAGTCCGAAATATCTGCGATGATGATGTCAGACATTTTCTGACAGATAGGCCATCATCATCGCCTATCTGTCAGAAAATGTCTTGCATCATCATCACAGATATTTCGGACTATCGTTTTTGCAACATCAGTTTGTCAACAATCTCCCTACACCAATGATTTTAGCGGTGCAGACTTTCCAGGGGGGGGTGCTTAACTTTTTTCTTTGTGTATATATATATACTCAACAATTCACACTGGTATAGCTGTTCCTGTTATAGGCCACACCTGCTTTGCAGCATATGTTTCAATCAACGGATGTAAAGCCGGACGTACGTTCGCTAGATAGTTCATGTGTGCTTTATCAATTTAAACACAATTATAAACTTGTTTCCATGTTTTTTTAGACAAGAAGATTTCCACTGTGCCTATATATGTATTTTAGTGTTCAAAAATATAATTTTAGCAGTAGGTGGGATATACCCAAGCACTATGGCCAAAGTATATTGATGTTGTACTGGGCAGCACATTAATATATATATATATATAGATAGATATTGCAACAGAAAACAAATTAAAGTGACATGAGCTGCCAAAATTCACACTTTTTTCGTAATTTCTGATCGTCACGACAGTAAGAGGCTTTGAAGGCCATCGAAAAACGAAATGATTAGAGTTGGAATGATGAAAATCCATACAGTATGTGGGCTGTACAAACCGAAAACGTGTTCGAAAAGTAAATTAAATTTAAATAACCGGGACGACCATTCATTCATTCTAAGCCAAAGTTAGTTAAAACCCATACTTTATCGTACATTTTCGAGACTAGAAGCACTAAAAAGCCTCTGAATTCGACACGTCTTGAGAAAAATAACCAATAATTTCAGTATTCTATCTTTACGGCAAAATATCAACATTTTGGCAGCTCATGCCACTTTAATGGTATATTGATGTCCAGAGTTTAGGCTTCACTCCCTGTATTTTTAAACGCCCTACTTTTGATCCAATTCTTGCAATTCTATCACAGCATATAGGGCCTACCTTATGGATATAGATGATGTGTCATGAACCATTTATGGCATCTATATTATATATAATATTGTTTTGAGTCCATATCTTCGTAGTTTTGATCTGATCTTGACAATGTTTGGAGTACATACCTGAGCGGCAGGTGGTGTGTGAGGAACCATTTATAGGACATCATTGGTTGCACAATACGACATCCATGTTGGATAATATAATATTCTGTTTTCGTCTATATCTTATTTAATTTTGACCAGATCTTGACAATTTTTGTAGATAATACCCATTAAGAATGTAATATTCCCTTCTGCTTCAGTAACTCCAAGTTTGGACGCATTCATAAGAAGTTTTGCAGGGTTTATACGTTCCATGCCAGTTAACGATGTGTCACAAAGTATTATGAAACCTTATGCATAACGTAGGTTGAACATATATATATACTTATATTGCTGAAATTTAAACAGATCTTTTCGATTATGTAGAGTAATCAACCGTAGCGGAGGACGTACGCTGAGTTTACTAAAACTCTCTCGTTTACTTTACACATGTACGGCCTATATTGGAAGGGGGGGGGGGGTCACGCCGCATGCCACAGGAACATTATCTAAAAGGATATTTTCATTTGCGAAACTATATGCGCATCAGTCATTGCCGAGATCTCGCGCCATTCTTCGCGACCTTCTGACAGAGACCTGATACCTCAAGGCCAATCTAGAACGAGAAGTCACTCCTGTCCAGCAATCGAGATCTCGTGCCATTCTACGGGATCCTCAGCACGAGACATGGCTCTAGAGCCGTCGCCCTACATTTTCGCGCATAGTGAACTGTAAGAAACTTATTGAGAATTCATAATGTGTATGATATCTAATTCTCTGTTCTCTACTGTTCCCAAACATGTAACCCTACAATAATAACCTGTATCGCACGGCCTTTGGGCAGAAACACTTGTTAAAAATGAAAAATATAATCGGCACTACATCAGCTCATAAATACATTCTAAAACAACATGGCAGCGCCCACGGATGTCAAGGCCAAATTTGATATGGACAAGGTATTTCAAGGTATATTATATGTAATAGGAGAGTAGCAATCAATAAACGTTACCCACCAGAATTATATGGGATATCTCTCTACACAACCGAGTCAACTATCAGTGTCACGTGTCGTGTACAATTTTAAGGACGTGGACAGCAGTGGCCTCCCTTTGTGTTCAAGCAACATGTCACTCAATGGTTTTAGAGTTGATATCTCAACGAATGGCAGTAGGATCAATCTCTATTTTAGATTGTCTTGTCCAGATGTCTTAACCACGTCTAAAGGAGATCTCACGAGAACACGATTGATCTCAACGCAAAGCCAAATCTTATTTTATGTTGACAAGTCTCTATTATTGTTCTGTGTTTTAGTGTCAAAAGTCATTGTGTCAGTTATCCCATATTTACTGTATCTATACGACTACATGTGATTGCGGTATATATTTATGCCATAGGTTTTATCAAATTTTTTAATCAAGGTTTTTAGAGGTACAGGGAATCTTCTTGCGAGGAGTCCGATCTAAAAGCGAAGTTGTTTAGATTTTTATGATTTCGAACTCGCAATTGTGCTTACCTCAGGAACGAACGGAGAAAATGCATTTTCGCTTACAATGTCTTAATGATAGTAGATACATCTACTATATGTATGGAACAGTCCTAAAGTGTGACCTAAAACCTTCTAAAAAAGATAAGAAGTGTCACAATTTCAGCCACTTGAAAAGTTGTGACAACTCAAGAAATGTAGGCCTAACTGTAATGTAAATACAGACTGAAGATGAGTTTGGCCTGTAGATAGTCCAGGTTTCGGACTCCAAAGTATTATTTTGTATATAGGCCTACTGACTGACGCATTTTGGAAAAAAAACAATCTCAGCTGTTATAAAAATAAAGCTAATTCGGAGTTTAGGAATTTTTTTTTTAATTTTTGATCCCGTCCGAATAGTCCGGGATTCTAACCCCAAAATTACTATATTTTACACTGACGGCTATTTTTCCAAAATATGCATCTTTATTTATATAACCGTTGAAATTGTGGGTACAGACTACAGAATTGCTTTTGGATACTCATGTGAATAAAACCAATACTAAACGTCCATACAGGGGGCTGTTTCTCAACACATTTACGCCGGTCGTAACGTAATGTTGAAGGTATATGTTGCCATGACGTTACGACCAGGCGCAAAGTTACGTCGGTGTCGAGAAACTGCCTCGTACCTCGTTATTAACGGTCGGATATTTTTGCTCGGTACCGGGCACTCAAGATGATTGTCAAAAATTATTAGATAACGGATGCAAGACCTTTGATTTGTAGACATGCAGAGATGTAACTCTTGCAGGTCTCTTCAGCTTACTGTGGCTGCACCTGATGTGTCATAGGAAAGAAGAACACACATGTATTGTACATACTGCACCATTTCAGTGAATACATGTATATCTGTATGTATTGTCAAGTTATTTGACATCTTGTTATGTGAACCTTGGACTTGTTTGTTTGTCCCTTGTTACCACTTCCGGGTCACCAGAGGGACTTTTGCAGCATGTGATAAAGCCAAAAGGGTAGTAACAAACATGTGACTGCAAGGGGGGAATGGGTATTTGTAGCATTAAAGATTATACTGTACAGTCCATCAGAAAGCCTGTGCAGGAACACGTAAAGAAGGGAGCGAATCATCACGAAATTCGCCATGAAATTTACAGAGTGTTTTGTCTTGAAGACATTTCTGATGTACTGTTATGTCAGTTCGATTCTAGGTGGTTTATCATTTACGGTTGTCCCGCGGAAAGTTGACCCAGAAATAACTATGACTGCGGTAAGTTACTCAGCTATATAATGACAGTATAGTTGCTCTGTCCAATTATTGTATCTGACCCACTTTTTAAACGTAGCGACAAGTTTACAACTGCATGCATAAAGGTCCAAATGATAAGCCCCTTTTTGCCACAATTAGAAATTTGTCTCCGTGTTAATTTTAGACAGGAAGATTTTCCCTGAGTCCGTGTTTTAGTGTTCATAAATATATATATATTAACCAACCTGTCATTACTGTTTTGCCTTGGTGTCTATGGCTGTCCAAACCTGCCAGTTTATAGTCTTCGCGTAAAATAGGTGAACACTAACTGCATTTTGACAACTGCTATAGTAAAGTAATGTATCGATTCACATTTCTTGCAACTGAACAATTTTTCGTCCAATTCAGCAACCAATAGCCATAAACGTATCACATGAAATTTTTTTTTTTACAAAGACGTAGCATCTTCATAATCGTTACTTTTTGATCTGGCAGCAAAATTGCAGATCCGAAACGGCAGCACTTCAAAGCTGTGTAACGATGGACACTAATGACCAGACTCTCCTAATATTATAGAATAGGCCTAAGTACTACCAATTATCTTCTAAGCATTATACAATATGCCTACCATTTTGGTTGGCTACAACTGTGACTTTTTATTGAAAAGCTGTCCAAAACATGATACAATCTTCCTTAAATGCACACTGAGGGTTGCTCATCGACGTTGACGTTCGGAGTTCCAAGTGTGTCTTTACATCACCATTTAAACATTTTAAACATAATTGGACACATATGTGTGCCATGTTTAATTTGAGTGATTTTACTATTAGTAAGCCCGTTTGCATTTGCTTTTTTTTTAAAAAAAAACAATATCAGAAAGGCTACGGTGGCAAATGTACCTTTTGATAACTAAAACAAGTTTTTATTTTCGAAAAAGATTACACAATCCAAGAAAACATTTCATGAACGCCAAAAGGCACTGAAACATTTTGCCATTTCAAAATATTCGTCTTTTGGTGAGATCTATGTTTTGATTTTTTCTGGTCTTGATTCTTTGTTTAAGAGTCAACTGATAACGAGTAAAGGATATCCCTGTGAAGAACATTATGTTGTGACAAAGGATGGATTTATACTTAACTTACAAAGAATACCCCATGGCCTTAAACAGAGTAAGTAACAAAGCTATCCATAGCCAAAAAAAACAAAACTCCATGGTACCGTAGTGTACAGTATTTTTTGTACCAGGCGTCAGTGAATACCAAGACAACAGTTCATTGGCTGCAACATGAACGTACATGACGAATACCGAGATCTTCTGGCATGGTAGAAACTTATGCCGAACATTCGCATGAAGATTTAAGATAACTCTATAGCTATATGGTTAAATCTCAAAATGTAATGTTGACAGAACTGTAACCAGACGTTAAAAGTCACATATGGAGACGATAGAAACACAATCAGTCAATATCTGTTATTTCCACCAAACACTTGAATCACAGCTTACAGTGGCTTTCTCATACCCCTCAGCAAACGTCAGAATTGTTCCATGGGCAGTTGACCACTCCTTATGCAGGGCTGCGTTTACTTGCGTCTTTCTTTTGTTCTGAGTTTTCGGACCAAACGGCTTACTGTGGAGTGGTGACGTTCTTCTTGCAACCTCCTTGAAGGAAAATCCGGCTATATTATGGCAGACAAATAATCTGCCACTTTTTGTCCTGCCAAACATATCGGATTCAAGCCCAGATCCCGATCACATGAAGTAGATGTTGTAATGAACCAATGGTTTAGGTTGCAACACTTTTTTTGCTATTTATAGTTTTAAAATTTTACTTATGTTGACAAAATCTTAGAAATATAAATGCGTTAAAGAGAAAAAAGTTTTGCATTTCAACTGCCACAAGAAATACGTCTCTTACTTAAACTTTGTGTAGAATAACTGAATAAAGCTGTCTTTGGCCGCTTTTTGTGTAGGCTATATACCTTGATATTACCATGTCTTTGTTAACTAGATTTCTTTAGCTTCCTCCGAATCGCTAAAGATGTACTTTAATAAAAACGGATTTTAATTTCACATAGAGCCAGGTGGACCTGCAGTTTTGGTACAACACGGACTATTGGCTTCTTCGTCTTTCTTCCTCACAAACCTGGCCAATGAGAGTTTACCATTTCTCCTGGCTGATGCTGGTATGGATGTGTGGTTGGGGAACAGCCGAGGGAATACTTACTCTCGGAATCATACTCATCTAAACCCATCGCAGAAAGAATTCTGGGAGTGGTCGTAAGTTTTCTTTCAATATATTATCTTGATGAAAATTGTTACTTAATTCTTCGAAGCACTAATTAGCCATAGGTATGACTGAAAGTATAGTTCTAATTTAAGTTGTAAAAGGTGGTAATGTAAAAAAATAATTTATTTTCTTCTTATTGTATTATTTTTATTTTCTCATTAACTTATGACCGTGTATGTTAATGGATTCAATATATCCTTTAAGGGGTGACTTGTTTTTTTCAAATAGCAGTGCAATAATACTTGTAAGTGCACTTGTAAATTAAAAGTATTCTAAATATCATAACCGGAACGTTGCTTCCAGATTTAGTAGAAGTTTTTCGTATATAAGCTCGAACAGCCTTCCACCAATGAGTTGCGGGTTCGATTCCCACTCAGTCCAAAAAAAAAATTGGAAAATTTTCTGACTGGGTTTTCACTCGAACGACCTATGTGGGATGGTTGCCAGTTACCAACGGAAGGTCGTGGGTTTCCTCCGGGCATAGAGCCCGGTTTCCTCCCACACTAAAACTGGCAACGCCGCCATATAAGTGAAATAATCTTGAGCGCGGCGTAAAACACCAATCAATCAATCAATCAATCGTATATAAGCTTTTCAACCATACTTAGCCCAACTTCTAAATCTCAATAGAATATAAAAAAAACTATTTCAAGTGTCAATGATTCCAACAACGTTTCTGTAGAACCGTCGTAGATCAAACGAAGTAATGGCTTTCAATTATTTTTCCAAAGCTGGGACCAAATGGCTGCCTATGATTTACCTGCAATGGTGGACTACCTGGTTAAAACAACAGGATTCAGCCAGGTATATTACATCGGCCACTCCCAGGGAACAACCATTGCATTTGCCGGGCTCAGTACAAACCCAGATCTGAGGAGGAAAATAAAGACGTTTTTCGCTTTAGCCCCTGTAGGAACAGTGGAACATATAAAGGGTCCTTTAAGACTCTTGGCGCCTTTTGTACATGAATTGGAGGTAAGTTCGTTTTATCATCATGATGCGCCATTCTTAAACCTTTTATGGTCTTGAGTTGGCTGACTGAACGAGTTCCAGGTAAAAAGACAGAACAGCCTAAGTGTGTTCACATATTGCTTGAAATCTGCCGTCCTTTTTAGCTCTGCAACCGATTTTTTTCAAAGGTATAATTGTCATGCACTTGGGAACATGTCCCTAAATTAAAAACCACCGTCTGGATGTTAAACATATGCAGTAACCTTACACAGCTTGGTCTCTTACAGCCGCTTAGGGTGACACGTGGTCTTTACTGTTCGTTTAATTGGAAAATATACTTGTCTATGTCAGTTCAATACTATAGATATATGTATACGTTCTAGGCCTTACTTGGACTATTGGGAATTTACGAGCTTCTTCCAAAGAACCCCATTTTCACATTCCTTGCAAGAACAGCATGTCGAGCAGAACCCGTGATCTGTGAGGATGCACTCTTCCTGATAGCTGGCTTTGACTACTCACATACTAACAAGGTTAGTTTAGATCGACACCAATTGGCCATTTGACAATAAAAGGCGCCGTACTGCATGCTTTCAAAGTTGGCTAAATATTGGGAAAATTAAAGACTGTCTATTGCCCCTTGCTGCTTTCAGGTATCGTCACTTAATACGTCAGACGTTCAAACGAAAGCAAAATTGTAACAAGTCAGCCATTTTAGTATACCACTAACCTTTTGAGTCATTTTCTTTTTAAAAGGTTTGATTTCAAACCCCTATACACACACCCGAGGCCCTATATTTTACCGGTTACGTATAGGGAAAATTAAATCTTTTTTTGCCCTTTGTTGCATGAGAATATAATCATGTACAAAATACAGGAAGACGTCCGTATGACTAATGAGGCCTGCATGTTTGGCTATGGAATAATGAGTCTATAATATATCAAATATTTCGTTCTCTTCTTTCGACAGACGCGAATGCCAGTTTATGTGTCACATAGCTTTGCGGGGACCTCAACTTTTAATTTATTACACTTTGCACAGGTAAGATCATTCTAGAACACAGGTCCGTTATACAAACAAGTCGACCAATCCTTGAAATTATAAAAAATCTCGAAGTATGGAATACGAATTCGGAAACTATTTATAGCATGCCAGTTATCGAGTGGTTGGTTGATCGATGTTTTACGCCAAACTCAACGTGGCGGTTATATCACTGATATGGAGGCGTTGCCAGGTTTAGTGGGGTACGGAACTCACTCTTCGCCTGGAAAATCTTCTACATTGCGCGACCGAGGGAAAAATCCATTTAGAATTTTTTTAATTTTGTTTGAACTGAGTGAATTCGATCCAGCGCCCCATCGATGAAAGGCCTGAGTTGGACTGAGCCACCAAGGTCGACCTTTAATGAGTGGAATACATGGACATATCAAAGTTTCGGGGTTATAATATCAGCCTCTAAGGGACTGCCATTAGTTAGACATGTACTATTTTGTTTTTTACATAGGAAGTGAAGAGTGGAAAGTTTAAAAAATACGACTATGGGTCTCCATCCAAAAATTACGCACATTACAACCAGGTAGGACATTTGTCTCTATGGTAACAATTTTAAACGACTTAATCGTGATTTTGGATAGTTTGGTGTACGGAAGCGTCTTAAGCCCGCCGCAGACGAGAGCTATCGCCTTCGCCAAATTTCATTCATGCCACTTGGCGTAAGCACCGTCTGCGGACAATTTTGCAAAAGATTTTGGTCATTCGTCTATCGTGTTTGATAACTTTGTCCACGCGTAGACGTTTCCTCCTCGTCTGCGGTGAAGAAAGCAATTAGCTTTCACTTTCCTTCGAGTGCGCAAGCGTGCAGATGAGCAGTCAAAACATGACGTAGCCTACAGTCAAAAAGGCCGTTCTATATGCGAAAACTTTACCATGGAGTTAGACGAGGAGTTAATTCTTTTGTCGTTGATGTTAAAACGACGTCGAAATCGGCGACGTAAAAGAATAATTCGAAGAATGTGGAAAAAACCGTGGATATCCAGAAGAATTGGCCAAGGCGCTTATTTAAATTTAATACAGGAAATAAGTACAGAAGATCCTGAACAGTTCCATCGTCTTGACAGAAAGTCGATACGCGTTTATTGCGGTCTTTAAATTCAGCTGACCGCACATCATACAGGCAGGGGTAGTCAACCCACGGATCAACAAGTTTATCTTCTAAAATAGCGTTTGCTACCAGGTTGGTGGTTGTCGCCATTTTTACTGGCATGCATGTGGTCATCTGCACGCTTGCGCACATGAATGAAAGTGAAAGCTAGTTGCTTTCTTCACCGCAGACGAGAAGGAAACGTCCACGCGTGGCCAAAATTATCAAACACGATAGATATTCGGCGTTCAGTCAGGAATGACAAAAAACTCTTGCAAAATTGCCCGCAGACGGGAGCTATCTGCATACGCCAAGTGGCACGAATGAAATTTGGCGAAGGCGATAGCTCTGGTCTGCGGCGGGCTTTAGTGCCGGGTGAAAAAAAAATTTGTAATTGGAGCGCCTAATTCGGAGTTAGTAAGTCCGAATTAGGCGGCTAATTTGGAGTTACCAAGTCCCACGTTGCTAATTTGGACTTAGTAGTAAGGAAGTTTCATCCGTTTTGTTTTGCAGTCAACCCCTCCGGAATACGTCCCATCCAAAGTGACCATCCCAGTTGCCATATTTACGGGTGGAAGAGACTGGCTTGCTGATCCAAAAGATGTACCGTTCCTCCTTGAAAGACTTCCAAATGTGGTCCTTAACAAGGACGTTCCAGGCTGGAATCATTTAGACTTTGCGGTGGCTTTGGACGCTCCAGAGCTGTGTTACAGTGATATCATTAAATTCATAAAATCTCAAGAGGATATGAACCCTGAGATTTTAGTTTTTTAGATTGTTTTTTTGAGTCATGAAAGCCAGTATTCGTGTACATTTTTTTCAAAGAGTCCTTGACGTAAGTCATGCTTATAACGAAAGAACTGTTTTTGTACTTTAATTACTCCGAGTTTTCGACATAAATCAGGGTGGGTCCATATTTGTGAGAAGCACCAGAGTGACTTTCATGTATGGCTATCAGTTGTAAGCCATCTACCTTGTGAACAAAGACAACCAGACGGACCACCAATAGCTGCGATGATGCTGCAGTGGCACAAAACTGGAGGTTCTTTTCAGTTCGGTTTACTAAATAGTATTGTTAGTGTGTAGGCATCTGGTGTGTATAAACTAACAGGTCAGTGCAAAACATCATGGCTGTGCACCAGCGTTGATCAGTAAGTGCCTTTGATCTGAGTATTTGTCCACTCCGCCAATGAAATAGATTTCATATGCACAGCAAATTGTGTTGAGATATTACCTCAACGCATACGTCTCTTAACTCTTTGGTACACACTCTATTAACGATCCGAACCGACAGGTCGACAATAGTCATGTTAAAAGACGAAAAATGACCCCGGAAACCAGCCACTCCTCTTCTCCTAGGAGAATCTGGTGGAGAACATCCCTAACAAAGATATCATGGTAGAGCGCGATCTCTGAGTTGGCGGCCAATTAACGCATTTCTATGTTTTTCTGCTGCAGAATAAACGTTAGATACAAGGAGAATGAAGGAAGGGTTTGGTATCCATTGAAAACATAATGCTGTATTTGAGAACAGCAAACGTAGGAAAATATTGCTCACATGACTGCATGCATAAAGCAGTAACAATTATAATACATACCGGTATGTAAACTATACCTTCATCTTGCCTGTTGAGCATCATTTATCAAGTTACATTATTAACTGTTGCCTCAGGTTCTTTCTTTTTTATTTCCGCTTAATGTTAAGTGGCCTAATCTGGCTTTTATTTCTACACACATGTAAACCCTGAAGCTTCCTGTTCAATGAGAAGCATAGTTTAGGCCTATTGAGTATTGTATATGAATATATTCTGTCGTCACAATATTTTGATGCATTTCGACTTCCATCAGACGAATGAAAGCTCCAGTACTAAGATGAAGTTGCCCTAGTCCCTTACTGTATACCTTTCATGTCTTATCTATAAGTAAAGCTATTGTCAAGAACTTATTCAATTAAGCCTTATTTGTGTTCATTCTTCAACACCTATATCAATCTGTCCAATGGTTGAAATATGATTGACTAAGGTGCCATGAGCTGCCAAAATTCGATCGTCGATCGAGAACTTGAGCGTTTAAGTATCTTTAAAAACTGACGTTGAGATGAGAAAAATATCGGTTAAGCCAGATACACGCACGAACCGACGATGTGTGCTAATAACTGACAACATTCAAATAGCCGGGATGTATGAGTACATTTTCCAGTCTGTGTTGCTTATAAAAACTACCTTATCGTATATATCCAAGATTGATATATTAAGGAAGCTCCTAGTCCGAGCTTCTTGACAAAAATGCCACACAATTAGTTAATTCGGTTTCAACAATATAGTTTCGCTATATTTGGCAGCACATGACACTCGTTTTTATTATAAAAAGCTGCAAAGATGCTCTACTGTCAGGAAACTGTCTGTTAGTGACGTTTGTTTCTGCATTATATTTTCCATACACGACAAAGTTTGCGTTTACGTGCGTGTCTAATTTAACTAAATTTAGTCGAGGCGTTTCCATTATGTTATCAAATTGATAATCACATGGGTAAGATTTATAAAAAAAACTAAGCCTATAAGAAAAATATCACAATCCACTTGCCCACTTGCCGCCGTAGCCTGTTTAAATTTGCTAAGAAAACCAATTTACATGAGCTTACTACGACTTATACAACTAAACTTAAACAAAGGACACATAAAACATGTCTAGTTAGCTTTAGAATGTAGAAATGGGGTGAAAAACAAACGAAGAATCGAAGCCTGATTACAACAACAACGATCAGTGTCGGTAAGCTTTCGTGTTGGATTACCCTCATTCCAGGCCTTTTTATCTGTGGTTTACACTCAAACAATTATCAGCAGGCTTTTCCAGTCGCTGTTAACCGATCGTCAGTCTGAATTTCTCAGATAAATAGGCCTACGTAAAATTACACTGTGCCGTTAGTTCACTTAACAATTCAAATTTTCAACTTTAAATTAAAAATACAAAGTGACGTCCAAACTTTTAAATTTTGGTAAAAATAGAAAGTTCCTAACATATATTGTCTGGGGAAAATACAGAAAACGGACTTTCTTTTTTAATGTAAACAATATTCCTGATTTTCGCGGCAGGTGTGCCTTTAAATAAGTATAGCGAAAACGGATATTTTCTAAATAGCCATATTGCTTGACGAGAGAAAATAATATAGCTAAACCGTTTGTGATAGTACTGTATTATTTTCCGTTGAAATGATGGGGGGAAAAACAATATTAAAATGTCATTAATTTAATAGACGAAAAAAAAACAGCTATGAATACATGAAAGCAAAAATTGCATCTGCAGATTAGCTCATAATTTAACAGAAAAAACACACCAAACACAGAATGTGCTTGAACTCAACCCCAATTATTTCATTTCGAAAGATATCAAAACATTCTTACACTATGTAAGACGCCCAATATCTATATATGAGAATTCACAATCTTCATAACTGGAAAACTGTTAGAGTACCGTTAGGTTGATATTGGGGCCAGAGATTTTGTCCGGAATCATTTTACACAGCTAAACCCATCAGATATCCAACAACTCACTGCCTCCGAGAGCCCGAGCTTATTCTATAAAGAAGGTTGAATCAAGAAAATTGGAGCTGTGTAACTTTCTGTTACAATTCAAGCCCCAATTTAGAAAGAACACCTTACGTCCGATAGAAATAATTTGCCATGGAGTTGTTTCAGCACAGTAGTGCTGAGTGATGAGGATTCAGGTGTTCTGTGTACCATCTTTTTTTAAAGCTGCCACTGTATCAAAGTGTCAAAACTTGGGAAATTTAATCTATTTACAGTTGATAATTGTATAAATACAGTGAATAGAATTTAGCTTCATAATTATTTTTCATATATTTTGAGTTAGAAAAGTTTTAATTTTGTTATTATAATTTTTTTTTTTTTTTTTCAATGTTTTATTTTTAATTTTTTTTTTTGTGCTATTTTTTCTAATCTAATGGAAGCTGTGTTGTGCTGTAAGGCGGACATTCCTTCTGCTTATCTCTAGTCCAAGTTTCAGAAGGTCATCCTGACCTAACATCCTTCTTACTGGGTGGTCAGATCCGTCGTATGTATATCTAGCCTTTATTCCCAATACATATCTCGTCTTCCTTCCTGGAGATAAAGTATCTCCTGTATGATCTTTATCAACGGTTATCTCCATAATGTCGGTCGATTCATTTTCACCACTAACGGCCAAATCCCCATTTTCTCTGGCAATGTTTTGGTTATCATCCCCGGATATGTCTTTCTGGTCACCATGGAACTCTTTAACGAAAATAACTCTGTGCAGAGAATCAAAGGAGGTGGATGACATAGCTCTGGATAACGTGTTCTCCACCAGGTCGTCAACCATTTTATTCAGGGATCCAGCAGGGGAGGGAGTTTGAGAGTTCGAGTGATGCCTTTCGGGCTGAACAACCCTCCTTAAAACGTCACTGACGATATCTTCGGCCATTATTTCTAATTCTTCCTCGTTTTGAGATATAATACTCTCCTTTTCACTGAGATCATCTTCATTGGAGTCTGTACCAATCCTCCCAAGAGTACTTAGGTTAGCCTGATTATGTTCCTCTATATGAGAGACGGGTGGGAGTATGTCACCGGAATGGGTTCTTGGTGACTGCATGGTCTTTCCAAAAGGTATCTCTGCAGTATCCTCGGTTACCTTGAGACAGGATATATTCATTCCAGTTTGTTTCTACAATTCAAAACCAAAAATCTGGAATGCCTATGGTAATAGTAGTTAAGACAGAACAATGAAATACCTACTGTTATGCAGTGCAATGGATTCTGCTATCTGATTTAGGACAAATCATTTTCAACTATACATTCTTGGTTATACATCTGTGTATGTATCTGTTCTCGCTTTAAGAGTGACCTGTTATTTGTACTACTGGTGGAAACGGTGTTGGTTGTCCACTAAAACAAATGTTTAAAATGAGGTTACAATTTTAACAAATGTTAACTAACCTGCAAGGAATTTGGGGGATTTTCTGGCGTTATTCTATGTCGTCGTCTAAATCTCTTCTTTATTCTGGATGGTGCACCTTTTTCTGGAAACCAAAACATATAAATTAGCCCTGCTGCTTTGCAATACCTAATTTTGTGGTAACATTTTTCTTGTACAAGTTTATAACTGCCAAAGCAATGTTGTTAGAGAATGTACATAAAATATTTGCATTTTTGCAGTTGCATAGTTTACCTTTTACTCTCTGTATCATGTTATACAGTCTGGGAAACTTTTGTCTTAAAGTCTCTCCTATGGTCCTTGGACCTGTCGGATTATCTAAAACAAAAGGAAATGTCACACTTGATGTATTTTTGAAAGTAAAGGCACACTGGCACAGGGCACAAGATTGGTCGTTTTTACTGGAAAAAAAATATATAGACAGGTTTCTATTATTGCCTTGGGGTGTACGAGTTTAATCCTATAATGGGAAATAATGAAAGTATCACGACGAAGCAAATTTGTGTGAATAACTGGAGACTTGCACTTCGCTAACGCATCAGCATCCATGAGTTAGCTCGTGTTTTTTTTTCATAAAAAAATAGGCCTTTACTTCGTGTGGATACCTTACTTATTTCTTGTGAAACGGTCGTGTGTTTTACGTGCAACAAGGCGGTTGGAGACAGGTATAGTAGATAATAAAAAACGCCTTACTTTGCTTTGTCTTCATAAATGTGCTTTACTCTGAATGATTGGCGAGGATATACCAGTGAGATTGAGTTTTTCTCCGAACATATAAAACCAGTTAACCTAACTCTGTATATAGGGTATTGTTGGCAACCGGGCTACACAAGTTGAATGTACAGCGTCACAACATTAGGCGTTAAGCCAATGAATAAAGGAACTTTGTTATTCACTCACCTTGATCTTCCGCACGAAAACAATTCCAACCCATCGTGCCTTTCAATCAACAGATCTATTTGTCTACGTAACAGGTAGGCTACTGTATGTGGTTTGACAATGGCAACTGAATCCACGCTGTCCAGTGCTGCGAAGGGCCCGTCCGTGACGTATCCGACTCTGGTGACGTTTCAATTGTTGCGTAACAGAAACGGTGTGTGCCTATGTAACGTCTCTATCTATAGCAAAGAGAGTAGATTGACAAGAGTGGTCACTTCGTCCAATCAGCATTGCCGGCATGTTTTTCGGCCCCCTAGCGGAAGGGTGTTCCGACTGTACACGATTCGACTGTAAAGCGCCCCCTAGAGAAAGGAGGTTCCTAATAATCGAATCGCGTCCGTGTCAGCGGGTACTTTAGTTACCATTGTAAATATTTCCAAGTTATGATTGTTACACTTTTTGTTATTTGTATTCTGCTTTGTTCAAGTGCCAAGTACAATAAAATTGAATTAAATTGAAATTTTTCAAATTCAACATGGCGCGGACGAAGTGACCACTCTTGTCAATCTACTCTCTTTGTCTATAGACCAATGAACAAATGAAGATCACGTGCATGGTATTTGATTTCCATCGAACGCCATGTTAATCGCAATTGACGTAATTTAGCGACGCCACAATTACTGCCCCAAGTAGTAGAATTGTCGAAGGATCCGTCTGTTTTAACTAAACATTTTCTGTATTTTATAACAGATAAAAGAAGTGAAAACCTCTATTCGGGCAGTTATTAAATTGTATATCTTATTGCCATTAATGGTGAGTTCTTGTCGCCAGAACGTTGCCCTTTATGATCACAATCGTTTCTGCAACATCAGTTTGCCAACAATCTCCCTATACACCAATGATTTTATCGGTCGGTGCAGATTTTCCAGGGGGGTGCTTAACTTCTTTGTGTATATACATGTATACTCGGTCTCGATTCGAAACTAATCCAGTAGCTTCTCTAAGCAGGCAGCATCATAAAAAAAATTTACCCGATTGATGACTGGGTTTTCATTTGATGGCTCTTGTAATTGGTAGGCCTACGCTAAATGCATGGTTACTTAATTGGTACAACTCGAAGGTCGGGAACTTTACTTCGGACTCAGGAAGGTATATCTGTATGACTTATATTCATTTAGCCATTTGAAGTCGTCATTTTTAGGTTTCGAAAGATCATTTCGCAATGTTAGTCAATTGATGGTTTGATCCTTCCTTTGAAGAACGTAGTTAAAAGCGTAGTGTTCTTTTGAGGCTCTTTGTACGTATATATACTATATAATCTCTGCAAATTTTAGAAGTGTCCTCTTCAGAATATTGTTGCGGTTTCAAAAATGCCAAAAAAAAGTGAACATTATACATCTGCTTTTTTATACCGACACCTTACCTAAAGTCTAATATACACATAGTTGGAGAGCTCCAAACTCGGTGGTCAAAGTATATGATGATGGGTGACCAACAGATAATATACTTTGAACACAGAGTTTGGAGATCTCCAACTACTATACACAAAGAAAAAGTTAAGCACCCTCCTGGAAAGTCTGCACCGATCACACCGACGTCTCACTGGAGGGTTGAGACGCAGGTTTGAAGCTAATGGGGGCTATACTCGCTATTGACCTTCTGCTCTAGGGATGTGTTCTACACGCTTAAAGTGACATTTTTACTGCCATATGTTCGCCTTGTGAAGCCAGTTGGGGTGCTTAACTTGTTTTTGTTTTACATCGATAGAAGGTCTGTGTCCGACTTGGGGACTGTCACTCTAAGTTCAATACAAGTCCAGTCATGGCAACATATACCTTCAGCATTACGTTAGGACCAGGCGCAAAGTTACGCCGGGCGTAAATGTGTTGAGAAACGGTCCCCAAGGCTCAAAATAGTCCGCAACTGTTTTTTTTTTTTCAACCCGAAGTCAATTTTATTGCCTGATGGAACGTCATGAATTTACAGCTGCTTTAATAGGAATCACTCTTTCCCACATGACCTAGGATTAGGGAGTTAAACCTGTATTGGTATGCAACTTATAAACTGATCGTCACGACAGTAAGAGGCGTTGAAGGCCATCGAAAAACTAAATGATTGGCGTTGGAATGAGGAAAATCCATACAGTATGTGGCCTGTACGAACCGAAAACGTGTTCGAGAAGTAAACAAAATTTAAATAACCGGTACGACCATTCATTCATTCTGAGCCATAGTTAGTTCAAAACAATACTTTATCGTACATTCTCGAGACTAGAAGCACTAAGAAGCTTCTGAATTATATGGATTGAGAAAAATAGCCGATAATTTCAACATTCTGTTTCAACGTCAAAATATTAACATCTTGACAGCTCATGGCACTTTAAGTTAACATAATACAACAGCCTTGGGGTTTTTTTTTTCAACGTTGCCATAAACCATATGAGTAAATAGAGGGAAACTTACAGTCCGCAACATAGTCATCTTCGCAAGCCAAGTTAAAATCTTCATGTCCCCATTCCGTGTTTTAAAACACGGAATGGGTTACATGAAGATTTTAACTTGGCTAGAGAAGATGCAACATAGTTAGTTGAAGCAATATTCTGAAGACAGGCTTCTTGAATTAGCAAGAGCTGCCAAATATAGGGAAAAGTTCGTTGAAACAGAGCTTTCGATCACTTTCATCAAAAAGTACAAGTATAACAGACTTTAGATACCAATCCTTAGGACGTACGTTTGGGTAATTTTATATGCAACCAAACGCCGTAAGTTAAATTCCTGCATCTATTTGAATTATGTTCATTATTTGCACACATTTCGGTTCCAGCGGGTTACTGACTTAACCTTTTTTTATTTTACGGTCAGTGCTTTAATTTCCCAAGGTACTTCAAATACCTTGTTGACTTGGTTATTTGAATAAGAGATCAGTATTGCTTCAATCCACACAGGAATTTTTTTACAGGTCATGCAGCTCTGCTACTCAGAAACAACCCAGGGATGGTACTGGGCCTGAAAAAAACTCGAAAGTCTGATTTCAATGCTTTGTATATCCAGGGTTCGGAATTTGAAAGGCTTATGCATTAAAGTGGCATGAGCTGCCAAACTGGACACTTTTTCCATAATTGCTGATCGTCACGACAGTAAGAGGCTTTGAAGGCCATCGAAAAACTAAATGATTGGCGTTGGAATGAGAAAAATCCATTCAGTATGTGGCCTGCACGAACTGAAAACTTGTTCGAAAAGTAATCAAAATTTAAATCAGCGGGACGACTATTCATTCATTCTAAGCCAAAGTTAGTGCTAAACAATACTTTATCGTACATTTTCTTGACTAGACTATGTGGGATGGTTGCCAGTTACCAACGGAAGGTCATGGGTTTCCTCCGGGCATAGAGCCCGGTTTCCTCCCACAATAAAACTGGCAACGCCGCCATATAAGTGAAATAATCTTGAGCGCGGCGTAAAACACCAATCAATCTTGACTAGAAGCACTAAAACCCTTCTGAATTATAAGTCTTGAGAAAAACATTGACACTTTAAAGGGGCATGAGCTGCCAAAACTTTGATATTTTGACATTAAAACATAATGTTGAAATTATTGGCTATTTTTCTCAATACGTATAATTCAGAAGCTTTTGAGTGCTTCAAGTCTCGAAAATGTACGATAAAGTATTGTTTTCAACTAACTTTTGCTTAGAATGAATGAATGGTCGCAAAGCCTCTTACTGTCGTGACCATCAGAAGTTATGAAAAAAGTATGAATTTGGCAGCTCATGCCTCTTTAAGGAAAAGGTCAAACCTCGAAGTGGATTGATTGATAGATGTTATACACTTAGCACAGAAATCTGGCCTCTGCCGAATTTTTATTCCCCTATTCGTCACTTTACCAGCCAAATATAAAATAACTTGCGCTTCAGACCGAAAATCCGGGCTAGTATGCGCTGCAGCTCTAGATTATTTCACTCACATGGCTGTGTACTGTTGGCAGGTTTGGTGAGGAGAAAACCTCAGACCTTCAGGGAACACCTGGCATCTCTTCCACGTACAGTGCTCGAGGGAAAAATTTACACAATATTTGTATGTGGTCTGAGTGATTCGAACCTGCGCAGCATCAATGTAAGCCTTGAGGGACTTCAATCATCATAACCGAGTAAGCCCCAAGAAAATAACTAACAATCATTTAAATATTTTGTTATTTATTACATAAAAAGTTTGGTTGTCTTACAGTGACGTAATTTAACCAGTTATTAAAACTACAAACCAATGTACATACAATGGAATTGAAAAGTTAAAAACAGCATACAGATTTCTGTGCAGATGCCAACAAGGCATGCAGTATGTGTGTTGACAGATGTAGGACAAACAAAATGAAATAGAAATGTTAATGTAAGGTGAATGATCCGGCTACTCTTTCTCCAAGCAAATGTACAGCTGCCAATTATGAGGTCTTTTGTGAACCCTTTTTTCCGATGAGAGATTTGTGGATATGAGGGATGACACCTGAAAGAAAGAAAACAGATTTAGATACTTCTGTCAGTGAACACAAATCTCATTTTGATTTAACAATCATTAGGAATACTTTTAGTTTCGACTATCAAAAAAAACATTTTATTACCAGTGATAGTAATTCTTTGGTCTCGCATGTTTAGATTTTGTGACATTACACTTTAAAGACAACATACCAGACAGAGATGCAGAGTAATACGAGTCCAAATAGCATGTATTTTAAACGTAATGGTTTTGCAAATTTGGTAGGCTGCATTGCCTGTATTGTTTTATGCTGGCTGTGACTGGCGTGTTAAAGGGGCATGAGCTGCCAAAATGTTGATATTTTGAGGTTAAACCAGAATGTTGAAATTATTGGCTATTTTTCTCAAGCCGTATAATTCAGAAGCTTTTTAGTGCTTCTAGTCTCGAAAATGTACGATAACGTATCGTTTTGAACTAACTTTGGCTTAGAATGAATGAATGGTCGTCCCGGTTATTTAAATTTTGTTTACTTTTTAACACGTTTTCGGTTCATACAGGCCACATACTGTATGGATTTTTCTCATTCCAACGCCAATCATTTAGTTTTTCGATAGCCTTCAAAGCCTCTTACTGTCGGGACGATCAGAAGTTATGAAAAAACTGTGAATTTTGGCAGCTCATGCCCCTTTAAATGTTTCAAAGTAGCAATCTTGACAAAGGCCAATTGCCTCTTCAATGTTTATTAAAAAAAATACAAGTCTTGTGTTTATTATTTTAATTTCTAAAGCACCATTATTTGCCAAAATTTACTTTAAGCAAATTAGAAAATAATTTGTTGCCACCACCAAGGTAGATTTGCCCAGATTAGCATAGATGACTTTGTTGAGACAATGATGGTAGACACTGTTTGGGCCAAATGAGGGCCATGTTACTTCGTATATTAAAGTAATTATATCAGACCATTAAAATCAAATGCTAAACTTGCTCCAAAACTAACTTGCCAAGCAAGGCAAGCACTTTTCAGGTCTTGCTAACCAGCATACCAAATTATTTGCTAAATGCACGAGGTCATGTGGGAAGTTCCAGCACTGCCACCCTTTACATACTTGTTTCAAATCCCTCACCACAACAGTGGTACTTGTGGTGGATGAAACTGTTTTAACACGGATGGAATTTAAACTTAGCAAAATTCGAGGTTGGCCACTTTTAAGACCACAGATTTTCCTCCAATAAGGTTTTATGTGGAATTTTTCGGAGAGTAACCTTTTAGTATAGATTTTCCAAATGTATCCTATGCTGACGTGGTATTTAAGAAGCCCAAACTGTGGGCGCATCCAAATAACTTTACTCCACTAAACATATTGCGGACTAATGAGTTATAAAACTGAAGTTTGCACAGCTGAAATTAAACTGGAAATCTGACAATCATCAATGGAGTTGAATGGACAGGTTTATATTTTGACTCCTAATAGCTTTGGACAGTCCATTGGTTTATTTACTAAAGTGTGCATTAAGCCTTACGGTACCAGGATCCATCTTGAGGCCTGTGCTCACTGTGGGATTTGTAGTACAGACTTTTATCATGCGGTTCAAATGGATGCATTGGATTGGTTGGCAAATCATATCAACCAATTAAAAGCATCTAATTCTATTTTAATCTCATCCTACAAATCCGTACAACAAATCGCACGGTGAGAACGGGCCTTTAGCCAAGGTTTGCACAAATGAAATTAACAATATACAAATGCCGCACTTACCACCACCAGCTATTGTTGCTTTGATCAATGAATCCAATTCTTCATCTCCTCTAATAGCCAATTGTAAATGACGAGGTGTGATACGTTTTACTTTCAAATCTTTACTTGCATTTCCTGCCAATTCTAATACCTGAAAGAAAAAATATTTGAAAAGGTTATTTGCAGACTAATCATAATCTTCAGTAAAAATATTAACTATTAAAGGCATGTTTGTCGCGAAGATCCAGAATACTGTCTACATTATGACTAAAAATTAAATGGGCGGTTATCTGTATTTTTCCCCAGACAGAAGTTGGTTAGAGTAAAGGATAGCAGGTATTACAAGGGTCGCTCAGTGATGGCCTATCTCTTCAACATTGCGACCCACTGTTGAACTTAGGGTTAGCCAATTTTGTTTGCCAATTGACAGTTTTCAATTACCTGCTAATTTTTACTTCCCCAAAAGTTCAAACAGACGTGGGCATTATTTAGTATTTTCAATTTGAAATTCGATTTAACAGGTACACACATTGTAAACAAACTCTGAATCTGAGCATATGCAGGTTTAATATTTTGGTTGATAAATTGTAAACCAGACGAAAAAATCTGAAATGTGGGTAATCAAACATTTACGTTAAAAGACACGGATCGGTGTTATCTGGCTTTAAATTAACTCTTCAAATTTTGCTAAACCCTTTCACATAACCCATAGGTTAAAGGGGCATGAGCTGCCAAAATGTTGATATTTTGACGTTAAAACAGAATGTTAAATTATTGGCTATTTTTCTCAAGACGTACAATTTAGAAGCTTTTGAGTGCTCCTAGTCTCGAAAATCTACGATAAAGTATTGTTTTGTACTAACTGTGGCTTAGAATGAATGAATGGTCGTCCCGGTTATTTAAATTTTGTTTACTTTTCGTACACGTTTTCTGTTCGTACAGACCACATACTGTATGGATTTTCCTAATTCCAACTCCAATCCTTTAGTTTTTCGATGGCCTTCAAAGCCTCTTACTGTCGTGACGATCAGAAATTATGAAGAAAGTGTGAATTTCGGCAGCTCATGCCACTTTAAGCAAATACTTATTGAACGAAAAAAGGGTTACCTGGAGTAATTTCTACGAAAACTTTTTTTTGAGGTAAAGGAAAGTTTTGAATTTTTGAAGCGTGAAAAAACTAAAAAAAAGGTTGCCAATTTTCCAGACAGAACTGTACATATTCCTACTATTGATATAAAAAAAGAGTAAATCTTTGAGCCAAGATGCACTGGTATTTCTCTACATTGCAAATTGCTCATGAATGTAAATAAATTCAAGAGAGTAGGTTTAACAAACTAAAAAATTTGTGAATATTCCTTATATTGAGTCTGGTTAAGTCTATTCTGGTAAAAATATTTAGACATTTGAATGTTATAATAAAATAATAATATCTACATATTCAGACAGTTATTGTGTTTGTTCCGTTCGATTACATTATAATCATATTCATATAAATTAACATAATTTATCCCTAAAGATCAATGCATACACAGCTAATCACAAGAAAATCAAACTGAAAATTAACTTGAGATATAACTATCACCTAATGATAATTGTACGAAAAAATAAAATGTAGAAGATTTGGCCCAAGGGTGATTGTGGATATCATTTGTGAAAATTAAAAATGATTGCATCCAGAAATAAAAATTAAGACCTTGAATCCGAATAAAATTATTCTACAACTCGAAATAATGCTTGCAGCCAAAGGACTTTCTTTTACTGAATGCATAAAGTTTGCAGAATGAACCAAGATCTAGAAGATTATGCTGGAGAAAAGGTAGGTCAGCTAAAGATTCTTTGTTTTTGTCCGCCTACGCAAAAATGGCGACTACAAATCTCTCCCGCCATATTTTTCGACAAGCCCGCGAATTTCAAGAAGTAAATTTCGGATCATAACAAAAGTGATACATGTATGAAAATTCATTGATTCAACTTAAATAATATGGGCTATTACAGAGTTCAGATCGGTTGCAAACTTACTAACTTCAAGAATAAAACGTCAACCCAAGTGATGCAACTCCCAAAGTGGTCACACTCGAAAATGATCGGTTTGATATCGGGACATTTAATGCTTACAAAGTTATCAAATTATGCACGAATAAAGAACGTTAGGTAACCACGAAATCAAAGCGGTCTTATTTACTTACTTCGGCCGTTAAATATTCCAAAATAGCTGCACTGTAAACGGCTGCAGTTGCTCCAACTCGACCATGGCTAGTTGTTCTGTTTTTCAAATGTCTATGAATACGACCAACTGGGAACTGAAATCAAACATAAACACTTGAATAAATGTGAAACAACTGGTGCCATTAAACGAAAGCCTCTAATTGATAATGTACAATCGACAAAGAAAAATAGTATTTACCTGCAATCCAGCCCTGGCTGACCTCGAAACTGCCTTTGCCTTAGATTTCCCTGAGTCTTTACCGGCTTTGCCTCCAGCCTAGAAGATAAGACATCAAGGCAAAACAATCATAAGAAACACTAAAATTTCACAACATAATGATGTGGAAGAACAAGGAAAATCTTTTCACGCATGCACTAACAAACGATGGTGCACTAATGAGTAGATATAAAGCGATAACTTACCATGATGATAGTACTGTCTCAAATGCTCGTAACCGACGCTATGTTCGACCGCCAAACCCGTACATGTTGTAGTTTAATGTGCATAATGGACCAATCAAAACAAAGGTACCATAGCTATCCAACCAATCAACGTTTCCGTCACAGTCACAGCTGGAGATAGCCGTTCAACAACAGCTTGAATGAATGCTGTCCCAATGTAATTAAGGCCTTCTTCACCTTCACCTTACAAAAGTTATTATTCCCCATTGCTTTTGACATGTAGGTGATATTTCAACAGGTTATGCAAGTTAAGGTGAAGAAATAGTCGGAAAGAGATTTCGCGAAGACTATAATTCAAGGGAGAAAACTTGGGCTAAGGAAAGTTGCATGATTTATTCCTCCTTATTTTGATTTTTGTTTTTCTAAGAATTAGAAAGCATACCATAAACGGACAAGTTATATCAGCTTAAGAGAAGAATTGAATTAAGAATACACGTGTCGGTGTTGCCGTCAAATGCAAAAGTTAAAGTGAAATTAAAAAAAAAAACAAATATGTTCACCTCAGCTCAGCTGATCAGACGATCATCTATATTTGCGGCCGATCATGATTTAAAAAAAAATAGGCAGAAAATATCTTCTTCTTAAAAACAAAACTGAAATCATGTTTAAAAAACGCGGCCAAACGATACAGAAGTGGCAATATGACATGACAAATATTTGAAACTAGCAACTGTAGGCCTATCTCAGTTATTTTCGATATTAAAGAGATTGATAAAAGAGGTCAGATGCATGGCAAATCTTTAACTTTTATTTAGGAAAAAAAAATAAAAAATACAGAAGGCTGTGTGCAAACACAAATCACCAATCCCCCCCCCCCCCCCCCCCCCCTTACCACCGCCTACCATGCCGCATTAGATCATAGATGCAATCATCACATGTGTTGACAGGCGGGAACTTCATTGTGTCATTCGACTCTCTCTAAGAAACAGGTTCTAGTCGAAGTTACGCAACATCTTATGTTTTATCCCCCCCCAAGCCCCCCAGAAGCCCAAGCTTGACAAACATTAGGAGAAGAAAAAACATTGTGAAGACATCTGTTTATAAACTAAGTAGGCCCTATAGTTCTCCCATGCACTGCAATCTAGATGGTTTTAAATCATTTTCTGTTTTAAAACAAGAATTGTTTGTCTCATTTTTTATGTATTCATTCCCTTCGTTTCCCTGCTCTTTTATAAATTGGTGTAAAACGTTTGGCATTATCAGTAAATAAAACCTGTTTTATATATCTTACCGTACCCAACAAAACATATTAACTTTGCACAGTAAACCTATTGAATTTATTGTCCGGAAAAAAGATAGTATATGGCCGTATATAACATTCTTCGTTCGCAAAAAGACCAAATTTACTGTGACAAATGTCACTTAACGGATAGCAGGCGAGTGGATTGTGTGTTGCTCGTAACGTTTTAGAGGCGCGAAACGAGACAGGGAACAAAGAAAACGGACATTGGAAAAGTGATCCATTTAGAACAAAGCTTTAAAATTCCTCTATAGTATTTCTGCATGGTTGAATTTTCTTATACGGACAAAGGATCGCCCTCTTGGATTTATTCACATTGTTTTTTTTTTTTCTTGTTTTGGGGGTTATTTTCGTCCTCCAAAAGCCCCTCTCGGTATCCTCTAAAATGAGTAGGCTATCGTGTAGAAAATATCGTTTTTCCTTGATGAAACGTGTTTTTTCGGTGAGGAATTTATTTTTATTACTATTTTTTTTTTCGCGTATATCTGTTTTCTCCATGCAGGAAAAACTGTTGGCGAACATAAGTGAATTCAAACAAAGAACAGGGTTCATAACCCTTTCAATGCCTGAAGGCTATTAGCTTTTTACAGAGTAGTCTCCCATTGAATGTTCAATACACTCTGAAACTTCGGGGATTTACAAAGCCGACCGGTAGGAAGCGAAGATAGCCGAAGGGAGTGCCGAGTGTGTTCAATACTCCAGATGTTATTGTACGGAATGCTAAACGGAATTAAACTATATTTATCAGGGATTCATAGAAGTCCAAAATTTACGAACCAAAATTGAAAAATTCAGTTTTTTAGAAGGCGAAATTCAGTTTTTTTTTTAATTTACCGACCATTTTAGGGTTAAAATTGAGTTAAAATCTATGTTACAAACCAGTTCCAATTTAATATTTCTTTTTTTCATGAATGTATGAATTCCAAGAAAAAAATCAGGTTTGACAAAAAACTAATGATTATAATATATATGTAATGTCAAACCTAGATCAAAGTTATCCCTAATCTCTTCTTCATGTGCAACAATCAAAAAAATACACAATGATTTAAATGAATTGAACTATTTGAGAACTATGATTCAGGGGAGGTAACTAACTTATTATCGACACTAGTTGTCTCCCCTTTTATTTTCTATACGACCAAAAGCAGCTGAATAAATATAACAAGTCGCGAATTATAACGATTATTGTGGGTAATACACCCCAAAACTCCTCAGTTCAACAAAATCAGCTTATTTTAGAAATGTTTAGGTAATTAAAAAGACTTCCAAAGTGCAAAATAAGCCATGTTGTGGAGACACTGAAAACGAAACAACAACAACAAGAGAATGACGGCCATGGTCGTTTGACGGCGGTTTCGAAATAAACTTTTCCCTTGACCTTAGATTTTTTCATCATTAAACAGTGGATATCAATCAAACAATATTCAGTTTTTCACGCCCAAATTGAGTTTGGAAATTTTAGTTTTCAAAAGTAAATTTTAAACTGAAAATATTGAGTTTTTCAACACCAAATTCAGTTTTAAACTCAATTTTACGAACCGAATATCGGTAAGTAAATTGGACGTGTATGAATCCCTGATTTATATATATAATCTTCGTTAAATGATAATAAAACGATATTGTAGAAGACGATTATTGTCAAGTTGCAATAATTACACAACATATATTCATTAAATACATGCCATATTGATCTAGATTCACATTTCCACCAGAAAACCGGTGTAGTTGACTGAACTGAACTTTATTACACCTCAGACCGTAATTACAGTATATGAGGGCATACATACAAGCTGACAACATTTTCTAGGGATTGTCAGAAGTTGGATTGAAAAATGATCTAACAAAGTATAAGGTTTATAGAGATCTTTACGAATGGAGATATACTTATTTAATATGTAATACCAGTGTTAAAATTCCTAATAATCAACAGGATAAATTTAGCAATATTTAGCAGTTTGACGCATAGAGCGTCTATTTAATCCCTTCAGTCCTAGCAGTTCTGATGGGAGATTCAGATTCAGATTCAGATTTTATTTTACTCTCAAACCATTTTGGTGGTACATGAGGAATTTAACATAGTTATAAATCATGGCGGGTAAATACATTTATGACAATTACACTGGTGTTAACCTATCACATATAGAAGCAAATAATTATTTGAAATCACATTGCTTCAATGCTTTATAAATAAATTGTGACAAGTTAAGGAGAATTACTTTTTCCTTACACTGGAATAATTCCCTCATTTTCCATGCACTGGGGTTGACATGGGAAAACCTAGGTAAGTACACCTTCCTTACGTTTTCAACCTTACTACATACAAACATAAAATGATATTCGTCACCTAATGACTGTTGGTTACATGCACTGCATACTCGATCCTTTCTGGGGATATTGCGCCACCTACCAGTTTCAATCGGAAGTTTGTGATTGGTGGTTCGGAATTGAGTCATGATAGAACGATTTCTACTATCTAGGACTTTCAGATATTCTTCTAGACAGAATTCTGTCTTGAAAATTCTGTATGTAAGGCCTTTAGGAGAATAATCTACATCGCTATACCATGACTGAAGAAATTGATCCTTTAATATTTGCTCGGTAAGAGCTAATAAACTTTCACCATTTTGGACAAACTGTCTATTCCAAATGTAACCAAGTCCACATGTATCTAAGATATACTTGACATGCTTTAACCATGGAGATTCATAAGTATCCTTAATTGCATACATAAACCTATATAAAACAGCACTTAATTTACATTGTTTACCGTGTAATAATTTAATCCAAAATGATAATATCCGTTTGTGTATCTTGATAACTATAGGGAAGGCCCCCACTCGTATGACGAGATCAGTTGGGGGTTCTGGGACCGACTTGTAAGAAGCCCCCCCCCCCCCCCCCCCCCATCACCCCCGGACATGTACATACCAAAATATATTATCCTACCTAAATTATTAAAAACAGCAATTTTCTTTTTAGAAAGGTCCATTTTGAGACAATTTTGAATCCCAAGCGTTCTTCAAAGAACACGGCTGTCACGTGGTCACAACAGGTATGCGTTTAATTAGTTAGTGTCTTTTAGAAAGTGAACATAACAGTATTCTCGTTATTTTGGGATTACACTTTCTTGAAAATATGGTAGGAATTCTTCTGACGCCCGAAACGGGAATCGAACCCGGGTCCCAGAGTATGGCACCTATCGCCAGCACTTAATGCCGGCATGTAGGTGTGATTCCCGTTTCGGGCGTCACCCAAAA
This sequence comes from Lepidochitona cinerea, assembly GCA_963971465.1. Taxonomy (NCBI): domain Eukaryota; kingdom Metazoa; phylum Mollusca; class Polyplacophora; order Chitonida; family Tonicellidae; genus Lepidochitona; species Lepidochitona cinerea. Next base: position 41,762,229 of record OZ020551.1, on the reverse strand, counting down.
TTCAGAAAGTGTTATCCCAAAATAACGAGAATACAGGTATGCGTTTGAAAAAACATAAGCACAATAAGTAGATCTATATAGTAATCAACATTTAACCATCCACTCCTAAACTTGGAAAACATGTTTATAAGTCTTCAATATGTGGCCAACAGGTATGCGTCTGAAAAAGCATAGGCGGAAAAACCATATGAGCCCGCCCCCCCCCCCCCCCCCTAAACCTGTCAACGCCGCCCTGGCATATATGCGAAACAATCTAGAGTGTGGCGTAAAGCATCAATCAACCAATCAACCAACCTAAACTTAGCAAACATGTTATATAAGTCTTCAATATGTGGCCAACAGGTATGCGTTTGAAATAAGCATAACCTATATAAGCACAATAGCGGCATATAGCAATCAACATTTAACCATCCACACCTAAACATATTATAAGTCTACAATATGTGACTGAGTTTAACGAATAGAAAGTTTTATTGAAAGCCATTTATCTGTTTCAAAAAGTTGTTGTGAGTTGGAGGACGAAGGGTGCGGAAAGAGTGGCTCAGGGTACCGCCAGAAACTGCAGAGTCGTTAATTAGATAAGAAGATCCCCTTTGTATCATGATTAACCGACCAACCTACCCCCTCCCCTCAACCACAACCTACACCCCAATCTAGCTGGAGGATTACAAAACCCAACTGACAGTAGATGCAGGTTTCGATGTGGATATATATCAGCCATTTCTGCATTCGTTTTCAGGGATATGTTTACAAAAGTTCTGAAATGTTTTTCCGAAAGAAAAATTCATGTATATTTGACATTCAAAGTTGTTGAAATATTTCAGATCTTGTATGTTCCGATGTTGTTGTTTTATGCTATTTTTCAAAAATTTAATTAGATAAGATTCCTTCAGAATGCTGACTGCAAAATTGAGAATATATTTTAACCCAACAGATCTTGTAAGCTTCTTTCAACCTACTCAATACTATCCGAATTCAGACCTATCAATAGTAATGTGGTTTATTATAACAGCTTGTGATTGGGTATAAACGTCTAAATGATATGCCCCTTTTAACACAATATAGAAACTTGTCTCCGTGTTTTGTTTTTTGTTTTTTTTTTACATTTTTTACAAGAAGATTTCCCCTGTGCCCGTTTGTTTTAGTGTTCAAAAATAGTAATGCACATAGGGCTATTCTTTGAAATTGAGTAAGTCAAAAATGCATTTCTCTTAGAACTGTTTGCATAACTAATTATTTCTTAAATAAATGCTATATTTCCTGTTCATACGAATCTTAAGACACTGCGTCCTCTATAGGCCCCCTATAGTGAGTTTGACCTCCCCAAAACAGCCTTCTAACTGGTCCCAAAAAAGTAAGGGGGAGATGTACCCAAAATTGCTCGGTTCTGCAAAATGTTTATATGTTGTTTTTTTTTTAATCACAGTCTGGACGTCTGATTTCCTAATTAACCGACGTGCTAATTGGGAAATTTGATTGATTTCTTTTCCATGCAGTTGCACATATATAGTCCACTCTATGCACCAAACGGCCTTTACATAAACCGCTGACCGCACGCCCTGTTATGTGATAGGCCTAGTATTACCAAAGGGTTGAATGTGTGATCTTTTATATAACGTGTTTGCTGACCGACGCTTGACGGGTCAATATGTTGCATATAGGCCTACTATATCAGAAGTACAGAAGAAGGCCTAAAAGAATGTCTCATTTACTTCTGACCATATATACTGTATAAAATGTGTCGTCCTGTTCATGGGTTAACAGCCGGTACGGTAGCCTATGTTTTTTTGTTTTAGTTATTCCACTGCTATAAACTATGTTAAGTGTTCTAAGTTGCTAAGTGCATTGATTTTCTTCGAGATACAGAATCTCTCGTCTCAAAACCAAGTTTGCGCTTGTGCAAAATTCTGTTAAAGACGAAAAACACTGGAAATGTCAAAATTCCACCCATGGTTGGCAATATTAGGACTCCTAGTTCAATTTACCGAACTTATGGTGATATTACATATATCACCATAAGTTCGGTAAAATTGAACTATTAGGACTCCGTACGTATTTTCATGAATCCCCTTGATCTGACGCCCGAATATAACCAGTGAATACGTATATTTGGAACTTAATTAGACGGGATTTTGTGAGTTATTTACGCTGGTAAAAAGAGTCCCTCTCAAACTGCAACACCGAATCAAATAGTCTGATTCTAGTCTGTAGGCCAAATCATTCGCAACAAGCATACTTACCTCCCCTGAACCAAGAACCTGAAAGACAACGTAAATAATGGCCTACGCGTGTAGCCTTGCTTTATTAATTACATGGTAACAGGTGACCATTCGTATTGGATAAAACACAATAAATGGGTTTGAGAACTTAGAGGCCTACGGTTTGAGATATTCAACTGGTTGAACCACCTGGGCTTAAATTATTTTCAGAAGATGGTCAATATATGATACCCACTCTTAAAATAAACTCGTCAAATTTTCCCCCTTTTCCAACGTAATTTTTGTTAGCTTTAGTTTCCGTATTCAAAGTAAACATAAATTTATCTGGTTTGCTGTCAATATGCCTATAGCAAAATGTTTCTATCGGAAACATTCTTTCAGGGTGGTAAGGTGCTTACCGGGCCCACCATATTTAAACTGTTTGGGGTGCCAAGCCAATAGCTAGTAGTCAGAGAATATAACCGCTCCGTTTCCCTCTCTCTGCTATATGATATGATCATATGTATCACCAAAGAAAGGAAACAAATTCTGAGCGGGCTTTGACTTGATCGGCCCATGTGCAATGCTTGTAGACATGTATGAGCCTACCCGTCGAAGATCGGGAGGTTTGTTGCGACCATGATCTAAGGTTACCTCCCCCAATGACTACGCCGCCATCCATGGCATGCACATCAATGAAAATCTTGATTGCGGCATAAAACGTCAATCTGCCAATGTCAGTACCACGTGCATGATACCGCTTGATGTAGAACCACTATAAGCCTGGCAACGCTGTCATATAAGTGGGAAAATCTTGAGGGCGGCGTAAAACAGAATTCAACCAATGGTGTATATGCTGGATTTACCATTATGATATGATCTTGTCTGGTGGTTCAAAGATGCTTTAAATGTCCAGAGATTGGATCATAGAAAGCCGCCAATATAAAATAAATTGTGTAGAATCAGTTGTCAATAGAAGTTGGCATTTCACTGAAAACAATCGGTTTAAGGTCACTGCAGGGGCTAATATTCACGATTCCAGATTGTCATTTCATGTTAATCCAAACATTAAATGATTGACGCTGATGAGGATATAAACATTCTCCGCGCATCGTTTAGTTAATATTTGTGTCTTCAATGCAAAACAATGATCTATAGGTCCTCATATACGTGCAAAAGTAATTATTCATTTTTGACATTATTTAGTTTTTCAAAGCACTACAGTAAACTGTAATAAACCTCGTTCTCTAAAAGCTGACCAGCTTTTGAGTTTGCTCCGTTCTACGAGACCTTCTGTCCGAGACAAGGTAGCTGCAATCGCGAGATCTTCCTTAGATGTGGCTAAAATCTGGAGATGTATAAGGCAGCAGGTCTGCAGTATGATGATTGGATTGATGCTACGAATATTCTTATTGATCCATTGATTGACGTGGAACCCTTTAGTATTGATTGATTGATGTTTTAGGCCACCCTCAAGATTATTTTACTTATATAGCGGCGTTGCCAGGTTTACGGTGGGAGGAAACTGGGATCGTTGCCCAGAGGAAAAGCAATGGACATCCCTACTTGAGTCAGATTGAGACCTCCGGAGAGTACCTGGCCCCGCGCCGCATGCTCTGTTGAAAGTAGTCCGGGTTTCTGCCTCCAAAATGACTTTTTTATACTGACGGTCGTATTTTGGAGCCAGAAACACGGACTATTTCGGAAGCTGATTACCTTGAAAAGCTTCCAGTTTGAATTTCTTGAGAGAAATAACCGATCGTTTTCAGATTTAGTGTTCACCAAAACATATTAACATTTTGGCAGCTCGTTCAACTTAAGAAGTTTATTTCAAGAACCCGACCAAGACATATTAACTGCCAATTGACCTTTGTGTAATCCCGCAATAATCTGATCTGGCAAGCCCACGTTGATTATTTGCTATTCTTTCACTAACATGAACCAAAATCCTCGTCGAGCTTCCGTTGATATACGGCCGAACAGCTCACAAGCCCCAGTAATTCGATAATAGTTCAGGGCCAAGTTCTACCAAGCTGGGGTAGAAGTTACATGACAGGCGAGAAAGTAAAAACAGGATAGAGACACACGAGTGCGGCTGGGTTAGTAGTGGTGCGCAAAGACTTTTGAACAGCGTTTGTGTTGCAACCAATGAGATATATACGTGGAATGGACACGTCTCATTGGCGGGTTTGGATATGACTTCGTAAAATGTGCCGCCATCGATAGTTGAAGCGTAACAGATCCGGATCGAAATTTCACCACCTCCTAGTGATGGCGACATTCGATGCAAATCAATTACCACGTGACCTCCATTCCCCGCATATAGTTCATCGGATGCAACCGTGCACGTACGTTTCATAAATCGTTTTACATGCATTTCGGACATGCGTAACTTAGGTCACCTTTAATAGTAAGAGACCCAAGAGAAAGAAGGAAAGAGAACACAATTGTATAGAATATAGCATGCCATTTTTACTGGACACCAAAGCTGTTGGATTGTTCAAAGAAAATGCAGTCTTTTTTTGGTTTCTTTTTTAAACTGGGAAATTTAGTTCTTAGTTAATTGTATTGTGTAGTCATAAAAAAGTTTTGAAGGTTTCTTTTATTTGAAATGTGATTAAAATGTTATCAAAAAGATTTTGTTCAGGCAATCCATCATATTCTGTAGCACTATCCAGTGAATTAGATAACAGCAACTAGTATAAAAAATTGTTTTCTAATACAAAACTATTTTCATAGCTTCCAATAGGGAATGTGCGCTATAGTGTGTAAAATATTCTCAAAACAAAATTATTGAGATATTTTCGTATCACAGTCTGAAGAAAATTGATAAATACCATGATTTTTACCATTGATAAAATGGAAGAAAAACACATGTTCACACAAGGAAACTGGCCAATATGACAAGTTGTCCCCCATACATACATATCTGACACATCTACTATCATACCAGCGATGTCATGTTGACTAGGCTATTTGTAAAATGAATAAAGCAATCCCTTCCTATTAGGAAGCCATACCACCTAAAGCATTGTCCACAATTTCCCTAAACAGTTAATGGACTATCACATCTTAAAATGTTCCTCCGTATATAAAATACAGATCGAAATCTATTGCGTTCTTCGAAGTCTTAACAAGACGGTTGGCAATGTGGAAAAATACCCTGACTAAATTTACCTTTGATTTAAAAAAGTCAAAGAAAAAAGTTCAATTAAGTCAGAAGGATTAGCAGCATTGCCTTCGAGTCCAGAAATTGTAACTGCCCATTTTTGGAAAGTTGATCGTCCGTTTCTCCATCAGTGAAGCACTGCCCACAGTTATCGTCACTCACATTGTCAATTTGGACGGTACAGTTTTTTCTTTGCCAACTGGAAACCGGGGCAAACAATTTTAATACTGCTGGAGCTACCATTTATGAGACAACCTTTAAATGAGACTAGCATACTTTTAGCCATCACCCAGGGCCTAGTGTCTTCTTTTAAAGTCAAATAAAGCTCAAAGGTGGCGACTGTTGAAGGATCACATTCTATTTTTCCCAGTTTTCGGCAGACAGATTTTTCCTCGAGATTTATATAAAGCACACAGCCTCGGATTCCACAAGGTTCATTCTGAGACATCCTTAACACATCTTGGGATATTTTTCCTGGAAGATCAGAAGGTACTAAGAGTTGAGAATCATCATTTTTCCTGCCTCGGCCAGTCAGAAGATCCGCAAGCTGCCTGGAAATATTCTGAGAGACTTTATATTCAGACATATCATCGTATGATCCATACTCAAAAGCACTAGGTATCACAGCGTCTGTAAAAAAATTTAAATAAGATAAGTTAAAATGAAGAATGCATGTAAAAATAGGTTGAAAACATTTCAAATAGGCAAAAGAGGGCTCCTCAAGTTATTGCAGAGACAATATTTTTGGATGACCTATATCCCACAGTGCATTGACATCCAAGCAAAAATGGGGGCAATTACTTTTTAACATCCAGTTTAACATTAGCGAAAATAAAAAAATATACTTTTTTTCCTAGTCCAAAATTGATTTCTTAACAATCTGTATTTATTTTAGGTAACTTAAAATTTGGATTAAAATAAGGCTGTAAAAATATTGAGTTTGTAATGACCGACACCCCCCTTGTAGAGCCTCCCCCAATTTGACATCTCCACGGCCACGAACAAAGACCGGCTATTTTGACAATCGGAGAAATAGGCGACATTTCTATATGAAATCTCCTGAAGCAATATTTTCCACAGTTATATTTAACCATGAGATATGAAGTAATCTTTTTTAAATAATGTATGTGTAAGTGATTGGGTTGTAGATTGTGAAGAAACCACACAATCACATGACCGGGCTAAGAAATGCACCGGGTCATTTCGATGGAATAAAAAGGCACAAGTTAATAATTTATTGAATAGACAATTTTCTATTTCAGAAGAATAAACATAAACCAAGCTATTGAATGATATAAATTCAGCTTACCACGACCACTGTCGTAGTCCGTCTCGATGACAGATGAACGTGTCACCGGCTTTTCGCTGCTTATCACCTTTCCGAAGAGACGTCGGATTTTATAGGCCATTTTTTGCACGGTTTTTTCTTCCATAGCAGGGCAGCCTGAATCTAGCTGACGGGAATTAAATTTGTTCTGTCCGATTTCTGACATCTCCATGTTATATTTCCAGAATAAAGAATATATAAGACTGAAGTTTCTGAAGAATGAATGCAACGAATACAGACTAACCACAGTTCTCTGAATGCCGTTGCAAGCTTTAAGTCCAGGCACAGTCAGCTGATCCTTTTATACCCACAGACCGGGCTCATTATAATACTCCCCCTAGTGGCCGAGTCCAAATCAAGACAGAGGGGTGAACAGGTCTATACAAAGGAGGGGGACCTTTGTGGGTTATTAAGATGAGTTAAGAAGGGGGAGGTTGGTTGTTTTAGCTTACTGGCGCGTCCATTGGTACAAGAAGGTAGATGATGAGAAAATATTAAGCTCAATGGCAAGTTTATTTTCCCTACACATACGCGGATGTCATTTGTCACTAACGTTGTTCGCATTGACATGAGATGCATCTTAACGGAAAATTGATTTCGAGGATGTCTTTCGCAAAAACACAAAATAAGCTAAATTAACAATGTAGTATCTGATGATGAGAGCAGCTACTCTCGAAAGCTCATAAATATACACCATCATGTACAATATAGTACGATTTGTCCTATGTGTTTTAGCTTTAATATAAAACCAATAAGTATGTCCATATTTTTTCTTTCACTGTAAATGCTGTTTGCTTCTTTTTTTTTTTCACTCTCTGTCTTTTCTCTTACTTAAGGGGGAAGAGGGGGACCTCTCCAAGTTTTGCTCACTTGAGGCGGTTTGACTGGTTTGAAATGGCTTATTCTGTAGGAGACCAGCTCCCTTGTTGATATTCTTGGATATAACCAAAAACTATAGACCTGTATATCAAAGCGATGTCCATTGATCATTTCATCTTAATTGTATAAGACTGCACGCTAAAACGCGTTTGTTGCTCTTTCGTTACAAATTAGAAAACAAAAGCTATATAGGCCCCCCTATATGAAACCCTAAAAACTAGAGCGCCATGTGTGTGTATATGTATACTAGTAATCAAAATGTATTAAAACTACCTGACCGCCTACCAATATCACCGCATGGAAAGCGTTTACCTAAGCCATAGCCTACAGATATATCATAACCACCTGCTTCCCGCTGTAGGAGGTCAGCCTAATTGAAGTAGGTGGAGAGAGAAAATTAACGGATAAGAAAACTGTCAATGAAAACTGTTACATCGTTAGCGATGTTTTTTTGTCATTCAACAAAATATGATTGCCAACAAACACGTTTTAATTGGCAGAGTTAGTATAAATGTGTCGCGCTTTAATATCAGGGGCATATAAATAAATTGGCGTAAAGCTCAATTGTAACTTTGAATACGATACCTTTTTTTTGTAGTCTAGCGCACGATAGCCCGGATACTGTATGAAAATCATCGGAAAATAGTGAACATGCCAACTGTTGTCAAATAGAGTTTATACGCAAGACATTCATATATAGCTTCACGAATTTGGAACAGTTACGTTTAATAGAGAATTCTAAGATCGTCTGAAGTCGAGAAGCTTCGAATGATTTGGGCTGGCCGGTATGACATTGAATATAGGATTACGTCTCCAAATTTAGTCGTGCTATAAAGCTGGTCGATGCAGTTATGAAATATCAACATCTTCCTGGCTACAGACCCTGAAGATTAAAGTAGTCAAACTAATGAACCTTGATATATCTATTTATGAACACTAAAACAAACACACTCTATAACAGTGAACCAGCCCGCTGTATAGGCCCTATTTCACAGCATTAACTTTTTTACCTGGTAAATTTGTTTGTGATTTAACGCACGTCATGCCCTAATTCTCAACCGTTTACCGTGCCCTTGCGTGTTCCTTGAGAAATACTTCCACGTAACTGACAGTATAGATATGAATAGACCGTATCTTGGTTTGCATCAAGTTTAAACACAGACGGCCCATTGCCATAGAGGAGAAAAATATTGAGAAAAGAAGAAAATGTCGAAATATCTGATATTCATTAATCCATGTCTGTGTTACCGTATAATTATGGTCTATATCTCCATTTATAATAAACACACTCATCTCCCTTTTTAACAGTATATTAGAAACGTTGTTTTTCCCTATGTTTAAGTGTTCATAAATACAATACACACACTAATGTGTTAATTAATAAATTATACTTTTCCTGGGCTTTTCTGAGATGTTACAAGCATGGAGCTAATTCTTTCCACGTAAATGCAGAAAGCATGTACATACAGGTCTGTGTCGCATCAGCAGCACTTGGCCGCCATGGTTTGTCTGCAGATGCTTGATTACATAACGACAAGAGAATTTGGCCGTGCTGCTTTCCGACGATATTTCATATGGTCAATTTACGTCGACAGCTTGTGACGTAAATGACGGGATATGAAACAGTCACGTATATATGACACTCCTAAATATATATGACGCTCAATTACATCAATACTTCATTATTTGAAGGATTCATAAGAAGGAAAAGAAAATCAGTTTCGAGCGTGTATTCATCATCTAGAAAGTTTGTCACAGTTTAAGAACCAGACAGTATAGGCCTATTTGTTTTTAATTTCGACAAGTTTTTGATACAGTGTGTACGTGACGATCGAGCTAATCAAAGTAATGTACAATAGTCAGCATCTAAATATATGTTAGGTTTAGTATTCTATTAAACTATAAACAGACAAGTCGCCTGTCTGACCTATTCTTATCGACTTTGTTATCTCAAATAATCTTAACTTGAGTGTTCTGTACACTTTTCAGAATGAAGGTCCGAAAATGACCTGGTGACACCGAGGCCTGGACTAAAGAACAACGGGTATCTTTAACGGTCACAACCCGGGGTTTATAAATAGACGTTCAATCCTGTCTAGAATTGACCATTTATCTGTTGAGCGTTAACCGTGCTCGGGCATCAGGCTGCTGTTGACCGTTTGACACATGACCGATTACACTCATGACCGGCTTAATCGATTTCCGACGGATCGATTGTGCCAAGTAACAGAGGCCTCTCGTTACAAAATATACAGCCCATATTGAACAACAAAGAAAAGTTCGTCATCTTTAAATCGAGGACCCATGCAATCAACAGCTGCGTTGCTCCTTATACATGGACTGTCAAGCGGCTGCAACCTAACTTCCCACAAGTTATTATATTGAATTAATAGAAGTCGCCTATATGCATGTAATAATTGTAAAAAACAAGTAAAGTAAAAATTATGTTTTTGCAAAATCTGTCGGTTAAATAAAGTCTTCAAATCAAGATAGTAATCCCCATTCCACTTGCAAAGTTTAATAGGTCGGCCTATAGTCAGGCCTTGATACATGGACATTGTATATTCCTCCCCTTAATCCCCGGTTGATCGATATCACAAATCCCTCCTCCCCATTCGCTCCATGATGCTCCAGAACATCTTCCTCCTTGGTTTGCAAAACTAGCGTTTTGCTAGGCCTAGACTTTCAGCGATATACAACCATGCACAAGCACAGTAGAACTTCGTTGCACCGACTAGGCTTTGCTAATGTGACGTTTTTCTCTTTTAATGGAGATACTTCTATCTTTAAAATAAAATGTCCCAGTAATAATAATACAAGTTTTCGTTCTCTCTAGATAAACCGACTACGTGCCAGAACCGACAATTTTCCCCGCTCCGCCAGTTGTCAATCCTAGCAAGTATAAATATATATAGGTTTCGTACATTTTTAGCTTATATGATGTCCTCTTTTCCATTGGGCCCTCGGGCTGGAGCATTGTGGCTCTGCTTTAGCCTTGTATGCTGACCCAGCAAGGAGGAACATTAAGTATGCCAAATACATTAGCTTAAGGCCCCAAGTTAGATGTGGGTGGGTGGGGAGGGTAATCTTTTGATGGGTTGGTACTTTTGTCGCCATTTATAACCTAAGCTGTTGAGTGCGACGTTAAACCCCAATCAATCATTTTTTTTTTTTTGTTGAATTGACTTAGATTTTAACAGGCTGCTCTTTTCAAGTTCCGTGACATCATATATGTTCCTATATTACAACGCTTTAACAGACACGTGTTGTTCTAGACTTAATCTACATCTGCATGTGTTAGGTCACATAGGCATAATATAAGTATAGGATGACAATGTAATACTGATATAGCACATTCTCGTGTGACGACTATATACAGTTTGAATCTAAGTGGATGCAAATGAAGTTGCCGGACCTGTATTCTGCATGCAGAGAGTGCAGAGGTAAAACCATAGTGTCACAAAACCGACAATTTTGAATTTAACCATACTACACAATATGATGGCCTGGTACAAATGTACATCAAAGTATACCATGGTAAGATAGGCGTATGCGGCTATTATAGGGTACATACATGTAGGCATTCATTCGGGACACGCATCTATTTCGTCGGTTGTTCCACCCAATAAAATTCTCACAAGGCAGAGCTTATAATCTAAGAATATTAAATGTACCTGTACCTTGTTATTTACATTCGGATATTTATTGGTCGGTATGGGTCGAATCTCAACAATTATTAAATAAAAGAGGAAGATTTTCATAAGCGCAGGTAAGTCCGATGTCTTACCTTCCTTCACTTTCACACATATAGTTAGGCCACATTGGTGTATGCTAATCCCCCTCCTCAACTTGAAATAAAACGTAATCTATCAATCAGTTGAATTTGGCGCTTGTCCGAACTACTCTGCTGGGGCTCGTTCTACTAAGCTGGCGTAAGTTACGCCAGTCGCAAACGCCACAAGCCTGGTCGCGCAACTCTATGCTGTAAACCTATGCGTAACTTTGCGCCAGTTTTGTAGAACGTGCCCCTGGCCCCGAATTGAGGTATATAACCGTTACATGCATGGTTACCAGTGCCTACCCAAGGAGGACGTTTTTTTGGACTAGCGGGGGCCTGTTTCACAAAGCGGCGTATCTCTACAGTATGGGTTGCTATGGCAGTTACGCGAAAAATTACGCTACGCTGCTTAGTGAAACAGGCTCCAGGGCACTTCATTTCAATGGACAACCCAAGAAGACCATGTTCAAGAAAAAGAGAAAACATTAGGACAGAGAATGGAACAACATTTTCTGATAGAGAGATACGAAACTTTATTTACACAAGACTGAAAAATGTTAAAATGAAGATCAGTAAAAAAACAAAAAGAGACAATGACTGGAAAACGAAAATATCAAAATTATTTCATCAGTCTGTAAAAGGACACCAAGATATAAATCTATTATTGTTCGTTATTAAGGATGATCACATTTACAGATCTGTAAATTGATCACTGAATTAGTTAGGTCATCCTATAATAAATGCATACAGCTTCTTGTTTAATGTAATAAAAAGGCTACATGGACTGGTTTTCTTCCTTTGGTAAATGCAGCCCTTGGCCAAAGCTATGTGTTTTATTACCAACAAATAGTACGTGATCCACACAACGGAAGTTTGTTCATCCGTTCTTATATAAATCAAAAGAACGGTTCGAGTCTACTTAACAGTCGCACGTTTTCAAGCCCTCTGCTTATTCCTTTTTTGTGAACGCTCCAAAATCCCTATCCTAGAAAAAGAAGTTTGCCTAGCGACGACTTTACTTTCAAGCAAGAGTGCGGATCGTTACGTTCACAGTTATAAAGTAGCCCCAGGATAAAATTGAGCACATGCGCAAACATTTCTGCTTTAAGCTAACTTTATCAACCTTACTGAGGTTATGGAAACACATCCGTCCATAATGAACATCAGCCTGGACAAACTGTTAACATTTTCCTCGATATTTATAGTTGGCAAAGATCTTGTTTGAAGAAAAGGCTGAGAGATTGTTTTCTGTGTAAGCCAAAATAGCTGAATATAGAACGACCCGACCTTCTTTTTATAGGCCTACCTTATAGCCTGTGATATGTAGAAGAGCTTTAAATTTGGTAAAACTCTATGTAAGAATCGAGTGTTTGTTTAATGGGTATAATTTTTTTCTCCCGATACATTTGTTGGATGGAGCCGAGGTGTCAATTTAAGAGCAGCTGTCAATCAAACAACCGGTAGTCAAGTTACAGTCGCGTGAATCAGGCCCACGCTGGAGAGTGTGACACGTGACAGCCAACACAACACAGATGACAGCCCGCGACGCGTGTTAAGCCGCGTTCCACCGATTAATAAAATGCACACCACGATTATACCTTTTATTTCTCGCTAACAACACATTATTATTAAACCTAATATTTCCAGAAACAACCACTTGAGTTCTAGCTGATTTAACAATGAAAACAAGTACCACAAAATCATTATACAGCTATTGACACAAAATGGGTCTGGGCAAATTGTTCAGACCAGACACCCCCCCACCCCCACCCTACCACCACCCAAAAACACAACAAAAAATCTTATTCCAGGTTAACGAGATTTCTAAAATTATTTTTAGATTAGGGAGGCCCCTTTTAACCATGGACTACAGAATACAATTCACTTTAAGATGAATAAAGAAATCGGATTAACTTGCTCCAGAAAAAAAAACCAGCTAAGCTGACAGCTACAGGAGTTAAAGGGTAGTGTTACATACGATATCATGATATGTACAATTCAAAGTAACCAACTAACCAACCATCTTTTTAACATATTGAATTAATCTACAAGCCCACAAATTTAGCAGGGCTTGCATGTAAGTTTACCTTAATTAGTAAGTATATTTATATATAAAAGTGGACAAATCATTTAACTCCAATAAAAAATAAATAAAAAGAACACTTATGTCAAACTAAATAAGAGCAGAAAAAATAAGACAAGGAAATGAAACAATAATGTAAGGAAGGGACACATGTTTTCCATTTAATGTTTAGACCTGCAGATTTTTTGTACAATTGGACGTTCTAACTAAACTGAAACATCTCGGACGACATTTGGAAAACATGTGTGAACGACTTTTACCGAGTCGAAAGAAAACAAAATAGTATTATGTGAGGTGTTAAAATGATGTGTTACAGGGAAGGGAAAACACAGAGGAACCTGTGTCACAAACTAAAACATTTCAAGGACAAATGGTACGAAAGAAATTTAAAAAAAACATGTTTTTATTTAAGATAGCATTTGTGTTGTCGACACTTACTACTGTGAAATAAAAAAATACTGACAAATCAGAAAAAATAATTATGTACAATTAAAATTGATATATCTAGTCAAAAACAAATTGCATAGCCTTGCAATGATAAAATATCAATTATTTTTGGGGTGAAGGGCAGCTGTATTCCAGGTCTAAATTACAGTCCACTTTTGACAATTTTTAATTTTTAGGCCTACAGCATGGTGAGCATGAGCCAAAACTCTGCATTATGAAAAAATGGATCTCAAAAATTCAAAACAAATATCCATTCCGAAATCATGCAACAGATATTTGAAGTTTGGAAAAAAGAATACAAAAATAAGCAGTGAAGGCTGAGAATTATGAAAGAAATATTCAAGAAAATTTTGAAAAAGTTGTAAAAACGTGAACAATTTTGTCCTGATAAATTTGAAAGATATGTATTCAAAGGTTTGTAACATATTTCAACAGAAAATTGTTCAACTTAAAATTGAACAAAGTTTCTGAAAGCTTTGCAACAGAGATGTACCAACATTCTTAACATTTAACACAGACTTGTGCATGGCTTTACTTTTTCTTGAATCATAGGAATCCAAAATCACAAATCATGGATTTTGGCCTGGATGAAATCCAAGGCTCACAAAGGGCAATCAAGAAATTTTCGAAGTTAGACAGGCAATATTCTTTAGTAGATATAGTCAAGGATGAAAACTCAAACATATATTTCTTTATTTACACAAAGTAACAATCACGCATATAAAACTTAATTATACATTTTGTGTGTAAATCTGAGAAGTAAACAGGTCACTTTAGGATGTAAGTCAATTCGATTAAAGCTAGCAGTACACATATAATAAATTTTATAAAAGATGTTTCTCCCCAGAGGCTATAATACAGAATTACAGGGCTTCTATATAACGCAGTTTAATCACTTCATCTTGTGTTTTATCTGCAGAACTGGTTTTCAGAGCTATGTGAGGCTATCAAGGAGGGGGGGGACACCAGTGGATGAGGATTCCTTACAAAACCGGCAAACAAAAAGTACAGGGCATTAACCTGAGAAAAGTCTGTTAACCCTCTAATTGAGGCTCCCAAGGATAGGGTTTGTTGTGGGGGGCAAACACCAAAAACATCTGTCGACAAAACTAGACAAGAAAGAAGAGCACTTTTTGGTGGGATACTAAAATACTATAAAAAAGTCAAGCTACAAATTTGGCTACAGAAAAAAAACACTTCCACTGGATCATAACAAATTATTAGTTAACAAGATCAAGTACGATGCATGGTATGTATGTTTCATACAAAGTCTTCTCTGAAAGAAATCGGACAATAAAGAGGTTTAAAAGCAGTAAACAATTTCCCAATGAAGTAATTCAAAACATAAAATATTTTCCCTGCATATTTGGTCACAGAAAACCCAGCAGTTGAAGAACTGTACAATGAAAAGGCCTCTTAAATCATCACAACCTATTAAAGTGCTGAAAAGTGAAGAGAGGGCAATACAGCTTCCATATTACCCAGCATTTATTTTCTTAATGACCCATCTGCCAGTCCTTATAGGCTCCATCCCTCCCCCCTGCCCTTGTACCCCAGGGGCAGGTGAGCTTGGAGCTTGGGAACCAAACTTGACCCAGTTTATTCTGTTATATCCACCAGCTGTTTACGTTTCAACTCTTCTATAGTATGTACATCGTAATATTCACAAAGATTTAATCAGCCAGAACTGGTCACTGCAAAAAAGACAAAAAAAAATAGTTCATAAAAAACAGTCACCATCTTAATAAATAATATTTTTTTAACACCTTGACCTAATTCCTTATCTGTGCATATAAATAGGTCAAGCAAATCAGTTTTGCGGTTTCATAAGTCAAAATTAGATTTTTTTGTTTTTTTTGTTTCAAGATATATATTTTTTTAGTGGGTCATAACCTCAAAAGGGGAAGAGAACACTTGTTCATTTTATATAAATAGCACAAATAGGAGCAAGTGTACTAACTCAAGCAGAAAATTAAAAAAAAGTTAAAAGCTTCAGCTATCCTAGATCATTAATTAATTTACATAATACTGTAACAAGCTTTCTATTTTATAGCAAGAAAGTAAACACAATACATGAAACATGCAAACATGATAAAACCGTTTATCCTAAAATAAGCTAAAAGCATTCACAAATATATTAAAATTACATGCAACTGAAAAGAGCAAATAACATACCCTATTAGGCAATGTTTCAGTAGGCTTAACATTTGAGTTTCAGACAGTAGCGTAGCCAGAAATTGGCTCAAGGGGGGGCCAATTATCACAGGTCAACAAGGCGAGGGTCCAGGGGCCGCCCAGGCCCCGGAAGCTCTGGGGTCCTAGATCGCCAGAGATGCGTTCTGAGCGTTTTCCAGGGAATAAATCTGAACTTAATTTGTGAAGATTTATTTTTCTATTTCCGACTTATTTTTCAAAAACAGGAAGATCTACTATTTCATAATCAATATTCGTTTATTTTGTTATCATTCTAAATGCAGCGCTGCAAGCCAATCATGGTCTCCGGATCTCTCCATGAGCCTGTTTTTCATTTTTTTCTATATATATATAGATCCGCCAATGGGCCCTGCTAAAGCGCCATAGAGCGCTAATCCCAAACTGGAGGTACCGGAAGACACTTCCCTGGGAATTTGTCTGTTTGGAGACCCAAACTTCCGATTTTCATACATTCGAACTCGAAGAGACTAACATCCACCTAGAACTACACTTTGGTTAGGTACCCCTCACCAAGTCTCTCTGAATGTTTGAAATTCAAATCAAATAACACCCTACAAAGTATTGTCTTCAATCATCTGGAAAGGCATATATTTGATAGAAAATATCTCGGAATATCCAAGAAGGTTAAGTCACAAGTGGTATATGAGGCTAGAAGGATGCTAATTAAAATGCCGGGAACTATAGAATGATTGATCATTGATCATCGCCGTTGTTGTAACAATTATTACAAAGTGCAACTTTGTTGTTGCAATCAGACAGTGCTCTGTGCTGTGCTCTGACACACATTTTTTTTTTGGGGTGTGGCTGAGGGGGGGGCCATGGCACCATGGCCCCCCCCCCCCCTGGCTACGCTACTGGTTTCAGACAGGTTATTTATTTCAATAACACCTCCCGGTGTCTTCGTCATAGGTATAGGTGTCTAAAGTTTGTGTTGTTCCAAAACAACTAACTACGCAGTGATGTCTTAATTTTTTATCATTGCATTGTTGTTGTTCTATTAACAATCTCTTTTTTTCCAGAAGCTTTTATATATTATGATATCAGCACAATGTAATTGTTTTTAATTAAAATAGATTATTTTTTAATAACCAAACATAATCTTTCTTCTGATGCCTCATCAATAAACATGTCAGGTAGATTTGCTTAAAGTGATTCGATGGGAACAGTCATGAGCTTTTTATGTACAAAGCCGAGATTGTCTATGTAAGTTCAAGGTACGCTTCATCATAAACAACTATATCAATCAGTTTCTTCTTCTTCGTAATTAATTCATGTGCCTTGTTTACCAGCTTTAGAAAAGCAAGTATCATTATAATATAGACCCTCAGAGATTCTCCTTGTATTAAAATTCCCTTCATTTGCATATCGCCCTGTCTTCTGGATCTCCAATCTGATTTATTAGCCTCATTATGACGAGCAAGATCTTCATTATTAAATGTCGAGGAAAAACTCGTGAAAGATCAGACAAATCAGATTATTCGGTAAGTAAAACAGGTGCAAGATCAACTGGTGCAAGATATACAGATCAAAAAACAACAATTTTAATTAAACTGGTTTCATATTAAAACACATAATTATATGAGTAGTATTCTTGTTATTTTGGGATTGCACTTTCTTGAAAATATGGTAGAAATTCCTCGACCAATTTTTGGGAGATGCCGAAAGTGTAATCCCAAAATAACGAGAATACTGTTTTACTCACTTTCTAAAAGAAACCTACTAATTAAACTCAATAATATGAGTAGTAAATCATTGAGGTTTAGAATCAGCAAATCATTTTCAAAGGAACACAGCTTTTAACTCAAATAATCTAATATTCAAACTCATGTCAGGGCCAACAGAATATACCTCAAAGTTGAGGGGTGAGAAGGAGGTGATTGGGGCCAGCCTAGGAGGCTCATAGGAGATTCTAAGCTGCAGAAGGTTGTGATTAATGATATTTGGGATTGCAGAAATGATTCCACTGAGAATCATTGTCGTAATTAAAAGATAGCACTTGCAAGACATTCTATGTGATCTACATGTATGCAATAATACCTGGACCAAAACTTGAACACTATTTGTGCTTCTAACCCACCTTTATCTTGTTTAACATCAGGGAAATAGATATTAATGCATTCTAGTAAATATGTTTTGACCAAAATTCTATTATTTTTCAGTTATTTATCTTGTGACAAATACAAAGATAAACAGTGAATCTGCCTTGAACTGCATGCAGACTTTGTGCAAGTTGAAAACAACAACACAAAAAAGATAATAAAGTTGGGGCAAAAGTAATGCATCTGAAAATTGAAAGGTATTGAATAGATAACATTTAGGCTGCATCCCCTGACATTGACCTAGGTTTATAATCAGACAACAACAAGTATTATAAACCTATCTAATTCCCCTTCAGATAAAGGCTCTGGATATCTGACAGATAACACTTGTCTGGCCAAACTAATGACAGTTGTTTCTGGACTTTATCATCAATAGCATGATTTCTTTAAGTGATACAACAGTGATAGATGCAAATGTATGTACTACATGTGTTTAGGTATAGGGCCTATCCAGACAGCTATTGTTAAATTGAATAGGTTTATAAAAGCATTGCTTAAACCCATTGTTTTGCCAGACATCAAACATTTGTTTTGTTTTAATACTAATTGTGTATGAGAGAGGTAACAAAAGTTGTGCATTCTAAAACCCCAGGAATGCAAAACACATTGTCACATCATATAAATTACCAGTTGATATTAAGCAACAATAAGCAGTCCAATATCAGATCAAAATATCTTCACCGTGAGACCTAGTAAAAACTGTTATTTCTTTAATAGCAAAGTAAGCTCCCGAGACCTTTTTAAATTTCTGAATTGATTTCTCAGTAGGTCGCCGTATGTGGAAGAGTTACCAGGTACTCGCCCAAGATCGGTGGTTTCCTCCAGGCAATGAGCCCGATTTCCTCCCCTTCTAAGTCTGGAAAAGTCGCCAATTAAGTGAAATCTTGAGTGCGGCGTAAAACATCAATCAATCTGAGACCTTTTCAAAGGACTATTTTGGGATCAGACTAAGGAAAGAAGTTTGACTTATCTCAAATGCAATTTATTATTGTAATTACAAGCTATTAGTAGAGTTACAGAATGAGAAACTAGTTAAAAGTCTGGTACTTTATTACATGTATCTGGAAAAGTCCAGGGCCCAGAAGCTGTCATAAACTTAACAAATCATGGTTCCTTCTGGTTCCTTCATGATCTCCTAACTTAAAATATGATCTTATATTTGGTCATCAAAAGCAAAAACCGGCGTAAAAAAACTTGCTTGAAAAGTCCAAATCAAGAATACACATGCTGACATTTAAGCCTATTACAGGCAGAGCAGTGAATAAGTAAGTCAAGGTCATGTGACCAATGACCTAAGAATCAGTTCAAGGTAATCAGGAATACTCAGATTTAACCTTATTATTGCCTCAACAAGGACAGTCACCATTTCTGATGTCACCAAACTGCACAAGAATGTTCTAGAATCTAAAGATATTGTGATTTTAGGTATGTAAAATTTGTTTGTGAGTAAACTTTATTATATTGTTACAGTTATGGGATGACAACAACTTCTGTTAACTCTACTTGCAATTTCACGCAGAAAGTTGTCCTACAACATGGCCAAGTAATTGCGACCAAAGTGTAAGTTTTCATAGTTTCAACATTGATTTATTACAAAGTACATGTAACTTCCTTCAGCTTTGTAAGTCAGGGCCCAGATGTGTTGTTGTCTAACCTGATTCCTAGGTTAGATGGAGGCTGATGTGTAAGAAGCTGCTCAGATTAGTACATTGGCCTTGACTGAATTCTCAATGAAACATATACATGTACCTCTTAGTTCAATCAGTGTAAAAAAAAGATCCATCCAACAGTCACAATGGCACAAGGACAACACATTTTTTTTGTATAAAAGCTACCAAGATAATTATTTTCTAAAGCCATGCAATAAATATTCAAGCAATGAATTGAAATTATGATTCTTAAAGCAAGATAACAGACATTTTGGACAATAATTAAAATTGTATGGGGAGCCAAATATAGGGAAAATTTAGTCCAAACATAATTAGCTGACTGTTTATCATTTTTATCAATGAGAACAAAATTAGAGCGTTCTGCTTATAACAATCTTGAAGATGTACATTCATCCATAAATCTCTTCTTTTAGGTTACATTTAGAGAGTTTCAAAACTACTACTTTTATAACAAAAATATATTAATACATCCTGGCTATTCGGACTTTATTCGTTGTTAGCACATATCTTGGCATTGTAATGGTTAATGGCAAAACCAATTTTTTTAATATTTCTATGGGAAGTTTTTAGTTTTTCAAGGTACCTCAGACTGAACTTCAGTTGACAATCGTAGCATTAAGGTTCAGAAATTGCAAGGCAGCTTTTCATGCACAACACTTTTTGTTTGTTTGTTACATAAAGAAAAAATCGAGAATTAATTTGATTAAATTTTCTTGGTATAGTCAAAATCATAGGGTTATGCCGGCTTGCAGAAAAGCCATTCCTGCACCCATTCAGCAAACATGGAATCAATTGACAGAACAGTTTTTGGACCCCCCCCCCCCCCTCCCCCCTTATACGAAAATGCACTTTAATAAAGGTTTTATATATTGAAATACAAGTCAGGAGAAGCAATTAACTGGATATAGCTCTTAACTCAAGTGCTTTTCAGCTTAACCAAGTAGTGTTTAAATTTGAGGAGAGTAACTAATTAAAATTGCCAGTTGCAGACAACTTTTGCTCTTTGTTGCAATGCCCCCTGAAAAGTGACAAAATATAAGCTTTGATTAGAGAGGAAAACAGTTTTGACTAATAATATAACTACAGGGTCAAAATATTCTGGTACATGAAGAAGTGACCAGTTCATTTGTCTATGATAAGACAGTCAGTAAAAGTGTAAAGGCCAGAGGTCTATGGGTCAGCTGGTCAGTTCCCAGGGATTGACCATAAAAAAACCTTGACCTAGACTAGAGGGTTGGCAGGTGCCCTTCATGACTAAACATCTGATCAGTGATAATATCCAGGCACTTGGGGCTGGTAGAAGAAAAATAAATAACAGTAAGCAAACATTTAGTCACTTAAAAAGATGGAGTGGCAGGGGAAAAGAGAGAAAATACAAGGAGGGAGTGTCAACTTATCTCAAGTGGTGAGGGCTATATGACATCACATATATGTATTTTAATAAGAGATAATGCTTTCACTCAAATGTTTGACATCGAGATTTGGGGGGGGGGATTATTGAATTTTACTTTTTGGAATCTATCAGATATAACCACTAGTGGAAAACCTGGGATAAATATAAATTAAGATAAAATACCCCATTTCCCTTCAAAATGAGAACAATATGTTTTTTCTGAAGGAATTTTTTTTTTGCATCAAGCATTTTAAGCTTATATTATGACACACATTTATATGCAATGACCTGTGAACATCAATGATTAAAACAAAAGAATGCCCATACAGTTTTATATGTGTTTGTTGCTCTGGAACCTCTTTTCTCAGAGGTTACTTTCATAGCTGAAGGGCTTTTTGTGTCTGAACTCGGATTGCATTCCTGGATTGGCCAGAAAATATATTTTCCTGAACAAAGTTATTGGACCCAGTTCCAAATTTGGTGAATATAAATAAACAAAAAATGGATTGTTCAATGAAGGTTTAACTTGTCCTAAAATATGATTGAGAACTATGCAATGATCATCATGGGGACAAACCATGAGCCTCTATCCCGTCTCAAACACAGTTTAAGCAAATTACCATTTGATTGTCTGTGATTCATTGATTGTTTGGTGTTTTATGCAGAGTTCAAGATTATTTCACTTATATGGCGGCGTTGCCGGTTTTATTGTGGGTGGAAACCGAGCTTGATGCCCGGAGGAAACCCATGGCCTTCCGGTGGTAACCCACATAGGTCGTTCAAGTGAAAACCCAGTAAAATTTTTTTTCCAATTTTGGAGTGGGATTCAAACCCACGACCTATTGGTGAAAGGCTATTCGGATTGAGGGTCCAACGCTCTACCTAATGAGCCACGGAGGCCCCCGATTGTCTGTCATAGTTACCCAGATTCTTCAACTGACCATTTGGGCTAAGTTAAAATATAACCTCAAAATAGTATTCTCGTTATTTTGGGATTACACTTTCTTGAAAATATGGTAGAAATTCCTCTACCGATTTTTGGTTGACACCCGAAACGGGAATGGAAGCCAGGTCCCAGAGTATGGCACCTATCACCAGCACTAAATGCCGGCTACCTTATCCATTATCAATGTAAAAAAAACGAGAATACTGTAATACCCACTTTCTAAAAGAAACTAATTAATTAAACCCCAAAATATCCAAGAATACCCTGGATTGACACTTCAAACTTTAAGATAAGAGTCACCCAGACACAATATGTGTTGTGTTTATTGCTATCTTTGGACACTAAAACACATGAGCACAGGGAAAATCTTCTTGTGTAAAATACTATAGGTGAGTGTGGAGGTTCAAGTCATGAGCTGCGTCATATATGCAGGTATTGAGACCTCACATGATGTGAATGATATCCTGATTGGTAAAATTATCTCAATGTAGACACCTGTGGCTTGACCTGTTTAAGTAACATCTTAACATTAGAACAACATGTTTGAATTAACGATAGCGCAATATGGCTGTGCGCTGATGCAGTCAGCTAAAATTCTACAAGTCGTTTTAGAGATAAACATACCGGTATGAAAATGACACTCAGGATTGTTAATGATTGGGTTTCTGAAAACATTATAACATTAAACTCAAGATTACATTGTTAACGATTGGGTTGGGTCCTGTGGATTTCTGAAAATATTTTAACCGATCATAAAACACTCCTTACATTGCCTCTTCATGATGAGAAATTAAACTATAACATTAAACCGAACCTAGACATACAATTTAAATTGTATAACTCAAACCCTCACTACATTGGTAGGTTTCTGAAGCTTATCAGGGTGAGTTTCATGACAGCATACTGACTGTATTATTTATGAACACTAAAACACACAGTTGGTTGTTTTAGCTTATTGGCGCGTCCATTCATATGAATGATGTACACCATACTAGTGAGTAATTATTACCTTGAGCGATTAAGAAAAGTGTGATGTTTGAACACAATATAACAATATATTGAATGTCTCTGTACAAGAGTATATCTAAAACACAGGGAAAATCTTCTTGTCTAAAATAATCATGGAGACAAGTTTCTAATTGTGTTAAAAAGAAGTATATCATTTAGACCTTTAAACCCCATCATGCAAGCTTTGTTACTATTACATCAATAACAATAATATTATTTTAGCCGTGTAAGCTTTATGTGGATTTTATTCAGCTCAATAGTCACACAAGAGCTCTTAAAGGAAAAGTAAGGAAACTCAGAGGTAAGTCTCAGTTAAATATATCTTGAGGTGCCTTGAATTGAGTTAATGTTAGCTGGTTATATAACAGATTCTAACCACAGACTAGCCTGAGGTTATCAACATGTTCACCCATCAAGCACTTGCTTTCTCTCAATGTTCTAATTAAAGCCAGGCCTACATCCTCTGTACAACCCCAGATTTCCTGTCTGTTTCTCAATGAACATACGTCCATTAACAGACAACTAATGTCTTTTCTAAAGCTTTTGTGGAGTCTACTTAAGAATACAGAAAAAAATCTTTACCATTGTTTATAAGTCTAATTACTTGACAAGAAATAAACTAACTACCGACACATAAAAGTATCTAGGTTAATGAAATGGCTGTACCAGGTCGTAATTTAACTTTTAGGGTCCTATTTTTGGCAACTCTACAAAATAAACATATTTTCTTTCATGAATTATGAATAATGTTGACACCATTGTCAAATAAATGACAAGATATTATGAGGCAAGAGAAACTATTTAAATTAAATGCAAATCTCACCACAGAGTGATTTAAAAAAATTCTCTGCATGCAGTTCCAACTACATGTACCATTGTATCTCATTTGCAACGCAGATATGGGTCAAAACTTGACATGGCTATATCAAATGGAAACATATCTCAAATAAGACTTTTTTCAACTAAATTTCTATGGTATTGCATGAAACAGCTTTATAAATAATTGATAAGATTGAGCAGACATCTTTAACGCCGCATTCAAGGATTTTATTTTACAGAAAACCGCCTCGTTAGCAGGCTTGGTGGAACGGAACATGGCTGTGAGTCTGGAAGTAATGCTTGAGCATTCCATTTAGTGCAATTGAGTGTCTGGTCAACATACCACTCATAGATATAGCAACATGGGCAAGTTGAGTCAAGAAGATATGGAGGCATTGTGATCGAGCAACATAGCTTTTCATGTACTGCATTTTGTTACAACCAGAAAAGTTCATCTGTTAATAGTGATAAAATATCGATTCAATGAATCCTTCTTGATAAAACAAAAAACAACAGAAAAGACATTTCTGCACCTAACTCTTAGTTGTGTGGTAGGTATCCAGACATTTCGGCCTGGGACATTTCGGCCTGGGACATTTCGGTACAGTACATTTCGGCCTGGGACAGTTCGGCCTGGGACATTTCGGTCCAAAGTGAAAAAGGGCACATTTCGGCCTACCTTGGTTTCAATTATATTTGATTAAAGATGTTCTCATTTCGGTGCAAATATAGAATAGGTCCGTCGTTTTTAACTTCTCTTCAAATTGGTCTTTTAGATGTTATTTCTTTTAGCTTTTAGTAGGGATAGTTTAGTTTTAAGCTTGTAATATTAAACTAGTCATAAGAATAAAACGGGGGGTTGCAGGGGGGCTTGCCCCCCTGACGATTATAGCGGTTTGAGACTGACGGACCAATTCTATAGTCTGTCCCCACAATTGTCTGCAGTACATGCCAAGGCTTTGCGCATAAACTAAAGGTTGAAAGCTTTGAAATTCATACCCTTTTGTTATTACCTGTAGTAAAAAAAATCAGAAAACATGATAATAGAGTATTGTACTAGAAACAATGGAAACAATTCAGCAAATTCACACATCAATTTAAATTATTAAAACAATTTTCATTTATCTGAGTAAAAAGATATACCTCGTCAAGTTGGACAGTCTGGTATTTGTTTAAAACCTAAATTTCAGTGGGGCTGACATCAAAATGGTTAACATAAAGTTCCGAAATCGACTACTTGGTGTATAAATAACTAACATCAGGTGTTTACAGAGAGAACCCATAACTTAAACGCTTAACAATTTTAGAACTTAAGTTTCTGATAGACTGTCTAATTAGTTGAGGTAATACAGTATATAAAAATGTATTCATTAGAATTATTTCAAATTTTCACAGAAAGCCTTTAGTTTCTACAGCAGACAAAATTTCACTTTTTCTCTGATTGATACCTGTAACGTGGGTATCAGGAAAGTTGAAAAGATTGTCCATAAGCCCACTTGTATCACTGTTATAGCGGAAAAATTGCTGAATGGAGAAAGAAATGAGAAAATATACAATTAAATAGAATAAAAACCAAGGCGGGCCGAAATGTCCCCTTTATCACTTTAGGCCGAAATGTCCCAAGCCGAAATGTCCCAGGCCGAAATGTACCGTACCGAAACGTCCCAGGCCAAAATGTCCCAGGCCGAAATGTCCCGGATCCGTGTGGTAGGTCTAGTGTCTGGGTTGGGAGGCAGACCAGTAAGAAGAGATAAAGACAACCTGTTCATTTTGCAACTCGATTACCGAGTAGACTGACATCATAATCTAGATAATGGCTTCATTAGAAAATCTGCGCTAAAGTTTAACAAGCCAAAATTACATCCAGATGTTACGGTTAAAGGAGCCAGAGCTGCCAAAATTTTGATTGATCGATTGATATTTTTCGCCATACTCAAGACCATTGCCAGATTAAGTTGGGAAGAAAACAGGGTCTTTGTCTGGAGGTAGCCCTGACCTTCAGTGCGAGAATCTCACTACACCAAACGACGCCACATAAAATTTGGAAATATTGTTCTGAACACAGAATAAAACAATATGTACATTGGGAACTTTGCATTGATATCTTAGTCAGGAAATTAAATTAATGCATAGTTCAACAAGAGTTTCGGGAAACCCAAAATACGCCCGGAAAGGCACAGTAACTGCAGCCATACCAAAACAAATCCTTCCATATTTATTTGGATTTAATTTTCAAAATTCAGAGGAAGCAGGTTGAAGCTTGGTAAAAGGTGATGTAATGTCAACAAAATGAAATCTTACCACTAAAACCTTTAAAAATCATCTGTTTCAAATTTAAAATGGGCTATTTGGATCAAAGATTATTAACAAGATTTTTACTCGGTCTCGCTGCTGTTAAATCGTGATGTTAAACATTGCTTGTTGTCAATATAGTTTGGACTAAAATGTTTCAATTTTTTAGAAGAGTAGTTTATAATTTACTAATCATACTTAAACAAATGCAATTAATTGGCAATTTTGCAGCTCACACCAATTCAAGTAGATTTGAAAGTTTTTCTCATAATATCATCTTTCTATATTATTTGGCTACAAAAAAAAAAAACAGTTCAGTATGGCATGGCTCAAACATTAATACAAAGCCTACAGTTGGGCCATGTGGTAGACCATAAAACCTTCAACACTTGTAGTGATAAGAGACTTAGAGCTTTAGAGTATGTTTAAATAGAGGCATGTATGTAAATAGAACAAGGCTGGGTTACTTATCTCTTTATCTGTAGATAAAACTTTAATCCTTCTATGTATTTTTCATTTGATTAAAACGTTATAAATTGATTTAAGAATAGTTTTAATCAATTTAGAAACATTATTGCAATTTGAAAAAATCCTTTTTTGATGAGAATCGGAAAAGTAGAAGCCATTTTATAATTTAAAGGTTATTTTCATGAAAATAAAAGTAAGAATAAAAGGGAATGTACATAATCCAATAATTTGCAATAGTTGATATCATAAACAATTTTTTTACACACTGTCTGTTAATATGGTATGTAACATGAAAGATTTGAAAACATCGGATCATATTTGTTAAAGTTACGGAGAGAAAAAGTAAATATTACATAATATGGCTGCCATATTACGCAATGTATGATGTCCAAAATAGTTCGCGACACACCTTCCACCCATAAGGTATATACTCAGAAAAAATTGTGCAGATGGAATCAAAACTTTGGAAGTTATGGAGCGGAAGGGAATATTACATAATCCAATATAACTCCCATATTATGTAACCAGTGATGTTAAAAATAGTTTGCGACACACCTTCTACCCATAAGGTATATACTCAGAAAAAATTGTGCAGATGGAATCAAAACTTTAGAAGTTATGGAGCGGAAGGGAAAGCGGACGCCGGACAGCCGGAGATGATACCATAATACAGCCCGCTTTTCAAGCCGGGCGTATAAAAATCATATAACCGAAAACGCGACCCAGTTGTTTGGATTTTCTAAGTAATCAACATTCTACAGACTAAAGTCCAGATACGGATACAGAATTTTATATTTAAAATATATCTGTACTTTTAAATACCCTATATCTTTGCAATCCGAATTCAAGAACAGTCCAATTGAAAGTTAACTTCATCTCATCCCAATAACAGCTGGACGAAAAATTTTCGAGAGGGGCTTTAACTCTACCCCTATATACAAGGGTTGCCAGCTGGAAGGGTCTATAGTAAGAACAGGGTTTCATTACACATTGTTAAGAGTGATATCAAGTGATATCAAAACTAAAATTCAGTTATCAACCAAAGGTGTCAGAGAGTTTATTTATTATGCATAGTGACCACCTGTTACACTAATATTTTCCTTTAAAACCATGTAACTGTGTAAAAGTAAATGTTTTCATAGATGCACAGGTATGTAAATAGATGCACTGCTGATGTTTCCTATTCATTAAAAATAAATGAAGGTATACAATAATGAGCATTGTAGATAGAATAAACATGAACTCTGACAAAATTGTCAATATGGCCTAGCAACAAGACCATACATGCCTTTATTACAGTGGAACTCAGTCAGGCATGAACACAGGAACTGTTTCCCTACACCTGTTTAACAAAAAGACTTAATTGAGGAGAAACGTATCCCAGTGTAACTTTTAATCAATAAGAAACACCTGTAAATGGTGTCTGAAAGGATTGGTCAGACAGTGGTAATGTCATAACAACTGGACTGGTCAGTTAGTAAACTGACAGGTAATTGAAACATCTACCATCTGCATTGATTGACCAGACCATACCCAGGAAATGACAAACACTTTATCCAACACTATAGGATAATACAGGTATTAGGATAAACCCACTTAACATTACATAATGTATACAGGGATTTAGATTATCACAGAAACTGCTAAAATTTACAAAATCAAGAAGGTGAAAGGTGAGGTTATTTTCACCTACTAAATCAAAGTCTTTGATAATGTCCTACTTTAGGAAGGTGTACCTCAGGGACAGTGGGTTGACAGAATATATTTTCATCAAAGACTTAACGAGATTTGTAAAAATGTCTGCTTCTGACTTTTAATATTACAATATGGTAGAAACTAAAAAAAAATACAATATTCAGATCCCACTATGGAGCCGCTTTACTAAAACCAAAACACATAGGAGAACTTGTACTACTTTGTACAGGGTGCTGTTTAATAGGAGATTTCGAGAGCACTCTCACCATCAGAAATGACAGCATTTAACATT
Organism: Lepidochitona cinerea; assembly: GCA_963971465.1. Classification (NCBI taxonomy): domain Eukaryota; kingdom Metazoa; phylum Mollusca; class Polyplacophora; order Chitonida; family Tonicellidae; genus Lepidochitona; species Lepidochitona cinerea. Next base: position 41,733,452 of record OZ020551.1, on the reverse strand, counting down.
AATCCTTCTGTTTTAATTTATTAACATAAAATGTTTAATCTCTCTGCATTATTTCAGTTGACAACATGATAACTTTGAACATTTATGTTAGTTGCCCTTTGAGCAATGTAGCCTATCATGGTTCCACTAAATGTTGTTTTAAAAATGAAAAGATTTGAATGAAAAACAATTAATATTAATGTAGTGGTGTGTGTGTGTGGGGGGGGGGGTATCTTTCCATACCCAACACTGTATGCATAAACAATTGACACCATTTGATGGTGTTAAGTTTCTTGGCAGGTATTTCTGGTATAATAGTTGATACCACATATCAATTTAAAAACAACAACACATTGTGTACTCTTTTATATAATTTTATGAATGGCATTACCTTATGTAAAAAGAAGTTTAGGGATATTTATGATCTCAAGAAACAGATTCAGTTTCTTTGTGAATCTAGGAAGTGACATGTAAATTTCTAATAATATACTGGTTATGTAATACTGTTTCTATGGCGAATGTCATTATGTTCCTCTTGTCACCTGTTTCCCCTCAGTGCTACATGAGTGTAAGACAACTGACAAATAGATGACTGACATCAGCTGACTTATTCTGACCAGTGGTTATGGTCAGACAAAGGGGGTCAGATACGGGTCATTAGTGGGCGATAGAGAGCAACCAATCACTGTGCAGCTAGGTTTCTGGTCAGTAACAGCCCTGCATATAAATACCCCTGGGCCTAGCAACAACATAATGGGAAGCAACAGAGCAGGTTTGAAGAGCAGGGTACCCTTTCAGCAGTGGAAAAAACCCAGAGACAAGGAAGGCTTTGAATGGAGGGGTGTTTGGCATGGGTTGGGGGAAGGGGGGGGAGGGTCAATCAACTGCCAAATCACATAACAGGCTAACTTTTGAATAATAACCTCATATGAGTTTATTCATAAGATAACAGTCAAGAAAGGCAAATGGTGGACAGGCGACTGGTGATTATGAAAGGGTGGGGGAGAGGGGGGGGGGGGGGGGGGGGTGCTTGTATACATTCAGCATCTACACCCCCCCCCCCCCCATTCAAATGCAAAACCAGCATTTTACTTGGAATTCATCTCTCTTATTGGCAGAAGTCTAAGGGGGTAATTTTTTATACTGGTACAAAACTTAATAAACCTGTACATATATGTTTTGAGGATCTAAGGGTTAAAAACTTTCCTTTCTTAAAAAAAAAGATTGCAATAAAACTCTTGCAAATCCCTGCCAAATCAGTAGGAATTATGTTATGTGTTCTTGTCCAGCCATTTTGGGCAGTATTTCTTTCAAAGCATTAGTTTAATTAAACTCAACATTATGCATTGGACAATAGACCACCGAAATAAATGTATTCAACTGTGAATAATAATGTCTTAGTTAATGAAAATAGAGGAAACTGATTAATAATCATGCATTGGGAAAAAAATCAACACTGATTGGCTGCACTAAGATCATAAGTTGTATCTGATTGGTTTAGCCTGTGGCAAAATTTAGAAACTATCCCTATGAACATGGCTTATTCATATTCATATATAAACTACCAGTTTTTCACAACGATGTTAACAGATGTACATATATATGAAGACAAAGAAAAAGTCGGTCAACTATGAAACAATCAGGTGACTGGTAATTACTTTGAGTAACCCATATAATAGAAATGTAAACGTTTATGGCTAGATCATGCTTGACTGCACGTAGGTGTATAAGACAGGATGTACCAAAACAACTGTTAAACAATGAACTCTCCTTATCAAATCAATGAATATTAACCGAAATACAAGGTCATGTATTACAATATCATGATCAGTATAAAAAACAATCTGACGTTATCCGTTCCAGGAGACCTGTGCAAACAACTTCTTTCTCATGAATAACAATTATCAAAAGAAATGATATTCAAATTTTATTTTAATTGATTGATTGATTGTTTGGTGTTTTACGCCGCGCTCAAGATTATTTCACTTATATGGCGGCGTTGCCAGTTTTATTGTGGGAGGAAACCGGGGAGGAAACCCACGACCTTCCGTTGGTAACTGGCAACCATCCCACATAGGTCAAATTTTATTTCAAAACTAGATTACTAGTCTCATTTTATTGAATTAATAAATAACAGCAAATATTTTTTAAATAAATCCTGTCAGATTTCACATATTCCATAACTTTATTGTGCCGCTTCGGTGAATGTACATAGTCTATTGAATGTTTGGCTGCATGCAGAGACATCAATAAACAAAAACTTTGCAACTTTTGCATCTGCTAAACAGTACAATCGTAATGGCATTGTTAAGGTGACAAAAGCTGCCAAAATTTCCATTTTCTACAAGTCCCACAGCTCAATGAATATTTTGTATTTGAACTTTCTGGCAAAATCAGAAAAAAAATTAACATTTGAGGAAATCAATTTCAGATTGAGGAAATTCCTTTAACATTTCAAGGGTCTGGCTTGCCTACGTGGCGCTGGGTCAATTAAAAGTCGGAGTTGCAAACTTTTAATCCCTGATCTAGTTGTAGTACAAAAGTACTGTACTTGATATATATCAGGTTACTTCATATTAAAACACACCTGAACCCTGGATACAAGATATATATCAGTGAGGTATGTAAGAGGTGCAGGACAATCATCAGGTGGGAAAGGTCAGAGGTTACCACAGGACAGGAAATACATAAGTTCAGGTGCAGAGTGGTCATGACCTCAGACACCTACACAGGGCTTGGAGAACATAACCAATGAGATATTATTATACCCAGCTCATTTTTACATAAATCTTATTTCTGCTCCTTGTCAGCTATGATTGATGTTTTAATCAACTTACATGACGGCATTGTCAGGTTTAGTACGAGAGGAAACCGGACTCTCAGCCCGAAAGAAACCCTAGAGCTTCAATGCATACATCTACCTGGCAACTCTTCGACATTGGGTGATCAAGTGACAAATTTAATTAGAATTATTTTTCTTTCGACTGAGTGGGATTTGAACCCACAGCACATAGATAGAAGACTTGTGTCAGACTGTTAGACTTTCGCTCAGCCAACTGAGCCATTAAGGCATCTGTCAGACCACGAGATGTACTTTGGTAAATGCCTGAAACACCCTCCATTTAATGAACATTTCTCTCCCATCTAATGTACCACGATGAGCAATAAAGTACTACGCCTTAAAATATCTTGTCCCCCCCACACTGGAATCCAAATATGCCATTGCCAGACTATAATCAAACAAACTATAGGGGGTTTCCTGAGGAATATCCAATATCCCAACTCATTATTTCATTGGCTATATCTACCTGTTGTCACAGAGAATGACTCAGAAGGGAAAGAGAACCCTTTACAAACAAAAGGTAGTTCACACTGACATGTAATACTATTGCCAATGCCTGGGCCATTCACCAGCTGTTATAGTTTGTATGACTAACACAAATTATAAAATAATAAATAAATAGTTTTTATGACTAACATCTGGGGTGATTAACTTTTTTAGTGAAATTTCTTTATTTTACTTTACCCAAAATGAATTTGTCATCAATGATTTTTGTGCATGAAATTTCTAGTATGATGCTAAAAAAGATTGATGGATTGATGTTTTACATTATTGTCAAGTGAGTGCCTGGCAACTCTACTATATACGGTGAACAAGTGAAAAAAAACAACTCAGAAATATGTAAATTTAGCCTGAGTGGGATCCCAGCCTGCGACCCATTCATGATGGAAGGCCTGTGTCGGACTGAGAGACTATCACTCTGCTGACTGAACCACCATCTCCATTCAGCCCCCCCCCCCCCCCCCCCCACCACCACCATAAAAAAAACACATATTAACACAATTAACAAAGAGGTGAACTTTTTCAAATAACATTTGCAAGAAAATTTTTTCATATTTGAAAACAAGTTGATAAATGGAGAGGGATAAAAACACACCTCAAACTGACAGGTGTTTTGTCTTATTGACAAGTACTGAATAATAAGGTCAGGTCATACTGTCAGGGAGCAATTGAACGATTGGTTAACATTGAAGGGTGATGGTTATCAAACTGAATATAATATAGGGCAATTATTGATTGATTTACTGATTGATTTATTGATATGATGATTTACTGATTGATTGATTGAATGGTTGATTGATTGATTGGTATACTGATAGATTGGTTGATAGGCTGATTTATTAATTGGATGATTTACATTTATTGATAGAATGACTTATTGATAAGATGATTGAATGATTGATTTATTGATTGACTACTTCAATGATAAGATGATTTACTGATTGCTTTTTTGATAGAATGATTTATTGATCGGCTGATTTACTGATTGATTTATTAATAGGATGATTGAATGGTTGATTGATTGATTGATTGATTGATAGGATGATTTATTGATTGGATGATTTATTGATAGAACGACTTATTGATAGGTTGATTGAATGCTTGATTTATTGATTGACTGCTTGAATGATAAGATGATTTACTGATTGCTTTTTTGATTGAATGATTGACTGATATGCTGATCAAGGATTGATTGTTTGATGAACACTTTGACAGTCAATAACTCCTTTGACATAAATGATTTTCCACCACAATCTCACCATTCAAGACATCCTTGTTTAACCCAGTTAAATGACATCAGACTCATGTCAGGCTAAAACACTGTCTAACTTAAGGTGTGACTCACTGAGAACGTCTTAACTTTATAGATGACCTCATCTGAATCTAAAGGAAATGTATAGGCCTAGGTAACAAGTAATCAGATTAAAGCTCAGGATAAAAGTTTAGGACATTAATAAAACAAGAAATCCATGTCAAATTGAATCCTTTCTTTTCCAAGAGAGATTGATTGATTGACTGATGTTTTTCGACGCACTCCAGATTATTTCAATTACATGACGGCGTTGCCAGGTTTAGTAGGGGAGGAAACCGGGCAATGACAATGGATTTTCAGAGAGTACCTGGCAACTTTCCACTTGCGGCAAACGTGTGAAAATCCACTCAGAAATGTTGCAATTTGTATTTTGGTCTGATTGTGATTCGAGCTAAAAGGGAATCACCAAGGGAATGAAATTATATTCAATTCACTTATATTTATTGTATTGTTTCCATTGCTTTGTTTAGTTTTGCAAAATGATATTACAAACATGAGACAGGATTTAAAATTGCATATCAAACATTTCCTAATGTCTACGAAAGTCTAAATAAGTAGATGGAGCAAAGTATGCAAGTACTAAAAAAAGGTTAAAGTTGAAATGTAAAAAGTCAGGCAATGCTACCCCCAGCCCCTAAAGTTCATATCCTTAAATTAACTTTTCCAATAGTTGCAATAAAATAACTGTAACTTATCAGAAGATGAGGTTAATGTTTATGGTATATTTTTTTGTTTTTGTTTTGAGCACAAGAAAAATTTCTACAATATGAATTGGGATTTTTAAATTAAATCTGCAGCCAAAAAAGTAGGAGTAAAATCCTGATATTTAGTGCTATTGAGACTAATGTAGAGTACTAACATGACCTTAGATAAACCAGTTAATAAACGGAAAGTTTAATTGAGTTCTTCGTATAAAGAAAAAAATTAACTGAGAACGGATCAAGATGTTGTCCTTGATGTGAATCCTGTATTGGATAAGGTTAGTGAGGGCAGTGGTCTACAGCTGCATGCAAACACTGTCAATATGTTTTCTGGAGAAGATCCAGGTCAACTGAAGGGAGATCACTCTTACATGACTGCCCTTCTTTTGCACATCTCAGCTGTCTTGTTTATGACTTGGTGCATGTACTAAACCAAAACAATAAGATTTCTCAAAATTCCTTACACTACAAAAAAATTGTGTCAGGTCAAAGAGTAAAAGCATTTTTAGAAGAAAAAAACATACTTTGTTTTGCAACTTATAATGGAAGAGTTTGTGAAAACTCTAGCAAAGGGCCATTGTTATGTGGGTAATCTTCTTTTCGTGATAAAATTGATTGATAGAGTATTAAAGGGGCATGAGCTGCCAAAATGTTGATATTTTGACGTAAACACAGAATCTTGAAATTATCGGCTATTTTTCTCAAGACGTATAATTCAGAAGCTTTTTAGTGCTTCTAGTCCCGAAAATGTACGATAAAGTATTGTTTTGAACTAACTTTGGCTTAGAATGAATGAATGGTCGTCCCGGTTATTTAAATTTTGCTACTTTTCGAACACGTTTTCGGTTCGTACAGGGCACATACTGGATGGATTTTCCTCATTCCAACGCCAATCATTTAGTTTTTCGATGGCCTTCAAAGCCTCTTACTGTCATGACGATCAGAAATTATGAAAAAAGTGTGAATTTCGGCAGCTCATGCCACTTTAAGTGTTTTAGGCCAAGACAACATGACTAAACTTTTGTTGAACGCAAATTAAACTTTTCTGATGTTCAATGACATTTGTTTTACTATGCAGACCATAATACCTTTAGGACTCTTATGTAACAAGAACGTTGGACCACTCTCTTTTTGCCAATATTGAAAATATTTTCCCTCAATTTTGACCTTCTGAGAACTATTTTAATCGGGCAGTGGGGAATTTGGGAAAGAAAGACTTTATGGAGAATTCTGCATAATAATGCTCAAATGAGTGAAGTTCGGCTGGCAAGAGCCGTCACAGACAAAATCTTTCTGCAGTTTGACTTTTTACCATGCACCTCCTTGGAACAAAAGTTTTACTATGTAGACACTAGCATACAATTGTGTTTGACCTTATTCCACTTAAAGCGGCATGAGCTGCCAAAATTCACACTTTTTCATAATTTCGGATCGTCACAACAGTAAAAGGCTTGAAGGCCATCGAAAAACTAAATGATTGCCGTTGGAATGAGGAAAATCCATACAATATGTGGCCTGTACAAACCGAAAACGTGTTCGAAAGTAAACAAAATTTAAATAACCGGGACGACCATTCATTCATTCTAAGCCAAAGTTAGTTCAAAACAATACTTTATCGTACATTTTCGAGACTAGAAGCACTAAAAAGCTTCTGAATTCTACGTCTTGAGAAAAATAGCCAATAATTTCAACATTCTGTTATAACGCCAAAATATTAACATTTTGGCAGCTCATGCCACTTTAATTCAAGTCTTCTTGTTCAAAAAAAGTTTAATCATGTCTTTAATTTACAATCAAAATTACTGCACCTATGATATTTGAACCCACAACTAACTGGAGGATGCTTTTTTAAATTGACCTATCTGAGTAACAGAGGTCCCAAGGGATTAAGAATGGCCTTCATATCAACAGAGTAGAGTTTTGTAGAAGACATCCAGTAAGAAAAGTAACAAATACTAGTGGTACGAGAGTTATTTCCCTTGGCAGAGCAAATTAGGAAAAGAACTGGAAAATAGTTAAGTTGTCTCCCCAAACAATACATACATCAACCAGCATAAAAATCAATCTCTATAAGAAAAGGTTGTGAATATTCACTGGTCTTGTATAGTTTTTGTTATTTAATTGAAACCTTTTTAATTTAGACAGTATTTCACTAGCACAAACTACCAACCTATTTGTAATACTGTATGGAAGTCTTTCACTTTTTTTCTACACATAAAATCTCACTCCTGAAATTAAACATTTCCTACCATTGACTACATGTAAGTTTAAAATCAGATATTAACAATTATATACCTAGCAAAATACATACCCAGCAAAATATATACCCAGCAAAATATATACCCAGCAAAATATATACCCAGCAAAATAAATACATGCAAAATATATACAAGCAAAAATTGCTGGTTGACAGCAAAAACATAGCATATGTTTCTCAAGTCTTTAATACATTTTACAAGATAAAAACTACAGACTTACACTGTGCATGCAATAAGAGAAGAATTGTCTAGTTAGTAATCCATTTAAGGGGCTCCACGTCTGTAAAAGGCACTGCCACATCCAGGTAAGGGGAGGCCATTAGGTCCCACTGGACAGGGTGCATCCAAGCCAGGCAAACCCTGTAATTAATAAATCATGCACATGCTTATAGACTAAAGTCTGACACCATAATTATTATGAATCATGCACATGCTTATGAGGTAAATAGAAGGAACATTGCTTCATGAAACTGTCACAAGTTGCCATTATTCCATATTTGTTCATTATGGTATCAGCTCAAAGTTTGAGATGCGACTGCTTTGTGAAACGTGAATGTTTCGCATGAGAATTTAAAGGACAAGTTTTTATCCCTTCATAAAACATTCCTTGGAAGAGAGAACATGTAAGCATCATCAGAAATTCACAAATTTTTGGTCACCATCGCTGGCATGTCGTGAAGCGATTTTTGTTTGAACATGTGGGCAACAAAAAACATCATACGTCATGAAATTTCAGAGGAACCTCGCCGACTCCATGATGAAAACTCATAAGCTGAATGAAGCAATCATGAGGTAAAGCTGCTAACGTCTTAAGATACTGGAGTTTTTCTCAATCGTAAATCAGTAATTCTTACTTTTCCACAGGAGGAAGGGGTGGCATAATGTTTATATTGTGTTTAACTGTGCTACAAGTGCTTCAGTTTGCCTGAAACTTGCATCAGATATTGTCACTGTCTTATGATATGATAGATCTATGACAGCAGTTGGTTTACCATCAACGTTTTTCATGATATGTAGTAGTTGTATAAAATAGCCTTTTCACCATAACCATCCTAACTCCATATGCATCATACAAGCTCAGAAATCTTGGATATGGGGATTTTATTAAAATATATTTTGATGTCTATGGTTCAAATGCAGAAGCGTTGACATTCTATTCTCAGAGACAAAGAGTTCAATGTTTTTTTCAGGAATATTTTGACTTCTAGCATCCTGAAAAATCATGCAATTTCTCTGAGATAAGCCTTTTTCCAACCATCCTTTCATTCTCACCATGCTGATGCTGTAAAACACTGTGGTTTTGCAGACAGGTCATGCACATGCCAAGATCGTTATGTCTTTTACCTTAACCGTCGTGGCTTTCCAATTACAGCCAGGTAACGGTAAACCGTCTAGCCCAAGTGGACATGGTGCGTCTAAACCAGGAATGCCCTGTGCAGGTGAATGGTTAGTTTTAACACATTAGTTGCTCAGTTAATTTGAAAGCATGTCACTTACCTGGTTGGAATTGGTCATTAATTACAAAGAACGTGTTATGAATGCTGTGGTTTTTCAAATCTTTTCTAAGTGATATTTGAACAAAATCGCAAATGTGCTATACAGTTTTCAAAAACTTCAATACAATGCAAATATCAAGTCGGAATTAATGATCAAGTCTTGTGATTTTTGCAACCATTAAAATGCTGGAGTCATAGGTGGAAAAAAGTGTGCTGTATGCCAGAAAAAAAACCCAGCAAAACAAGAATCAGCTAAAATTGTGTTAAAATTGACGTTCTTTTACAATGTAATTAAATGATTGAAACTGTCTAGGAATATGAAAGATTTTCCAAATACTGACAGAAATAAAGATATGAAGGTGGAGAGCATTAAGGTCCCTACAACTTTAAATTGAGATTCAACAACCTGGCATTGCAACAAAAAAAACATTAGACGGTGATAAAACATAACACACAAGTGGTGCTCAAAATGGAAAAATATCATCTCAGCGTGATTGTCGTCAAAGAAAAATTGTAAAAGGAAAAAAAAGCTTGTGTGAATTAAGTGGTGTGCGTGTAGCAGTAAATCTCAAACACTGTGGCCATTTCTAATTTATAAGTGACCTGTAAGTTTGACTCACCTGTTCCCCTCTGTTTCCTTTATCACCTTTTTTACCCCTCCTACCTCTTCGACCCTGAAATAAAATTGCAAACATTTCTTATATCCTTTTTTTTTCATTTAAATCTAGATTCTAATAAACTCATAAAAATCATAATAAATATCACATCTACATATTATTAGAATTTCCACTGACTAGCTTGACATAATAAAGTAGAGTGAGCAATCCGAAGAAAGACATGTAAGACATATTAACTCAATATTTTCGGTGTATTCTCAAACTATCACTCCTGATGATGGTTTGAGAATAAACCGAAATATTGAGTTAATATGTCTTACATGTCTTTCTTCGGATTGCTCACTCTACTTTTTCACATCTACTTTTGTTATCTTTTATAAAATGTAACTGTCAACCATTTTTTAAGCAGTCTCTGAAAAACAGTCATCGTCATAAATTTACATGTGAGCTCTAGAGACGACAGTTTGATTCTCACTGGTCCATGAATATTTATTACAGGTCTTTCAGAATTTATTATTTAGAACTTTGGTGTCATAGTAAAAAACAAGAGTTTAAGAAACTCATAATACGCCCGCAAGGGTAAATTCATTGTAGCACACTATCTTAATATTTAATATTAAAGACATGCTTTAAACAGAATTTTGGCTGGTAGAATCTTTCAGTCACCTAAATAAGACTGGGGCTTGGTGAATTTTAGTATTTGACAGATCACATACCTATAAGCTGCTACCTATATCTGAAAGCTGTACCAAAGCTACTTGCAAAAGTGTCTACACTACATATACGTAGGCATACAACAGCAATTTCATTTAATTACAGATTAAACAATAGAAAGAAGGTCGCAACTCATTTGGTCATCTTGGTTATCAAATAAGTTGTTTGGAAATAACTAAGCTATTCTGCGAAACCACAGACAGAATAACAGCCATTTCCTCAATTACTGAATGTCTAAAGGCTGGGTGACTGTTTTTTGTCAACACATATAGCGAGACTCCAATTTACTACTAGTACTAGACACACCGTCCACTCATAAGATAGTTATAACTGAAAAAAAAAATGATAATCCATGCAATAAGTACCGAGATACTCAATGCTAAAAGGCTAGTGACTATTCTGGTCGCCACAGATATAGAGATCCCAATTCAATTTTGGTACAGGACACATCGTCTAATCATAAGCTTCATATATTAGAAGAAAAAAAATTATAATCCATGAAATAGTTACGGAGTAACTCAATGCCAAAAGGCTGGTGACTGTTTTGGTCGCCGCAAATATCAACACTCCAACTTCATTTTGGTACAAAACACACCATCTACTCATAAGTCAGTTATAACTAAAAAAAATTTAAATCCATCCAATAGTTCCAGATTAACTCAATGCCAAAAGGCTGGTGACTGTTTTGGTCGCCACAAATATCAACACTCCAACTTCATTTTGGTACAGAACACACCATCTACTCATAAACCAGTTATAACTAAAAAAAAATTTAAATCCATCGAATAGTTCCAGAGTAACTCAATGCCAAAAGGCTGGTGACTGTTTTGGTCGCCGCAAATATTAAGACTCCAACTTAATTTTGGCACAGAACACACCATCTACCATCTACTCATAAGCCAGTTATAACTAAAAAAAATTTAAAAATCCATGCAATAGTTCTGGGTTTACTGAATGTCAAAAGGCTGGTGACCGTTTTGGTCGCCGCAAATATCAAGACCCCAATTTAATTTTGGTACAGAACACACCATCTATTCATAACCTAGTTATATCTGAAAAAAAAAATTCAATCCATCGAATATTTTCAGAGTTATAAGTGGCAAAAGGCTGGGTGGCTGTTTTGGTCACCAAAAATATTGAGACGCCAATTTAATTTTGGTACGCGACACACCATCTACCCATAAGCTACATATATCAGAAGAAAAAAAATAAATTCAGGCAATAGGTTTTAAGTTATGGAGCGGACACGAATTCGGGACGGACAGACGGACAACGGTATACCAATATACGCCCACTTTAAGAGCGGGCGTATAAAAAACGGCTTAATTTCAAATAAATTCAATAAAATGTGGTCTGTTTTTGTCAAGATGAAAACAGTTCCAAAGATGTTTACCGGATCTCCCGAATTCCCTTTATCTCCCTTCTCACATTGACATGTGCCATCTGTACCCACAGTTAATGCTGATCCCAATCTGCCTGCTGGTCCTGGTGGGCCCTGTGACAACACATAAACAAAGGGGGATAATTCATATTCATGGGGGGATAACTCCCAAAGATGGGGGGGGATGCCAATTTTACATAAATGACAATACACTTTCAATTTAAATTCAACATATTCATCAAGTAGGTGATTTGTTTTTTCTTTGAACTTAAAATATTTTTATTATAAAATGTTAAAAAGAGGTACCAGTACTAAAGATTAAAAAATATATACAAATTCTTATACAAAAGTAACCAAAAAGTGCCCGGATTCAAATTTAACAAATAATATCATAGATGCTCTTCACAGCTTGTGAGATTTTTATGTAACCCTAACCACTGCAATGAATACAAATATAACATAACTCTATAACTTCTGGATCAATACACCAGCTTTGGTAACAGGATGAATTTGATGAGAAATAATTACGGCAACACCAGGAAGGAAGTTTTGTGAACAACATGATGATGTCTTTATCATACTTACTTTGTGGTGATGCCTATACTTTCTAGTTAGAATGAAATCCACATTATGGGAGAGTTTCAAACAGTTCTTATACAAATTTACTTATATATTCCATGGATAAATGAACCATTTACCAGATTATTTCAGAGGCCGGAGTTGCCAAAAATTTTACTTTTTTCATGAACTGGCATAAGTGATCGAGCATTTGACGTTCATTGGAAAACTGAACAATTCTAGTTGAAATAAAAATAGTCTAGGTAACATGAACCTACATGTAATTGTAAATAGCCAAGCCCTATGGCCAAAGTATATTGATGTTGTGCTGGTCAGTAAAGTTGGAAAGTGTAACACATTGAAAATTGTAACTTAGACAATCTCTTCACTTTCCTCTGGTTTTCTCCCCAATTAGGTAAAACAACAGATCGAAATTCTTTGAACTTCCCAGCTGACCCTTTAGCTCTCTGCTCACACCAAACAATCATACAAATTCTGATATTTGGTATCAGTATACCTCGAAGTAACTCTTGGTTAGGAAACATATCAGAATCCTAGAGTCAATGCAGAACAGTAAGGATGCCGACCAAACTAGGCATTTGCATGATTTATTTTTTTTGAGAAGTAGCAAACTAAATAATGAATTAGCCGTCTCATTTCAATTTGGCCATGGGATTAGGATTTCAACTAACCTGTACCAAGTGTTTGTGATATGTCAATGAAATTTGGTAAGGATAAAGAATAGCAGGTACCTGGTATGGCCCTTAGTACTGGGGAACTCTTAACATTACAAACCCCCATCGAACTTAGCGTTAGCTTATTGTTTGTCGGTCAACCTGTTTCAGTTACCTGCTATTCTTTACCATTTCCCAGAATTATTACTTTCAGTTCTTTGAAATAGCATTCCCTTTTAACCTTTATCTGGCGACTGTTTCATGAAAGGACACAGCATAAGTTTTACGTAAATGCCATAGCAATGTATGCCAATGGAGTTAAGTAAAAACAAACACTGTGTCGCCTTGTGAAACAGACCAGTGGTCTGTATATATATATTACAATTTCTATTTGAAACATGCACCCACACCATATATATTTATGAACACTAAAACACACGGGCACAGGGAAAATCCTCGTCTAAAATGACCATGGAGACAAGTTTCTAATTGTGTTAAAAAAGGGGCATATCATTTAGACCGTTATACTCATTCCTAAGTTGTTGTAACAAACTAAAACCCATGGTACAGTCAAACCTGGTTTAAGCGACCAACTAAGGGAATCGTGAAAAGTGGTCTCTTAAGACAGGTGGTCTCTTAACCAGGTTTGATGCGACGGACATCTTGATAACCTTTTCTCATAAGTGAGGCCATTGCAAGTCTTAGGCGTTGGCATTTTGACTTATTTCACCGATTTGTGTACATCTCTATGATTTGTATAGGATTAAAAAGAACCCAACAGAGATATATATATTATGTTGATAATTTTATTCGAGATGTTTTTTTTTGTCAAGTCTATTTAGTATAATGCACAAACCGCTAGTGTCCGGATTTAAGCATGCGCGGTAAAGTCGCGGTGTTTGTTATTTTTTACCGATTATAGAGCCAAGATTTGGGTGCTTAATACAGGGTTTGTGTATACTTTATCAGCTTCACAGCTGGTCGCGGTCGCATTAGACAGGTGGTCGCTCTATACAGTGTCTTAAGTACGGGATTTTGTTCGGGGGCGTCGTGGGGTGGCCGCTTAAGACAGTTGGTCGCTGTTTACAGGTGGTCGCTTGTCCAGGTTTGACTGTATTTCATTAGGTAGACAACAGACAGGAGCTTAGCTTAAGTCAGTACAATTTTCTGGAACAGATCATTTCCACGCCATTTAAATATTTTAGTCAAGAAGGTATTCCCTGTGGCAGTGTGTTTTAGATTAGTGTGTGGCAGTGTGTTTTAGATTAAACCAAGTTTTAGTTGCCGAATAAAGGTTTTCTAAAGCTTAACAGCTTGTCACTCTATACAGTGACCGAAGTACAGGATTTCCTTTTGGGGATATCATGGGGTTAACTGCTTAAGGCAGTTGGTCGCTGTTTACAGGTAACCTCTTGTCCAGGTTTGAATGTAGTTTATCACAGGTTTTATTGTCATTTTATTGACAGAGAAATGTCAAATCAAAGCTTCAAGACTTTTTTTTCATTAAATCATAGTGACTGAATATGGTCATCGAAATTTGTTTTCTCCATTTTCAATTTGCAGATATACAAAAAGAGTTCTATAGATAGATATCATGCTGTAAACTGAAGAGTAAATATTCATAAATAAATTATAAACAATAATACATCTCACCTACCCAAAAACGCAAACAAAATTAACAAATGTTTAACATAACACCATTGCCCATAAGAGCAGCGCAAATAAACTCACAATGAAAGTCAGAAGAAGCAAGCATTTAGCAGCCATCCAGTTAAAAACAAAACCATACAGTTTAATTCCAGCAGCAAAAACAGCACTTAAAAAGCAAAATGAAGGAAACAAAAAAAGACAAACAAAAAGAAACCCAAGGCTCAGAACTGAAAAAGTAACAATCAGTCAGTTCACATGAACAAAGCCATTACCCCAAAATATTATCAAGTACCATAGCAACCCATGTAAATACATATAATAGGCTGAAAGCTTAATGATGTCAGGCGAACAATCATGGGATATTAAAGGGGGCTTGTTTGAAGTGACCGCTTTGTTACAGGCCCTTGTAGGCATGACTGCACGTCTATATACTTTTCTGTGCTGAATACTCTCTGTCGGCCATGTTGATCCCTAAAATACACCCTGATGACAACATTAAGCAATCAGTCTTTCTGAAGAGTGGAGTCTCGATGTAGCTTTGAGAGGCTCATTCTCAGAATAAGCTGGTTTAGAGTTGCAATAAGCAGATTAGACAGATCAAACTTGCAAACCGAAGGGGATACAGACTGTATTGAGATGTTAAAACATAGAGGACTTACCACAGGGCCTTGAAATCCAGGTGGGCCCGGTTTGCCCAACGGACCAGGGGTGCCCTACATATATATACATATATAACAATGTGACAGTGCAGGTGATGGTGGGTGCGAGAGCTAAACCATACATGTCTCTTACATGTCAAAGGCAGTACTTCCAAATACAAATTTTGATACAGATCATAATTTTGTGGTTTAATGACTAAGTGTGAGCTGCCAAAATTCAGATTATAATTTTTTTTTTCATAATTTTTGATCACGGTGAGAAGGTTAGCATTTGATGTATCTGAAAAACTAAAAGATTGACGTTGAGATAAAAAATATTAGTAACTTTTAACAAACAAAATTCAAATAGCCAGGATGTAAAAGTACATCTCTGTGTCTTTGCTGCTTATAAAAAACAAATTAACGTGCAGCTGCAAGATTGATATATGGAGAAACCTTCTATTTTATACTTCTTGACAAATAATGATGAGCAATTTGCTAATTCTGTTTCAACGAAATTTTCTCTATATTTGGCAGCTCATGTAATTGGTAAAAATGAATATTTTATTGTCACAATTTAAACTATCAGAAAAACATTTGAACATAGTCATTCCACAAAAATATAAGCCAATGACAAAAATGTAAACTTCCTTTCGGTGCGAACCATTTTGAGACGCAAGAGACAGTAGGTTGGTATAGAGCGCGCAATTGTGTGTTACAGTGCAGTGCTGACTGTATGCTGAGTGCCGTACATGAATATATCAGTGACAATGTGCAGCCCAGTGAAATCTATCAATACAGCCTGCAATCTCTAGACCACACAGTCTAACAAGTAATTCAGTTTACATATTTCATTTAACAATTTGTTGAAAATTGCAGCAAATAAACCATTCAGAAAGCAATCAACTGACAATCAAGTCTGTTCACAAAAATCTATAAAAATGTATTCAAACATTTTGAAGGAGTTTCAATAAAAAATGATGTTGTGTGTTTGAATTAAGTAAATGTTTGAGTGAACTGTTGTTCAATACCAGTCAAATAGTAAAAACAGGGTGATAATAAAAAAAGGTAAATTGTCTCCCTTTGCTTCTTGATTATGTCCCCTTTTTCTTAACAGCCACCCCTACCAGTTATCTCCTCTTGTTTTTAGATGTGAACAGACTTGTGTGGTTGATCAACATTATAGCATAGCATATTTAAAATATAGAAAATAGAGTAAGCAGGTTATATTTTACTTACAGGCAATCCCATTGGTCCAGCATCCCCCTTATGCCCCTGAATACCCTAGAGGTCAGATAGAGGTCACCAGAAAGTTGTTAAATGCTACAGAGCCACAGATACAGTCTTATCTCAACATTTGACATTTCATTACCTGCTTTATATGCAGAGTCATTGAAAAACTCATTGAAAAATTTACCAATTCAACTTGCCTCTACAAATGTTAAATAAATTTCGATATCTTGGAAAATCGTTTTTAGAAATGAATAGACAGGCTGTAGCTAAAATTTTGGTTGAGTTTCTTTTTTAAATCTAGAGGCATGCCAATCGACCCTGGCGTTCAAGTAGACACTCATGAATGTAATAAATAAAAATGTGTATCATCTTTTTGTTGTGATTGAGTGAGGTTGGTACTCGAAAATAATTAAGTGATCTTATCGGACTGACTTACTGAGTTGCTCAAAAGTCCATGTATACTTTCATTTCGTCAAAACGCCAACAAGACTGACCCACTCAATTGTTATATATATTATTAAAACCAAACAAAAACTTCAAGGATAAGTAAAAGAGCCTCAGATAAAAAAATTATTAAAAAGACTATGCTTTTGTAGCCTACCATAAACAGAAAAATAGAGAGACATCTTTAAATTGAATATGTCCAAACTAACAGATAACTTCTTTTGTGCTAATGTTGAGATAAGACTGTGGGGTGACAAGCAGTATAAACTACATATAGATAATCCCTTGTCACCAAATACAGACATATAGAATTTATCATATCATAGTAAGGTAAGCAGATAAGTAGAAAACACAATTCTCTTGACCAGCTAATTGACAATCTTTGTTAGAATGTATTATGTTTTTCGCCAATATTTTTCAGATTTGAATTTCTCAGATTTGAAAGCCTTGGAAAAACTTGAATTTTTTTTTGAAAGATTGATTCTATGTTAGAACACAAACTAAATTGGTCTGAGGTCAAGAGCATTGGTTTTCCATGGAAAATGAATGGTGATTAAATATGATAACTTATAATTCATAATATGTGTGATAAACTTTTAAAAGACAATGCACAATATGTGGCGAAGTCTGTTTCGAAAGCAAATAACAATTATCATAAATTACTGAATTAGTAAATAACTGAAATGATCATGTATGATAATTTACAAATACATGTTGAAATGGGATTGATTTTACCTTTGTGTGTATAAGAGAATCAAAGCCTTGTAGCTCTGTTTGAAAAGGGTTAGGACGATGATGCTCAGCCGGGAGTTTGATTCCCATCCAGGCCTGAGATTTTTTTCCCGGAGTCTTTCAGTTATTTACTTATTCAGTAATGCACAACATAGATATGGGCAGCTGCAGTTTGTGACAAAATAGATTGAAAGGTATACTTAACATCTAAACAATGACTACAGTAAGCAGGAATGGGGTTTTAGTAAAATGGGATTTCAAGGGGAGACAACTCTCTTTATGACATTTTGACATGGAACAGTTGGGGGGGGGGGGGGGGGGGGGTAGGAGAGGGGTGTTAGGAGTGGGATATTATAGTTTTATACTCAATTTTTCAAGTTTATGATGATCATGCACCATTAAGGTTCATCACTAACCATAATTACAACTAGAAAGTTAACTTTATTTCATTGAGGTAAAATTTAGTCAAAGAATTCTTGATGATCATGTATCATCAAAAACAGCCCTATCTCTAAACATAATTAATACTAGAAATGGGAGTCATTTCACTTCGTATGCAAATTTAGAGACTATAGAAAGGAATTTTTGTATCAAAATAGCTGTATTCTTAAAGACCAACGAAACAATGTTTAGATTTAGAGGGAGTATGCTACCTACGGCCTAGGCCTGCTGTCAAAACTGTTTTGATAAAGAAGATCCCCAGATCTTAAATAGTGAATATACATCAATGTGATAAAATATAGCGACATGCAATTGAGATGGATTCAGTTATCTTAATAGGATGTCAGAGACGGTAAAAGATGGCTTCATGCTGATCAGATAACCTCATGCAGATATGTCAAATTACATACCAATTCGCCTTTTGGACCAAAATCTCCCTTGTCACCCTTCAGAAATAAGATCAGGTTTTAATATGTGTTGGTTATTATGTATTTAATATTTTTTCTTTAATCATCTGCGGCTTATATTTGGTCACTATTTGTTCTTTTTTCTCAGATTACTTTTCTCATAAAACATTTTATAATGTCAAATTTTATCTTTAACATTCTAACAGATCTGAGGATATTAAACATTCCATTTAAGAGTTTTTCATAAATTATCATTATATTAATCATGATTATTCCATATAATTTTTTTTATGAATTTATTAGTTATTATAAAAAAAACCATGATTGGTTATTTTGATAGAGTTCAATTTCATACGAGCATACAAAAACAATATTTTTCTAAGATACCTTGATCCCAGGTGGACCTTGTAACCCCATTGCACCCTGGGGAATGAAAGGGTTACAGGAATAAAATCAGTAAAACAGAAAAGACAAAATTTGCATTAGTACACAGCTGTATCTAGTTATTTTATTGGTTAAAAGCAGCAGAAGATGAAGTCTACATAAATATTCCAACACCAAGATTTAAAAGATAGAAATTCAAGGAGCCAAATAAAATCTATAAATACAAAACAAAATCTTGGGTGTGCTTTGGACTTTTGAATACTTTTTCCAATGTTAACACTGACTTTATCTAAAAAAAAAAACGAATCCCTCTTCATATATTTCATTTTTGTAACCATTCACCTGCAATAGAAATATTTTAAAAATCTTTTTCATATGATTTGTGACACACACTTACCTGAGAAAAAAAGTTTTTTCCTGATTTCCATATCAGTTTTTACTCTAATACTGCAAATACCTGGTGGCCTTCCACATAAGTTATTTATTACCTGATTCATACCTGTATCCTTACTTACCTGTCTGTGACAATTATTATCTAAAACCACATGTCTTACCATTGGACCAGGTGGGCCGGGTGGACCAGGAATCTGGATTTTGAAGAAAAAAATGATTAAACTTAGTTTGTAACCAATATAACTGCTGTGCTTAAAGAACACATCATTTATTATTCTTACTAATTACACAGTGTGCTTCATAACTGTGCTTCATAACTATACTGCACAGCACCTTATGTCCGTGTGGAATTTATTTTGGAATATTTACGATAATAATATTCACGTCAAATTTGCTCGACAAACTGCATATCCAAAGATAGTATTATATGCCAGTTGAAAACATGTAATGAGTTTTATAAATAAAAGATGATATATTTCTACATAGAATTGTGTCACCCTAATTGTTTTTCTTATTGAACAAGAGCATTACTTACGCCTTCACCGCTCCCTCCTTCTACAACTCCAGGCTCACCCTGATTAAAAAAAAAAAACAATGTCAGAGGAACTGAAGATTAGCAAATTTTGTTGGTTGATATTTATATGTGAGCATCTGCATTCAATGGAGGGAAGAAATTTGGCCACAACAATTATAATAAAATTTGTTTGAAACATAAACAAAAAAATCTCTGCAAAAGGTATTCCTAAGTCAATTCACAAACATGGCTTGCTAAGGAAAGCTTTAATAACATGAAATCGAATGAAACAGTTCTAATATGTATTTAAATGTACATAACCCTTCTAAATTAGATACAATATGGCTTCGACTTTAAGAACAATGTAACAATATTAGTGTTTTGAATTTCTGTGGCTGTAGTTCCTCTGGATTGTCCCCCTTTGTATGAAGTTATCACCCTTGGATCAGGTCAGTAGATGGCTTTGCTGTTCTTCTGTTCCATACTGAGATGACAACCCTAATCATCTGTGTATAATTTTATACATAAAAACAATGCCATAGACATTTTTAGGTTTGAAAATTCTCTAAATAAAGAGAGCCCTATTGTTACAAAGAATATGCAGTATGAAAAACAACATTTCTAACAAAATGAATTACCGGTACCAGAATTCTATGATTGGAGACATGTGAAACTTCCCATTACCCCATATTCTGAGCATTAGCCATCGTAAGCCTGCTTAAACTATGTTGTGTAAAGTTTAACCAAGGTAGATATTTAAATTATCAATGGTTACGCAATTTCAAATTTAAAAAAAATGACCTTTCAGCAGTTTAGAGAATGCATAGGTTCTTATAAAAAGTTTTACCCTGCATGCAACTCCAAAAGAAAAGCATTGACTGAATGGCAAAAAATTAAATGAGCGTCAATTAAGATTAAATATTACTAATTGGTTAACGATGTGATGTGAATATATTTAACATATTCAATTGCTTAAATGGTCCATATTGGACGTATTTAATCGCTATTTGTTAAATCCAAAACGAAGCAAGTTCACCAGAAAGAGAAACCATAGTAGTTCAAACGAGGAAGAGAAGAAAAAACATATCTTCTGAGTAACCGTGTGAGGGCGCTGTTTAAGGTGACCTCTGGGTCAAAAGGCGCAGGTGCTCAAAATACTAGGTAATGGGACGTGTCACACTTCCCCACTCATAGACTTGTGGTATTACACAAGAAAATAATGTCCATTCAACTGGATAAATATACAAAAAGTTTCAGAACTATGTGTGTGATTTATTGAAATCAAAAGCTTCAAATTTCCATCGCGCAATGGTTGATATTTACTGTTGTACATGATTCCCTAAATATTTATTTATATATTCAAGAACCAACAGGCTCGAGAGCCCAGTCACTGGTTCAGATAACAATATATACAGTGATCTATAATAAGAACTGGTTGGTTGGCTGTTTTACTTTATTGGCGCGCATATATTCGTATGAATTGATCAGAACTGGTATAACTAACATATGTTAAGGTGGAGGTTACTACCAAAAAGAAAATATCTTAACACTGTGATGAGATTTTCTAAACCTCCAGAGAAGGAAAGAGTACTTACAGGAGGTCCTGGTGGGCCAGGTAAGCCAGGTGGGCCAATTAAACCATCATGACCAGGTATACCTGCCTCTCCCCCTTCACCTTTTTGTCCAGGGGGTCCCTATAGTTAGTGCGATATAGTCAATGTTAGATAGAGGAGATATAAAAGCAAGAATAAGAAGAACTTTTATAAGTTACTACAGAATTTGCAAATAGTTCTAAGTTATGTTAATGTTGAGACATAAGAAAGTCTTCTAAGAAGGTAATCAAGAAGAATTTTTTTTTTATTGTTTCAAAGTTTAAGATTAAGTAAACGAAGAGGTCTTTTTTTTCTTAGATAAGTAAAATGGAACAATTCCCAAAATTCGTCATTGATATCATAGATATAAATGTATATGTACGTATATAAAACATATACACAGCATAATAACTATTTCTTTAATCTTTTTATCTTCCTCTTTTCAAATCTAAGGCTTCAAAACAGAATTACATCTAGCATAAAGAGTGGAATAATGTAAATTTTGAGGATTCTGAAAACCAATATGATACCAAATAATAAGAGGTGTCAAACATGCTACAAACCTCACAGGGAAATATGGTTGTATCTCATGCAGTTGACATGCAAATAGAAACGGTAACATGCATTATATACCCAGTTAATAATATTTGAACAGAACTTAATGTCAAAAACAGGTAATATTATTGCTCTTTTCTGCTTTATTTTCGGACCAAAGTTAAATTTTTGCTAAATTGTTGTCAAAAGATCTCAATACTTCAGGTTTCATTTTCGTCTAGATTTTTATCTTTTTTAAACCCAGGTTGTATTTTCCAAATAATTTATCAAAATATCAGAACACAGAAATCCACCATATTTTAATCCAGAGTTTAAACAAAATTTTATACGTCATCCATGCAGGAGATAAACCTAGAGATGCAAATACTAATTCCTACATAATAGCTTTCGAAAAAGTAAATAAAAAAGTTAAGCAAGTGATAAAAAAGCATACTGTGAGACTGATAGATGGAGAAAAAGAGAGAATGGTCGGAATAACAAGAGGAGTTTTTGGTTGTGCAAAGACTGTGCTAGAAAAAGGGCAGTGATAGTCAAAACTGCACTCTGCAAATAAAAAGTTTTTTTTTTAAATAAAACAAAAAGAAATAAGATAAATCAACTGAATTGAAACTGAAAATGTGAAATCACTCTGGTGCCATTTTTTTATTAAGAGAGTAGGATGAAAGGGAGACCACTCACTAGTGGACCAGGTGGTCCAGGGACACCGTCACTTCCCATTTCTCCAGCCAATCCTGGCTCTCCTTTGTCACCCTTATCGCCCTATAACATCCCCACATTAATACTTATTAAAAAAAATTTCAAGATTTTTTTAAATGAGTTTTTAGTTTTATGAAAAATAAGTTTTATTTCCACAATTACAACAATTTAGAGGTCATTATTATATTTCAGATAATGTTAAATTTTCAAAAATAAACTCCAAGTTTAACCATATGTGATTTTTCTTTCTGTTATGATGGAAAACAAATTCCAGAATTCTTTCCAAAAGAATTGTTTAAGGGGTACGTTTAACTCAAGCAAGCCTCTACTAACATTAGAGATCCTAGCCATATCTTGTACAATGAAAGACCTACGAGAAATTTTGAAGCATCTATGGAGATATAATCGAAACAGCCACTAAAAAGATTATATATAAAAGAGTCGCTGAGACTAAAAAGCTTGACGAGAACCAATTCACAGCCATCTTGTCAGATAGATAATTCAGCATTCGAGACGGCTATACAAGGAGTAGATGACCAACAACACCAAACAGTAATATCACAGTCATAGCAGTTTATAAAAACACAGAAGTATGTCAAAAACAGCCTCGAAGCACTAAACACTTTTGTCTTCGGATCTTCTTATGTAGGCCTACTTATGTATGTACGGTTTCATGTGGCTTAATACTCAAGATTATTTCACAACTTAGTGGATAATATTGGCAAAATTAGACTCAACAATAGACTGGAAACATGTTCTCTGGGTACAAGCTTATTTCAACTAATGAGAAATATTTAACTCCAATATCTTCCTGGCAAGTAAGTAACACAGGAAAGAGACACATGAGTGTGGCTAGTCATACCTCTGTGTTTATATGATCTGTGATATATCTGTGTGTGATATACAATTGTTAGATATATACATTCCAACAGACACCTGTACAGCATGGACGATACGACTTTACACCTTAAATGGTTACATTTACCTGTAATACAATATAACATACAAAATCCTTCATTTTCGAAGGTTACTAATTCCACCCTTACTTCTCCATTTCAAATTTTGTTAAACAATTCAATGAATAAACTGTAACCTCTGTGGTCTTAACCCATACGAAAGCATGCAGGTAAACATGCTGTTCTTACCTGTGGACCAGGTAGCCCCAAGGCCCCTTTATCACCTTTGGGGCCCTGAGTACCAATGGGGCCAGGGAACCCCTCCAAACCATCTTTACCTGGTCGACCTCGTTTCCCCTAAAAATGGTCATCATTTATTAATAAACCTTATATCTTTATATTAAAAAAAATGTGAAACTTTTGAAAAATTTGTGGAAAAAATACATTATTTATGTAATTATTATTAATAATATTAAAATGTATACAAAAACCTTTAATTACGTTTTAAATAGTTTTAGTTATCCTACTGCACAATCTGCATTCAAGGATCAAATTTGAAGAAAGTTCTTTTATATAGTAAACAACAAAAAATCAATAACGTCATTGTCCCCACCCCCAATAAAAATACATTACAAATTCCAAATTACATGTACTAATAACAAATATTACATAAACAAGAATACAGGAGAAAAGATTAAATACATAATACAAAATGGTTAGGACTTTGAAGGGATTTCTATTCTGAAAAAAACCCTGCATTCATTTATATTACATGCTACAAATATTCAATAAATATAGGTAATATTTCTATAAATGTACAAGAGAGATGGTTTAACAGTGTGGAAATATACAAACAAGCTATGACTTACAGAGTTGCCAAATACATGTACATAAACACAACATGCCCCCTTTCACTTGATAAAGAGTCGATTGCTCGTGTTGTTCACAAAAAACTCACTTCATGGTGATGCCTTTTTTGATTCTCATTAGAACATTGTTTTAATTCCAGCGACTTCAAAGCTGCCTTTCATTAGGCATGCCAGAAATGTTAAACAAAACGAACTTACGCATGGTCGCAAGTCTGAAGATGCAACTCCATGCTAAGCGCAACATAACGCTACAAAGTAGGCCCTAGGACAAAGTAGGCTCTATTAATTGAGTGTTGTTGTATGTCATGATAATGGCAACACTGGCAGCCTTGAAACATTCAACATGAAATCTAAAAAATTATTCCCAGTCATAATGGGAAAAGGTCCGTTAATATTATTGAATTTGAGACAGAGACAAAGAAAAAGAAGGGAAGATCTATATAATTGAAGTATAGTAATTCTGCATGCTAATACATTTTCATGCATAAAACAAATACAACATGAAGGTGATAACAATTGTGGATATATCAGGACAGATCATTTCGGTGCCCATCAGAAACATTGAATCGGTTCCATATATCAAAATGCTGGGAACCAACCAATACATATGCTAGTTCTCTTGTACATCATACATTACACTAGCAGATTTTCGTTTCCGTAGTTTTAGAATAACAGGCTACTGGAACCGATCGTTATCGTAAAATTCTATGGTCCGATATATAAAAGGATATTTGGCAGCATGCACACTTATTACATCATTCATGGACAAAACAGATAATAAGAAGGCAACATAGCCCGTGCTTAGTGGATTAATGGTTACCCTTTTGCCTCTTTTTCCTCGTTTACCAGGATCACCTTTTAATCCAGTAATTCCCGCTAATCCACGATCACCCTAAAATTTACATATCATAAATAACATCTCAAATTAGGGACATTTCAAAAGTAGTTTTGTGACTGAAAAATAGTTAAAAATCATTTATTATTTCCCTTGATAAATGTTAAGAAAACATTTTGAAACATATTTTGTCTTCTAAAAAACCTGCAAACTAAGAACACATTTTCAAATTGAAGGACACAGGTCACAGATCTCACAATGATAACATCCCTGCAAACATCACTATAATGAGATAACCCTCCTATCCTGAGTAGATCTCTTCTATTCTATTCTAGTTTTAGATTGATGGATCAATAAATTGACCACGTCTTAACATGACTAGGTTATGATAGCCAATATTCTACCGAAGTTATCATTGTTGAAAAAAAGTTGTACATGCAAAACTTGAAGAATACAAAGTGTCATTATCAAACAGCAACTAAATACAAAGGGAGATAATCGTGTACATAATTGTAATATCTGATGATGAAAGCTCCTAAATAGACACCATCATGTACAATACAGTATGTGTTTTGGCTTAAATAAAACCACTCCATAGTAGAACTTAATAATCAATGTGTGCCAAATGCTGTTCTTTTCCTGTGGGTTTTCCACTGAAAAATGCAGCCCACAGACACATTGTTTTACAGGCCCAGAATGAGCCCAGTTTTATAAAATTGGGGAAAACTTTTTATCAAAGCTGTGCCCAAGGTAAGAGACAGCATTGTTGTGGACCGTCTAGAAAGGAAAATTTACCGTGAGAGAATTTATAACACGATTAAAAGTGTAAATTAACATAAGATTTAGTAGGTCTCCAAGTGTCATATTGTTCCATTATAAACTTTAAGGAAAAAAAAAAAAAGAAACATGATGGCCAGTGTTCTCTCCCCTCCATTGAATTTGAGATTTAACAACAAAAAAATAACTATGGGATCAAAAAACAAGGTTTAAACTTAATAAAATCAAATTTATTTCCAGTGATGGAAAAAAATACTAGAAAATACCTACCTAAGTGTTACATAAATATAGCCCTCTACCAAGCTACCCCTACATGGAATATTATATAGGAGAGTTTTCAAAAAGTTCTTAAGAATAGAAAATAAATTTGTTATAGAGGATTATGTTAGGATTTGCACTAAAAGATTGAAAAAAAAATATATTTTAGCTATGAATTCAAAAGCTAATGTTTCTTTAGACAAAGGTGCAAAAACAGAAGAACTGTGCTAGATAGTGATAAGAACAAAGCAAACAGCTTTTCTCTTGCCCTTATTTCAAAATGCCATTTGTTAGGTTTGCAAGAGTGCCAGAGAATCATATGCCTGGGGCCTGTCTTATAAAGCTTTTGCAAGTCAAATCCATTGTATCAAACTGCTGCCGAGACAGGCCTATGTTGTCACTTTCTGAGATAGCAAATTGGGGTTTTTTTCACTTCATTGACGTATGTGAAGGGAGTGGCCAGGTACCAACTGAAGGTTGGGGGTTTCCTCCAGGCAAAGGGTCCAGTTTCTTGCTCACCTAAATCTGGCAACAATTCCTAATCTAAATTCCTTATTCCTAAATATCAAGAAATAATCTTGAAAGCAGCATAAAACATCAATCAAAGTTTAAGCACCTAGTATTAAATGAGACCTAAAAACCAAAACATTCGACAATCTACTGCAATTGCCTACAGAATTGGTATGGATGGATTGGTTGCGTGTTTAGTTTAAAAAATAAGCAATTTGGGGGGCAAACAGCATGTGTAAGAAATTCTTTATGGCAGCTTAAAAGGTATTGTAGCTGAAGCCAAATCAAGAAGAGATAATTAAAAAAAAAAACATTGGGAATATTTGAAAACTTCTATACTGCATGGTATTCTGGGAAGGCTGATGTTGCCATGGAAACAGAGGCTGTTGAGAGGTGAAATCATCTATAACGGCACATTGGTAGATGGTCTTAATTTGGAACAAAATACTATTGTTTACCATGGTCAATTTTAGAGCAAACTATGATTGATGTTTTTTCCCCAGACTTCCAGACAGCATCGCCAGGTTTAGTGGGGAAGGAAACTGAGCTCTTTGAGCAAACTATGACATGTTCATGCTAAAGCATGGGCCAAATTACACTATATGGTTAGTGTGGACTTTCCAAACATGGGGGCATAGTATTTTGAGAAATGTATCAATTAAGTTATGTCACCATATAATTAATAAACAAGTTTGACCCATATAATCTGAAGGGTCCAACAATGTTATTGAATTGATTTTTAGAAATAGTTATTTTATTGTAACTATGTTAGGATTCCTCTAGTTTTAAAGCTTTATGTTAGAGAAGCTATCAATAAACTACTAGTAATAAAGGTTAAATTTTCACCAAGCCTTCCCAGAGGTAAGTGCAATAAAAATGCAGTGATTATGATTAAAGAATTTAATTCAATTTGTTTATTTAACTGGCAAAAAATAGAGAAATAATGGCAGTCACTTAAAAAAAAGAAGCAGTTAAAAACTAATAG
Organism: Lepidochitona cinerea; assembly: GCA_963971465.1. Taxonomy (NCBI): domain Eukaryota; kingdom Metazoa; phylum Mollusca; class Polyplacophora; order Chitonida; family Tonicellidae; genus Lepidochitona; species Lepidochitona cinerea. The sequence goes on along the minus strand of OZ020551.1, from coordinate 41,705,610 downwards.
TTTTTTTTCAACCTTAATAGCACAAAAATCTTTCAAAATCAAAAATATATGACCTGTTTAATTAAAAAGCCAAATTGTGAAGAGATAATTCAGAAGAACAAAGAATATTTGAGGAACTTCTTAACTGCACGGTATTCTGGGAAGGCTGATGTTGCCATGGAAACAGGGGCAGTTGAGAGGTGACTGCAGCAACCCAAACCCAGAAAGTAGTTATTTTTTTTCTATGTTTTTGATGTCTACCTGATAAATGTAAACAGGTATTATTTCCCACTCAGATTCTGGAGGAAAAGGTAGGACGACGCCTCGCTTAGCTCTACCAGACGATTCAGTTGATTCATCTTTCACATTCTCTTTATTTTCTAGTTCCTTCTCTAACAATCTAAGCCTTTCCTTTTCCTCTTTACGCTGTTTTTGCTTTCGTAGTCGTCTTTCCGTTTTTTTGTCCATGACTTGGATTTTACAAATTTTCTTTCTCTTCTTCAAAAGAGAACATAAACTTTTAAAGACTCTTGGGCAAACCTCTTGTTAAACTGGCTTTGATATAATGGATAATTTTTAAAAAATATTTTCAAATGGTTGAGTTGCTGCAGCTTCACCTCAGTGTATTTCTCAAAAACGCAGCTTAATTCTGTAGGACAAGTTGTGATTCTTTCAAAAAAGTAGAAAAACCAAATAATTATAAAAAGTTAATCTTTTAATAAATGTCTTTTTTAAATTCAATCTCTTCAAAAACCTTAAATTGTCCTAAAATTTTGAAACTTTTGAAATTTAAATTTTTTTTTAAACTTTTTCTTACTTAATTACCTTTAGAAATAATTTTAAAAATGTTTATGCACACTTTAATGCTTAAACCTTTTCTCACAGAAAATGTAGCAAGACAATATTTTAAAATGAAGGCTAACTTGGTATTAAGAATGTAAAGAAAGTTGTGGGCTGTATTTCTTATTTTTTCAGATATGTTGGTAACAAACAAAAAATAGCGGGAGATTTACTGTATCCATGTCTGTCTACAGATTGGTGTCTTGTGGCTTTTATATCAGTATAAGTGAACTCCAGTTTCCTTTCAATATTACGGGCGGCTGTCAAGACCATCCCGTTTAACAGTAAAAGCTTACTTTAATGGAGCCAATCTTTGTTAGTGTTCTGACCACATATAGACACTTGTCAATTAGCAACATCTCCCTTCCTATCCCAATATGTCAAAACAATTCTTAAACTTTTAAACAAGCCCAGTTCAGAGCACTAGGGTGGTCTACTCTATCTAGACAGAAATAATATCCTTTTATCGAATGTGTCACTGATTAAAAGAGTATAGTTCAAAACATTATTCTTTTTCTTTTTTTTTACTTGGGGATGAGTTTAGAAAAATATACTTTCTTTGTCCAATACTGATAACAGGATTGTAGCATTTGTCAAAAAAAAAAAAAAAAAAAAACATCAACAGGGATTAGTTTGGTTGATTGATTGATTGATTGTTTTACGCCACACTCAAGATTATTTCACTTACATAGCTGCATTGTCAGGTTTGGTGAAGGAGGAAATTGGGCTCTTTACTCGGAGTTTACCTATGACCTTCAGGGAGTACCTGGCAACTCTTCCACATAGTTAAGTGAAAAATACACTAAGATCTTTTATTCTTTTTTTTTCTTGGGAAGCAAACTCCTGACCCATCGGTTGATGGATTTGTTTGGAATATCATTCTTCTTGTGTCCAATACTCATACAATGATTACAGTATTTGTAGTAAAATAAAATAATACTTTTCTATGAGTTCGATCAATCTGCTGGTACACATGTTGACTACAACATTGTAAGAATAAGAGCTCAGCAAGAAACCTTATGTGATAGACAATGGATCATTGATGTATAACACTTTCGAAGAGTCTAATTTCTAATTGATAAAGTTCCGTTTTAACCACACAGGAAAACTTAGATAACATAGATAAGAAACCTTTTAAAGAGAGAGAAAATAATATATATTTTCTTATTTCTAGAATTTAAACATTTATAAATACCCTCATACCCAAAAGCAAGCAGAAGCTTTTTACCTTTTTACCAGAGGGTCCAGTTGGCCCTGGGGGTCCAGGTGGGCCTTGAATAAAACCGGTAGGGAAATCGTCACCATCGCTGGAACCGCCCACACCCATATCGCCTTTTTCACCCTTCTGACCCTTCATAAGAAAGTTGAGACATTAGTGCTTAAACCCTCTGCAGCTTGAATGATAAAAACACTATCAATTCCAAATTTTTAATGGTCATGCTGATTTCATCATGTTCAGTTGATGATAAATTTAATTATACCAATTAAAGCAAGCTAGCCAAACATTGTACAGTTATCACAGTTATGGCACAGCAAAGTGTTCAAAATAAAGTTTACATGTATATAAAAAAACTGACGAGAAGGTCAAATCATTGAAGAAAGGACAGTGGAGAGTAAATTGTTTTATCTGTGTACCAATATTTATAAAACTGCTTAAGGCATAAACTTATGTAAAGTCTGTTGTGTGTCAGTTCAGCCTTATTCCCATGTCAATGTTTAGGGAAAAGACGGGAAAATCTATTAGGCTTACTCCACATTGACAGCATGTATCACAAGTAAGCTTTAAGTAACCAGAAATGGACAAACGTATTCGTATTTTGAAAAATAAACTTGTGAATTAAATATTTCAGCTTGAATATTATTTCTAAAATTCTTTTGAATATTTCTTTTAAAAATCCTCATGAACTTGTGTTCAAAACAGAAAAGCTAAACTGTCAAAGATAAACATTTTATGTCAATAATTTTAAAAAATCAATTTCTGTTATTATTGAATGCAATAAGAAAAACAGCAAAAGAAATGAACTAAATGAACAGACTGAAAATAAACAATTCAATAAAAGAATCAAATATATAATTTAATAAATAAAAGAACTAAAAATAAGAAGAAAGGGTAGCTACAAAATAAAAGACTAATAGAATGATCTCACGGCAGACATTGACGGTAACATTCATGTGTTTTGAATGATTAAACTTGGGACTTAAAATAAATGTCAACAAGTAACACGAAGGACCCGATATAGTAACAAAAAAATGATAAGTTCATTTATAGTATTTTATGCCATACTAAATGTTTTTTCCCAGATATTGTTGATTGATGGTTAATGGCCCAGACACAATGTTGGCAATCTGTTGGGGATTAGTTTTGGCCGGGGGGCGTCGTAGAAAATAAAGAATCCTTGAACAATCCTATCAATAATCCTAATAAAAGTGGAGCAGTCACATTGTCTGAGATTTTTTCAAGGATTTTGACCCGGTTTTGTTGAAAAATTGTGGGATTAGCCTCTGATTGCATCAAACTTTAGCGATCCGGTCACAGGCGCCCTTATATACACGGTGATTTACTACGATTCCACAGTACGATTCGTCGGAGACGATCACAGAAAGCGTACAAATCGTCGCAGGGCGCCTCCGATTCAGTTGGAGGGCGCCGGAGACTACTCGCAGACATTTAATCTCGACCTGAATTTCCAATCCCACACAGAATCTTGCGACTAGTCTCAGATTATTCGGAGGACGCATCCCATTAATCGGAGGGCATCGTAGGTCATCGAAGATTGTGTCTGGGATGCCCAAAATGGGTGGAAAATCTTGCGAGCAATCTTAAAATTTTAAGTTCAAAGTTAGGGACCGCGACGGCTGTGGCAATGCCTAAAAAATCTGCGACAAGCTGCAGGCGTCCAGAGAGCGCCTCCGACGGGTGCAACATCGTGAGATCTGTCTCAAGATTTTGTATAAATTTCCCGAGTTTTACCCATCGCCGACACATCGCAACTGATTTGTGACTGGCCCATTAGTTTATTGTGGCTGCATTGCCAAGTTTAATTTTTCCAAATTGGTGGATGATTTTCTTGTATTCGCTTTCAACAATCTGACTAACAGAACCCGGCTTATTCCAGGATCAATATCCCTCATAAAGTCAAAACAAAAGCACAACAAAACAGTATCAAAATTGTTGTTTTATACTGTCTGCATAACAAATGGATAGGGGTTTTAAAAAAGTCTCAACCAAAGGATAACTCTTTGTCTTTTGAACTCACAGTAAACAAGATACAAAATGTGTGAGACCCTGTGGTAAAAACCTGTATGAAATCCAGAGTCTATTCCTGTGCCTTGATTGGGTTACTCAATCTTCAATTCAATATTCTTTTTTTTCTATTTGTATCAGAGATGGACAATATTCAGTTTGAACAAAGTGACGCTAACAAGAAACATGTACTGCCTTGACAGAACAAGAATAACAAGGAAACAAATTGAACACACCCATTCTGTGAAAATGAGCCAAAATATCAATCAGGGATGAACTTAAAAACTGAAGAGAATGGAAAACCACACTAAATGAAGAGACAAATCAGGGACACTCATTTGGATCTGATGTTGAAAGGCACTCCTGACGTTGAACATGCTAGGGCACATGCGGAAAACTCACTTTGGGGGCAGGGTGTCCATCTAAACCAGGAATTCCTGGCTGGCCAGGTTTTCCAGGAGGACCTGGTGGACCAGGGGACCCTTTGGGGCCTTGTGGGCCCTCCACGTAAGAGCCATTACTGGTATCACCTATTTTATATGAGCTTCCAGGGTATCCCTTCTCCCCCTTGCTCCCTTTCTGCCCTGGAAGCCCAATTTTCCCGGGCATTCCAGGAAATCCAACGGGCCCTCGAATACCCCTAAACCCTGTTTTACCAGTCACACCCTGTGTAGGAATGAGAGCATTTTGCAGCTTCCAGTTCAATATTATACACTTCACAGAGAGAATTCAATTCAACAAACCATTTAAAACTACGCTATTAATTGTTCTGGTCGAACACTAGTCTATCGCCTGTAGGTAAATATGTACTTTATAAATCACCTAGCAGATATTAAAATATATTCACTGAACTATTCTTGTTCCCACTTGTGTTAATACACTTAGCTAGAGACGGATTAATCATATTTTGTATAAATTCGGCATGACCTTCAGACGATCACTGACTCACTGGTCTCAAATCAATTGTTTAATACTCGATTTGCAGTTCATCTTCACAAATGATAAAACAGAATTTCTATACGTAAATATCTTCCAATGAAAATTTTACTCTGGAAATTTTTTGTACTTAAACATTGATGATTTGAAACAATAATTTCTAAGAAAAAGAACTTACAGGCATTCCTGGGGAACCATCTCTACCTGAGATACCCTAAAATAAGAAAATACAGAGGTTTATCGGTAACTATTTTTTATATATTTTCCATGTTTTGCGCCAAATGTTTATTTCACTTACATGGTGGCATTGGCAGGTTTGCTGTGAGGGAAAATCAGGCTCTTTGACCAGAGGAATCCCCCTGACATTCGGCATGTATATTTACTCAACAACTCTTCGAAAGGGTGACCAAGTAAAAAACACACTCCAAAATTGTTATATTTGAAGAATTAAACAGTCTCAGAGTAAAAGCGACCACAGCGATGATATAATAAAAGCAGTATCAAACCAGGCAGGCGCAGCTGCCATTTTGACATCTTTCATATTTAGTCGAATTACCATAGTGATGCTAAGTATTTTTTCCTGTTAACAGAATCATATATACTGTAACTTTTCTGTTTTGTCTATCTTATTCTCTACTGTGAAACCGACCAAAATCAGATATGAATAGGAAACACTGTCCCTCTTCCAATTTATCACAGAATTGATCATTATCCAAAAATTAGGCAAGTTGCCATGTGGATAAACTTGAATGGCGTGTTAAACCAGAATCAACCAATGAAGCATGGCAAATATGGAGTTTTTTTTATGAATTTTTTATGAAAATGAAGGTTTGTGAACTTACTGGTGGGCCTGTTGGACCGGGTGCTCCCTGAAATATGGGGAAAAACATCATAGTTAACAAGTGAAGCATAAGATACGTGTATAGACTAGATATCTATACACTATTATAAAGAAAAAGACTAAAAAAGTCTTTTTGATTGAACACATTTTTCTTTTATGAAAAAATAACAACTGATTTTCATTTTATTGCTTTAAAGTGACATGAGCTGAGAAATATGGGATTTGTCCATAAATTCTGAAATTTTCTAGAGAAAAATTTTGACGAATACATTCTTGATGTTTAAAACACAGTTTGATTTGGGAAGAAAACTCAAATAACTCGCATGCATATTCAAATTTTCTTTAGAAGAATGCTTGAACGATTGAATGGAATATCAATTAAAACCGTTGGAATAATTTGTCATTTCTAAACATTATTTTAATAATTTTACACAGCTCATGCCAATGCCTACTAAAAATGATTTGTTAAATCATGCCCATGTATTTACGTCTTTTCCAGGTAATCCAGGTGATGCGTCAAAACCTGGAAGGCCTTTTGACCCTTTCAGTCCGGGGGGTCCAGGTGGGCCTATCTGCCCGGGTTCTCCAGGTTCGCCCTTTAAAATTAAAAACAAAAAAATAAATTAAATGAGGCAACTGTATGACCAATAAAAAGCTGAAAAATTATATTCTTTAAAATAATAACCCAATAAATTGTTACACTTTATATTAAAGATAGCAAAAAAAATTAGTAAAAAAATACTCCTTTTCCAGTATAGACATGTGATTTTTATCAAAACAATTTCAGGCTATCATATATTTACAACATCTAGACCATAATATACCATGTGTTCACTTTTTAATCTCTCTGCAATCTTACCCACAAAATCAGGAACCAAACAGGTTTTTGAGAGAACGGATCATTAATATAGAATGTCTAAATAAAGATGCCCAACGTTTAACAGTTCATGCATTGCGTTTTATATGTATCATATTTAAGTTAGAATTCCACCACTTATTAACAGTCAATGTAAACCTTATATTTTTACTCACACATGAAATGTTACGAATGAGACAATTAAGCCAAAATACTTTTTAAAAATCTTTTGACAGGAAAGAAATATTTTATAATAATATAGTGTACCTGGTAAGTTAGGATAGTTATGTTAGTGTCCGATCCAAGGTTACCAGGTATACCCGGGAAACCAGGTGGTCCACGCTCACCCTAAAAATACATGCATAATTTCCACATGCAATCAGGCTCATTTGAAGAAAAAAACATTCAACATGCAAATTGATACATAGATTTCCCAATAAACAAACCAAAAATGCTGAAATGAGAATATTGACATTAAAGCTGTAGAATATTAGTATGGACAGTAAAAAATGAGAAATCTTCAAAACATGCAAAAAGAAAGCAGAAAAAGGCAAAATTAGACAAAAGAAAATAGATGCATATAAAACATCTGTATAAATGTGATGAACAATGTTACATTGTGTTTCTTGCAGAACAACATACATGCTTTTACAAACATGGTCTTCTGACATAGCTAAATAGCAGATTGATATGTCCTCTGAGCCCAAACAATAGTCGAAGGATTTGCAGATCCCACTTCTGACACCAAAAAAAAATGTTTGAATACACCAATGGTAATGGGGAGGATCTCCAACGTAACAAAGGTCATCAAGCTAGCATGCACTAAAGTGCTAAATGGGAAACTGAGCAAAATCAAAGTGTTTTCATGCTGGTGATAAGCTGACAAACCTTTATTGATATGACTTCATACTCTGTGCCCTTTAAGGGAAAGAAACATAAGAGAGAGTGAGGAAAATAGCATAGGTGGTAAAAGAATAGTCAGATAACTAAGTTCAACAAGTACAACCAATTTTATATTTTAAAGGCCCAAACAGTTTACTTGGAAAAGATAATTAGTTTTTATTTTCAGGATTTCGCTTTAAGAGCTGTATGACACTTTAAGTAGATTATTCTTTGACAGTAAAAAATAAATTTGAAAAAAAAAAATGAGACCAGAAGTGTATGTATTTATTTTATTCTGCAGAAGATCAAAGAAAAAAAATGTCCAAAGGCCTAAAACTTCAAAAAATATAGTTAGAAAAGTTTATCTTTACGATATAAGAAAGAGGATTTTGGATATTGATAGAAAGGGTGTTATTTGTTGCTACCTTTAGTGTTATTATTCTAGTATAGCCCAGAGCACCATCTGTGAGTTTGATGGAGCGTGGTTTGATCTTGTCCTGAAGAGAGGAGGTCAAAGGTCAATACAACAACAACAATACTTTGATATGAAAACAATACCACCACCAGTAGCTGTGATAGAAAAGTACTTAGAGATGACAGACATCCTACAGATGAAGAAAATGTAAAACAGACATTGTCTGGAAACAGATAAATTTGATGAATGAGAAAAGCTTGTGAGGTATTGAGAGCAGATTTTGGTGTTTATCTGGTATTGCAATTCTCCAAGGGTTTTGATGAAACATATGGTAAACTCGACATTAAGAAGCTAGCTTGATACATGTGTACCTGGTTTGTATCATTTCTTACTGTCTGACCTTCTTGGACGGAAACACATCCTTGGACAGATCTCAGTTCAAAGGTAGATTGATTCCACACAATAAAGATAACAACAGACCAAATTCATTTCAATCTCGTCTCCTGAGACCAAGACGCGTGTTTAACATCTGTCATGATACAGTGTGGCCAGTATGATACTGTGAACATAATGTGGGGAAAGGAACGGAGTTCGGCAGTAGACACCACTATCCAAACACAAAGCACTGTTACACAAATTCTTCGTCACTCAGTTTTCTCATTGAATATATCCTACTGCATGATTTTCACACTTATTGATTCAATGACATATTGTGCCACACTCAAGATTAATTCATTTATATGGCAGCATGGTCAGGTTTAGTAAGAGAGGAAACCTGGGAACCCGAACTATCAGCAGATACAACGATTTTCCAAACCAATGGTTTGAAATTGGTATAATCATATAACTAATTTACAATAATCTTTTTAAAATCAGACAAAACAAACAGCATTTAGACATGATAAAAAATTTCCATTCAACATTTAAAGTGGCATGAGCTGCCAAATACAGGGAAAATTTTGTTGAAACAGAATAAGTTATTTATCCACAATGTTTAGCTAAAATACTAAATAAGAGCTTTCAGTTGATAGCAATCTTGGGGATAAATGCTAAGGTAGTTTTTCTAAACAATGAAAACCCTTCAATATACTTTCCAGGTACTTCAAAATTTTTACTTCTCATGCAACTGGAATCAAACAAAAAGTTTCCACTTTTGGCAGTTCATGCCACTTAAAGTTCATTTCCAATATAACAAAGCCACTTCAGTGAACATTAATAGATTGAGCATGTGAATTTCTTTTGAGCATTTTAACACAAATACTTATATTAAGCCACAATATAATAGTAGCCGGAATTTTTGAGGTTCAAATACTAAGAGCATTTTCTTAAGAAAAAAAAATCACATTTTTTCTCTGCAAAAAACAAATCAACTAATGTGTGCATTACTCAAATTATTTTCAGGTAGATTTATTTTTCTTTTGTCTGGTATATCATGCCCTTTCTTAATTCATTTTTCTAAATAAATTTGTTTGACAGGCTTTTAGAAAACATCACTTAGAACCATAAGATCTCCAGTAAGATTCTACCTTTTGTCCTAGATCTCCGTCGAAACCTGGTAATCCAACTTGACCTTTTTGACCCTTTTCTCCAGCGTCTCCCTGAAAATTGACGAAGATTCCATTACCTGGGCAGCTCAAACTCATCAATTACGTCAGCTTTCTGGCGTCGCTTACAGGTAAGTCAATCAGTATAAGTGGATAAAACATCGACACAGGTAACTTTCTTTTCATGTTTCTTTACAGAAGTAGGGGAATTTGTCAATAGAATCTACCTGTGAGACCATTAGTTCAGGTCTCTTTATTTCCCATTATTCTTGTTGTGGAATAAATCATCCCAGAAAGCAATTCATCACCTGTCCATTTTAACTTAAATGGCCAATTTAGGAGTTAAATACCTATGATTTTTTCATTTGTAGATAGCAGTCAGCATGACGGGCAAATTAATGGGAATTGATAATTATCAGATGGTATGTCTCCAATATAACTCAAATGCCTCATTTTCCTTTACTTTCTGTACAGGTGAATTAATGAGATTTAGTAGCAGAGCGTTTACCTTGTCTCCTTTTGGACCAATAGGGCCATGCTCTCCCTGCAAATAAAAACTCATTAATAACAGGTATGTTAGATATAAACAGAGCCAATCCGGCCATGGAATACTTCGTACTTTCCCAAAATGATTATATGATACAGGCGGTAAAGAGCTTGCCCTTTCGCAAAAATGAGGTCATTTTTCTGAAACACATAATAGGTAAATAGAGAATTCTGTCTGAAGTTGAGGACCTTATGGCAAATATTGCCAATTTATAGCATCCGCAATACAGGTGCCGTAGGTTTTACAAAAAATAGTTGAATGGTTACTTATCTTTCCTGATAAGAGTATGTTAATTAAATATCTGAGATTATGATTTATTCCAGACATGACCTTTTAATTCTCAAAATGTCAGTTTCAATTTTGTTTCTCTCAATTTTTTAAAGGTTAAATTTAAAAAGGTTAAACGATTTTAAATTGTCAACGAAGTCATATGATTTGATATAAATGGTATAATAAATGAACTGTCCACTTACTGCATCTCCCTTGGGGCCTTGGAACCCAATTGGACCCTATAATAAAACCCAGTCATGTTATAACTTTACCAAATAGAATAAAAGAAGACTTTAAACAAGGAAAATATGATGTTATCCATTGATAAGATTTTAATAATAATTTTTCACTAAAAACTCAATTAAGTTTAGGGATAAGGTGTTTGACTGATTTTAAGGTTTTATCAACTTAGTATTTTATTAAATTAAAGAAATACAAAGAATTTCCATGTTTAAAATCAAATATAAAATGCAGTTTGTTGGAGAAATTGGGAAGATTCAGTTAAGATTATAGTTGAATATATTGTGCAAGATTCAGTTAATTCAGCAGTAAAATGAATATGCAGTAATACATAGTTAAGCTAGAGCATAAAGCTGTCAAGTTAAGGTTAGGAAACATCACATATCAAAACACAAAAAAAACCTTAAAATTCTCTAGGAGCAGGTGAAATGTACATCTGCAATTTTTTAAGCCCCATGGTGAAGTTTATAAAATACCATATTCTACAACTGGGCACAAAATGAATTAACAAAATTTCAGATTAAAACCCAGGTTGATTTCACTGTCTTCAAAGTATTACTATCTCCAGAAAATTGCTTTCAGTTTCTTGAAACCTAAATTGAATTACAAAGTAAGTTTTGAGGGAAATGTGACTCCCCCAAAACTGGTCTTCAGTTCATGCCATTTTGCTGAGTTACAAAGGTCTTAAAGGGGATGAATTTAGCCTAGGATTATTAAATGGGATACTTTTAATCTGTGTTTGGTATCACCAAGAAGGAACAATCAAAGTGGGGTTTTTTTCTTCTTCTTTAATATATTATTGATCTTAAACTGATACTAAAAATAATCTTGAGTATGGCATTAAACACCAATCAATCCAAAGAAGCAAAAATCAGAAGTTTTTTTTAGTGCTTTTCAGTTTTTCTGATAAACCTAAAGGAATTGCCAATTTTTACAGGGCATGCCACTTTAAAGCAAAAAAACCCTTGACATCAAAATTTCTAAATGAAAAAATCTTTCTAGATAAACAAAACCTTCACAACCATTCTGCTTTACATTCTTGTATTTCATTCTAGAATGTTCTGTGACTGTAAGGTTAATTAGTGCTTCCTCGTTAGACTCTTTCCTTGTTTCCTTCTGGTATGCTAGGGGGCCCATAAAGCATTCCAAGACAACCAGATTCGAAAAAAAGGGCCCTCTGGATATGTCCCTAATGAGTCTCATTCATTGAGAGACCTGAGGCAAATTATGTGTTCAAGAACTGGCACAGGAATACAGCAATCCTTAAATCATAGTGAAACCTCACTTGGCATGGTACAAGTCTATGTTCAAACTCTAACTTAAAAGACTGCAAAACTAGTTATTATTATGCTTGTTAATTGATTGATTGATGTTTTACGCCACACTCAAGATAAGCTTACTTATATGGCAGCGCATTGAGATCTTGTGCCATTCTACAAGATCTTCTACACGAGACACGATATTTCAACGAATGGCAGTAGGATCAATCTCTATTTTAAATTGACGGCAGCGTTGCCAAGTTTAGTGGGTGAGGAAACCCAGGACCTTCCACAAGTGCCAAATGATATGTACTAAGAGACCCCCCCCCCCCCGCCAAAATCATTTTTAGATTTGTACAAAAATAAATAAAAAATATCATTAGAACAACTATTCCCATATATAAATAAAAAAGGGAATCAAAAATAAAATAATTAGTACATAAAAAAGACAGGTAATACATGATTCAGTGCAGTTATTTATCTAGAAATACTTACCAATAGTATTGTCAAGTTTTAGTGTTAGTATCATGCTTTCAGAACTACAAATAAGAATATTAGTTTAGTTTTTTTGTTAATTTAGGAAGAAGAAAACAATTTAAAATGTTGTCTTTCGGCATGCTATTTTTACCAGGCAAAGTAAAAAAGAAAAAACACATTCCAGTTTAGAACAGGCTAAGGCACATTTTAGCAGTTATTAGTAAATAGATAAATGGTTTAATATGCAAAAATAAAATCACTGAGATTATTAGATATATGAAAAGTTCAAAGTGCTTCCAAATTGTCCTCAATAACATGAGATGCCAAATTAAAAATGGTAACAACTGGCCATAAATATGTAACATAAACAAATGCCCCAATCCATAACCCTTTTTTCTCCACACATATACGTGTAAACATGTGAATAAAAGATATTTGCTATATTGACCGGGGATCGTCATTCTAGGGAGGGTTAACTCATGCTTGAATCGCTAATACGGCACACACCGGAAAACCTGGAAACCCCCGATCTCCTTTTTCACCCTGCAACAAGAAAAAGTCAGAAATAACATCATTGGCACATAAAACATGACAAAATACATTCATTCACTACATGTATCTTGTACAAAAATATGTCAAAACCATGCATTATCTTGACAAAAGAGAATGAAACAATTTATCTTAAATAATTGGTTGAATATTAGTGTGTGTGATGCAGCACACATTATTTTATTCTGGTCTAGGCCCTGAGATGAATAGATGGTGATAACAAAAACGCGTAAATCAGGGTATTTGGAATCCTTGAGAGCAATTCAGTGTTTCAGCCGAAAAGAAAAATTTCTTACATAAAAGTGGCAAGAGCTACCAAAATATTGATATTTTGACAACAGAATGTTGAAATTATTGGCTATTTTTCTCAAAATGTATATAATACAGAAGCTTTTTAGTGCTTCTAGTCTCAAAAATGTACGATAAAGTATTGTTTCGAACTAACTTTGGCTTACAATAAATAAATGGTGGTCTTGGTTATTTAAATTTTGTTTACTTTTTAAACACGTTTTCGTACTCTATGGATTTTCCTCATTCCAACGCCAATCATTTAGTTTTTTGATGGCCAAAGCCTCTTACTGTCGTGACGATCGTAAATTATGAAAAAAGTGTGAATTTTGGCAGCTCATGCCACTTTAAATTAATGTTCTTAACCATTTAATGACAATACATAACTGACAATAGCAGGTATAGAGAATTATTGGTATAATTGTTATACAAAAATAAGACACGTTGATTGAATGCCTGCCAATAGGAGACACAATAGAGCACACCCTTACGCCTTTTCTCGAATTTGGAAATATAAGATAAACAAAACTTATATACAAGAATCAATTTTGAGAACTGCCACAAGCAAAAACCTATTATTGTTATCTTTATTTAGACAAGAAAAGTTTAAAATGACCACAGGTTTAACATTTGGATAATATTATGGTGTTCTTTTCTTAATACCAAAATACACTGTCATAAAAAATATATTGGAGGTAAAATAACATATGATACTGAGCAACATATGGATTGAATAAAGGTTGTATGTGTTGAATTATGTTGTGTAAACTTATATGGATAATACAATAGTGCTTGTCGACAAAATGGCAACAAATAAAGTAAGTCCACTTAGAAGCACTTATGAATGTACGGTTTGGTTTCGTCAAAGGTGGAACTCTTTAGAGATACACAATGGACTAATCAACGGGGATGAGTTTGAAATAAACAGACATTCTCCTGGGTTGTTTGTTTGCATAACCCTAGTAGCTCACCCAATCTCAGCAGCCAGTAGCCACACATCCAGATGTACCAGATACCAATGTTTTCTAATGGCCACCTGAAGAACAAGGCTTTATTCTGGTGGTTGGTGTGTATCCAGGAGACATGTTTGTGAAGGCAAGCACCTGATTACCCACACAGGATGTGATAGAGCCCCCCAAATGTGCCAAACTCAATACCTCCCCAGTCTGCAACCACCAACACCTTAATCAGTTCAACCTTACACTCTCCAAAGTCAACACTACCAAAATAATGTTACAGAAAGACCGGTTTCAGGAAAACTAACACAGAAAACAAATTTTCAAGCGTAAGACTAACTAACTTATCTTTCAAACTAACATGACTGGAGAAAAGAAGATAACCTCAACGTAAAAGCGATAAGTGTGAACTTGAAGCAAGATGAAAGCAATTGATAAATCGTCTCAATTGACCAGTAAAGCTAAAGAACGTCACCAATTTGTAAAGTAATCAAATCTTGCAGAGATACTTTTTCCTGGTGGCCAATTCAACACATATCAGTAATCAAATATGAAAATCCTGGGATTTGTTGTTAAAATATTGGTAACCAACATGACAACCATATCTGGTCAATTAGGGGTAACCACAAATTATCATACAATAAGAAATCCAGTCAGTCTAAAGAACAGGAAACATATCACTGATGAAATGCAGACAGTTTCAAAAATCCTTGGAATTTGATAAGAATGTCACCAAATCAACAAGCTTTAATGCATTATCATTTATCAGCGCTTCGTGTTCGTAGTTGCAATGTTCCTCACTTGAAATTGAACACCTGATTGGTTGGTTTGAACCCCTAATTCCAGTATGCCAAATTTATCGAAAGTTTGTAGAATCCAGGCTATACAATTGATTGAATGATGTTTTGTACCATAGGTTGCGCTCACGAAAGGCTTTAGCGGGAGAGGAAAAAGTTATCTAGGCAACCATTCATTCAACATGCAGTTTTATATCATCAAGTGAAAACATGAATTTTACATGACGCACTGTTGGTTTTTTTTTTCAATGCTCTACCCAGTCATCTATAAAGACTCTCATAAATATTGGAACATAATAAAAAATATGTATTAATCCAACAGATACGGAGGTTGGAAGAAGGTGGGGAAATTTTCCGTCAGTCTGGTTTCACACCAACTCATCCAGACTAAACATTGATGGTATATTCTGACAAGACTATGCATTACTATGTTGATTCTGGCAATGGTTTCCTCTTTTATCACCTTCACTCAATATTATAATACTGACGTTAGTTATTGACTTATTCATATATTTATGAAAGTTTTACTTTCAGAAAGGCTATAAACCAAAGCCAAACTTTGTACTGTTTTAGTTACAATGTAGGTTTATAGTTAAGTGCCAGATTCTTTATTTTGGGATTGCTTTGTGAGTTACTCTCTGTCTGAATCACATGGAGATCTCTGTCACAGTTAAACAACATTGAAACAATTTGTAGTAGAGGGCTAGGCTTAAACCATAAACTGAAACAAGCCATTTCTGATGCACTGAACAACACTATGTCTTCAAAGAAAGAAGAAAAAACTCTACAAACTAAATATTTTCATTCACTTCCTCCTGACGTGAACTTGAAATATTGAGATACACACTTATACATGTAACTTTAGATAGAAACATACTTAGGGGATGTCCCAAAAATAATTGCTGAGAAAGGGTATGTAACCTAAGATAGCTTTATAATACAGGCTCAGGGCTATAACCAATATTTAACTTACTGAAGGGCCAGGTGGTCCTCTTATTCCTTGTGATAGTAAATTGCTAATATCCCCTGATTCTCCCTGAAACAAAACCAACAAATATGATTTGAATATTTGGGGTAAAACTCAACATAATTTCTTAACAGTTTTGCCCACAATATTAACAGCAATACTAAATGACATTCTTTAGATACATAGGCACATAGTAACAATATTTTGGAATCTACTTTTTTGTAGTAAAATGGAGAATATCCTCTATCGTTTATGGTCATTGTGTATCCCGATCATGTTCCAATATTCTTTATTACTTTTTAGAAAAAAATAAAGTATAAATGTCACGTTTTTTTCTGAACACTAATCTACCCTTTGATCTACTTCTTGTAAAAATGATAATTCACTTTTGTAAACATCAAAATGTATAAGAATATAAAATCTTAGAATTACAATGCAAAAGTAAAAATGAGAATGACATACCTTTTCTCCTTTTTTACCATGTATTCCCTGAAGACAGAAGGAAAATTTGTATGAATATGTAAGAAGATATATCACTGAAATAGTGGGGATTTGTTAAACTACAAACTGAATCAAGCCATGGCTGGACTCTAGAGTAAAAACTTGTTTCAGCAAAGATTGCCAAAAAAATAAATTTTGGAAGAAAAAAAAAACAACAACAAACAAAGAACAATATTATCCACAAGTTCAGAAAATCTAATCACATGCAATTGTTAAATCTACGACTAGGAGGAATGACCCAGTTTTATTTAAACTAGGATGTATATATAGCAGACAGAATCAAATGCTTAAGTGAACACTTCAGATGAAATGGTTTTTCATTTTAAAGACAATAATCATCTTGTTCTTTAAAAGGTTTTGATTTTCTTAGGGAATGGTAAAGAATAACATGTGATCTTAATACACCAATCAGTGAATCATTCCACATATGCAAATGTTTCTGTGAAATCAACCTTTTTGACCTCTGAGAATTAGCAATCATAGCGTGACTGTCTTTCAGGTGAGGCAAAAGACATTATCAAAACCAGGTGAAAAAAAAATATCTTTAAAATTAAGAAAAATATATTTCTGCTGAAGTGTTCACTTTTACCAATAACTTTCATTTTTAACACCAGCTTACAGCTTACCAGTATATCAGAAATTTTAAAGGCCTGTTTATATACTCTTTGTGTCAGTGTGTCTGTAATATGCGTTTTAAGGGAGTGAAGTCAACAACAAGGAAAATGGTTGTACCCACAATAACTTGTTTTTAGAATGATGGTATCTATTCTGCCCAAATGCAGTCTTCAAACACTAACTACGTAGTTATCAAACAGATTATTGTTTTAGTTCTGATTAAAATTGTGGTTATCGTTACAAACTGCCATTCAAATGCAATTCCAGAATCGACATTGAAAAGCCTATCAAAAGATACTTGGTTGGCAGAAAAATAAAAAGTATGCCCAAGGGTTCTTGTAAGCCACTTTTTGTTGGAGTGAATATATTCATCCTTGACTGTATCTACTTGTATGTCTTAGTGAGAGACACCTGTAATGGCATATCTCTTCCACTATGCTATCACATCCTTCAACACTTCTATTTGAGACCACTTTATCTTACTGTAGATCTCTATCAACATCATTAAACCAATCAACTAGGGCCTTGTAAAGAGTTCAGGATAACCAATGTAAGCAGGTATTTGAGTGGTCAATTAGCTCAAGTTGCCCTGACAGCAGACTGTCTGATTCAAACTGGCACCTTCAGTCTATTGGGACTGATGATAGGCCATGGTCAGATATCCAACTGATTAACTCTAACATTTACTTCCATGTTGGATTGTATCATTGAGGAATAAAAGTGATAAGCTCTATCCAGGCAATATTAAATATCATTTCTCCAATACTTATCATTTCAACAGATTCCGGTGCCCATTACCCTTGTGAAGTCAATTTCATCCCTTTCTATAAAGTCAATACACTGTAAATTTAAATGAGTTGTCCTATGTGTTTTGGCTTCAAAGCGTATTATCTAATTTATTAGTTTACAGACAATTTTTCATAATTCCAGAAAAAAGGAAAATTCACTTATCTGCATTTAAGTACACTTACATCCGACTGTGTAATGAAGACAAAATGTCTCTTTTGATATCACATGTGAGATGAGAGAATTGCAAAAGGAAGCTAGTTCAGAAAATGTCTTTGGAAAACAAGATTATTTGACATTCTGATTTGGCAAATTATTATTTTTTATTGATTTATGTACTGTTCTAACTATTTTCAGTCCTACATATCTTAAAAGATTAAGTCACCAATATATTGCAGATTGTTAATTTATTGTGTGGTATATTAAAGCCCAGTTATTAAACCATGATCCATTTTCTGATAGTGATAATAATCAGACACATGTTCTCATCTACCATCAGGAAGGGGGAAACACTATAGTTGTCTTTTGTTCAACAGGGAAAGTTATTTTAACAAATATATTTCTAAATCCCTTACAAATGTATCAAACTATGGTGCTATTTTGAATCGTTTAGATCTTTACCTCCGAAATGTAAATTGTAACCTTTCGTACAGGTATTCATATCATTTAAGCTCAGTTCAAAAAAAAAGTTTTACAAAAATATTTAAAGTTTATTCAGTACTTTTTTTTTCTATAAGAAGCTTATTTATTTAGTCTTCCGGGTGTTAAGTTGTCAAGACACCACTCAAGTGAAGAGAGCGAACAGCTTGTGATAAAAATGAAAAATATGGCTTGGGTTATAGGGTATCATTTCCCGTGATATGGCACAGTTTCCGGTGTCATAACCTTGGCGTGTGGACCATGTAGTAGGCAGCAGAACGAAGAGCTGTTGTTTTACAAGACTGTTATACCCTCACTATGATATGACCCTGGAGTATCACTGAAGTCCCCCACCATCCCTAGGGTCCCATATCCCCTGCTGTCAAGTAGTGCGAACACATTGTATCCTTCTTGTACAACACCAACTTCAAGTTAACATTTTGTAACCATCATTGAGGTTTTCTACCTTATATGACGTACCCTCTCACTTTGGCTAATGCTTGATCGACTGTAATAGTGTTTAACGCCACACCCAACATCATTTCAATTAGAAATAGATTAGTTAGGAGAGGTTTATTGGGATAAACCAAGCCTATTCAGAACGAAAACCTCTACTGCTACTGTGTCCTCTTGCACAAAGTGTTTTAAAGGATTTATGAACGACCTTGGGCAATATTTCCTTATTTGAGTTTTCATTCGTACAAATGGGCGTGCCAATAAGCTTAAACAACCAACCAGCCCTATTTGTGTTAAGTATGTTTTAGAACATGTGCTTTACAAGTCTGCCCCAAAAGAATAGAAAATTTCTGGCGCAACAAATACAGAATACAATGCCCTGTTTACCACTTTATGATACAAACATGTTTAGGCCACGTTAAAATAATTGTTCATAAATCCTTTAATCAACAGTTGTTCTCAGCGTATTTCTTCAAGATTTGACTTTAGAGCACGCAATTAAACTTCCTATAATGAATAGTTACCCTGAAAGTCATCATGTTACAGTAAGAGCGCTTGTGCTAGTGCTCCAAGGTAGGTAACCATCCCACATAACTCAAATCGAGAGAAGAATCATTTTACCCATGGAAGTGACCTTAACATACCCCAGTCCTGTGTCACACTTTTTCGTTAAATTACGGTAATACCTGAGTTAATTAGAGGACTATGCACGTTGCTAAATCCTCAATAACAAAAAGGTTCTAAATGAGATTTAAACTTTCAACACATCTCAGTCCAGGGAGATGATTGACCAGCAGTTAATCCTTGAATGTTTCACAAGCTCTCTCTTGAATTAAGATGAGAATTTGCACTCTTCTACTTTTTTCCAGCACTTGAATTAACTCAGACATTACCGTATTATTAAATATGACGGAACGTTCTGGGCTTTTGTCTGGAATAGACCTATCCTAAAACCTTCCCCATATGTCTTGCTAGTTAATTAAGCTATATATGTATATCTCTGTTTCCTGCTACTGAAACATGTTTCATAACGTCTTGGTTGATAATACATGTATGGTTCTGTCTGAGGTTTTATATCAAATTAAAAACACACCAATACAGTTTAAAGAAAAACGTGAAAAAACAGCTATCCTGCATGTACATTTTAAAAAAAAAATCAGGAAATTCTGAACAGGAATAACTATCAATTTTTGGAATTCTCCAAAACAAATTTTTTTTTTAATCAATTAATGTTAACCACAACCTTTACTATAAAATTATAATTCATGCATAGTTGAAATAATAACATATCTGGATAGAGCAAGGCTATCAAATTATTACCAAACACATGCTACTGATATTGAAAACAATAATAAAACAAACACAGAGCTAAAAAAATTAACAGGGTGACAACTTTTTTAACAATGGGGGTTGTTTGGAAGAATAACCTGTACACTTGTCAATGAATAAAATGCTTTTTGAAAAGCCTAACAATGGGCATCCAATGCCACACAAGTCGGCCCCAAAAATCCATACAATTTCATGACCGTTTTACATGATTTGCATCATAGGTTGCAGTGTTTTTCCTTTGATAGACGACATTTAAAACACATGATGCAGTCCTCTGCTAAGGCACTTGGCTTCCCTCTCCAAATATTTTTCATAATCTTCAGAAAAAAATCTTGATTACAGTGTAAAAGACCAAACAATCAATCAACCTCAAAACAGGATATAGTATTGATAGAGGCCGCGGTGATAAATGGTAGTTTTGAGCCTTATTCTGAACAAGTGATCCACCAAATATGGGTCTTAAATTTAACTCAGCCCTGTGAAAATATCTCCCCTTTTAAGAATTATCATAAGGTAGGCAGTTTTTGTAGCAATTCCATGACAACATTGCTAAAAACCGAGATCTACGCTCATATGGACCCCGCCTCCAACTTCCTCAGGTAATTGTCTACAGCCCAACATTGTATTTCTATAGATGCCTTGTACTTCATGGTACGTTAAACTTATTTGTACAACAGCAGAATTTAGGGGACGACTTTGAGGAACAATTTAAGAAACAAACAAAAAAATTTAGAAGAAGAACTTACCGGTTTGCCTGGCCATCCTGGTGGACCAATGTCACCCTAGTGATCAAACAAGCACATCAATGCAAATTTCCAAAATAAAAAAATTACAGGTATAAACAACCATGTCTTTGGAAGCACTTTATCAACTCTTGGTTTTGTTGTCACAAGCAATAGAAATTGCTAAGAGAAAAATAAATCAAGTTAATATGTGGAATCTGTTGACTATATTCTATATGAAGGCTACATGCATGCAGCTATGAAGCCATTTTAGTTCTTGAGATTGCATATTAAAGCCAATATGAATGATAACGTGTTAAACATAATGATGAGAATGATTGCCAATGGTTAGAGTGCAAAAGCTGTGTGCAGTATAACTCTTTAAAACTTAAAAAAATCAACAGTTACATGTATATCAATGACAAAATTTTAAAAAAACTTTATGTCCATAAAATTGTTTCAAATGAAAGAAGACAGTTTTTTTCTTAAAGTCAGGATTAGATGCAAAGAAGAACATTTTGGGATCCATCATTATTGATAAAAACAAAATCTTTTTTTTCAAACACATTGTCCTAAAGGAGAATTTCATTTCGCAGGTGATGAAAATTTAACAAAATACAGAAATTTGATGTCAATATCATTATCATCCGCTCATAGGTGGGTCCACTGATAGGCCCAACTTGTTTGTTTAAATGTAAACTTAGTTATGATCAGTAGTTGGAAAAATAAATTTGAGATAATGGTATATATAAAAGGATGAATGAAAAATGTGTTTGTTAATTAAAGAAGCATTGATTGGTGAGGCACACACACACATTGTGAAGTACTACAGTGAGTGATTGAACTCCGTGAAGATGTTATAAGTGTAATAAGTTAATGTGAAGGGTTAATTAAACATGTGAAAATAGTACCGGAAATCCAGCAAGTCCACTCTGACCCTGAAACGATACACAAAAAACACAACCTTGGCTGCAACAACTGAAAATGGCCCAAACCAAAGATGAAAGGCAGCGATATTGGACATTTCTGTTAGTGGAATGTGTCAGCTTTCAATGTGTGTAAAGTATACACAAATCAAGCATGGTGACTTTCAGATGTTGGAAATATAGTATACAATGTACAAGTGTATCAAAGAGCCACTTTGGAACCGCTTTGCCCAATATGTAAAATCTTTTGAAAATTGGTTCAAGCAGCTGACAATAGCAGTGCTGGAACTTTGCACTTGCCATCATGCATTTTGGAAGTAATTTGGCCTGCAGGCAAGCAAGACCTGAAAAGTGCTTGCCTTGCTTAGGGAGTAAATTTTGGAGCAAGTTTAGCATTGATTTAAATGGTTTGATATTACTTGAATAAATGAAGTAATGGGGCCTTTGGTTGGTCCAAACAAACAAAAAGTCTCATCGTTTGCTTAAAATCATTTATGATAAATCTGGGCTAACATATCTTGGCAAGGGCAACCAGTTTTGCCATTCAACTTGACCTGATGGCAACCGCTTTAAAAAGTTAAGTTCCAGCACTGGTGAAGACAGATGATTGGTGGCTTTAGGATTCCTTTCATTCTTTGTAATGTTTGTGCACAAAAAAAATTTGTCTCTTCATACATGAACCCATTCATGCATTCAAAGTTTTCTTCTTGTAAGAATTAATTGTTCCATTGCATGATTCCTTAAGGGATTCGTGTACATGTAAATAGTTGCTCATAAGTTCTGATTTCCTCCTAGGTAAACCAACCACCCCAGTAAATGTGTTTAAATCAAAGCAAAAATACATTTACAGCAGTAGGTCTTAAGATGCCTCCAAAAGACAGAAAATAGCTTTTCATTTTTAGGCATTTCTGGTTATCGATCTAGTAACCAATTTGTAATGAAATTGAAAGGTTTGGTAGATCATTGAGAGGGTTGGTTGGTTGTTTTAGCTTATTGCCACAATCATTCATACAAATGATGTACGCCATTTCAATGAGAGGCTTCAGTTAATTTAACACATTCACTACAGAAAACCTGCAGATTTATTCAATTCTAAGCCGATATTCTATTATAAATATATATCTCTTTTATTGAAATTTTGATCAAAATACATTTAAAACCCTTAACTCTCAAAGCAGAAAGGGACAATAAGCCCTTGTTAGTGAGAATTCCATTTGGGCTTTCTGTAAAAGGTCAGTTAGTTCAATGTGGGAACTGTACCATTATCTTTCCAAAATGAAATTGCATTACCGCAACTATTGAATATACATTTAATGAATTCCTAGCAATTTCGTAAAAAAAATGAATTTGACATTAAAACATCATGATAATTAGATTGATTTAATTCAATCAAGTGCAATATTGAAATTATTACATTGTTGAGCATGGCAAGAAAGTATGCAAAACATTTGGATTGGCACACATGTAGATCTGGTATAGCTAGCTGTAGATGTACGCTGCCAGTAAGTGTGGATTGATCTTGATAAAACAATGAGAGATGATGGCATTTAGCTATCAGAAAGGTGCCACTAAAGACAGGCGCTGAAGATCAACGTATGATAAGTGGATGCAGTCAGCATTTAATTCTTAGACAGTATAACCAAACAGCCGAAACTGCACGATCGCACTCAGTTGTATAGCTGTAAATAGTCTTGAAATTCCAAGAGGCGTCAAAATAATCTACTGCTGATCAAACAGCAGTCAAAATGGCTTGGAGATTTCGGTTAATACCAATCAAGTCATTGGTCAAAACAATAGTCAATGTTACACAGACCAAAGGAAGTTAGCAATTGAATGGAACTATTATAGTGTTGGTTATTTGCCCTTTTTCAATATATTTTTAAAATAACATACCTGTTAATGTTGAAAATACATAAATTAAAAGCACAACTGTATCTGTATATCTAACGTATTTTATCTTTATGTATGGTAAAATATTGTGTAGACTAACACACACTCCTAAATTTAGCTTTGCCTGTTGAAATGTTTAGCAACCAGCAGCATCTTCATTTGTATATCTCTCTTTACACTTACTACAAGGATTGGAAGCACATTGCCAAGGGTGCAATTTCAGGCTATAAACATATCAAGTCAGAGTAAATTTACCTTTTTCTAATTACCCATTTAAATCGAGCACTTCAGAACGAGAATTGTGTAAATTGATGTTTGTATCTGGTACTTTTTACCTCATGTCAAAACACTGACATTTAAAGAAGATGCATCTCATTTCTCAACTTTCTTGCTTTAATTTACTGATTAAAGATGATCCCAGCACTAATATCCTGAACTAAAGCCTGTAAAGTTATGTAATGTTTCTTTCAAGTTTTATTATACTTGTTCTGAATTAATTACAGGTGACAGTTTGTATAACCTTCCAAGAATCGAACCATATGAAAGGGACTTCAAAAGAACTGTATTTTTATTCTTTCAAAAATTGCATCCGTATTCCCACAAGTAGAAACCCAGCTATAGTTGCCAATGGAAACATTATGGAAATTGTGATTGATCGCACTTTGTCGTGGGATTGCGATAACCCCACATAACAAAAAGAAATGTGTGTGATTTTCAAAGCTATTAAGGCAACTAAATTTAAAATCATAAAACCTCTAATAATAACATTTGTGTCCTACAAATATTTTTGGTCCAGATTGTCAGGAGGAAATGTTTCATTCTGTCTTTCATCTGCCATTTGTTGTCTGCCATTTGGCAGCCATGTGTGCCATAACCACTCCATATTGTTTACGACTAAGTAACACAGGAGTTTCCCCATTCTCACATCACACTGTAACATTTACACATTTACACTGACCCTCATGAAATACAATCTACACTGATGACGGACTTGTTTTATTAGCATTCTTTGAGTAACTCATTTGAGAGAGCTAAGATCAAATTAACATTTTTAGATTTCGCATTTTTTTAACATGGTGACTTTTTGACAAAACCGAAAGCCAACAGCTTATATACCAAGCAGAGATTCAACCTACATGATTGACCATTGCTTTTAAATATGTGCCAATCTTCCCTTTAGAAATTCAATTTATTTCAAACAATAGCATTTAATTTTTGTTCTTCAGCAGGGAGTAAATTTTTAATTTTGTCACATTTTGGGGGAGTTGACCACCAAAACTTTAGGGTGTTTTCACAAGATGTTAATTCTTTAAAACTTTATTTTTACTAACCAAAATAATTCATAAGTGTAGATGAGTACCCCACATGTAGAGCCTCACTGATTATATCACGTGTGCACAACCCTACTTTCAATATATTCTTCCATCCACCATGGCTGAGTCAAGACTTACTTTAATAACCCACTAAACAACATGGTGTCAGAACCGGGATACAGCTTCGTCTTCTCAGCAAATTGAACTTACTTTTAACAGCGGTAAATATGAACTCTCTATTTCTACCCTCGTAAGTGTTTTCAAAGAACCGTATTCGAATCGCACAACGTCAACGATTCAACTTCAAGGTCACCGTCAAAAACAACTCCTCGGACATTTTCAAACTTCGTTACAATAGTACATTGGAACATAAACTCTCATAAATATGTCAGACTCATCATTCTGCAAGCCTGGTCCAATATTATTTACTGGCAATGTCTCTGAAAATTGGCGTAAATTTGAACAAGAATATGACATTTTCATAGCAGCAGCACATAGTGAGAAACCCGAGAAAACTAGAGCCTACATACTGCTTAACCTCGCCGGTAGTGAAGCTATCGAACGTGAAAGATCATTTGTTTATGGTGAAAATGAATCTCGTGAAAATGTATCCGTCCTCAAAGCCAAATTTAAGTCCATATGTTGTCCCCAAACTAACATTACCATAGAACGTCATGAATTCGGTATCTGTTCTCAAAAGCCTGATCAATCTATTCAATCATATGTTGGTGAATTACGGATTAAAGCTAGTACATGTCGGTATGGTTCAATGACTGATGAATTTATTAGGGATAGACTTGTTATTGGTATCCACAATGAGAGTGTACGAAGACTTTTATTGAAAGAAGCTGACCTTTCTCTTCAAAAAGCTATTGACATTTGTCAAATAAATGAACTGTCTGATCAAAGAATTCACGATCTCAACAGAAGTGCTACCTCAAACAATGAAGTACACGCTTTAAGGCCAAGGCAAACTTCAAACCAACAACATTACAACAATGTATACAAAAATCCTCAGCAAAATAAAAGACACTTTCAGCCTAAACCGAAACATTGTTCACCACCAACTCAACATTGTAACAATTGTGGAACATATCATTCAAAACAAAGACAAAAATGCCCTGCATATGGTACTGAGTGCACATACTGTCAAAAAAGAAATCATCTAGAATCTGTTTGTCGTTCAAAAATTAGAGCCTACAGCCAACACTCTAAACGTAACAAACATCCTATACATGAACTAGATGAACATTCTTCCCAATCTACTTATCAAATTGATTCAGTTGATGAAGAAATTCAAGTTGGAATCAACCCAGATGAAATATATGCACATTTCACAGTTAATGGAAAACATTTAAAACTGAAAGTTGATACAGGTGCCAGATGCAACGTACTACCTCTTTCTGTTCTTAACTCTTTCGCTACCGCAAGCCGTACTGTGCGGCTCTCGGTTTTCACATCTCAGACGGCAAGCCGTACACTGCGGCGATCAGCCAACCTTAAGTAAACATGACTGTGATTGGTTATTTTCCTATCAAATACTTGATTTTGACCAATGACTGTATTTTTAACGTAACGACTTGTGGTATGAACACTGTCAGCTTCAGGGAATTCCCAATGACGTAGTATTTACTAAAAGTAGACATTCCGACGTGTTTTTTCTTTCGGACATGGACGAGGGTGTCAACCCTGGGCCGTCACGGACAATAGGCCACCGTATTGCGGCTCAACATGCGGCAGATCTTATTTCCCAGTGGGCTTTTAGTGACAATGAAAAGGTTATCGACACATTTGTACCTTCTGATAAATAAAGTCGCAGTGATAGCGGTAATGATAGCACGGATAACGTAATGACAACAACAACAACAAACAATACATGTGGAGGTGGGCGTTGCAGTTTCAGACATTACGCGTCCCTGACTTGTTCACCAAACAACTGTTTTTTCTCAACTCTGGAGGTTATTTTTATACTTTGTTATATTGGAACTATGTCACATACTCATTATCTTCCTCTAAATCTGACAACCAGTGAAAAATCTATGTTTTTTTCCTAGTGTTGAACTGAAATTGAGAATTGAATTTTGCGAATTTTTAACATTCTTCCATTTCTACCAATATGCAAATTAGGAAATAAAAAAGCCAATTTACATTTGAGACAAAATGTTTGTTTAATTTTCTTAGAAATACATCTAGGATTATGAAAATATATACTTTGCCATATAAATTGTGAATAGGTCGGATTCACAAGGCGTTTATGTAGTTTGATGTCGCAATATAAAAATTTACCAAAAGTGTGCCTGGGCCAACCATGTAAATTGCTCCGGTAGTGAAAGAGTTAACACTCTAGCCACAAAGGAAGAAATTGTAAACAAACATCCAGTAACATTAGTTGGTTATTCGGGTACAATTATGCAAACATTAGGTCAAGTCAAACTCAACTGCCTATACAAAAATCAGAACTACATATTGTCTTTTCACGTAATTGACAACAACACTTCTAAACCGATTATTGGTTTACAAGATTGTCTAAATCTGAAACTCATATCACTTAATGACATTCATGAGCTGAAAACAACCATTATTGAAAAACCGATGGCAACAAAACCAAACATCACTCAACCAATCACACTCGAGTTCATAAAACAGGAGTACAGTGATTTATTTGATGGTAACTTGGGCAGACTCCCAGTTGTATATCACATGAAAGTTGACCAATCACACACCCCTGTAGTTCGTCCCCCACGTCGTCTACCAGTAGCTTACTATGACAAAGTACAAGCTGAACTTAAAAGAATGACAGATATGGATGTCATCACACCTGTACATGAACCATCAGAATGGATCTCCTCCATGGTTGCAACTACCAAAAAGAACTCTGATGAAATACGTATTTGCATCGATCCTAAAGATCTCAACCAAGCCATACTTCGTCAACACTACCCATTACGTACAATAGAAGAAGTGATTTCCAGAATGCCAAATGCTAAATTTTTCACTAAACTGGACGCTTCTAGTGGTTTTTGGCAAATACCTCTGGATAAGGAATCTTCGATGAAAACTACATTTAACACACCATTTGGTCGCTTCCGTTTTCTTCGACTGCCTTACGGATTAACAACAGGAAGTGAAATTTTTCAAAAAGCTATGGATTATTTATTTAGTGGTTATCCTTGTGAAATAATCATCGATGACATTCTCGTCACTGGTTCCACAGAACGTGAACATGATGAAAACTTAATAAAAATCCTAAACAGAGCTCGAGAAATAGGCTTACAACTCAAGTTACAAAAACTTGATTTAAAGTCTAACAACACTACTTATGTTGGTCACCTCCTTACAAACAACGGTCTACAACCTGATCCAGAAAAGCTTCGTGCTATTATTGACATGCCAAAACCGGATGATGTTAAAAGCCTACACAGATTTCTTGGAATGGTAAATTATCTCTCCAAATTTATTCCCAATCTAAGCCAAACAGCATCCCCCCTCCGAGAACTTCTACATAAAGATGTAATATGGACTTGGAACTCAACTCATCAAACAGCATGGGAAAATCTAAAACATATGATATGTAACCCCCCAGCTTTACAGTACTTTGATGTAAAAAAGCCTGTCACCTTAACTTGTGATGCTTCCCAAAAAGGTATAGGAGCTGCAATTCTCCAAGATGAGAAACCAGTTGCTTATGGATCACGTGCCATGACTAAAACTCAACAAGCCTATGCACAAATTGAAAAAGAGTTACTTTCAATTGTCTTCGCTTGTTCCAAATTCCACCAGTATATCTATGGAAAATCTGTTGTGGTTGAAACCGATCACAAGCCCTTAGAAACCTTATTCAAGAAACCATTGCTGTCACTCCCTATGCGTCTCCAAAGGATGATGTTACAACTTCAACGTTACAGTTTGAACGTTATTTACAAGAAAGGGACTGACTTAATTATTGCTGACACACTTTCCAGAGCATTTCTTAATGAAACTCCCCCGGAATCGGATGATATTGATGTGGAAGTACTCTCGCTAATGCCGATATCACCAAAGAGACTTGATGAACTTAAAAGTGAAACAATCAAAGATCCAGTGTTAGTACAACTAACCAAAACCATTCTTACTGGTTGGCCTACTTACATATCAGACTTACCTCAAGAAATTCGTCCCTACTTTTCATTTCGTGATCATTTAACAGTAGTAGACAATGTAGTGCTAAAGTCTGACAAAGTTGTCGTTCCCAAATCTCTTCAACGTGAATACTCCCGTCAGTTACACAAAGCTCATATGGGAATTGAATCTACAAAAAAGCTTGCCCGTGAATCGTTTTACTGGCCCAACATGACTGAAGATCTCGAACAAGTCGTCTCAGCCTGTGCCCCTTGTAATAGTTACAAACCACACAATCAGAAAGAACCACTTACAATGCATACAGTACCTGATAGACCCTGGTCAATTGTGGCAACTGATCTTTTCCAATGGAACTCATTAATGTATCTTGTAACAGTTGATTCTTACTCTGGATGGTTTGAACTAAACTACTTGCCAGACACACACTCATCAACAGTCATTAAGAAACTCAAGTCACATTTTGCTAGATATGGAGTACCTGATGAACTTTACTCTGATAATGGTCCACAGTTCTCCAGTGCAGAATTCAAGAACTTTTCAGAACAGTGGAACTTTCATCATATTACCAGCAGTCCAAAATATCCACAAAGCAATGGACTAGTGGAAAAATCAGTAAGTACAGCAAAATCAATCTTAGAAAAATGTAAACGTGATGGATCTGACCCATACATTGGACTATTAAACTTTCGTAACACACCTCGTGACTCAACTCTTGGTTCTCCCTCACAGCGTCTGATGTCAAGAAGAACAAAATTAGCCCTTCCTGTGAGTACAAAATCACTAAAACCAAATGTTTTAAGTGAAAGAGTTATAAAGAAACATCTTACCAAGAAACGTCATCAACAAAAGAAGTATTATGATAAGTCATCTAAAACATTACCTCAAGTGAAACCAGGTGATGTGGTTCGACTTCAAACTGACTCAGGACATAATCAACTTGGAACTGTTCAAAAACCAATGCCCCAACCTCGATCCTTTCTTATCAAAACTCAAGGTAAAAATCTGAGAAGGAATCGTAGGCACTTTATCAAAGTTTGTGAACCTCCCCCTACTGATTACATACCAGAAGCCGTGTTACCTAATAATGAACCCTGTGTTAACAACAATGCTATTATTCAAAACAGGAGAAATGTGATCAATCAAGAAACTCTCAATCAACCAATCATAACTCGTTCAGGAAGAATCTCCAAACCTAACCCAAAATATAATGATTACTTAAAGTAAACTAAGAATTTGTAAAAGATTTGTTATAGAAAATTATTTTTACTTAATCATCATAACAGTGCCTGTTCTAATTGATATGATTCATATTATTCTCATTTTGTCTATCGGATTAATGTGTTCTTCTCAAATGACTATTTCAAGATCATTTATGCATATGCTTGACACGTTTTGAACTCTTTTACTTTTGTTGAACTTTTTAAGTGTTTAACTTTTAAACTGAACTTATATTCATGCTACGACATTAGCTATGTCTTTAAACAAATTCATTATCCTATTTGTTAACTTTCCAGTTAGTTGTTTATAATGCATGTTCTTTACTTGTATTTACTTGCTGCATACTTATAATCAGTTAACATTGTATAACAAATATTCTAAGAAAGGGAGATGTAGATGAGTACCCCACATGTAGAGCCTCACTGATTATATCACGTGTGCACAACCCTACTTTCAATATATTCTTCCATCCACCATGGCTGAGTCAAGACTTACTTTAATAACCCACTAAACAACAATAAGTATCATTAAAACATGTAATGAAAGTTTAAAAAGAAATATGAATTTCAATGCATATTGTGAAAGTTCATTATATGAGTGTGCATACAGAGCAATGTAACGATGCCGAGATGTGTGCAAAGATATGCTGCCATTCTGTGAAATCCAACCAAAGCAAAATTTACTTGATTTAATTATCATGCATAATCAGAATTTAATAAAATGTAAAGGTGTAATTATCAGAAAACATAAATATTTTCCTTTATCTATGGTATATATACATGTAACACAGGTGTGCTACATTATGTAAAAGTTGTAACAGGTATGTTTTAGAAGATCAAAGAAACACATCAAAGAAAACTTTAGTTAAATCATTTCCCTTTCCTTTAAAAGGGTCAATTTATAAAAAATCAAAAAAAATTTATTATAAGCCCAAATTTTAGCATCTTTGAAACAGAAAAATTGACTTTTTGATTTCAGAGTTTATATTTATGATTTGTGATTTTTTTCTTCTCAAAATGGATATATATAATGTACCAATTGTTGAATTAAGTTTACAAGGATATGAATTGTTTCTTACCATTGGGCCTCGATCCCCTTTCTTTCCTGGTGGGCCGCTTGCTCCCGGGGGACCTGAAATAGGAATCAAAACAAAAAATTCAATAACAGATTTATGATTTATGTTTTACGCAGCACTCAAGATTATTTCATTTGTATGGCGGCATTGCCAGGTTTAGTGGGGGAGGCAGGAAACCGAGCTCATTGCCTGTCAAAAAATTTTTTTCAATTTTTATTCGGATGCATCGATGGAAGGTCTGTGTAGGACAGAGGACATTTTTTTTTATCAAATAATTGATGCAAAATATATAAACTGACATTGGAGTCCATAAATGGGATACAAATATGTGTGACATACATGTAGATACATGTATTCAGCTATATGGTGAATTATAGAGTTTTGGCAGAATTTACTCCAACATAAATGTCAACTGAAGTGCAATAAGATATTGAATCTGATTAAGTACCTTCTTTCCAAAAGTAATACACTATCAGAAAATATTTGGAAATTTAAATGAATAAAAAATTGTTGTAATAAACTAAAACCCATGATATTCTATAAGGTTGAAGACCGACAGGAGTTTCGCATTAATTAGTAGGACTTTTTGGAACACTTTGCAATATAATGACAATGTTTGCGTATCTTCAGCTATGACAAGAATATCAGTAAACTGAGATTGAACGCAATAGAATCATGAGCAAAAAAAAGGTGAAAATATGGGTTTCCTCAGAAATACCTAGTTAGAAGACAGTCACAGGTACAGTAAGATAGTATAGGCTGTACTAAGCAGGTCAGAATTGAACATAAAAAGAGAATAGAACTTTAATATGGGATGTAGATAAAAGAGGCTTTCAGGGAAAAGAGAGCATGTTCTCGACTAGATCAAAGAAATAAGTTGGTGGTCTGGGTACAGTACTGTAGCCAGACAAACTAATTGTTATTAGAGCTGTGTTGTAAGTTAGGTCTATGTGGAAGTCAAGTTAAATTGCCTAATTTCAGTTAGGTCTGACATGTTGATCCAGGTGAAATGGTTAGTAAAAATAGACTTGTCCACCCTGTACGTCTTTCTACACATGTTTCACACATCTACATTGATAGCAAGCTTAAATCTTCTTTCACTCGCTCACACATCTACAGACAATCAGAGACAAATCACAGCAAATATACTCTGTCTACACGTCACTAAAACACTCTCACATTAATTGACTTAAAACTTTTCATCTGTGCCTATCTGACAGACCCAAAAACAAGATTGTTGTAAATTAAAACAATTGTCCATTAGATGGTGAGGGCCGTCATGATTTCTAGATGCTAATATTTATGATAGTGTTAAAATTCCACAAAGACATTGATGGACACAGGTGGGCTCAGGTACAAATTCCTCAACAAGACGACAAATCTGGACAACAATAGATGACATGACAGCCACAGGTATAAAAACATTCAGACCCTTTGTCCAGTTTAGTGATTTATCATTCGATGATCATGGCCAGTTTATCAAATTCTGACGGATTTAAGACCATCAAATTTAAACTTAACCGATAAACCCAACCATAAAGCTTCAGCCGTAGTTTGAAAAAAAAAAATTATATAACTTTAAAATAAATAACATTTGTGTACTACATAGTATCTTAATATTTTGCAAAACGCAAACAATCTAAATATTTTAGCCATTGTTATAATTGTGTTGTATATCTCAACCTCAAGTGCTAGAGCAAAACATAAAATGCAGGGATAAGGGTAAGATAAATGGCTGCTATAAGCTTATATGGGCATATAAATGATGCAAATGGTGTAATCCTGATATTGCTATAAAAACATTTTTCAATTTGGTTAAACAAAAATTTAGGATTTTATCATCAAAAGGTTTTGAAAACATGTGGAAATCCATTTCAAGAAGGTTAAACTGAAAAAATCGCATTGCTCGTTTAAAAATTGACTTATCTAGTTTTATTTTCAGGGGAAAAGAATTTGTCAATTTATCTTTAGGTCTATTTCAACTGTTTGTCTTCTTTCACCAGTTGGATACAAAAATTTTGAGTGGAGCCCATCTTTAATTATTTAAGGACGAAGAATGTTGACTAAAGTGGATGAAGAAAGGCAAACCCACGACAGAGTCTTTTGTACAGAACAGGTATCAGACCAATAAAGGGCTCACCGGAAGAAAGTAGCAGTTGATAGTGAGGACCTAATATCATCAAGCTGTGTTTGAAAAACTAGCCAGTTAAAACCATATGTATGTTGCCTCAAACATGGCCGACAACATGTGTAACATGAACAATAACTCCCCTCCATACACCTACACATCCTTAGACCCCAGGGTTAGAATCAGCTCACTTTGGATAATGGGTGGGAGTGTAACTTTTAATCAAGGGTTCAAACGATGATACCAACACTAGTTTCAGCAACTGATTTACATGTACTATATATGAGTTTATGACCAAATATATCAATATGAGTTTATGACCAAATAGATCAATATGAGTTTATGACCAAATATATCAATATGAGTTTATGACCAAATATATCAATATGAGTTCATGACCAAATATATCAATATGAGTTATGACCAAATATATCAATATGAGTTATGACCAAATAGATCAATATGAGTTTATGACCAAATATATCAATATGAGTTATGACCAAATATATCAATATGAGTTATGACCAAATAGATCAATATGAGTTTATGACCAAATATATCAATATGAGTTATGACCAAATATATCAATATGAGTTTATGACCAAATATATCAATATGAGTTTATGACCAAATATATCAATATGAGTTTATGACCAAATAAATCAATGGCCACAATTTGGCAACATTTGAATTATCCATTCTCTTCAGTTCTCTTTGTAAAACTTAACTACCAATGTAATCAGGGGTCCCATTGCATAAGCCTAAGCTGGGGAAGCTACTCAGGGCCACAGTGGTTCAGTTGGCAGAGCGACAGTCTCTCAATCTGACACAGGGCTTTCATCCATGGATCGTGGGTTCGAATGCCACTTAGTCAAAAAATAAACAATTTCCAAGTGGGTTTTTCATCTGACCGCTCTGTGGAAGTTACCAGGTAGGCCTACTAGCCAAAAGTCTGGGGTTGTCTCCAGTCAAAGAGCCCAGTTTCCACTCCCAATTAGAATAGCAACAACGCCACATAAGCCAAATCATCTTGTGTGAGATGCAAAACATCAATCAATCCAGCCAGTTATAGTAAGCCAGTTATAGTGTTTGAAGATAAGCCAGTTATAGTGATGTATTCACCAGTTCAACCAGCATATATTATAGAACCCTTGCTGACATTGACTGTTATACCTGTTACATCATTCTGTATATATTCAAAAGGTATTATATCATATTACTTTTCGGACTTTTATACACTTAATAAACTAACAAAAGTTCTGTAATAATTACCGGTAGATCAGCAGTGCACATTTTACCTGAAGCAATTAACAGCTTCCTGAATGTGGCACATAAGGTGAAATTGCATTTTTTTTTACCTGACAGAAAAACTGTACATATATTTATAATTTCCTCTTTGATGTGGCTGTAACTTACCCTAAGGGGCCATTACTTAATTCACTTATCACCATAAGAATGTACAGGTAGGTAATTGTAAAGAATTAGCCCTCGTAACTATTTGACTCTCAACATGTCATAAATTGTAACTGAAAAATGTTTAATGTTAGAAGCTAAATTCAACTCGATTAATTCGTTACTGAAAATAAAAAGCATTTTGCAGGTAAAAAGTAGAGTATTATGACTCTATTTTTTCTTAAAAACAAAATTGCTCCAGTTGAAATTCGTCTAAAACTAATCCTTTCAACGTGTAGTTTATTCAGCTAGAATGCTGTAGCCTTATGCTTCAAATTAGATAAAAAGAGGGTAATTAATTTGTTAAAAAATCAGAATCTTACAGAAAAATGTTATAGTCAGTATTAACCAAAAGATAATTTATGATCAAAACAGGCTAATAATATTTTGGAGCATGTCAGACCAATTAAGACACCTATGTGGTCGTTATTTGACAAATGTCAGCATGAACAAAAAACGTTACGCCAGAAACAATTAGGAAGATCTCTGACTGTGACAGAGCAATTTTACTGGCGACTCACTGCCCATAGACTATACCGCTCCACTTAACGGTCTAATTGTATAATATATCTTAAGTAGCTAAGGTTGTTTTCCTACAGGCAGAAGTGAGAAAACAGCTGTGCTTGTCACTGCTTCTCCTGCCTAAATCTGAATGGCTCCTCAAACACGTACTATATACACCTACATATTGCAAACTTAACATACAATCAGAGCCAAAACTAAGAAAAGAAAAAAGCGCTATCAGTAAAGAAACCACAGACACTTATATGTCAAACTAGCAGCAGGTAGCCCTTTTTTACTTCCAAATTGCAGTAGCTTTTTATGTATCCTTTGAATCTGTTTTCTTTATGTCCTCATTGATGTGATAATGTATATAAGGTACATGTAGATGCATTCTACCTAGATGTAAAAGTTCTTAATTAGCAATTATCAAAGTCAAATACAATCTGGATATTCAAAGAAATGGTTTTAATTCACAAAAATACATGAATATATTTTACCAATAAATGGCTTCATGTCATGCTCATTCAAAAAAAATATTTAAAAAATATAGCTTATTTTTTTGTTTGTTTGACACTTGTTGCTGTTTGAATAAATCATATCGTAAGCCAGTTATATCAAACAAGCACCACTTGATTGAACAGGGAAAATACTAACATAATTTTTTTTAATTTATGAAACACTTTCATAAAAGTCTCTCAGTTTCTGTACTTTTACCAGATAGTCTGGAGACAGTTGCTCAAAAGTCAGACGATTCAGCAACCGTATTGTGAAATTTATTTTTTATTCTATACATTTAAGCTGAACTTATTAAGCTTTATATACTGTTGTGCAAGTGGCCCCTGTTAAATGAAACAGCCAATGATTGAACAGGAACTACGCCCTGTAACCAGCTGGTGTCAAAATAGGAAAGAATGTGGAAATGGTCCCTCTCCTATATCCCCAACTAACAGATCAACATCTGGAAGGTCTGCTTTTAAATTCCTCTCATTAATTAATTGCCCTTTAATTAACAAGATTACATAAGGACAGTTGCAGGATTGTTTCCAATGAACTCAGTTAACCAGGTTCAATCTACTTCTAATGCTAAGAAAAGTCGAAGAGCATTTTCACAATTCTTTATACCACTTCATTCAAAAGACAAATAATTGGTGCCTTAGTTCCAAGTTATCTTTAATAGCTGAAGTAAAAAAAAATTCCAAGCTTCAGGCATTACCAATCATACTCAAATACACTGTGATATCAACGAAAGTAACTCTAACACATGCATCTTTTTTTCCCACGATTAATTGATTGATATTTGATTGAAATGACTCAAGATCATTTCATGGTTTCCTTCCCCACTAAACCTGGCAACGCCCCTATATAAGTGAAATAACCAATCAATCAAGATCATATCACTTATATGGCTTAGATTTAGTAGAGGAGGAAACCGGGCACCGTGCCTAGAGGAAACCCCAGTGCTTTAATGAACTCCATCTTCTTTTAACTTTGTGGACATTTAATTGACTAAAACCAAGGTCAAGTAAAGCATGCAATAAAACTGATTAAAAGCTTCAAAGACTACTAAAGAGAAGAACAAAAACTTTAAAATAAAATTGTAAAAAGTTGAAAGTTCACTGGTTTGATTACTGTTGAGTAAAGCAGTTCATGATTAGGGTTAAAAGCTGTACATTATGAGGGCATTGAAGAAACAGGGCCTCGCATAAATGTCAACAATCAAATCTATATACACTGCAACAGGAGACATTTATTGTCTTAGGCTGGTTGAAATCATTTAAAAATAGCTTGAATCTACACAATAAAATAAACAAAAATAGCCTACAAATCTAAGGTTAATCTGTAAATCAAAAAAGGAAAAATAAACTTCAAAGAAAATATTTTTAAAAATACTTGATTAGACTGGTCCTATTGGATGAAACAGTAAAAGTCTAGAGGGTAGTTATTTAGAAATACAGCCCTTTTAACTTGTTGGCAGAATATAAATATAAAGTATTTTGCATAATAATCTTCCTGTAAATTCATTCTAAACAGAAAACCAATACATATATTTATGAACACTAAAACACACGGGCACAGGGAAAATCTTCTTGTCTAAAAAACCAATACATATACATATTTATGAACACTAAAACATACAGAAAATCATCTAAAATAACCATGGAGACAAGTATAGGTATGTATAGTGGTATTACTGTGGCTGGAATCAAATGTACATAATTGTCCAAACCGCATTAAGCTCTCTATATTTCATTTACTTGATATTTTTTGTAACCTGCTACTTTTAATCGTAAATGTTTTTTTCAACGAAGCTGAATGCATTTGCTGGAATCATTTCAAACTTGGAATACACACAAGAAGTTTAATACTAGACTGACTATCTAGATAGCAATAAAACAAAACCATGCTCATTTTAGAAAGTTGGCAACTTAAAGCTCCTATTTTCAGTCACTATTTGGCATAGAACACGGTCGTCTATCAGTTGTGAATTGAGGTAGGTCGGAGCTCTTCTGTCACTGGTGGAAGAAAAGTTGTACATCTTGACAGCAAATAAATCATCAAATTCACCGAAAACAAAGTAGCATTTTTTTTCCTTTCTTTTAAAGAAAATTTTGCCAAGGACCTTTTCCGTTCTTCAACGTAGGTTTATAAACTTTTGACATTTGTTAAAATAATGGGTTGTACGAGCTCAGAGAACAATGATTGATGATGCAGTCCAATATCCTAACAGAATTACCCTTACAGAATAATAAATTCATACAAACTACACGTACATGAATTTCAACAAAGCTCTATTGTTATAAACCATTTTAAATATTTTATACACTGTACCAGTAGCCTAAAGATGTTAAAGTTATAGAAATTTAATAAAATTACATACAGCCATACAATGAGGTATACTCCTTATTAAAAAAATCCTACAAAAAATCGAACCAGTGACCCAGTGGTGGATTGAATACTCTCAACGACTTGAAGGGGATTGTTTTTTTTCAGAAGCTTTGCAACAAATATAAGATAAATGCTGATGAACAAACGTACATGTCCGAGAAAGGGACCTGAAATGTATGGCTAATTGAACGTTGTTCTCCAACCAAAGATTGATTGGTGTTTCACGTTACACTGAAGGATTATCTTGGATGAGAGTGATTAGAACCTGTGATCCACCGATGGAAAACTCGTGTCTGTTTCTATCACTTTCACCATGGGACAAACTCGACTTCATGAAGTGACAAAGTGAAAACAGTTTTTTCTTACTTTGATTATTTGATAACAACAATAATGGGCTTTGTGGGCATAAGCATCAAATGCTTTAAGCAACAGAATCACAAAGGCACAAAACTTTGCTGTTGAATGGCAGATTCATTGATTGATGTTTTAAACACCACTGCTAGAAAACCAGCATTGCTGTTGAAGAGCACTGAAGCATTGTACAGCACTGAAGCATTGTACAGCAGTGAAGCATTGCACAACTTCAAGAAGAGAGTATCTTGAGCTTAAATGTCCTTAAAAATCAACAGTAAATATCTATTATGGAATTATTGATATTTTTGCTTTTCTTGTATTTGTTTATTATTTGAAAAAAAAGGGACTTTAATTTCCTGACAAACGCACCCTTTACATCAACAGATTTGAAAACTTTCCTTGAATAACAAGAAAAAATTGCAAAATTAACATATAAAGACCATTGGAATGCTTTGCACTTGCTATAGTGTGTGTTTAGGTAGTCTTTTCTGTTTTTTTCTCAGCGGACAATGACTATAGGATTTTCTATTCCTTTACAGAAATTCCTTTAATAGCTTGGCAAGTAGGACAATAGAGCTTAGCCTAGTGTCTGGCTTCTCACAAAAAGTGAAGACTTTTGTGTATTCTCGTGAAGAAAGTGTAAAGCCATTAATCATAAGGGTGAAAAAGACGAATCACCTTAGTATTTAGCACCCTCTTGATTGTGCGAGATAAGGACACGGGAGTAGGACAAATTAACCCTTTCCATAACCAAGATAACAAATACAAACATATTCAACAAATCATTAAACAGTGAAATTTAAAGAAAATTTGTGAGAATTCTAAATCTACCAACATTCTCTTCAAAAGATTTGACAAACAAAATGAGAAATGGCATTCTTAAGACTAATGAAAAAATTCTGTGTCTGCTTTTCAAAACATTTTCTCCGGCGTAGCTTTGTGACTGGTCGCTATTTAAGTTGTATGTATATCTTGCTATGTCACTTGCTTGCATTCAAATTAGAGCCAGAGTAAAGTTAAGAAATAGCCTGTTGAGCAGTTAGGACCAGGAACAGATTTTTCAATGATAAATTAGCATATCTGTCAAATAGCTTCTCATGGAAAAGTTTTTTTTTGTTATCCGAAGAAAATTTCTCTAAATCAATATTTTATCAATAATCCCAGAAAAAAGCCATTTCTGCACTTTAATTCTAGGGCAATTTATGATATCCACATAATAAGGTAGACATATTCAAATATCACCAGTTTTAAGAGATCTGAGCTCCAATTTTCTAATATTTTTTTCATTCTTATTCAATCTTGAAATGCCCAATTTTTGGACAGAAAAAAAACATGAATGAAAAAAGTTTATAACAGATGGACTCCTTTTTTTTTGTAAAGCTCACATGTAATGAAACAATTGAGAATCAATCAATGCTTATAAAAAAAATCAGGTTGCACATTCTCAGGTGTCTACTATACATGTAGAATACAGCAGGTAGATAGCATTAACTTGAATATGAGTATCTCAATCTGAGCATTACTACTGTGATTAATTCTTAGCAGATGCCAAAGTTTGGCAACAGAATCCACAGGGTTTAAAATAAGAGTGATCATAAACTTGCGTTAATGCTTCAGCCCTCATTCTGTTAGATTTGGCTGAACAATTGTTGGTGGAGTGGTACATGCTTGTGGCTGTTGCCTTCACTCAACAAGACAGTCATTAGCTGCCAGCTTTAAGCCAATTCCTTACATAAAACTTACACTAACCTCAAACCAACTAGTCTGGAAAGGACATTGCCGACATGAAAAAAGCGTAAAAATCTGTTAAGATTACACATTCTGATAAACTGAGAATAAAACTGTGTTTCTCTTCCGGCAAATAGTTATACTGGGACGTGTACAATACTGACACAGAATCAACACAAATCTGGTACAACAACAAACTGGAAAATTATTTAACTTCATCAACAGGAAGTGGCATGGGTCTTCCCCTTTTGGAATAACATTTTTTGGTAACTATTATGGTTGTTAACATAACAATAGAATCCTTTTCCACAGTCAAGTAACATAAACCCAAGAATTAAATGTACCAATTTAATTTATAATAACCTTTCGGGTTTTTTCTAACTCCTATGGAACGTCAAACAAATCAGTTTGACTTCACAAATCCAGCAAAAACCAAATGAAAAAAACAATGGACAACTGTACAGGTAATTGTATTTATATAAATTCTTAATGAATGGATCTGTTTGAAGTTCTGTAAATCACTCTCACCAAGCAATAGAACCATGGTTATAATGCTGGTATGGCCACTGACTGACTGTGTCTACCAGTTGACCACACTCTGGGTCATTTTGGCTAGACATTCAGACCATGCTAGTTTACAATGTAAGACACAACAAGTGATTAAGTAGATACTTGAGACTGTCCATATGATATCAGACCAGGCTATGTCTCTCTCTGATTGACATTAAGTAGGTCTGTAGTTAAACTAGGGCTGACAAACACTGACCACACACACTGATTAATGAAGTCACTTATTCAAAATGATACAAATTTAAATTTAGCACAGAAGCATTTATA
Organism: Lepidochitona cinerea; assembly: GCA_963971465.1. Taxonomy (NCBI): domain Eukaryota; kingdom Metazoa; phylum Mollusca; class Polyplacophora; order Chitonida; family Tonicellidae; genus Lepidochitona; species Lepidochitona cinerea. The sequence goes on along the minus strand of OZ020551.1, from coordinate 41,664,245 downwards.
GACCAATTTAGGCCGATGTGTTCAAAAATATATAGATATAGTATATATAGTGGCTGACTGTGTAGATGGATGTTCACCATAAGCTGGTACATGTAAATGTACATTCAGGACAGATGAGAATTCATTCAGCTGGACAAAGAAAAGATTGACACCAGTTTGCTCTTGGAGAAAACTCACACAGTGTGATCAATCGCAGTAACAAAGAAATTCAATTGTTACGTTACAAAATTATAGCGGTTTTAAGCCTGATACACTTTTAAACAACTGGCCTGAATATAATATGTAAAAGTTTGCCCTTATGTCTTCCGAACTTGATTAATGAATGGAGAATTTCATTCTGTGCAGTTCTGGCACCTAAATAAACCTGGTAATGATGATATTCATATATTGATGAAATAATCTTATGATTGGTACAAAAGAATAATCAACGATAAGCGGATTAAAGACACTAATAACACTAACATACCTCTAGTCATCAGGGCCAATTGTTCAAAAGTGTATTAGGCTTAATACCAATCTAAATGACGTCGCGTAACAATTGCATTCAACTGTTACATTACAAAAGGTATACCGGTAGTAAGCCTAATACACGTTTGAACTACTGGGCTGAGTTGTTCAAAGGTGTATTAGGCTTAATACCGGTCTAAATGACGTCGCATAACAAAGAAATTCAATTGTGACGTCGCAAACTTATACCGGTATTAAGCCTAATACACTTTTGAACTGCTGGCCCCAAATTATTGTCTCTTCATGTATCTGACAGAAGGGTTATAATATCCAAATAATGGTTGTAAAGGGGTCAGTTAGTAAACTTAATGCTCTTGTAAGAAATTTCCATTAAAAAAATTCCTAAGATGCTTTAGCCAAGAATTAATTGCAAATGACAAGCACGATAATAAATCTTAAGCACTGGGAATACTGGCACCATTTTATTCAATGTCCCTCTAATCCAAAACTTCAAGGAAAGTCTATCAAAACAGTTTCTGATTTTCATTGTGGCAAAATTGTAGTTGCATTGAGTGAAGGTCTTGTCAGTTATTGTCCATGCTAGAGAACATACTGGCCATAAACAGATACTTAATTTTGAGATGAAGTGATGTGTAGTTGGGGTTGTATAGGAGCCAGACTAATCTAAAACACATGTAGAAATCAGGGTTTTTTTTATCAAAGTCACTAGCAGACTTTAGAGTACAGGAGAGCCAGGTGGGGACAATAAACCCCGACAAGTTGACATCCTAACAAATATCTCAAGATGATATACTGGAATCATTTTGAACGGACAATTAGTTCAGTTTTGGAGGCAGAGCATAGATTACATGTTGCTAGGGTGATTTTTTTAACTTTTTTGGGCTTGGACAAGAAACACATAGAAGGATCAAAAGATTTATTTAGAGGGACATAAATTTGGATACAATGAATGATTGGTGGTTTAGGCTACACTCACGACTAATGAACGTATATGGCAACATTATCATGTTTAGTGAGGCCCAGAAAACAAACCTTTAATCGCCAGGTACTTGCCAACCCTTCCACATAAAGAGATCAAGGGTTAAAACACACTCAGAATTTTTCAGATTTTCTTTGGATTTAGAGAGTTTCAAACGAGAAACAATGAGAAGCTTTGCTAAATAGATGGTTATTGTTTTTGAGTGTACTGTAGATTGGTAAGATCTGGACTATTTTTATTTACATGCAGGACTTCACACTGGAAGGCTTCCTCTTTCAAACTTACTACCGGTATATAGTATATACAACATCAATAAAACCACCCAAAAAATGAGAAGATAAATTGCTATCAGATAAATGTAAAACCTGAAGCCAACACATTTACAGGTTGTCATCAAATACCAAGTTCAAAGGCATCATTTCTGAAAGATGTTTATTATATTTGACAAACCTTTGACTTATACAGACTAGAGTTTAAGGCTACACATTAAATGTTCTGTCAACGAGAGGCTTGGCTACTGGGAACTAGATAGTACCACCAAGTTAACACAGTCTGAAGTCTATCTGCACTTAACAAGATTTATCTAAATTTGACCAGTATTAAAATGCAGTCTCTATGTAATATTATACTTTTTAAAGCAGAAAAAGTTGCTAAAGTTTTAAAACTGCACTGAATGTATGCCAAAAGCAGTGGCATCGTCCTTTACAGTTAAATAAGAGAAAATGTCCACATTTTCCAGCAAAATATATCCGACCTTTCAATCCATTAATTGTCCCATTCATTCTTTTAATATAATATAATAACATTATTATCCCTCAGAGAAGATTCTCTGCAACCTGATTGGTCAATTGCCATCCGATAAATATTCGATACAGCGTCGCGCGAACGCTATTTTGTGACGTCGTTTGATGACCTCATAAGGCGTCCTCGCATCACTCACCTTTTGCAACTATATTGTGGGTGACAGGCGAATGTTATGCTGACGTTTTTTTCGTATCCCCCCTCCACGAACCATGATAACTATTATAATCTAATCCCCTCAATGCATGAGCATAACACATTAATATCAAGTCGATATTCAAAATAAAAGTCATAGTATAAATGTCTCAAATCGTGTTATCAACGATTTACTTCTTGTTGAAATAAGGAACTTTATGTTGAAGTTTTGAGAAGAAAATAAGGTAGCTAATTCAGATACTTAATTAGTTATACTAATTTATACTACCGAATCAATATTAAAAACTGAAGCTAAAATATAAACGCCCAAAAGCCTGTTATCAATGTTATACTTCTTGTTGAACTTCTGAGCTGTCCTTGAAAGAGAAAATAATGTAGCTACTTTAGATAGTTAATTAGTGTGTGGGGTTACATTTGATTGTCTTTATCTTGTAACTATCTTTCACAAACACTGTTTAAGCCAGTCAATGATCCTGTGAACAACTGTATACCCATTTCCTATAATCAGGAGTCAATTATAAGTAAATTACCACAAATACATGCAGAACTCATTATGTCTATATGCAGCTAATATAGGTAACATGTGGCCTCCATATGCAGTTTGGACAATCTTTATAGAGTTGTTCCTTCCTATCAAAAACATTTCAGAACTTAATCTCTACAAACAACACTCTGATGTGAGTTCGTTTGACAATGAATTCAATTTTGTACAACTAGATCTTGATAAAAGACTGATCAGAATTTCACAGTGTTTATAGAAAAGCGATCTGGCTGCAAGATACTAAAGCAAATTGTAAACTGGTTGGTATCACTGGGCTACATGGTAGGGACCAGAGTGTGGTTTCTCTTGTAGATCTAATGGAATCCACACTTGGACAAGAACAGATGGCAATTCCCTTTACAGCTTACAACCAGTAATATTATATACTCTCACAGACACTGATCCAAGTTTCATTTGTGATGCCTTACTGGAAACACAAGCAACAGGAACCATAAAAAAACATATATATTTTATACCCTTAACCTTATCAAAAAGACAGGTTGGGTTGGGATGACTAGGATGTTCTTTCAAACAATGACTTTTCAGTTTGATATTAAATTCATCAGAAAATTAGCAGATATACATAAATAAATGTAAAAGTATCTTTTTAAAACTACATGTATCTCCATAGTTATTTTAGCCCATACCATATTCTTTATGACAAGAAGATTTTCCCTGTGCGTGTGTGTTTTAGTGTTCAAAATTATTTAAGCAGATCATAAATGAACATTTTATAGAATTAGAATAATAATTTTATTTATATTTTGGCAAAAACATAAGCTCGAGAAATGTAAACCATTTTCTTGCCTCAAGAAAAAAAACGTAAATTTTTTTTGTTTCTTTGCTAAATGAAATTTGCATTAAATTCCAGATGAACTTCATTCATAACAAATGAAACACATGTTTTTCTTTCATTCTTTGGCCCTGTTTCTGTAAGTTTCATTCATATAAACGAGTTGCCCCCAACATGATATGGTAACAGGGGACTAAGAAGTGTGTCCTTTACCAAACTAAACAACCATCACTTGAAGCTGTAAGGGGATACCTAGCCTCCTTGAGTGATTTGTCAAATTAGATTTTCCTAACCCATTCAAAGACAGACATGGGTGTAAACAAACAAGGTACCACCAGTCTATAAGAAGGAACTCGTTGACAAAAGTAATTGGGAATGGGACTGGTGACAGAGTCAAGCTACGCCCTACATAAACTATCAAACCATCATTAGCTTGTCTTCAAGTTCTGGAAAAATACAACCAATACATAAGCTAACAGTTCCTCCTAACACATATACTTGCAACAATCTACTTTCAAATATTTCTTCGAAAATAAGTCACTATTCTATGTGTCAGTAAACCAAAGTCAGAGTGCTTGATTCCTGGACTTATACAGCGTTTATAAATAAAATCAAAACATGAGATCAGATTGAGAGTAAAATCATTTCTTTCTCACATTGTATTGTATTCTAGAAGGTACATGTATTGTAGTGAAACCTTCAATGCATAAAAATATTTGCTTAGACAAACAGAATATAAGAGATTCCTATTTTAAATTACCATGCATGAAAAAAATCCTAATCATCAAAGAAGATTCAAAGCCTGAAGACAATAATAGTACCTCAACAACTTAAAACACATGTTGATTGATGGATGTTTTACGCCGCACTCCAGATTATTTCAATTTCGCCAGGTTTAGCTGGGGAGGAAACCGTGCTCATTGCCCAGAGGAAACCCCCGACCTACAGCGAGTAGGCTACCTGGCAACTCTTCCAAAAATCCACTCAGAAATTTTTCAAGTTTTATTTGGTCTGAGTGGGATTCGAACCCATGCCGCATCGATGGAAGGTCTGTATGGGACTGAAGGAGGATCACTGGAACACCAAGGCCCCCAAAACACATTTGTATTGAACATGGATGGTGTTAGGATCCCAAGAATTGTACATGTAAAACATGTCAAACTTTGAGTTGACGATGTGAAATCTTATTTTTCAGGTCATTGCTTTAACTTGTACACACACATGAAACAAATATCTATGTCTGGTTTCATAGCATTTTTGACCCAAGAATAATGAAGTGGTTTCTACCCTGTTGTTACTTGATCATCCTATGTTCCCGGCTTCCTCCAAGCAAAGAACCTGGTTTCATCCTTACTAAACCTGGCAACAATGACATTCAAGTGAAATTATCTTGTGTGTGGCGTAAAATATCAATTAGCTAATCAATCAATCAACCTGCCCTGTAGTACATAGGACAGTAGATCCTTCAAAAACTTAATCAAAAACTATTTTTCCCTTGTACAAATGATACTAGTTACCTACAATGAAGTTGTTTGGAGCATTTGTCTTGACATGGTGCCGTGTTGAATAATCAGAAACACAAACAGTGATAAAGCTTTTGCAAAAACATGGCTGAAGTTATCTCGTTACACGTCAGTGGTAATAAGTAGTGTATTGATCAACACACCTTAAGTCTTACTTCATTACTGTTTGTGAGCATCGAGGTTAATAGGTGTGGAGAAGTTGAAGAACTTATCACTCTTAAACTTGCCTGTCGTCACCTTTAGTCAGTCTTTCGTTACATCAAAATCAAGCGAGCCGTTTTTCAAATTTATTACTTCTCGCCATCCTTTTAAGTCACACAAAAATATCACAAACTTTGACATAAACTTGAATACTACAAAACCTGACTGTCACTTTGGAAACAAATGGTCTTCACTTTACATTATAGTCCACGAAAAGCTAAATTTGGTTGCCTAAATCAAACCAATATGGCTCTGTAACATTAAGATATGCATTATCTTGGTTGATCTACAGTCTCATTTAGCACTGTATTTTTTGTTTTCGTTTGAATGGGGAGGGGGGGGGGGGGCTGTAATTGCCACCATACGCATTGTATACATCAATGATTAAAAGTGTTAAGGAATGGTTGCTACAAAACACAACATTGTAGTAATAAGGGCTTTATAATGCAAATGCTACACCGTACACCCTTCAGTTTTTGGCAAATTCCTTAAAATTCCGCAACTTGGCAACCAAATATTTTATACTTGTGTTAGTCAAAGATTTATCCAGAGGGGTGTCCAAAACATTTGTGGTTTACATCAATTTCAATTGGACACTCAGTAATCCAGCAATTTAACATGGTCAAGATACAAAAAGTTGGTCAATTTGGACATCCACTTGTGTAGACAACGTGGAAAATTATGAATGTATGGTGGTTTAGGTGCCCCAGTATAGTAGCATTTAAGAGAATATTCTGGTACGATGTAGCCTGTACCAATCTGTAGATGTTTATGAACACTAAAACACGCGGGCACAGGGAAAATCTTCTTGTCTAAAAAAACCATGGAGACAAGTTTCTAATTGTGTTAAAAAGAGGTATCATTTAGACCTTTATACCCCATCATAGATTGTTGTAATAAAATCTATATGTTATGAAGTTACCCAGCACACATTGACGAACATAACAAAATTTATGAAACTACCCTCAACAAAAATCTGAAAATATATGTCTATATTTATCTCCACTAGTTGTGTTCACGTTGAAGCTTGGAATTTGCACTGAAGACCTAAATAGATTGAATAATAGTCCTTTCCAAAATGCTTTGAAAAAACGTGTCACTTCTTGAAAACTAGTTCATGTCCAGATTGGAAAAAATAAACATTTGGTAAAAAGAAAACACACCTAGTCACCTTGAAAACAAATGACAAATTATACCGTTCGCAAAAAAAATGATACTAAAAGTTGGAATCTAAATTTAAACTTGATATTTCAGTTTTTTATCCACATGTAATAAATAATGGACTTCCTGTTACAAGATGTTAAAGAAATTAGGCGTTCATGTTGCGCTGATGTGAACGTCAAAGCATATGACAGAATAAAACAATGTGTAGGAGGTACAGACTGGGTGGTATATAAACATCACGTAACCCTGTCAGCCTTCAAAATCACTTTTCTTATGGGAGACATCATTGAGATCCATGACTAAATACCAGATTTGAGAATGACCTTTATCGGTGCAAAACTTTATATAAATAGTCGCGATTTACTAAACACGAAGGACAATAATATACAAAAAAAACAGCAGCAGCTTATTTAAGAGGATAAAGAATATTATGTGGTCTCAGGTTTTCAACTTTCTAGAAAAAAATTGGATATTGTTAGATGAATGTATTGGTGTTTCACACTGCACTCAAGATAGAAGTCACACTTTAATGGGGCTTGCAACTGTATTGGGGACGGAAACCTGGCTCACAGAACCCCTTGTTACCTGGACTGGGACATATTTCATTTAAGCCATCAAAGCAGATAAAAGTTAAGTTTACAATGTATATGTGGATGAATAAGCAGAGAGACTGTACAACTTACTAAAAAAAGATACTTGTATGTAGTTTTGTATTCTATTTTAGGATGTAGGCCTACTGAGCAAATCACTTCAAATGTTTATATTTTCTGATTTAGAGCAGGGAATATCTTCTGGACTAAAAAATAATATTACGGTAAAATATCGTCACTATTGGACTTCTCTCTGCTCTTGAAATAAATTCAACCCTAACCTTCATGATTTGAAGTGTTTTTATCCAAAAACCCAGAGACAATTATTCTACATTTATGAACACCATGGAGAATTTCCCATTTACAAGTACATGTAAGAGCACAAAAATGATGATTGATATTTAAAACAACCACAAAAAACTAATTTTGAGTGATTTTCGTATTTTTTTTATAAATGATACCGGGCATACGAACATATGTTGAACATAACGGCTTTAGTAAAGTGTGTTTTCAGCAATCGTCTTAAAAGTTATCAGTAAATTGAGATCTTTTCATTTATAGTTATATTTAGCCCTAATTCAGAAAGGCTACCAAAAGCGAAGACTAAAACTAAGCTTGCTGTGAACATAATCAGCTATTTCTGCTCACCAAAATATACTTGTAACTCTGACAATGTGGAAACAGATTGCTAGAGGCAGGCCTTCCAACCGTTCTACTCTATATATTTATTGTCTTTGTCGAAAGAAAAAATTTCCACAAAAAATAACACATGCTGAATGCTGTCTGGAAGTATGTGAACAGGAATAATGTATGATGTTGGCTTATGTCATAGGAGAATACCTTTTTGCCAAGAGCTCCACAGTTAGAACAAAGTGGTTTGCTAACCTCTTCGAGCTTTGATACCGACATACCAGTTTATATTCACGGAATTCATGGCCTGCCTATGTTAGCATGTCAGAAGTGAGGCCATATGGAAGTGATCTCAAGGAGCTTTCGGTACAATCAAAAGCCAACAATATGTAACCGAGGCAATATTACACAACCCTAACAACAAACTATAACTCATTGACCTACAGCATTGATACACCATTGGACAACGGCCTTAAAAGGACTTCAACTCACCCAAAGATGGTGAAAAGCAGATTCAACCCTAATTTGAGCCATGATATATCTGGTATGAAAGACCACCCAAAGTTACAATCGACCATCCATGTACCTAAATTTCAGCTGTTCAATACCAAACACATCAACAAAGACAATACATGTATATATATATAAAGCAGACTATTTCCTATATCAGAAAAGACAAAGAGATGTTTCACAAACCAAACAAATCTAATGGCAAAAATCTTGACAACTCTAAATCCATATTTTCTAATTTGAATAACAGATTTATATAGTGATGCCTTAGTCAACCAGCAAGTGTGCAAGTAGGTATGTGCCAAGAAAAGGTTGACGCGATCTTCTTAGTCTGTCAATCTGTACTTAACCTACCAATGACAATAACTATTAACGTGAAATAACCTTGAATATGACGCATGACTGACCTTAGATTTTTCAGACTTAGAGTGGCATGAGCTGCCAAAATGTTAATATTTTGACGTTAAAACAGAATGTAGAAATTATTGGCTATTTTTCTCAAGACGTATAATTCAGAAGCTTTTTAGTGCTTCTAGTCTCGAAAATGTATGACAAAGTATTGTTTTGAACTAACTTTGGCTTAGAATGAATGAATGGTCGTCCCGGTTATTTAAATTTTGTATACTTTTCGAACACATTTTCGGTTTGTACAGGCCACATAGGCCTACTGTATGTATTTTCCTCATTCAAACGCCAATCATTTGGTTTTCGGATGGCCTTTAAAGCCTCTTACTGTCGTGACGATCAGAAATTATGAATGAAGTGTGAATTTTGGCAGCTCATGCCACTTTAAATAAGAGAGAGTTATACTTCTTCCAAAAATGTTACATTATTTCATTGATTGAATTATTGAAGTTAATATACTCAAAACAATTACAATTGACTTGCGCCAACACCCAATCACCCTTTTCCTATGTCTAAAATGAATATAATGAAAATACCAAATCCTTTGCCATTAAATTGACGCTGACATTGACTGGTGCGTTTATAATTTAATCACAGGATAGAGTAAGACAAAATCAAAACCATCAACTGTATGTATTTAGAAAATCTGTGAAATGCAATAAGTTGATAAGTATATTAAAAGCAAATTTGAAGACATTTGTTATAGATTTATATTAATGTCACCTCTATTATATCAATGTTACATTTTCTCCCTCAGGGAATGTCAGTGTTTTAGTTTTCACATTCCCAGCATATGTGCAACAACCCTTGAACAGCTGACACAAGAAAATATAACAACATATATCATACAATGGCTACTAATATAAAAGCCTCCGAAGCAAAAAAGATATTTTTTTACGGATCGCCTTAGTCCATGTGTTTATTTGTTTGTACATTTGTAGCAGAACAATGTGACTAGATGTGTAACCATGTGTCCGAGTCTCAAAGTAAGTAAGTCATTTCGTTCACTCAAAGTCCACAAACAATTATTACTAAGTTGAAACACTGCATATTGAAGTAAATTTACTACAGTAAATAAAAAAAAACATGTTTTCAAATCTGACACAACATTTATACATTTTTGAACACTAAACCACACAGGCACAAGAAAAATATTCTTGTCTAAAATAACCATTGAGATAAGTTTCTAATTGTGTTAAAAAGGGTTGACACAATCTTAATAAGTGAGTATTAAAGTGAGAGAAGATATAACATTGCTTCAACATTATTTCAGTCTTTAAATGGTGACAAACAATATTTCTATATAAAGATGCATGTTGGACAAATATGTCCCCATATAAAAGTCACCTCGGATATCTTCTCCAATTGTACTAAAGTGTGTAAATTGAGCCTGCTGTAAGATTCACAAAGTGTTATAACAGAAGGCTCAATATCATGATTGTTTTACCCTTTGGCACCTGAAGTTACAGACTATCAAAGATAAAAAAGAATGACCATAAAATTTACTGAATCAGCAAATGTACTAAACCTATATGACATTAAAGTTTTCTAATTCCTTAAATTTTAAAATATTTTCAGTTCGCAAATCTTGACTCTTAAGAGAAATGAAAATAAAAAAAATAACCACTTGTTAGATGCATATATATTTATGATCAATAAAACACACGGGCACAGGGAAAATCTTCTTGTCTAAAATAACCATGGAGACAAGTTTCTAATTGTGTTAAAAAGAGGTATAGATAGAAATTTTTATATACATCTAACAAGTGTTTTTCTCTTTTTCTTTTCATTTATTTAGTCCAAAGTGCTAATTGCAAACAGGAGCTTGTATATGAGATTTCTATGGTAAGTGGGTTTAGGTTGTGTAGGCATAAGACAGTACAATGGAGTGTCTGGCAAACAAAGTAGTGTTAAGATTACCCATCTACTTTAGGTGGCCTACAAAGACCAGTGTCTGCTTCAAGTTTGTTTATCCAACCACATCAACTGTAACAACAATACAGATACGTTAGACCCTGATACAAAGGTAGAAACAGAACTGTTGTAGAGGAAACATAAGCTTGATTTATCGAATTCTTGTTCTTACACCTTAAAAAAAGGTGGCTAGAATGTGGATGGTTGTCGTTTTAGTCAAGTACAATATACACAATGTGCTTGTACCAACGACTATCTCATTTTTTTTTACCTTACCACTGTCAAATACATCAAAATGAAGACAATGCAAATTGAAATACGGATTCCTTAGGATGTGAATTTTTCTGTCACTAAAACGTTTAATTTCATACACAAAGGCTTTTGTAGCAGCAAAAAGATGACCAGGAAAATTTTAAATGGCAGAAAGTAGTCACTTTTTGGGTGGTGAAAAATCATCTGTTTCATGAAAAAACTTAACCATATCATATCTTTAATTATTATCATTATTTTAATAAAATCAAATAAAATGATTAAATATTTAATATCACATTACATTTGTAGTGAGTATTTCATGCAATTTACTGCTTTTATCCCAATTACATAAAGGATCTAACAAGCGTCATCATTTTTAACTCAACAAAAATCTTACTAAAAAAAATGCTTAAAATTTCAAGAAACTTTCTCATTCATACCTTGGAACATTGAACAAGTTTACTTTTTGTCATATTCTTATTTATCATCATATTTATGATCACTACAAAAGACAAAAGTACCGGATCAGTAGGATGCCTGCTACAGTATTAAACATTTTTTCATTGATCATTAGAAATTTTTTTAGCCTAACTAGTTTTGGATTCATGACAATTTGAGCTTATACAGTATTTACATAAAAAAGAGCTGATATATCTATATACAATAAAATTTCCCTGAAAAAATATGCATCTAAAATCATGTCCAAACCTTTCATTGAACAACAACAAAAAATAATTTTAAAATAGCAGGAATTACTGAACATTGTGAAAGTTTTGAGGCTTTGTACTAGAAAAAGTTCAAACCAAATTTTAAAAAAGATGAGCTATCATACTATAGGTCTTCGCCTTGTCTTAAAACACACAAAAAAATTGAAAGGTAAACTGTCATTGATCCTTTTAAAGTGAGTGACCTTGGGTTCAGAGGTCAATGATAATTTGTGGTTCTTAGACCCTCCACAGAAATCAAAGGATTAAGGAGACAATTAGTTGGTAGAAATGTCTAATTTTATGCATGATTAAGAAGAGCTTCACACAAAGAAAACATTTTGAAGATCTTGGAACACACAGAATTTGACAAGAAACATTTAGCCATGTGTACAGTTTTGTAAGTTTGTACCAGTTGACATTACAAAACAACATTTAATCTTCAAACTATTCTAAAGGTACTAAATATACACACTCACACAAAGCTTATATTTAGTTCTTTGAGATTGGAAGTGGAAACATATCTGAACCAGAGCTTGGACTCAGAGGTGGAAAAAAGAAAAACTTTGGCTTGCATCACATCAAGACAATTATATTACAGACATGTCTTATTTTTCAGTTAAGTGGAAAATTTGGTTTTCTGTGGTTTAAAAACCTTAGAAATTGGTTGAAAGCCTTGTCTGGTTGTTGTGTTTGGGTAAAACGGGAGGTTGGTTTTCTGGGCTACCTTAACATTGGTTTATATTACATTATATTACAGACATGTCTTCTTTATACGTTAGGTGGGACATTTGGTTTTCTGTGGTTTAAAAACCTTAGAAATTGGTTTAAAGCCTTGTCTGGTTGTTGTGTTTGGGTAAAACGGGAGGTTGGTTTTCTGGGCTACCTTAACATTGGTTTATATTACATTATATTACAGACATGTCTTCTTTATACGTTAGGTGGGAAATTTGGTTTTCTGTGGTTTAAAAACCTTAGAAATTGGTTTAAAGCCTTGTCTGGTTGCCCTGTTTGGGTAAAAAAGGAGGTTGGATGTGTGCTATGCATAGTCTGATGTACAGAAATACAGCCGTTCCTTGGAACCAAGATATCTGTAGCAGACAAACAATAAAAATACTAAATGGTATAATAGTCACTTCTTCCTTTGTGCCCAGAATATACATGTACACATTCAGTACCAATTAGACTTTCTATAAAACAGTTAAGGAAAGCTTTGCTTTTGTTTCATTGAAAAAAACTTTTTGCATTATGTGCAGGAATATCTGAGAAAACATCCATTATAACTGGATCTTAATTACGTGTTAATGATTACACAGTTAGTTGAGATCAAGAAGTTACTCTGCCGGAAATGACACGCGTATCACAAAAAACTATGAAACAATTAACACCAGATTGTGGGAATAAAGAAGAGATTATCTATTATTAGCCTTAGTCTAGCATCATTATCCCATGAACTGTCATAATCTGTTTTCTTACAACACTAGCTGGTTTATAGCCTTGCACCCAGCAATGTCATAAGAATAAACCCTTTGAACCCAAGGCACTGTTTTAAAAAACAAAACATTGCTGTTAACTGATTTTTTAAGAAAAAAAAGTTTTTAACTGTTTTCGCCAGTTGTATTGACAGCTGTTTGTCAAACCAGTGAAAACAGGAAGCAGTTAACATTGAGTTTGTAAAAAAATTCAAAAGATTCACAGCTAATGGTTATCTTATGTCCATCCTGGTTTCATTGATTGTGTCACGTTTTACATTACATTCAAACTTATTTCATGGTGCCAGTTTATTAGAGAAGGGAAACAGTGTTAAAGATGCTCAAAGGAAACTAGTTTTAGGCCCCAAAAGAAACCCTCCAACTTCCAATGGGTCATGACAACCATCCAAGATACCCATGATTAGCCAAAACGGAAGATCCGTACAATATATTCCTGAAAATTCTCCTGACTAAAGCCATTTCTGTCTTCAACCTCATGAAATATCACAGATTTTGGTTTTACTTTATTACAACAACCTATGATTAAGTATAAAGGTCTAAATGACATACCCTCCCCCCCCCCCCCTCCCTCCCTTTTAACACAACTAGACACAATTTTAGTCAAAAATATTATCCCTTTGCCTGTGTGTTTTAGTGTTCATAAATGCATAATTAGATAAATGGTCTGTTTAAGATTGGCATCTCACAATGCTTTAGCCAATGGACACCTATCCAGAAGGTCTAAAACCAGGACTTTTTGTGGCAAGCAGATTTTTAAAAATAAAAGTTTAGAAAATGATCCCCCTATTGTACTCCTAAAGGAAAGTTAATTTCAACAACAAATCTAGAATGATCAGCTTAGGTAGATAAGAAGTCAGCAAAAGTACAAGCAGTCGGTTGACCTCATCTGGAAATCCATACGAAGATTGAAGAATTTGTATTGTGGATGTGTTTATGACCATCATATTACCAACAAACAAACAGAGGGGAGGAGTGTGGGGTTATGTTGCACGGTTGTCCAGATGTAGTGACATAACATGGCAGAAGAATCCCACTGCTTTAAATACAGTTAGCATTTCTATCTGGTCGGGTAATCAGTCTAAGTGCTCTCTAGGGGGAATTGTTTAGATCTATGTTGTAACACTAACTTTTCCAGGATAACACCACTTCATAATACTTACACTCCGAGATGAGCTCCCTGAATTCAATGTACACTAAATAAAATGGGTTGGAAAAATGTGGGTAATTTTATCAGACCAGTGCCAGAATAACACTAACTTGAAATAAACAGTTTGTAACTATAAACACAATCTTCAGGGCCAAAACGCTGGACTAAGCCAAGTATGTATTTTGCAATTTGCTAGGCAGTAAGCTATATAATATAAGAGCAACTGAAAGGAACTACATGTATGGTGAAATATTCTAGTGTCACATGTATCTTCCACTATGCTAAATATATATTTATGAACACTAAAACACTATACATTTCAAATAATAATCAGCAGCCTCTAACAATGAAATAGATAAAGCGTTAATGAAAAGTGATGAATATGTCAGTCCGTAGAACTGCGTTTTTTTAAGGCATAAATGAGATCAAGACGCTTTGTAACTTTCTGTTCATAGAGGCCTGGGATACAGAGAAATAGAGAAAAATGATAACTGGTGTGAGTTATTTTGGATTAAGATTAGCTATTTGATCAGTATCACATGTATCCTATTACTTGGAATGAGAATGAACAGAATTCTAAGTACTCGAGATTCCCATCAGAGAGTTTAGGGGAGGACAGATTTCTATGGAGGGTATTGTAGAGATTCCTGCGGTTACGACCATGGTCTATCTTGTTAAATACCATCTTTTGAGTGGACTCCCTCATGAAGCATGTGGAGAAGGAAGGATGAGGTAAAGATAGGATATTTCACTAACTGGTGATATGATTAATGTTTGTCCGCTGAGGGATGGCAGACTGGTTTCCAATAGTCCATGGCCACAAACCAACTTCTTGATTGATAACCAGGGCAATTAGAGACCATTTGGTGAAGTAATACTGACAAACAAGGACCATATCAATCCACAAAAACCATTTAAATTTTAGAATGATAAATCATAATGTGGCATAAGAAAAGCCCAATCAATCATTCGACCAACAACAATTTTAGCAAACTTTGACCCTTTAAACAATGGTTAAATTGTTACATAATACAAAGGAAACTTTGAAATAGTTCAGAGGGCAGAGTTAACTTTCAAAAAGACATATTTAAATGTGAAAATCAAGACATGATTGGGACTATAATACTTAATGCTGTCTTCACTTGTATCATTCCGGATGTCCCCGGAAAACTTGAATTTACAAACAATAAATTGATTAATTTCAAATCATAAAAAAAACTTAAAACACAAAATAACCTAGATTGACTTAGAGCATCATTTGATTTGACAAAAAAAAAAGATAAAAGTCAAAACCTTTAAGAGTTTTGTGTTTACAAAATCCTATCTTTTTGACATCAAAGGACCAGTTTCTAGATTTGAAAGTGTAAGAAAGAACCATAAAGATATGCATGTTCTAAAAGATGCACCCAAAATACTGGAAGCTGCTATTTATATATTATATATGAATGTATTATCTGTTTAGCAATGAAGTCCAGGTGTTTATGACTTACAGCCAGGTAAAGTTGAGATCACGGAATTCAACATGAGTGGGTGAAAACAGTGGCAGGAAGATAAGGCTGGTCTCTGTACTATCTAGCCTTTGATCCTTTAAGGCGTCCATCATGGGTTGATGCATGCGTTTCACCGCCATGCTCTACTCCACTAACAATTATTATAGGCAGAGAGAATACCTCAGCTAGACAGGTAGCAATCAACACACGTCTACAGCGCCTTGCACCAGCTAGAGGAAAATGAGTAAAACCTGAAATCTATTTCGCCAAGATACAAACATCATGGTAACTTGAGCAACAACAACGTGCTATTATGGAAATGTATTTGGCATATTTTCAGACTCTGAGAAACAGGTGCGCATAGCTGCAATTGTTGAAGAGGGAAGAAAAATTGTCAGTGTTAGAGGGCGTGCGTAGCGTGTAGGTAGACGGCATGCTTCCAAAAGACGGTGCAAATGGGCATCAACATTCCACCTTTTCCGATAAGACGTGAATGTTTTAAGCACAAAACCTACTCACTGCAGCTTCTAACTTGGAGTAAGTTTCCGACATCCCAGACAGGACTGATAGGATTCTCTGTTTTATCACAATAAGCTCTCACACTGTTTCCTGAGCTCAAACTTCACAGCAAAAAGCCTGAGGAAAGTTCTGACTCTCTAGGTGGTAAACGGGATCATCCAAGACATGCTTAGTCTGGTATCTCAAATCAAATCGCGAATTCTTTCCAGGATCATTTGACATATATGGCATCATTGCCAGGTTAATTGATGGAAAAACAATTTTATATCAGGGGGATACAAGAGAAGTATCCTGGGGGGGGGGGGGGGGGGGGGGGGGGTTTGAGGGTGTTCATTGTTTTAAACTAGTGAGTAAGATACATAATCAGGACCCATTAATTGATGTATTGTAGATTTTAGGTCCTAATACTCTTCAGGGAGAGCAACAAACACTAGATGCCAAGGTCTTAAAAACAATGGATAAACTACACTTGATGAAGACACCGGTATACATGTAGGTGACGAAAGCTTGGGTTCAAAAACAACTAACTACCTGGTGATGTCTTAAATTTGTATTATTAGAATGGATAAACTAACCACATTTAAATGAAAAAAAGTAATAATTTAAAAAAGCGATTGATTTTAAGTTGAAGTTTGATGGGAAAGCGTTTTGCGCCATACTCAACATTGTTTAATTTACGTTATACCAGTATTTTACCCACATAGACGAGGCAGCAAAGTAGGGTTAAAAATTTTGCAACACTGATATCAGAAAACCTTCAGTCAGATTATCTGATTTCTCGGTGCATCAACAACATCTGCATGAATATAATACTAGATCCATACAAGTCTGCCCCAAAAGTAGGTGAGACTACCAGTAATAAATCCTCTCTGCTTCACTAAACCTTTTAAAGTATCCAGAACACAATTTGAAAGAAATTCAAACCTGTTTCTAGTGAAATCTTTCAACTTCTTTAATTCAGTCAGAAGAAGCAATACTTGACTGAATGAAAATGTTTAAGTAAATGGAAGTTTAAGGGACTGCAATCTGACAAGGTATCCCACCTACTGGGTAGTCAACACAAATGTCTGTTTTCTTTACCCTGCCTGGGCTATTTACCTTGTTTCTCTGCTGACTGAGTTAGGGTAAGAAAAAGCCAAAGGTCTTAAACTCATAGAGAAACTCTCTATTTCGGTCTGCAGATATAATAGTTGATGTTCTAAAGTTAAATGCTATATCATAGTATTCTAAAGTTGACAAACTTAACCAATGGTAGTAAGCTTCTAAGTTTTATCGCGCATATATTAACCCACATGTACATCTACACCAAGACGTATCACCAACGTTTGAAAAGAGAAAGTTTTTGAATTCAAACATTACGAACTGTTTTCCTTTTGGGTTTGATTGATGTTTTACGCCGCACTCAAGATTATTTCACTTACATGGCTAGATTGCCAGGTTTGATGGGGGGAGGAAACCGGGCTCATTGCCTGGAGGAAACCCCTGACCTTGGCGAGTACCTGACAACTCTTCCACATACAGCGACCAAGTGAAAAATCCACTCAGAAATTTTTCAATTTCTATTTGTTCTGAGTGTGGTTTGAACCCACGCCGCATCGATAAACGGTCTGTGTGGCACTGAGGGACGATCATTCTAGCCCACTGGACCACCAAGGCCCCCCGTTTTGGGTTTGTACTTGGATACGAGAAGGTGTCATGAAAAAAGTATTATACCATTTGTGTTTCAGAATAATAAGGCCAGCATGAATATTGGCCAGATTATAATAGATTGATTGATTGATTGTTTGGTGTTTTACGCCGCGCTCAAGATTATTTCACTTATATAGCGGCGTTGCCAGTTTTATTGTGGGAGGAAACCTGGCTCTGTGCCCGGAGGAAACCCACAACCTTCCGCTGGTAACTGGCAACCATCCCATATAGGTCGTTCGAGTGAAAACCCAGTCAGAAAAGATTATAATAGAAGAATACAAACTACTTCAAAGTAAAATGGCATGACCTCTGAGCCAACGGCCAGTCATTGCTTGAAAAAAAACAAGAGTTTGTCTTCTACCTAGGAACCAAATTACATATTTTCACTTGCTTTTCCCATCATCATATTCTGTTTAATTTCAGTTTTGAGATTTCTTGCCAAACATGTAGCTAAAGATCCGACAATATATTACAAAGTATCAAAGAAATTTCCACTGACTAAAGCCAAACTCATGTCTATCTTCAACCTAACGAAATATCATGTGTTTTGGTTTATTACAACTATGATTGGTTATAAAGGTCTAAATTACTTAACACCTCCCCCCCTCCTCCCCCCCCCCCCCCCCCCCCCCACACACACACAAACAATAAGAAACTTGTCTCCACAGTTCTATTAGTCAAGAAGATATTCCCTATTCCTGTGTGTTTTAGTGTTCATAAATATATGCAAAAGGCTATTAAAAGTGAATGTTTTTGAATTTAAAAACGAAATAATTTATGAACAGCGGAAGACAATATCTACTGAATATCCCTGAATAAAATCAATACTAAAAATCTGCACAAAATAACCAAATTCAAGTCTTTCTTTTACACTTAACAGAAATTAATTAGCTCAGTGCAATGAAGTAATATACCATCACCACCCATTCAATGTGCCTTCATGATTGGTAAAATGTTTGCAGGTTGGGTAACTAAACTAAGCAAAACATGCATAAGGCAGCCACTATTTTGATGCTCAGGGAGGGTTGTTTAGATTTCACTTTGATATAATATCCATATAGATACAAGGTCTAGCCATCTTTTAGTTCGAGGAAAAAGGCATCAGCTACGGCATCAAAATGGTGCAGACAATTCTGAGAAAAAAATAGCAAAAAATTGCCAACTTGGGAAAAATGTCCAGCATGAGATTTGATGGTATGATAGTGCAAAAGGTACCTGTAAGTCATTGTCTGATGTACAAATCTGTGAAATAACAAGCCCTGCCTTAGTTATGTAAAAACAATGTTAAAAAGAACAAAACTCTGAAAGGATCAATACACATTCTATGGTATATAAAGAATATGTCAACTTCTTTGAGACGTCCTAGAATTGTATCTGAAGTTCCAGGAACAGTACTTTGAGGGGGGGAGGGGCGAGGCAGACTAAAACTTAACAAAGTGAAATAACGTAAAGTTAAAGTAGTTGCAATTTGATGCCCAAATAACAAAATTCTGTACAATTATATTCAATAAGGCCATTGAGAAACTGCTGATCAATAACTTGAAGGCAACTCCACCTGGGTGTACAAGTATAGGCCTATGGGATAGTCAGACATGTCAAAGTCTGAAGATTGAACAGACCCCAATGTGGAGAAACCTCAGTTAACATTACATAACACAAGAGACATTTAAATCAACTAAACAACCATCCTCTGAAAATCAACCAGAGCAGACCAGCATCTTAAAGGAGCAAAGCTACAGTCAGCTTCCTAGTATAAGAGGGAGCATGGTTGGTAGACATGATCAGTCAGCATATGGATATACTTGTAGTTTTAGCAGTTTTATCTCTTTGAAGTGTGTAGGGCCTGTTCTACACAAAACATTGACACCTGGCTGGAGCCAATGCACTACCTCAGTTTTAAAAAATCTCAATTTCTTTTTCTCATCGTGACTTTTTTTCTATCTCACACAGAAATACCAGTTTTAACAACTTACTTCATTCCTGGATAGACAAAGTGTACTGGTCCCTCAACATTCTTTCACAAGGATGTTAATACAACCCTGGACTATTAAGCATTTTATATTAACATTTATAATAATCAGGATGTATCAAATTTTCTTTACATTTACAAGAAAATTTATTATCGGTATTTGTAATGTACATGTATGTCCTTAATAGTGGCATGAGTTGCCAAATATAGGGAAAATTTCGTTGAAACAGAATATGCTAATTGTTCTCCATTTATATGAAGAAGTTCAAAATAATAACTTTCAGGTGATGCCAATCTTGGGTATATACTCTAAGGTAGTTTTTGTAATCAAGAAAATCCCAAAATTGAGCTCATACATCACTGAATTTTGTTCATGGTTAGCACAAATCTTCGCAGGGATTAATGGTATTGGCTTTACCAATACTTTCAACGTCAATCCTTTAGTTTTTTAAGGTTATTCAAGTGTTTTACTGCTCTTGGCAATCAAAATTTCGAATTTTGGCAGCTCATGCCACTTTAAACATAATAAACATTGCAAACCATAAAATAATCAGTCCATGAAAGATAAGTCATCAGTCAAAAATATCATATACAGTCATTTTTCAGAAATAATTAAAAATTATATAATATTATAACATTGTATCAAAGTATTTCAATCAAATTATAGGCACCTGTCTTATAAATTTGAGAGGGTTTGTAAAAAAGCACTCCAAATCAAGGCAAAAAATTCCATTCAATGTTACACCTGCCTTGTTACTTTCAAGCTTCTGATTGACAAAAAGAACTTCAACTTTGAACACAAGATCAACTTTCCATTTAATATGGAAATAAGTTAATTTCTTGCAAAATTTAGATATAACTATGGGATACCCTACAAAGTAGATGAGGAAATATTCACAAAATTGTAATCATGTTGTGACTTTAATTAAGTTGTCACTCTCTGGCACATTCACATTTGATAAAGCATTTTAAGGAAGACATTTTAACACTTTTAAATTATTAAAAAAAATTCCAGTTTAAGCACAAAATGAGAAAGTGAGTCATTTTATCCACATCTCATAACATGGACTGAATTTATAACATTACAATCCAACGAAAGCATGTCTACCTAAATGCTTTTGCCACTATAAGGTTAAGAGAGCAAACATATTTTCACTTGAAGTGACATGAGCTGCCAAATTGAGGGTTTTATTTTGCTACCAGCTAATTTTGAAATCATTGCCTATTTTTCTCAAGATGCAACAGCGACATGGGTTTAAGTGAAATTAGAATCAAAAATGTACTTTTGATGTACATTTGAATAAACATCTGTCACACTTATTTAAATTTTGTTTGTTTTTTTAACACTATTTTGGTACGTAGAAAGCACATACTTTAAAGAAGTTTCTTATTTCAATAACAATCATTTTATGTTTTTCGCTGAATTACAAACCCACTTATCGTGTGGATGATCAGAATTTATAAAATCTAAGAATTGGTCAACTGAGCCCAGGCTTGGGTACAAAATACTGTGACATCGTTTACCACATCTAACTAAGTCTAGTTAGAAAGGACAAGAAAATATGCAAATATATCCTGCAGGTTATTTCATAATATTTCCATTATAAGGGATTGACTGTAAGGTACAGATATGTAATTTGTTTTTTTCTTTTCATTTTTAAAATTCCATGTAAATACATTACACATATCCATTAAGAACAGGTCAATTTATGAAAGCTACCTCTTAAAAAGACATGCCCCCAGTTACATTAAACGTGATAAACTTTAACCCAAAAGATAGAGCAGAGCTGTTAGTGTTAGATCTAAAGTAACTTCTTAGAGATGATGTGTCCCAGTAGTGTGACAAAACAGTAAGTCAACAACCTTCCCAATTCAACACAGCATCACCATCATAGTTTACAAGGAAAGAACAAAAAAATACATGGGCTTAGGGAAAATCTTCTTAACTAAAATAACCATGGAGACAAGTTTCTAATTGTGTTAAAAAGAGATATTTCATTTAGACCTTTATATCCAATCATAGCTTGTTGTGATAAATTAAAACAATTAATATGTAGATTGTTTTGTTTTTGTTAGGGGTAGGCTTCACTGATAATTATTTGCCAGATTCATTGATTGAATGGTAGAACCCCAGCCTTTGGTAGGTTCCTGGGGATTGGAACCTTCATGCATACATGTACATGTAAGTGAATTGAAATAGAATCTTACAAAAAAATGGCATGGTCTGAGTTGTATTAGAATTCCTTGCTTGAAAAATGAATGACAAATAGAAAGACTTAATTGAAATCTATACTTAAAGTGGCATGAGCTGCCAAAATTCACATTTTTTCATAATTTCTGATCGTCACGACAGTAAAAGGCTTTGAAGGCCATCGGAAAACTAAACGATTGGCGTTGGAATGCGGGAAATCCATACAGTATGTGACCTGTACGAACCGAAAACGTGTTCGAAAAGTAACGAAATTTAAATAACCGGGACGACCATTCATTCATTCTAAGCCAAAGTTAGTTGAAAACAATACTTCATCGTACATTTTCAAGACTAGAAGCACTGAAAAGCTTCTGAATTATACGTCTTGAGAAAAAAAGCCAATTATTGTCCATGAAAATTAAACTCTTTGTCTTTATATTGAAATGCAAAAGGTTCTCAAATATTATGTGGTACTGTACAATGTAACAAATATTTGGAACAAAAACTCCTGGCCATCAAGTGCATACATGAAATACAGACAAAACACGGATAGTGAATGGAAGAGGAATTGGGATACGACTAGAATGACATTTGCCAAGTGTATCGTTCAACTCAGACAATAGATACCCACTTCATCTAGACATATTGGTTTTCAAGGAACAAGAACAAGTGCTTAAGGGTGGAATTCCTTGCAGAAATCCATCACTTGTTCAAGTTACTGGTTTCCTTTCTTTCTAGAAGCTTGATTTGACCGTTTCAGGCCACATGTGTGTTGGGTGCGTGTCAGAGATTTGGAATGAGTTGGAAGTCTCTCCAAGACTGCTTCAGTTCCAAACACAAACATTTGGACAAGTAGCCATTGATGAAAAGAAGTAAAGTGGATGTATTGTCACAACATGGCTGAGGTGAGGGATGTGATTGAAGGTGGGGGGATGTGATACACAGAATGCCTCATGCTTGAGTTGAGGCTTTGGAAGTGAACTTATGGAGATTAGACACAAAGTTCATCTTCAGGGACCACCTGGCCACTTCTGCAGGGCTACTGGACAATCTCCACAAGATGCAGGCATGCCAAACCTGGTGGAATAGTTTCCCTAGATGCCATGTCTATAGAGGAGTGATGACAGTCGACTTCCCTTCTTGGCTAGCCAGATAAACCCTTCTATCCACCCACCAATGAGCTTAGGCAAGCTGGGTGTCAGAACACTCATCTATTTGCTAACCTAACTATATAGCACTATCCTCTACCACTTCTCCTAGGTGGTCAATTCCTTAACATGCTTAATCTCCCCCTACAACCTCTTAACACACAGTCTATTAGTGTCCATACATCATACCTTTTATACCTGACAAATGAGATCCAGGTGTAAAACACCAATACTGAATGAACGATGGTCTCTAAAGATACAACTGAACAGAAAACCTCTTATAAAAGAAAAACTCAGCAATTTAACATTAAGATGGCTTGTAATTGTACCATTAACAATGTCAATGCATTTATAGCATTGTATACCAAAATGTAAATAAATAACCACAGAAAGTTACCCTTAAAAAGTTGTATATTTTAACATTATGCTTGCAAGTTTTTAAGTTTTACTATTTTTTATTTTTTGGCGGGGGGGGGGGGGGGGGGGGGGTATCTTGCATTGGGCATTTCATTTAAAACATTACAAAAAAACTTTGTTTCCCAAACGTAAATCAACCAAGATCTCCAATAGACAGAACCAATAATGACACCTAAAACTTGTTATAAAAAACATTTGAACAACTTGCAAAACAGAATCCCCTGAACTCTTTAAAACTACAAACACATATATGCTATGAGATAGTTGCTGCAACTTTTACCAAAATGGCACAGCCCTGGTTTCTCGCCAAACCAAATCTTTAATGATTATACACACACTTATTGCAACAAAAAAGACACAAACACTCACACTGAGCTTTTTTTTTTTCTTTCACAAATTGATATGCCTAACATGAAGAAGAAACAAATTATTGTTCTCTTCAAGGAAAATCGCTTTAAAAAGCAATTTAGACATCCTTGGTACATGTAAACATCTTGATTGTGGACACATTCAAGATGAATTGATTTGGTGTTTAAAGCCACATTCCGCATCACATATCAGTTACACATATGCCCTACCCTGTTGATACCTTGTAACCCTCCATACTAGACACAAGAACAATTTATACTAACTCAGAATGATCTGCATGACCTCTTACAAAGCAGGACATTTTTCTTGCGAATTAGTTCAATGTGTCACTATCTTTGTTCTGTTGTATTACCAATTGTCTTAGGGAACATTCATTGAAGTCCTTAACACAGAGTTTGTTTATTGATAGTTTGGTAGGGGGTCTGGCCGTCTGCTTGACCAGAGAGACCCTGAATTTGACCCAACCCTGTACAAATGTCAAATTGCTAATCTGCGTCTTATCAGAAATCAGCCCTTGTCTACCATTCAAGCGAAACTAGATTGTTTTCTTGAAAGAAAGAACACAAATTAGCCATTTATTTCTCAGTTTTGTTATAAAGACGAGGGAAAATAATTGGAAGCAGACGACACTTACCGGCGGGACAGGAACAGTCCGCTTGGCGAGCAACGCGACCACTTCGACTTCTACTTCGTCGTGGTTCATCCTTTGGAAGTTTCTACAAATTAAATCATAACAAAATACTCGCACACAACACGAAGAAAACACAATACAGAATTCTAAAACCAGGTTCTAAAAATGAATTTCGCTTGTGGTGCACACGTTAGTGAACCTGAAGTTGGATGATGTCCAAACAGCCGTCATTTCATGATTTCCTTTTCTTTTTGGTTTTATTTCCATTTGGCTGTTGTCTGTTAAACAAATTTATATTTATAATTTTGAAATTTGGAGTTTCGCAAAATAATACACCGAACATTCTAACACATTAATAACGCTGAATCTGAAATTGCAGTTTAATGCGTTTTCGTTTATTTTAATGGCTATTATATATCGATTTGGTTCGCCTGTCAAAACTAAGTCGGCGGCGATCCGATATGATTGACAGGCACAGACGCACAACCAGTTGAACCTGACGCTTTTAAAATCAAACCAGGTTGATACTTGCGTTCATTAATGTTTCTATTCTTTTTTGTTTGACAAACGACAAAAAGCGTCAAACTATCGTTTCTTCAAAACAAAAGACAGAGATATACTCACGTTTTGTTCTAAGATGTCCGACACTCTTAAATCCACCCGTTTGTCAATGAGGGCATTTATTGTTGACCAGTCCATTTCTAGTTGATTTATTCTGGACTGTAATGTATCAACACTGTTCTGGTATGTCATAAGTGTCCAGCCGGTAAAGGCACATAATAACGCAACAACACAAATACCTACACAACTAAACATACACAGAACCGTTTTGGTCGCTGGACTTAATTTTGGTGTCCTCTCCGAGCAAGATTTGCACTTCTCCATCCTGGAGTTTCTTTCGGTTTTAACAAGACATGAAGAAAAAAATATATATAACAGGTAACAAAAATCGCTTGAAGAAGTTGATATTTTTTCCTCTTTTCTGTTAGCTGTTAAAGGCCAACTTAACAAAAAAATCCAGAAGTTTTTAGCGACTGACTAAATCCGAGTAGCCTTAAAACACGACTTTTCTATCTAAAGGGACGGTTTGTTCCAGCTCACTTGCCTAGGTGAACACTATAGGGCTATCAGAAAACGAGGCCTATTCCACTCGAAAAAGCAGGGGTCCTTGTGGCGAACAGAAGACCAGCCGTACGTCTCAACGTCTGCGATATCACAATAACTGTGAGCAACACTCGGCCCTCTCTCAACTAACACACAACCCGAGCCTTCTCACTTGTAATTCTACAAGAACAGCGCCGACTCCGTGTCTTGACCCGAGGCCAAACAACAATCATTCATAGACTACTACTCCTGTCAGAAAGCCCGTATTCTGTGACATAAACAAAGGTTTAACCGGTCATAGATGCGCTGCATATTTATCGCAAAGCTCCCGATAGTAACGAACTCTATCCATTTAAAGTGGCCTTTTTAATTAAACCGATGGAAACATAGTCTTAAATCACATTTTGTAAGAGAGCGAGTAGGAGAAGTTTGCTAAGAGTTTTAACAGAGCTGACGTAAGCTTTGTATTCGCTCAGCTGCTGGCATTTGTCGGAAAAGTAGTTGATGGAATAGTGCATCTTCTGGCATCACTAATGGTTCTGTATTAGGTAACTGTGTATTAAGCCGTTATATCCAACACGGTCCATCGCAACATAAAATATTTTACAAACCATTAAACCTCCCAGGGCAAATTCCATCTTTTCTAACATCCAGATCTATGGAGTGCATGGTATACATTGTACATGTATGTTTACGCAACAATTTATGCTTCTACACGTCCTGTTAGTTTTAAGATAAGAGTTTTAAAACTTTGCGAATGTCAGCTGATGAATTCGTACGTAATACGGACAATTTACACATATTTTCCCCCTTAATGCAATTTGTGTAATTGGCTTCAATTTGTGAAATCTTATTTTCCTCACTTTCTGATACGTGTGAAAATAAAATGATCCTGGTTTATGAACATTCACATGGAAATCTTAAATTGTCATAAAATAGTTATGAACACTAAAACGTACGGGCACAGGGAAAATCTTCTTGTCTAAAATAACCATGGAGACAAGTTTCTAATTGTGTTAAAAAGAGGTATATCATTTAGACCGTTAGATAAAATATAGTGAACTAATGAAGATCTAGATAAAACCGATGCTATGAAAATTTATTTGACAATTAACGACGGTATATTAACACTTCGCTCATAACAGACATGCACGGATGGGGAGTGGGGTTTATAACTATATGGTATCCAGGAATCTGCCCAGGGTTGGGTGCCGATCAACGGCCTTTAGGTTCTACACCACCTGATATGGATGAAGACATTTTCTAACCTTAAACACTCGATTTTTTATGATAGTTTGCAGAAATATATTTGATCAAAATGAGTAGGTCTACACCCAAGATAAGAGGACTATACCGCAGGGGACCAGGAAGATACTACTTTCACAAAGCGGCGTAGCGTAAGTTTTCACGTAACTGCCATAGCATCCCATACTGTACAGATACGTTAGTATGAAAGTTACGCAAAAAATACATCTACGCCGCTTTGTGAAACAGGCTCCAAAACAGTGTGGATGTATTTTATTGCGTAACTTTTAGAGCAACGTATCTCTACAGAATGAGTTACCACGAAAGTATTTAAGCCTAATACACGTTTGAACAACCGGCCCCTGGAATATAACACAAGGCCACCGGTGTAGATACTAGTTTTTACCCCCAATAAACAGCCAAATCATTACCATACACAATTCGGACATTGGTTAGACAACAATTACGTTGAAAACAATGCGTGAGTGAAGAACAGTGTATACATAATGGTATAATCTAAATGTCAGAGCCTCCTAACAGTTCCGTTATTTGAAGTCAGTCTATCACTTTGAGATAATTCACAATTTATGTATTATTACATAGTTCACTAAAACATTTACAAAGTGAGATGACAATGTTATTGTTCAGATATACACCGGCATATAAGGATATGTTTTAACATCCAGGGACTCGTTCGCGGCACAATAAGATTAACTGACCGTTTATACTTCTGAAAAAAAATGTTTCAACAGCTCTTCGAACAACCGGCACAAGTGCATAGCTAGGCTATCTGTGCTATCTCCGTCTTCCTTCATTGTCGCCATAATTATCCCGTGAACAATATCGTCCACAACGGTTTTGCTGAATGTATTGGAGACTCACATATTCATAAAGTATAATAGCAATTATACTAAAAAAACCACAGACAAGATTTCTCGGCTAAGACGATTTGTGGGACAGGTCTGGTAAGCTCGAAAAGATGCAAAATGTGACCAGAGTCAATTTTTAGTAGGGCCGAGTTCGAATCTGGTGTGCTTTGCCGATTTTAGTGTCAAAACGCAAATTAATTCAGTAAATACAGACACCTTCATTTGGAGAGGAAACAAGATATTAGATTGATGGATTGTTTGGTGTTTTACGCCGCGCTCAAGATTATTTCACTTATATGGCGGCGTTGCCAGTTTTATTGTGGGAGGAAACCGGGCTCTATGCCCGGAGGAAACCCACGACCTTCCGTTGGTAACTGACAACCATCCCACATAGGTCGTTCGAGTGAAAACCCAGTCAGAAAAAAATATTATTCAGAGATTCAAGACCCATGACACTTCGTTGGTTCCATCTCACCAGAGTTGGCTGTTTGGTAAGCTGGTATATTTACCTATGAAAATAGTCCGTCCAGGAATTTCGATCATAGGTGATACAACTAACAGCTGCCGATATTTTCTTGGCAATCCCGCTTTGACTGATTGATTGAGGCCTAACGTCGCATCCAACAGCTAAACCATTTTTGCAATGACCTTTAAGCACACGGGAAACGTTTTTATTTCATTGTCCAGATGTTCACTGGCATATAACCGTTTTTATTATTGTTTGTACTCCGACCTTACTTGCAGTTTGCTTCACTCATTTTGTGTTTTAGAAAAAAACTAAGTTGAAGAAGTTTCCAGAATGATTGCACAATGAACATCTTACTGGGTTTAGTAGGCCTGTCGTCTTTTTTTCATCTTTGTGAAATGCGTGATGTATATAAAGCGAAACGGTTGATCGAGAAACATATCGGTGAAGTTTCATTCTGATGATAATCGAACTCACAATTGTTTTTCTAGAAGATCCCGTCTGTATAGCCCGCTTTGAACATAAAAACTATTCCTTTGAATATCAATATGCATACATGTACCTCTTTTTAACACAATTCGACACTTGTCTCTGTGGTTATTATAGACAAGAAGTTTTTTTCTGTGCCCTTGTGTTTTAGTGTTCATAAAAATGCATGGTACAAAAAGCGCTTGTAAATGTGCGATCTTATGGAGATTCTCTCACGAGTTAGTGCTGCCTGCAAACCGGACCAGGTAGGAACGCCTCCCTTGCAACATCACATTATATAAAATTTTAAACACGTGTATTTGTTTATGTATTTAAATATATAAATGATACCCTTTATGGAAATCACACAGATTCCGCTTTATATGAACCACATTTGGTTAAAATGTCCCATTCTTATCTGAAGTCTACTAATTGTAGGCAAGCAATAAAGTAGGAGAAGCTCCACAAAAACCGCCCACAATTTATCTGGCATTAAACTTATACACATTGTGCCGGTGGCACAGCATTTCGATACTCAAGGTCATTCGGTTAGGACCGTTTCAAAGCCATGCCCATTGGACAAATTCCTCTTCTCACTTCCCCTGCAGATAGCAAGTAGACACGTTTTTGTAAAGGGGCCGTTTTTGGATTCAAAAGATAGCCAGTCATTGCTTAAACCCAATTTTAACAGGGCTAAAAACTTCTCTCCTGGGCCAAATCATGTGTATCTTAACAAAATAAAAAGATGCCTTTAAGTATGAAACTTCAGAGTCCATCTGGCTTCTCAGGGCGAACATATTGAAGTAAAAATGTCACTTTGAGTGTGTAGAACACATTCATAGAACAGAAGGTCAATGCCACGTAAAGCCTCCATTAGTCCGAATTACAGCTTCCAACCTGCGTCTCATCCCTCTCCAGGCTCTAGGGCTTGAATGTTTCTGCCCATCCTATCCCAAATGTGCTCTAAAGGATTCAAATCCGGACCCACGGTTGGCCAAGGCAGGGTTGTTACAGCTTAGTTTTGGATGTAGGCTATTACTGCCCGGTTCTTATGCACAGACGTCGGTTGGGTGGCCATTGCCGCTTCAAAGAATAAGATGGACCTGATGCAAATGGATGACGTCGTACCAGTGCCCTATCTTCACGCTGTGATGTTACAGGTGGTCGGTCCTTCACAGCACCAGTTTCACCGTGTTTTCTCACCAATCTGCTTATCACTGTATAATGGTAGCATACTGAATTTGCGTAATTGCAAAAAAAAACATTTCATGTCACATTACATGCAGTTTTTGCATAACTGTCACATGAATTGCCACAATCGTTCAATAGAACATCATTCGGATCATCATAACTGGCATTACAGTTAACATTAATGCAGATTTATAATAATTAATTATGTCATCAGGTGCTTAACTTTTTTCCTTGTGTATATAAACATTCATGATCTTCTAAAGGTTCCTGACAAACAGATGATTCAACCCGAATAAACAAACCCATTTATTTAACAACCAGAAAGAAACAAACAAAACCTGGGAACAGAAAAATCAGGAACAAAAGCAGACGTGGGTTATCAATTTTGTGCAGGAAAACACTTAATATCAATAAGTCTTTCCATTGGTGGAGAGAAAAAGATTGCCTTAGTTAATTTAAATGATATTGCATAGAATGGAGTTTATATTTTATGCTTGATTTATTTTATGTTTTTTGTCACACTCAATTTTATGACAACTGGGATTTAAAATTTATATCCACTCAACTGAACCATGTTGGGGACCTGGAGGCTGTTTCGCATATAGGTTTGCAGTTGCATCCTGGCCTCCAAGCTTTGGACCAATCCAAAGTTTAACATACATATTGGTTGATTGATTGGTGTTTTACGCCGTACTCAAGAGTATTTCACTGATATGGCGTCGTTGCCAGGTTTAGTGGGGGAGGAAACCGGGCTTATTGTCCGGAGGAAACCCCCAACCTTCTGCGAGTACCTGGCAACTCTTCCACATTCGATACATATCAGACGGAGCTGCATACGACAGCTTAGTACCAACCGTTACTTGTAACATTCTGTACAGTTCATTCAAAATCCACGCCCCTTTTTCTGAACCAATTTAGAATAGGACTGGTAAAATCTTCTACTTCAGTTTTTGTGGTTTTGTTATTGATCCGGATGGACTCAGCTCAAGTCTTCAGCCAAGAATCTGTTGGGACCAGAACATTTTTTTTTTGACGTCTCTAAAAGCTCCAACAAAAACAAACAACGCAAACAAATCAGGTTAACATGAAAGGTTGTATAATGCCGATTGGAAATAGAAAAAGAGTAGAAGAACCATACCTTGTTACAACATGTAAAGTATATCACTGTTTAATAGCTCAAGACCCTGTTTTAGAAAAACAAGTTGACAATATTGCTGGTTATTACCTAGACATTGATTCAACTTTATGCAGCACTCAAAATTATTTCACCTATAGCAAAAAAAGTATAGAACATTATTTTATTTTCAGACATTGTTTATTTGAGACAATTGCCAAGCATGAGCCACTTATCTGTGCCTTCTCACGATCGAGGCTGTCTCAGTTACGAGAGGTTTCTCATCGGTATGGTAATTATCAGCACATAGGCTGGGTTTGCAATTTGCGACATGAAGTACCTGAATTTTTAACATCATATAATTAAATGTATGAAAATTGAGCTTGATAAGTCTTGGAAAATGTTAACTTGTTCAACTTCAAGTTAAAGTGAGTCATTTTTCATAGTGAACTGTGGAATAAAATGAACTATCTTAAGGAAAAGCATACAGCCGCTTAACTTTCCCTAGGTGGCCATTAACCCCACATAAATCCATCTTTACTTAGATGGGGTGGGTGGGGTATACCCAGCATACAGTGAGCCTCTTTCACAAAGCGGCATAGCGTAAATTTTTACATAACAGTCATCGCAACCCATACTGTAGACTGTAGCGATTTGTTGCTATGGCAGTTACGTAAAAATGTACGCTATTTCTTTTACAAATGTTGAGCACCCACTACTGATTGGCTGAAGGTTTTTCGGCATGCCTGGTTAAAACAATCTTTTGATTTTTGACAATTAAACATTTGAAGAAACTGTCATAAAGTCAAGGCAACTAAATGTGTAGGATTTTGTTGAAACAATTTGATAACATAGAGATACTTTCTTGCTTACTTATTTTGGTCTACATTGTATATATTGAAGATTACACATGGAAAAGAATTGAAAAGAGCTTGTTTTAAAACTCATTAATTTGCAACATAAACTGAAACATAAGCGTTTCATCAAAAAACAAAAGTAGTTTTGGAGAAAGAAATAATAATTTTGGTATTTATAAGCATTAGCTTTCCTTCACCATTATTCACAATTCATTTGTACAATTCATTTTTGATTGCTAAAAAGTCATGTCGTTCTCATAATAAACAAAGTATTCAAGCATGGCAGATGTTGCTATTGAAAAAAAAAACACTCCCATGTAAAGCAACCTTACCCAAATGTAAATGTGATCTGATAAAAGGGATTTTAAAACAAATTAAGAAAAATTAACTACAATCCACTTTTCAATTTAGTTTTTTGTTCAAGACATATTTCCTTTTAAAATACATTAAAAGTTTAAAAATTGAAAGAAAAAAAACAACAACTGAGTTTATTTGATTGCTTTAAAAGTAAAATTCTGGGAAAATCATATGAAATCAAAGTGATTATTTTCAGTACAATATTGTACAAAAGTTAGGAGTATTGTGCAATTGTACAATATACAAGATACGATATCCTATATGAGGAATTTTGAAAACTCATAATAACAATTGTAAGACTAATGGATTTCACTTCTGGAATCCAAGAAGTTTCATAAAATGAATAATGAGTTTAAATAATTGACTAAAGTTGAACATTTTTCACTACTTTTTACCACCACCCCATATCCATCCTTTAACGAGGCCAGTTATCCCCCCTGATATCTTCTGTTCTAATTTCTCTCTCACAGATGGCATCTCTATATGGTTAAGGGCAAGGTCAAAGAATAATGGGCGGCATGGAATCGGCTCGAAGTTCGGAGGAAACGAAACCAGGTTTGGTTTCTTGCTGACCAATGATGCATCCTCGACGTATTGATCCAATCTCTCAGAAAGAGGCTAAAAAAGAAAAGTGGAAATGATTTTAAAATAGTTTTTTTTTTAATTAAAAGCTATTTGAGAAATCTAGCCATCCGTCGGGGATAGTGTTTTGGCAGAGAAAAACCTTGGCTGAGCTAAAAGTATCTGGCTTTTCATAACAGGGTACCAATTGTTTGGCCAGATTATGTCTCAGTTGTTTTTTTTTTTAACTTTTTGTGTGAAAACAACTGTCTATCAATTGAAAACTTCAGCTGCAACAGCAGAATCTTCCCATGAAGGACCTGTCTTGTGTTGTTGGACACCAGGGTTTATATTTAATTCTTGAAGAATGCTACCTTTTTAAATACATAAATGTATAGAAAACTATTGCTTAAACAGTTAGAAGTTTAATAGAGCATATATTTCAGCATCAAGTGCCTGCTTTCACTCGGGTTTATATATCAACCATACTCATTTAAATCCACAAATAATATAAGTCCTCAGTCTTAAAAGTATATAATCACATACCCTTTTGTCTTTAAGATTCAGGTCCCCAAACTGATCAGCAAGTTGGTCTGAATCCAGAATTGTTGAGGCATGACAGTTATATTTAAGGCCATTCACATGCTTTATTAAATCTTCCAAATTTGAAATTTCAGCCTACAATAGAAACAAAATGACAAAGTAGTATTAAGATTAAAGGCACACTTGCCGCAAAAATCAGGAATATTGTTTACATTGAAAAAGAAAGTCCGTTTTCTGTATTTTTCCCAGACAATATAAGTTAGGAACTTTCTATTTTTAACAAAATTTAAAAGTTTGGACGTCACTTTGTATTTTTAATTTGAATTTGAAAATTTGATTTGTTAGGTGCCCGTAACGTAAACAAACCAAGCTGCCCCCTATTGGCGATTTAATGTTTCAGTCGAGTGAGTGAACTAACGGCACAGTGTAATTTTACGTAGGCCTATTTATCTGAGAAATACAGACTGACGATCGGTAAACAGCGACTGGAAAAGCCTGCTGATAATTGTTTGAGTGTAAACCACAGATAAAAAGGCCTGAAATGAGGGTAATCCAACACGAAAGTTGACCGACACTGATCGTTGTTGTTGTAATCAGGCTTCGATTCTTCGTTTGTTTTTCACCCCATTTCTACATTCTAAAGCTAACTAGACATGTTTTATGTGTCCTATGTTTAAGTTTAGTTGTATTAGTCGTAGTAAGCTCATGTAAATTGGTTTTCTTAGCAAATTTAAACAGGCTACGGCGGCAAGTGGGCCTTTAAGAAATGGAAGAAAAGAAAACTTTTAGCATGTTAAGTATATTTTGCTTAGAAAAACTGTTTATCAATGTGTGTACAGGTAAAATGTAGGTATATTGGGTAAGCTGGTTGAATGATTTGTCATTTAGTGTATTTTTTAATTTAAAGTGGCATGAGCTGCCAAAATGTTGATATTTTGACGTTGAAACAGAATGTTGAAATTATCGGCTATTTTTCTCAAGACGTATATTTCAATAGCTTTTTAGTGCGTATAGTCTCGGGAATGTACGACAAAGTATTGTTTTGAACTAACTTTGGCTTAGAATGAATGAATGGTCGTCCCGGTTATTTAAATTTTGTTTACTTTTCGAACACTATTCCGGTTCGTATAGGCCACATACTGTATGGATTTTCTTTATTCCAATGCCAATCACTTAGTTTTGCGATGGCCGTCAAAGCCTCTTACTGTCGTGACGATTAGAAATTATGAAAAAAGTGTGAATTTCGGCAGCTCATGCCACTTTAAAATTTTTATCACACCTGCATCGGAAAAGAGTAAGCTTAAAGGATAAATGGCAAGTTTAAGTCAATTAAACTATTTGGTAATCAATTTGTTTAAAAACATGCGCCGTAAAGACATACAAACTCACCCAAAAGATAAGTGGCTATCGCCATCAGGACCCCTCGGGTCTGGGCCAAAGAAACCGAAGATATATTTATTTTCCAGACAATTTGTTGCGAGTGAAAAACTACTCCACATACACGCATCACATTTACAAGGAGGTTTTTGGCTGAGTCATGTAAGGGGCATAACTCTTGAAAAACAGGTCCAAGCGCGTCGATTTTAAATAGGCTTCTTGTACTTGCTGTGTTGAACAAATGTAGAAAGTTTTAAAAATGTGATTGAAAGACTTTTTTAGATAATGTGTTTACAAGGATTTTTTCCGCAGCGGTAATGTAAGGGGCATAACTCTTGAAGAAAACATCCGAGCGCGTTGATTTTCAATAGGCTTCTTGTACTTGTTGTATTAAACAAATCTGTGAAGTTTCAAAGTTGTAAGTTAAAGACTTTTTTAGCTTTTTATAGCAGCGGTAATGTAAGGGGCCTAACTCTTGAAAAAAACATCCGAGCGCGTTGATTTTCAATAGGCTTCTTGTACTTGCTGTATTAAACAAATGTGTGAAGTTTCAAAGTTGTAAGTCAAAGACTTTTGTAGATAATGTGTTTACAAGACTTTTTATAGCAGCGGTAATATAAGGGGCATAACTCTTGAAAAAAACATCCGAGCGCGTTGATTTTCAATAGGCTTCTTGTACTTGCTGTATTAAACAAATGTGTGAAGTTTCAAAGTTGTAAGTTAAAGACTTTTGTAGATAATGTGTTTACAAGGCTTTTTATAGCAGCGGTAATGTAAGGGGCATAACTCTTGAAAAAGACATCCGCCCGCGTTGATTTTAAATAGGCTTTTTGAACTTGCTGTATTAAACAAATGTGTGAAGTTTCAAAGTTGTAAGTCAAAGACTTTTGTAGATAATGTGTTTACAAGACTTTTTATAGCAGCGGTAATATAAGGGGCATAACTCTTGAAAAAAACATCCGAGCGCTTTGATTTTCAATAGGCTTCTTGTACTTGCTGTATTAAATAAATGTATGAAGTTTCAAAGTTGTAAATTAAAGACTTTTTTAGATAATGTGTTTACAAGGCTTTTTACCGCAGCGGTAATGTAAGGGGCATAACTCTTGAAAAAGACATCCGCGCGCGTTGATTTTAAATAGGCTTCTTGTACTTGCTGTAATAAACAAATGTGTGAAGTTTCAAAGTTGTAAGTTAAAGACTTTTTTAGATAATGTGTTTACAAGGCTTTTTATAGCAGCCGTAATGTAAG
Organism: Lepidochitona cinerea; assembly: GCA_963971465.1. Classification (NCBI taxonomy): domain Eukaryota; kingdom Metazoa; phylum Mollusca; class Polyplacophora; order Chitonida; family Tonicellidae; genus Lepidochitona; species Lepidochitona cinerea. Next base: position 41,628,150 of record OZ020551.1, on the reverse strand, counting down.
GGGCATAACTCTTGAAAAAAACATCCGAGCGCGTTGATTTTCAATAGGCTTCTTGTACTTGCTGTATTAAACAAATGTGTGAAGTTTCAAAGTTGTAAGTTAAAGACTTTTGTAGATAATGTGTTTACAAGGCTTTTTATAGCAGCGGTAATGTAAGGGGCATAACTCTTGAAAAAGACATCCGCCCGCGTTGATTTTAAATAGGCTTCTTGTACTTGCTGTAATAAACAAATGTGTGAAGTTTCAAAGTTGTAAGTTAAAGACTTTTTTAGATAATGTGTTTACAAGGCTTTTTATAGCAGCGGTAATGTAAGGGGCATAACTCTTGAAAAAAACATCCGAGCGCGTTGATTTTCAATAGGCTTCTTGTACTTGCTGTATTAAACAAATGTGTGAAGTTTCAAAGTTGTAAGTCAAAAACTTTTGTAGATAATGTGTTTACAAGGCTTTTTATAGCAGCGGTAATATAAGGGGTATAACTCTTGAAAAAAACATCCGAGCGCTTTGATTTTCAATAGGCTTCTTGTACTTGCTGTATTAAACAAATGTGTGAAGTTTCAAAGTTGTAAGTTAAAGACTTTTGTAGATAATGTGTTTACAAGGCTTTTTATAGCAGCGGTAATGTAAGGGGCATAACTCTTGAAAAAGACATCCGCCCGCGTTGATTTTAAATAGGCTTCTTGTACTTGCTGTAATAAACAAATGTGTGAAGTTTCAAAGTTGTAAGTTAAAGACTTTTTTAGATAATGTGTTTACAAGGCTTTTTATAGCAGCGGTAATGTAAGGGGCATAACTCTTGAAAAAAACATCCGAGCGCTTTGATTTTCAATAGGCTTCTTGTACTTGCTGTATTAAACAAATGTGTGAAGTTTCAAAGTTGTAAGTTAAAGACTTTTGTAGATAATGTGTTTACAAGGCTTTTTATAGCAGCGGTAATGTAAGGGGCATAACTCTTGAAAAAGACATCCGCGCGCGTTGATTTTAAATAGGCTTCTTGTACTTGCTGTAATAAACAAATGTGTGAAGTTTCAAAGTTGTAAGTTAAAGACTTTTGTAGATAATGTGTTTACAAGACTTTTTATAGCAGCGGTAATGTAAGGGGCATAACTCTTGAAAAAGACATCCGCCCGCGTTGATTTTCAATAGGCTTTTTGAACTTGCTGTATTAAACAAATGTGTGAAGTTTCAAAGTTGTAAGTCAAAGACTTTTGTAGATAATGTGTTTACAAGACTTTTTATAGCAGCGGTAATATAAGGGGCATAACTCTTGAAAAAAACATCCGAGCGCTTTGATTTTCAATAGGCTTCTTGTACTTGCTGTATTAAATAAATGTATGAAGTTTCAAAGTTGTAAATTAAAGACTTTTTTAGATAATGTGTTTACAAGGCTTTTTACCGCAGCGGTAATGTAAGGGGCATAACTCTTGAAAAAGACATCCGCGCGCGTTGATTTTAAATAGGCTTCTTGTACTTGCTGTAATAAACAAATGTGTGAAGTTTCAAAGTTGTAAGTTAAAGACTTTTTTAGATAATGTGTTTACAAGGCTTTTTATAGCAGCGGTAATGTAAGGGGCATAACTCTTGAAAAAAACATCCGAGCGCGTTGATTTTCAATAGGCTTCTTGTACTTGCTGTATTAAACAAATGTGTGAAGTTTCAAAGTTGTAAGTCAAAAACTTTTGTAGATAATGTGTTTACAAGGCTTTTTATAGCAGCGGTAATATAAGGGGCATAACTCTTGAAAAAAACATCCGAGCGCTTTGATTTTCAATAGGCTTCTTGTACTTGCTGTATTAAACAAATGTGTGAAGTTTCAAAGTTGTAAGTTAAAGACTTTTTTAGATAATGTGTTTACAAGGACCAATGGACAGACGGACAGACAGACAGACGGACGACGGAGGCAACGACAATACCCTTCGGGCAAAATTTGCCCGAGGGGTAAAAACTGAGATTTCAGACAAAACCCTACAAGGCATTTTTTCTCTCTACAGCTCAGATACGGAAATTAATTAGCTTTAGCGCAGGGACGTCATATTTGACATCTGATATTTAAATTACTATTGTTGTGACGATGTTGAGCTAGGGCGTCTTCATGGTTGGTTGAAATGATGCTGGAAGCCTTCAAATGTCAACTATGATGTCAAATACGTAGATATTTCCGATTGGTGACCGAAGATATGCATATTTTAAATCACGCCTCGGACCTTACAGAAAGTTTGTTTTGTTTCAGAATTTTGTTTTAGATACATATTTAGTCAATTTCCAATAATATATCACCGATGGATGTTCAGAAAGAACTTGGCATTTATCCTTTAATGTATTTGAGAAAACTCCAGTCTGCTGCTGATACCTGAGTAAAGACCCAGGTAATATATAATTCGAGATCAGCAATAAACAGAAGTGATGGATTTTGATGGTTTGAAATATTTAAAGCTTAATTTTGATGATCTCATGTTGAAAAATGACAAATTGTTATAATCAAAAAGTTTCTAAAATACAAATGAAAATTTAACAAAATCTGGCAGTAATTGCTAACAAAATATAAACTAGATTTGAAAGAGAAATAAAATTGGATTGTCGAAAATTTTAATATAAACTGAGGAGATTAAATTAAAGTCTAAATATCTTGTATATTGTACAAATACCAATAGTACAATACGTACTCCTAACTTTTGTACAATATTGTACTGAAAATTATCACTTTGATTTCATATGATTTTCCCAGAATTTTACTTCCAAAGTAATCAATCTTGATGATGTAGGTTAAGGTGGTTTTATAAGCAGAAGTCCCAAAAATGAACTCCTACATCCCAACTATTTGAATTTTGTCCGTTATTAGCACATATCTTTGGTTCGTACAGGGTACGGAGTGTGCCAATATTTTTTTATTTCAACATCAATCTTTTAGTTTTTCAAGGTACTTCATATGTTGAACTTCTTTTGACAATCAGAATTTATGAAAAAAATCTGAATTTTGTCAGTTCATGCCTCTTTAATACATTTCTTCAAAGTTTACGAAGACAGTTTTTATATCTTTTCAATATCAGTGTCTTTACCTTAGACTTTGAATCTTTTGATAAATGTTTTTTGTAGCCTGACAGTGCCTCATTTGCATATTCCAATGTCTGCTCACACAAAGCTACTGATTCCGCCCATTTCTTAGCTACAGAGTAACTTTGTGCAATATAATACGTTCTGCAAAATAAGCACAATTTATTAGGAGAGAAACAAAAACAGAATTTTAAAACTGAATACAGTTTTTATGCCATACTCATTTTGTCAACATTTTGATTGATTGTTTGGTGTTTTACGCCGCTTCACTTCACAATTGTAGACTTTTCCTTGACATTTATCAAGCACCCCCAGTAAATTGTGGAATGCAGAAATGGGAGCTCATAAAATATCTGGATTTTTTTTATTGATTTCCTAACCATAGGCGCAAGGTCAGGTTAAGTGGGGGAGGAAACAGGGCTCTTTGCCAGGAGGAAACCCCACGCCCTTCAGCAGGTATGAGACAACTATTCCACATAGGGTGATCACACATTTTTTTGGGGGGAATCAGGGGCATTAGAACCCGCCAGCCATGGATAAAAGGCTCTGGCTGAGCCACAAATGCCTGCCATGGGATTGGTTGATTTATTGATTGATGTTTTACGCCGCACTCAAAATTACTTATATGGGGGCGGTGCCAGGTTTAGTGGGGGAAGAAACCAGGCTCATTGCCAGGAGGAAACCCCCGACCTTCGGCGAGTACCCCCATGGGATTGAAACTCCTACATCATTACGGTCAGAAAATACCATTGCTGGAGGGCTATTCAAACTCCTGCCACATATGTGGAAAGGTCTTAGATAAACCAGGTTTATTATGATATACAAACCTAAATGCTCTATATCCTTTGACTTGTGTTGATATTACATCCTGCAAAGTCAGCTCATCTTCTAACCCATTCAAGTTAGGGATCTCGTTTAAATTCTACAGAACAAACAATATAAAAACCTTAAATCATCTTAATACATATTAGATTAGCACCTGAAAATGGAGGAAGTGATAGCCAAAAATAGGCAGTTGATTGATTGTTGTTACATGTCACAATCAAAATTGTTTGACTTTTACGGCGCCGTTGCCATATTTACGAGGAGAAATAAACTTTACTTCGTCCCCAAAAGGAAAAAATTGGCCTTCCATGGGTATCAGATAGGATACTTGAGTGAAAAACCAATAGAGTTATTTTTTCAATTTTTTTATTATTTAGACTGTGTGTGATTAAAACTGGCAACAATGAAACAGAAAACTGATCTATTTAATCTCTTATCAGACAGCCAATGCTTCACAAAGACGGTGATAATTGATTTATGTTTTATGCAGCACTCAAAATTATTTCACTTATATGGCGGCTGTGCCAGGCATAGTGCATGAGGAATCTGGATGAACCAACATTTTGCTGGTACATGGCAAATAGTCCCTGTAGGATTAAGTAGTGAAAAACCTGTCAAACATTTAAATGTTTAGAGGCAGCTGTATTTGAATCCTGGATCAATGGATGGACAGCGTGTCTTAACCTCCACAATATGGGCTCCTCGGGTGAGTGAGTGATTTGGGTTTTACGTCCTGCTTAACAGTATTTCAGTCATATGAAGACGTTGTCTCCTTGTGGCAGGGCAGATTTCCACTGCTCTTTTATTTGGTGCTGCCTCACCGAGACGACTTGCCAAAGACACCCAGCAAGCCCCCTCACCAAGTCACATTATACTGACACAGGGCCAACCAGTCGCTGCTCTAACTCCTATTGCTGAGCGCCAAGAAAAGCAGCAGCAGCTCCCACTGTTCAAGTCTTTGGTCTGACTCGAGCCAGGACTTGAACCTGGAGCTCCCAGCCCTGAAGCGGACGCTCTACCAGCTGAGCTATCGGGGCTGGTCACATTTGAGGGAAGAAAAGGTTTGAGCAATAGAAGCCTGTATTTAACAGAAGATAAAGATATGGCAGTAAAATACAAACCTGCATGATAATATCATACAGACGAACCAGATCCTGAGGTTTGGTTATTTTCTTCCCTGGAGTTACTTGTTGGCCGGGTAAATTCGTCTTTAAGTTCTCGATCAGCAGTAGATTTCTCTCAACAGTTTTAGTCAGTCTCAGGTAGGTCAGGTAGGTATGTAGATAATGAAGATTAGAAATACGGCCTTCTATCTGTTGACCCCGTTGAGCAGCACGGAAAGTCTGAAACAATTCCATGTAATCGTTAGAAAAAAAGATATTCAAAAGCAGATCAGCTCTATAAAGGCTAGTAATTAAAGAAGAGATAAGACTGCCCAACCAAATTAAAGCCCCCCCTTAGAAATGATAGAGTTATTGATGTTTTACATGCACTGAATATAATCTCACTTATAACATGACACTGAAGGTATAAGACCTTCAATCTGACAGTGGACAGTACATACAATTGGAGACTTCCCAAACAATTGCGATAGTCCTTTAAACTCTTGGATTAATAAGAGGTTATCTGAACGAATACCTCGGTTAAAGATTTTAACTTATTACTTAAAGGTCAATTTCTCAGGTAACGGACAAAAGTGGTGCTTTCCCCTGGGCTAAGAGCTCGGTTTTCTCCACCACTAAACCTGTCAATGCTTAAAAACCCGACAATGCTTAAAGGGACTGTTTGCTTAGAATTGTTTACTTTTTTGCTAAACCTTCTGCTAAGTAGATAAATATGATTTGATTAACTTTGGATAAAAGTTGGTAGGTCGATTTTCATAAAACAATGTACAATTAATGAGCAATTAGTGTGAATTTTGTGGTACTTTGTTTACAGTTTGACAGACGCTATCGTGTTAATGTAAACAGAGGTCCTACATGGGTCAACCCTATTATAGTGAGTTTTGAAAGCGTTACTAATATGCATCTATCTGATAGACTGTAAATAGCCAACATTTTTTAGTTTATTTCTACATTATGTGATCAGGACGAAAAACACATCAAAGTCAGAAGTCAGCCAGGCTGTAAGCGTGCAACAGCTCGCTCTGTAGCCTCTATTACAAACTCTATCCTGGCTGAAACTAAAAGTAAACATATCAGGTGAAAATGAATTCAAAAGACGTATTAAACTTCAAAACACAAGTTTCCCTTTTAAGTGAAATAATCTTGAATATGGCACAAAACATCAATGGATCACATGATTAGTCTTATGGTTGATGTGACCTGGTGCAAAACTAACTCCTGTTATGTTAGTTTACAGCGAGGGAATTGCCAAATACACAGTCACACCAAAAATATTTCACTGATACAGGTATATATTATTCAGTAATGTTATATTTAATTTATGAAAACCATATTTCATGTTAAACTGGACTTGCCTGATCATCGTGTAGTGAGTCTCTGACAATTTGAAGTGCATCAATGCATTCCTTTATCAAACTCTCGTATACAGACACTTTATTATCAATTCCTTCAGAAGCCTCAATCTCCTTTTCACTTTCCTGGATATTCAACAGAAATGATCGAACATGCTCGTTCTTTACAGGCACTGTCCGTCCTCTCCAACTAACTTCAGATAATGTCTCAGCTTGCTTTTCACGAGTTTGAGATAAAAGCTCCTAAACGATAGAGAAAAGAATAATGAAACACTCCTAACGATTAAATCATCTTTTGTATATTAGATACTAACAGGGTCAATGCAATGTTAAATCAAATGTGCACTGATGAGTTGAATTGTATGAACAAAACACTGTGGTTCCTAAAGGATTTAATAACAACCATAGGCAAAATTTTGTAATAAGGGCTGTGTGTTGTACAAGTCTGACCAAATACAAAATTTTAGACACAGCACATACAAAATTCAATGTTACATTTACCGCTCTACGGTGGTTACGAAAGTGAATAAGCTCAGTGACATAGGACATCAAACATAAACTAGGTTGTGTACAACCCTCAGCATGGGAAAGTAGTACACAATTTCTGCTGTGTCAGACTGTCCTCATGGCAGTTTTTACATGTTAACGGTCTTGTATGCCGTCACTTTTGTTGAGTTTATCGAAGTGGTTATGAAAAATAAGCCCATTTCTGAATCACTTTTTTTAACCTCCAGGTTGTTTTGTTTTTCAAATATACATAAAGTTTGTATACAGACACAAACCATCTTTAAGCCCTTTTCATAAACCCTTTGTGGTTTCATTGCAATTGATAATTTTGACATGATTTTATAAAGAGTTTTCCTACTGAGATACTGTGTAAATAACCTTTCATAGATTTCCGCTAAAATCACACACTTAAATTGACTAATTTTCACTGAAAAACCTTGTGCTGAAGGACTTCTGGTTTGTAAGGGTGGTGATTTATCGCATCATTTCATTTTGTCAAATCTACATGCACTTTTAAGATTAGATATTACGGCCAATAACTCAGTTTGACCTATTACCTTTAGGGAAATAAAGGCCTAATAAATCAATGTGCTAGAGCGAAAAACTCTCTAGGACCCTTACACTTTGTAAAGTATAAAAGGTGTAGTTTATATAAATATAAACCATTTTCTTCACATTTTATTAAAACTCCAATATCTGAAATTGTCTTATTTTTTTTTATGTATTCACCCAGCCAGTTTGAAATGATTGAATCAAACAAGAAGAAACTGATCTATTTCACATACTCAAAATGAAGTAAAAAGGATATTCGATACCCCTAATTAGTCAAAAAGAATAATGGCAGAGAAACACAAAAGGCAGTCCAGGGGAGACAACTGTTTGTAGGGGAGGTAACTCACATCTAATGCAGAGGAGATTCTGTCCTGGCCAGACTTCCATCTCATTTCCTTCAGGTCTTTTATAGCAGACTGGTCTCCAATATTATAGGCACAGTAACGAAGACTAGGGGAAATCTCATCCACTTTCTGTTGATAAAGAGCCTGGGTCTCTTCAGTAAATTCACTGGACAGTTTTTCATAGATTGTCCTAAAAAAGATTGATTGGGGCTTAACGTCGCACTCAAGAAAAACTGTATATAATGATTTTTCTAGGAAAAATCAAGACAACAAGACATCAAAGTAATTTGCTCCAGCACGAAGGCCACAAAATGTCATAAAATTTAGATTGGACTTGATTTCACAGTAAAGTGACATAAGCGGACATCATATCAACTGAGACTCCTCATGAATTGGATAGTACTCGTTAGGACAGAATAATGACATTTTTGCTAGTTTTATTTAACAAGAAAAGTATAATCTGATGGATGCTTCCCTATCCCCATCCCAGATTTAACCTAAAAAATTTGATTGATGTTTTATGCCGCACTCAAGATAAGTTGTATGGTAGCGTTGCCAGGTTTAGTGGGGGAGGAAACCAGGCTTTTTGCCAGGAGGAAACCCGAGACCGTCAGAGAGTACCTGGTGCCTCTTACATATGAGGTTCAAATGAGAAGCAAATGAATGAGTGCAAACTCGGAGCTTTCCATTAATACTGCTCTTAGGAGTATTTGTGTTAGAGGTAACAAACTCATTTTTTTTAAGCTATAATTTAGGCTTTAACCATTCTCAAGGTAATGGGAATTCCTGAGTTAAGATTTTGGTACCCTCATTCCACATTCTCATGTTGAATTTAACTCACTTGGCATTGCTCAGCAGTTCTATTGCACTCTTCCAGTTTTCCAATTCAAATTGAAGACATCCTTTCATCCAAGAGTTGTAAGCCTAATAAATTGACCAAACAAGTGAGTATTTTAGTTGCCAGAAAATGAATATTTCCCTACTAAATTAACTGCAATTCAGTTTTTATGTGACTAAATTGAGATTTTCTGCTGATTTTTAGGCAAATATTCGACGTCAAAAATTGACTTCCAGAAAACCCTGCATGGTATGTGCTATATTATAGTCATTCATTTCCCTGTATGATAATGATCTATCAAGTGATTAACAAATTTTGATGTTTCAAATGTAATGGTAATTAATCCCTGAGGGCTTGAATACATGAGGCATTGATATAGCCCAAAACTAAATCAGACTAGATTAATTGATGTCATGTTGCACTCAAGATTATTTCACTTATAGAACGGAGTTCCCACTTCGGCAGGGAATGAAACACCACACGATTAGCAATTTAAAAACCCACTGGAAATTGTCTCTTTTTTTTTATAAAATAACAAACTATTCAAATAATTAAAAGCTTACAAGAGCTTCCAGTTTTGTCCTAGCATCACACTTTGGGCTCTCGCACAGTTTCAAGAACTCATCTGTATGTCCTACTGCTTTTTTAAGGCGCTGAGCCATATGGAACTTCTTCCTATGTTCTGTATTAGCCTCATCTTTCAACTGCATGGCATAGCCCCAGGCTCTCTCTGCATTGAACAAAGGCAAGTGCAGAAATCTGTAGGAGGAAAAATGACAAAGTTAACAAAGTAGAGGTATCAAATGATACACAAATACAAGTTTGGATCAAGAACAGCAATAAGACTTTAAACAGGAGAACTAGGCTTCCAATGGTGTTCCATCTTACGCTTTAATAATGCAATTAAAATGGTGTGATACTTTTATATTTAACCTGATACTGATTTATTCATCATTATCATTATATTTTCAATAAAACCAATTGATCCATGTAATTGTTAAATTGTTTCTACAGCCAAATGCTCAAAACTCTTTTATGAACCAAGCTGAACTTAAAATAGTAAAAATGAAGTCATCTTTTTGGCAAGCCCTGAGTGAGTGAGTGAGTGATTGGGGTTTTACGTCCTGCTCAACAGTATTTCGGTTATATGAAGACGTTGTCTCCTTGTGACAGGGCGGATTTCCACCGCTCTTTTAGGTGCTGTCTCACCGAGACGACTTGCCGAAGACAACCAGCAAGCCCCCTCACCCAGTCACAGTATACTGACACCGGGCCAACCAGTCGCTGCTCTAACTCCTATTGCTGAGCGCCAAGCGAAGCAGTAACAGCTACCACTGTTAAAGTCTTTGGTCTGACTCGACCCGGGCTTTAACCCGGATCTCCCAGGCCTGAAGCAAGCCCTGAGAACTGAAATCTGGAACACCATAAACAGGGATTTACCGGACCCTTAATACCTGCATCTCTGACCCTCATTTTCTCACTTGGACCCCAAAATTACGAGAAGGGTCCCATGGGATGCAAATAAATAGCAAAATATTATACAATAATACATATTTAAACACTGCACCTAATGTACATGGAACCCTACTTTTTATCTGATGGGGGTCCAACATTTTGGGAGCCAGGGAAAACCCTGCATAAACAATATCCGAACTTACCGCACATCTTTAAGAGTTTCCTCAGTGATAACTTTGGGGGTTACGCGACGTCTATCTCCTTGAGGAAAATGTAAGGATTTCCTGATACGCCGTATTCTCCTGGAGCAGTAACTTCTGCAATAATGTACATATCATATGTTACTATGAGGTTACAATCAAACTGAGTTGACTGTCAGGGTTCATACAAGGTAAGTTTTGAACACTGGGATTAGGGGGAAAAAGTTCCAAAAATCTTCAATTTAAAACAAAAATATTTTAACAAGAGAATGAAGCTTTCAGTGGAAAGTATTAAATATTTTTGAAAATTATAAAATACTGAGACAGAATAGGCTTATTTGACAGGGTTTCATAGAAGTAAAATTTGTTAGGCCTTAAACTAAAGCATTCTGTACTTTAGATGCCAGAAATACAGGCCATAGGATTTCGCGGTAACAACCGGTTCCAGTAGGCTGTTGTTCTAAAACTATGGCAACGAAAATCTGTTACCCATCATGTTTCTGACCAACACCAAAATTATATGGCCTGGAAATGGAATATCTCCTGATTAAATTAACTGCAATTCAGTCTTCATGGTGTGAATTGAGTTTCTATAGCCATTTGGAGGCAGATATTAGATTTCAGTTATTTTGTCTCACCTATAACGTTGATAATCTCCATGGCGTAAACCGTGTTGTTGCTGAGCCTCTTTAACAATCTGTAAAACTGTAAAACAACAAGAAAAGTTTTAAGTTAGCCACATACATAAACACCAACAGAAACTAAAAACTATGATTAACATTTGAAAAGGATATATGATATTTCCATACATGCGCTTAGTCGGTCAATTGTCAAAATGACTGTCTGACATCACTCCAATATAACTTATGGCACCTGGCCCTGTCTATTCAACCATAAATAGTTTAATAAGAATTGTTCAAAGAGTCCGAGCCAGTTACAGCCCATATGGGTGACTGACATAAGATCATTTATCAATCAATAAATTTATGATGTTTTTTCTAATAACTCTTTTGCCCGTGATTGATTGATTGTTTGGTGTTTTACGCCGCGCTCAAGATTATTTCACTTATATGGCGGCGTTGCCAGTTTTATTGTGGGAGGAAACCGGGCTCTGTGCCCGGAGGAAACCCACGACCTTCCGCTGGTAACTGAGAACCATCCCACATAGGTCGTTCGAGTGAAAACTCAGTCAGAAAATTTTCAAATTTTTTGGACTGAGTGGGATTCAAACTCGCGACCCATTGGTGGAAGGCTGTTCGGATTGGGCGTCCAAGGCTCTACTTACTAAGTCACGGAGGCCCCTCTTTTGCCCTTGAAGATCCATAAACAACTTGAACTCGGACTCCTGAGCGGCTACGCCCACAATTTACCTTAGAAATCGTTCACCTTCCATCAACATAGGAATTCAGATAATTTCCAAAAAGTCAAATGAACTCCACCGTACAGTTTTTACAAAAAGTTTTGATAGCAAGATACTATTTTGGGAAAGCCATTCAACAAATCTTACCTGTACCTGCTATTCAAATTTTTGGGAGGTTAAAACATTAAAGGGTTAGGGACAAGGTTTATTCAGTGTTCACAGAATAAGTTTAGGTTTAGGCATCTTATAATGACAACGCCAAGGACGGACTTAGGGTTAGGGACGGGGTTTATTGACAGAAAAGGGTATGGTTTACTAATCTAGCAGGCCTATCGATTCATGTACAAGAGGCATATAGTATCCAAAGCAAATTAGCCCCCTTTGGTTCACCATACAATGACTAATGGCGCTGTATTCTTGGAGGGTCCTACTTTAGACGCCTCTTGAGTGATCTTGCCGGTGGACGTATTTAAACCACGTGACCGGTAGGGAAAGACGAAGAAGCACGCTTTAATTTGCGGGGTTTCAAATGTATGTAAATGTTTATTTTCTTTTCGAAATTATTTATCCAAAATGGCGAAATGCTTTTTGACAGTTTGTGTCAGCGACTTTGACGGCTTTAGCGCAGAAAAATATTGAAGTTTAGGACGAAATGAGAGTGTGAACGGAAAGCTTGAAAGTTGTTCTGTTGTTGTTGAACTGCAAAACTTGACGTCTTCGTAAGAATTAGAAGACGGATAACTTTTATCGTTTTTGACAGGTGCCTATCCGTCGTTCCGTGGATTTACGGATATCCGTCGATTCACGTATTTCCCCAACCTGATCAGCTGTTACAATGCTGAACGACGGAGAATAGACCCCGCCGATCAGTGAGTAACGTTTGAACAAAAATGACAATCTCTGTCTACCCTCTCTTTCGTTTTCACCAAACGATTTACAGTGCATATTATGAATACGAGCTTGTTGTGAATGGCTAGAAGTTAGAACTGTGTGCCTTTGAAGTTAATTCACCAAAGTCAATTCCTTACCCGCCTCCTTGTTCAATAATCTGATTTTCATTATGTCGTCAGAACGGAATTCACTATCCGCCGTTGTTTAACTAGTGATGCACTGAACCGACGAGAGTCCAATGGGATGAAAATATCTTTGTGCATGATCGAGATCGGTTGCCATGGTTGACTTCGGCGACCCCAATATTCGTAGGGGGTTGAGGTTGTGTTGAAAGAATGTAAAAGTAAAATTATCTGCTTATTTGATAAAATAAAAAAGAAAAAAATCTGTCATTTTGCATTTTTGGCAGCCACGTGCTATCGCCAGCTTCAGGGATTTATCGGATAGCTTGAAAGTGTGCAGCCATCGCGAGACTGAACAAGACAATTACCCCCCTTTTGGTTAAACGGTTCGTTGTGTTTGTGGCCGTTGTTTTTTTGAAAGACGCGGTTTGAAATTGTCTGTAACAAAACAACAAATATTTCGGAATTTTACCGATAAAAACCACTAGAAAACTATGAAACATGTTGTCATCAACACAGGAATCTTAAGAAATGAAAATTCTGACTTAAGGTAAAGTTTCATATTTGTCCAAAACAGCATTACAGAAAAGGTGTCGGAGATGTTAAATTCCGACGACCAGCAAATGTCAGAATATAGATAACGAGTCGGATTTAACTTGTTGAATTACCTTTGAAGTTAGTCCGCAATATGTTGAGTGGATTGAAGGATAAATTCTGATACGCCCGCACGGGCTTCTTCAATACCACGTCAACATAGGGTACATTTGAAAAATCTAAGAGTTGCTCTCGGAATTTTTAAAAAATGATAACTCGCAATTTTTAAACATTACTCACGTAAAATTTTGTCAGAAAGCTTCTTTGATAATCCCTTCGTAGAGCTAAACCATCATTTGTGGTCATACAAATCGCCAAACAACGAAATTCGATAAGTTTAAATTCCCTTTGCGTTATCACCGACCTTCCCGACAGACGTTACCGGTTGTAGTGGCGAGTATGATTTGAAAGTTCGCGGTAGATGGCGGTGTGATCGCCCGAGAAAATTTTTAGTCATCAGACGGAATTCAAACTTAGCGAAATTGGATGCTAACAGATTTTAATGTCACATATGATGGTTTAGCTCTACGAAGGGATTATCAAAGAAGCTTTCTGACAAAATTTTACGTGAGTAATGTTTACAAATTGCGAGTTATCATTTTTTAAAAATTCCGAGAGCAACTCTTAGATTTTTCAAATGTACCCTATGTTGACGTGGTATTGAAGAAGCCCGTGCGGGCGTATCAGAATTTATCCTTCAATCCACTCAACATATTGCGGACTACTTTGAAGTCAACTCACCGGGGGTGTTGAAGACGAAACGAAAACCAGCCAGACTATTCCATGAATATACTTTCTGAATATCAGCCTTTGAAAATAGTTAGAGGTAAAATCAGAATGTCTACAAGCAAAAATTTCACTAGACTAAAACGATCTTCTTTTTCATCCAGATGGACAATGTTAACAACAACAACAACACGTCAACAGACACGCGTATCCGTCTGTCGGCCGCTTCGTGTTTCCAGTTCAGAAATATTGACTGCATCAAATTATTGACAGGTATGTTTTAGCTTACCCTCTACGGTATAAACTTCACTTGGAATTATTTCTTCTTTTCCCTCTTCCACGTCTTCAGTTTCGGAAGTCATGCTTCTCTCTTCTGTGGACTCGGTCAGTTCAACAGCGCCACCTGGCATGACTTTGGGAAATTACCTCCCGTTGATAAAAATAAAGATTATTTATTTTATTCATTTATATGATTGTGTGTGTATTTTTCTTCTTTTTTTCCTTTTCTTCAGTTTACATTTTTTAAAGATAACATTGCAAGAGAAAATTAAAAGACAGTCAAGTTTTTTTCGCAATTCCACAGATATTTTACCGCCAGGTGTTTGTCATTCAGTTCTATAACCAGATAACTATAAGTTAAACAAGTATAAGATCTGGGCTGTTCATTAATATATTACGTTCTGATAGGGTTTTCATTCGAACGACCTATACGTGGGATGGTTGCCAGTTACCACCGGAAGGTTGTGGGTTTACTCCCACAATGAAACTGGCAATGCGTAAAACACCAAACAATCAGTCAATCATTATTACGTGTAGTTAGCTTTCGCTCCTATTATTTTCTTAATTGTGTTTAATGTAAACGTCTACAGATCTTTCTTGAACACCATAGTTTATTTGCGGACTCACCTCGACGGCTGTTTACAATTAGTCTTGTGTTGCTGAAGTCAAGGGACTTTATCAAATTTATGCTATTGAGTGTAGGTCGGAGTGTTCTGGAATTTTTGAGAATCTGATTAAAGACGCTTAATTCAGTCAGTTTCCAACTGCACTCAGTAAATCTACTTAGATGCTATTAACCTGTTTATTATTTGGAATGTTATCCAGACTGCTTATTTGTCAGTGATTTGTTTGATTTGTGAGTTCTGTCATGATTTTATTCTGTGGATTTACAGAGGATTATCATGTTCTTCCGCTTTCCCAAATCGTTCTGCTTATAATTGTAGAAAAAGTTTGAAACTTATAATGTAGAAAAAGTTGCTTATAATTGTAGAAAAAGTTGCTTATAATTGTAGAAAAAGTTGGAAACGCAAGTAAATCAATATTGTTACCTCGTTATTTATGTTTGAATATTTATTGGTCGCTACCTGGTCCACGACTAGTAAATGGGAGTAATCATTAATTAACGGAGCAACACCTTTTACTAGAGTGAAGTAGAACACAAGCCCTCAGCACAAGTTGAACTACAGTTGGCCTCGGAGTTAACTGTACAGATCTCCTTTGTAGAAACTTAAAGAGTATCCCAAATAGGCCTACCTTCAATTTCCTTGAAATTACATTTTGTACTGGCAGAGAATGATATAAAAAATCTTTAGATCAGTTGATCAGATCCACACCGCAAACAGTCCCACTGGTAAACATACCAGAACGAAAATGTTTTTAATTATGTCGATAACATGCCCAGAAACGATAAACAATCAAATGAGAACGATACAGTTGTCAGTTGTCTTCCCCCAATGATGTGAAGCATAAAGAAATTTGTTGAGAAGGGAGTTGAGCTGCAATATCTGAATAACTATGTGTGTCATGCAAATAAATCTCCTATATAATAGATCATTTGCCAGTTTTGTGCGTAACATTGAAATGAAGTCTTGGCATCAGTCTTATACCGGACAAGGCCAGCAGTCTTGACTTTTGCCATATTCGGTCAAAATCCCTTTTCATCCACGATTTTTTTCACATTTCTAGATTCTTTCGAATATATATTGTACGAATATAGGTTTTCATTTCTTATATCCGTTGTAAAACACCCAAAATTTGAAGTTAAAAAAAGACAGATCCTTTGTCCGGTCTTCTACTTGGGGCAGTAATTGTTACGTCGCTAAATTACGTCATTTGAAAGTAATTTGCAAATCACCGATTAAAGACGAAGAAAAGTTCTTTTTAATGAAGTTATCTATATTGCAGTATTTGGGATACCGTTTAATCTGAAAAACAGAAAGGATCTGGCGAAGGGGTCTTAAAAAGGTTATTAAATCGATTAGAGAATGAGAACTAGTTAAGTTTTGAAAGTATTTTTTGCATTCATGATCAAGCTTTTTAGGGGCTGGAGATATCCACACTCTGTGGCCAAAGTATATTGATGATGTGTGGCCAACAGAGCTGGAGGACGTGTCGTATTGAAACATGGAACTCTTTAGAACCACCCCATTTCCTTCAAACTGAACTCTGAAAACGGATATGACACAAAACTTAAGAAAAACAAACTAAGGTTAACGTTCCTTTGTCAGTCTTTACCTTAATAAATCTATTGAAAATCATCAAATTAAATTAAAACAAATCCTAAAGTTGCATTCAGTACCATTTTATTATTACAGCATTTCTTGAAAACATTTAAAATGTCACAAGAAATTTTAATACAAGAAGTTTGTGTATATTACAATTTCTGAATATTTGAAAAAAATCTAGAAAACCTTGATATACATAAACCAAGTAGTGGAATCCTCTTTTGGGGCCTTGTGCAATAACAATAATTGTGATCTCTTAAAACAACCTCATTTTTACTCTGGCTTATATTAAATTTTACTTGATTGTCTTTCATTATTAACCTGTCTCTCACATTGCAGTTATTTGGCAATAAGAAAGTCCAGGTCACCATGGGCCAAGTAGTCAACAATATGGCCATCACAAGACTCAAACTGGACATGCTAGTGGAAAAAAAAACGATTTAGCCTTTTGAGCTAAGATTGCAGAAATGTTGTGGATTGATTGGGGCTTAACATCGCACTCAACAGCTACGGCTATATGGCGACAAAAGTACCAACCGACCAAAATGCTACCCTCCTCAAACGGGCCACGCACCAACCCACACCTTAATTTTGACATTAGGCTCCACAGGCCGTAGAACGTCAGGCCATTTTGTGGAAATACCAGTTATGTAAAAAACAGTTCATGTCAACCAAACTTATATGTGGACCGATTTATTAAAAGATCCATGCTAATGTCTGACCTATTTGTTGAAAACTCATTTAGGTTGTTTGATGGCTTCGTGTTTTGAGCTATACTCAGAATTTCAGTTGCAAGGCTGAATGGAGGAGGAAACAAGCCCGTGTGTCTTGTAAAAACCGTGACCTTTTGGTACCTGGCAACCAGTTACCAGGCTTAATGGAGGAGGAAACAAGCCCATATGCCCTCAGAGAACGGTGACCTTTTGGTACTTGGCAACCAGTTGCCATGCTTAATGGAGGAGGAAACAAGCCCATATGCCTTCAGAGAACGGTCTCCTTTTGATACCTGGCAACCATTCCACACAGTTTTAGAGGTATATTGTCTATCTAACAGCAGCCCTAGACATAAATTTCTCTTTTGATTGAATTTGTATTTTACAATATAGGACATATATATCTAGAAAAAATGTACACTTGATATTTACAGCATTGATGTAAAGGAATATAGTTTAAGTTTTGGAAAGAATAATATCCTGTTCAACCATTCAAACTTTGAAACCTTTACAAAAGTTTAACAGTACATTGAATATTTTTCAACTTATCAGTTGCAAGATTGATTGGGTAAAGAAATGTGATTCATTGTCATAAAAATGTCTACTTGTTCAGTTGGTGCATACATATCCGACAACTATGCCCCTTAATTACGTACAAAAAGGCAACTAGGGTTTCACTTTGAAATACAAAAGTTACAAAGTACCTAGAACAAGAGTCAGTGTGTTACTATTAATTTTCTAAGACATGAAAATCTGGCAAGTGATTTTGGAAATAAATTAAGGAGAGTAATATTCATTGTAAAAACTGGAGTTTGATAATCTTTTTCTCATACTACACAAAAAATACATCGTTTTATTTGAAAAAGCAGCTCTCGTGAAAAATATGTGATGATGTCGCTCGATTTTAAAGAATGTCTGTCTGAAGAAAGACTAAATATCGCATTGTAACCTTAGAAATGACATGACCAAAGGTAACATCCCAGACCATTCAATATATGATTGCTGCTGGACGCTTCATCATAAAATTATAATGCCTGATGATGAAATTTCTTTGAGACATCAGTTTTGACATTTCTTTCGTGACGTCATAGCCTTATTTTGGCCATAATTTCACACATTGATTATGAACAAAATAACACACTGTCTGGGAGTGGAAATATAGAGGGGTGTAGTGTGAGAAACTATCTGTCGCACACTCACAAACACACAAGCACGAAGAAAATATAGATATACAGTAAATGGAAATGTTGCTTCAAGAAGAAAAATGTATAAAACTGGCAAAACCAAAGTGTTAGAAAATGGTAGCACAACTTTAGACCTGCTAGAGGATTTTATTTACATAACAAAAATAAAGTGAACAATATATCGAACATGATTGATGGTTTACACTGCACTTATTTCACTTATAAGACTGCGTTCCCAAGTTTAGTTGGGGAGGAAACCGGACTCTTTGTCCGGAGGAAACCCCCAGCCTTTTTTTTACCAGGTCTTAGTTTACACTGTAGAAAAATAAAATTCACCAAATTAAAAGTCTTACGCCCCTCTTTGTTTTATAATCTGATATTTATAATGTCAGGGGGAAAAACAACCAGGGTTCGAAATGACGGGTGCACGGGTGCACAAATGCACCCAATTTTTTGTTGGTGCACCCAAAAATATAAAAGAGAGTAAAAATGGGTGCACGCAGTGCACCCAGCGGGCATCCTGTAAAAAACACTGTACTACTGCCGGAAAGGTCTGTAATGTAGGCCCTATTCGTAAGCACAAGTCGTCGAAGTCACAAACTTTGAGCGGTCCGAAAGGCTGGGTGGATACGTATTAATCCGCTAGACAATAATTGGTAAATGTAGCTTTTATTGAAAAGTTGGTTTGTGGGACTTAACTTAATTTACTTTCAACTTGGAGAAACAGCGAGGAAATTCATTTACCGACTTTTCAAGCTATAACTTAGGGTATAGCGATAGATCGTAACGACCAAAGTACGGTAGCTTACGTCTGTACGCCGTAATGCTGCGAGCAGCGATTCATCGATGTTTCTCGCTGATAATTGCCGTAACAGAGGATATAACCAGAGTGTGGACATAAAAATCTAATCATTACTGGTTTGTTGAAAAACAAAATTGACGTAAACTTCAAATATTCAACATTGAGCGTGGTCGATCTTTCACTGAAACTTTCTACCGCTTAGCACTTATATATACAGGTTGTACAATTGATATCCACGGGGTCCCAATAGGCAATAAACCGGGCCATTAGTTCCTGGTAATATCGGCCCGAATTGAGGATAGACAAAACTTGAGGCGAGCATGCAAGCCACTCTGAAACTTCGGGGATTTACGTGCGTGAAATACCCTCTGATAGACTGCAGGTCATTTTGAATGTGGCGACCAAAAAGGTAGCCGTGTAACGTACAATTTCCATATCCTCTTCAGGGCCCATCGAAAGTGTCCTCGTGATAATGTAAGGGACCAAAATACTCCGTTTGTTAACGTTCAGGCGCGATCAGTTTTATAATTGAAGTATTGGAGGATTCCTGGAATGTACCGAAACTGCGTCTCTTCTTTGCGTTACACAACATGTGCTTTACCGGGCTAAATATAATATATAAACAAATATCTTTCTAAATGATATTAGCATTTAATAAATTTATAATTGTTTTAATTTTATTTTTTCGTCTTTATTAAAACGTTTTGATATTTACTTTCGACGCCATATTTATTCAGCCCAAAAATACGGTGATTTGCCGTATAAAAAGCGCAGACTGTCCGAGGCGTGTCAAAGCCGACCGGTAGCGAGCGAAGATAGCCGAAGGATGTTCCGAGTGGCATGCAAGCATGTGGTTGTTGTTTTTTCTCTTCTCTCGAGTCGCTTCGTTTATCATTAGGGTGTCGGTGTGGGAAGGCGACGAAGTTTGAATGCATGTCACTTGTTACAATCAATTTAACTCAGACAACGGACAGAAAAAAACGCCTTCAACGATTCTTCATTTTACCGATTTCCTCCGTCAGCGTTACTGCAACAGACACGAGCGGGACGCTTGAACCAAACGACCCCTCACGGAGGACTCAATTTAGTAAAAAAACAAATAAAACACCCTTTATCCATACGGTTTGGTAAGATTTATTTTCGTATCAAATATTTTGATGACAATTTCGGTATACTTAGTCATTAGAACCAGTCAACTATCAACAAATCTCACGGACGGCCATGCAAGATTCTTAGACTTATATGTAGGCCTATAGACGGTAATTCACACTGTTTTTTTTTTTTGTTTTTAATTTACAAATGGAAATAAACTATTCTGCATTGTTACGTCGAATGCAGATCGGTTTTAAGCCTTCCTCCTTCATTTACTGAGCGTTTTTAACTTTTTACCTTGTGCACCCTAATATAAATTGGTGCACCCGTTTTCAAAAAAGGTCATATTTTGGGTGCACGATGTGCACCCAGTCAAAAAATTTGAATTCGACCCCTGACAACTCAAGAAATAATTTTCCTTTCCGGCTTAGTTTAGCTATTTCTCACTTGCTCACCTGTCAATGTGTAGGCAGTAATGTATCACAAGACTAGTGGAGAAGTATAATGCTTAGTGCTCTTTCGAATTGAAACTTAAGTGAGTTCCATTTTGCGGGCCAGCAAATACCAGATTGATCGATTGATTGGTGTTTTACGCCGCACTCAAGACTATTTCACTTGCATGGCAGCGTTGCCAATTTAATTGTGGGAGGAAACAGGACTTTATGCCCAGAGGAAACCCACAACCTTTCGGTGGTAACTGGCAACCATCCCACAAAGGTTGTTTGAGTGAAAACCCAGTCAGAACAAATACCAGAAGGAAAATAATAGGTAATTTATCATAGTTGAATAAGTCCAGAGAATGGGAACAAGTCACTAAATGTTCTGTTTTTGTTTCAACTGATAGTGATTCAACAACTTGCCCCCCCAGTGTAAGGAAGTCTATGTACATATTCTCATTGACAATATCATCAATAATGGAAATAATTGATGTTTTACTGGAGTTTATGAAAATAACTTTAACAATACATGTAAAAATATTATCAGTATGAATTGTATTAAATAGTGGTAGTAATAATGAAAACCTTGCAGAACCCCAGAACACAAAGGGTGTCTGTATAAAAGAATGGCGAAGGGTACAGATGGGTATAAAGTGGACAAAAAGCACAAGTTTATACAGCACTTTTACATACATATACATATATATAGTTCTTAGAAACATGATAACATTTCATAAGGCAAAAAGGGTGTTTTCCTCTTCTTCTTTCTGTAACTGCCTGGAGGTGCGATTACCTCCCCTTTGTGGTTGTTGTTGACCTGTGGCGGCATTGA
This sequence comes from Lepidochitona cinerea, assembly GCA_963971465.1. Lineage (NCBI taxonomy): Eukaryota > Metazoa > Mollusca > Polyplacophora > Chitonida > Tonicellidae > Lepidochitona > Lepidochitona cinerea. The sequence goes on along the minus strand of OZ020551.1, from coordinate 41,606,645 downwards.
TATCTGGTAACTGGTCCACAGCTGCTGCCCGTGAGGCCAAGAAACGATCAAACTCTATAAACAAAGCAATTCAATGGTTAAAGCACAGAACTTATTCCAAAAGTTTGTTACCGTGATGCATTTATCAGTGGAGGATTTTCTTTTGAAATCTGTTCAAATTAATCAAGTACTAAACAAAAGCCACACCCTCAACCTACTTTAACATAAGTTAAATATCCTAAACTGAACCCCAAACTGGGTATTTTGCGCTTAAGATGGGTTTAAATCTATGATGCACAGGTAAATGTTCAACAGTACCTTGGAATAAACTGTACACGGTTTAAAAAGTATCTCAAGCAGAGAAGACTTTAATTTCGACTTTCAAGAATAACATAAGTAAATTTAAAAATTAAACTGGGTCGGTACCACAGAAATTTTAAATTTTGACTTTCAAGACTCACATAGGTCCATTTAAAATTAGACTGGGTCGGTACAACAGAAATTTTAAATTTTGACTTTCAAGACTCACATAGGTCATTTTAAAAATTGACTGGGTCGGTACAACAGAAATTTGAAATTTTGACTTTCAAGACTCACATAGGTCAATTTAAAATTAGACTATGACAATTGTGATTTATTATGAAGACAATCTCACCTGAACTTGTTATTGATTCACCACCATCCTTGGCAGCACCATTCTGTTGAAAAGGGGAAAATTGAGAAATACAGTTTGACTTAAGATAAATCAGGTGGCTTGAGTTGATGAAAAATATAACATGCCAGATAGACAAATAAACTTTCACATAAGCTTACAAAGAGCAACTTTAGATACACTGTACAACGAAAAATGGCACATGCCAGGAAAATGAAATTAAAAGTAATAGTAAATTGTAAATTTAATACCCCCTTCATAGTGAATTTTATTCTAAACCGGTAGGCCTACTACTTAAAACTAATTATCTCTGATATCTGCTAGACAAGCCATTGGAGTTTCTCTTTTTCTAAGTTTCAATGACCTTCTTTAACAGTTTAACCTTTAATCACCTTTTCAGGTTGCACTTTTGGATAATTATTTTCAGGGTGCCATATCCTTTGTATTCCATTTTAAACACAGCAAAATTAGTTGCCCTCCTCAACATCTTGAATTCCCTGTGCTACAGGAATGTCTACTTTTCAAGACCTAAGATACTTCTCAGGTAAACAATAAATTTAAAAATACTCTTGGAAGAGATCTGGAGACGGCTAAAAACATACAGACGTTGTTAAGTCGGCTAAACGGGCATAGATGACTAACATTGTAATAGGCCCTCATTTAACATAACCCAATAATTGTCAGACTTAAGTCAGCGACAGGAGTGTAATAAAATACCCGCTCTGTGATACAAGGAGAAATAAGCCTCCCATAAGCTCGCGTTGGTGGACGTCATCTTAGCGAAACCCTCTCTCATTCTTAATATCGACCAATACTCACAGGGTCATTCGTTGTCAACCAACTTTCCATTTCATCATATTCACTGACTTTATCTACAACCTGGAAATAACCAATAACGTTCCAATTTAACACGTGTGATATGATCCAAATAACACTATGCTTATATGATTTACTTCCTTTTGTCGTATAAAAGTAAATCTGCTAGTAACATATCTTACAGTTAAAGCCATGAACTTGACCCCAGATAAATTTCAGGACTGAATCAAAGGCAGAAACAAATGTATCTCTTCAATTTTTAAGAAAAAGTGTAGCTCAAAATATTCACAGGCTGATCATTATTTCAACAACTTTTACAGACTATGGGTCAATGGGGACTGATGGTGACCCAGACAGAACAATTCTAAAACATTGTCTATTCATAGAGTTTCTAGCCAAAACCTGTCCCAGAGTGACTTTATTTTCTATAAAGGTAATCAAATGTAGTGCAATATAGCATTCTAGATACTCAAATAAAACATTCATTGCATGCTCTCAACAAGAGTTTCGGGAAACCCAAAATACGCCCGGAAAGGCACAGTCACTGCGGCCATACCAAAACAAATCCTACCATATTTATTTAAATTTAATTTTCAAAATTCAGAGGAAGGAAGTTGAAGCTTGGTAAAAGGTGATGTAATGTCAACAAAATGAAATGTTACCACTAAAACCTTTAAAATCCATCTGTATCAAATTTAAAATGGGCTATTTGGATTATTAACAAGATTTGTACTCAGTACAAGTCATCAGTTCTCGCTGCTGTTAAATCGTGATGTTAAACATTGCTAGTTGTCAATATAGTTTGGACTAAAATGTTTCAATTTTTTAGAAGAGTAGTTTATAATTTACTAATCATACTTAAACAAATGCAATTAATTGGCAATTTTGCAGCTCACACCAATTCAAGTAGATTTGAAAATTGTTCTCATAATATCATTTTTCTATATTATTTGGCTAAAAAAAAACAAAACAGTTGAGCATGGCATGGCCATGTGGTATACTAGAGGACCATAAAACTGTGAACACTTAGTGATAAGAGACTTAGAGCTTTAGAGTATGTTTAAATAGAGTACCAGTATGTAAATAGAACAAGGCTGGGTTACTTATCTCTTTGCCTATAGATAAAACTTTAATCCTTATATGTATTTTTCATTTGATTAAAACGTTATATATTGATTTAAGAATAGTTTTAATCAATTTAGAAACATTATTGCAATTTGAAAAAATCCTTTTTTGATGAGAATCAGAAAAGTAGAAGCCATTTTATAATTGAAGGTTATTTTCATGAAAATGAAAGTAAGAATAAAAGGGAATGTACATAATCCAATAATTTGCAATAGTTGATATCATAAACATAATAATACCATTAATATGGTATGTAACATGAAAGATTTGAAAACATCGGATCATATTTGTTAAAGTTATGGAGAGAAAAAGTAAATATAACATAACCCAATATGGCTGCCATATTACGCAATGTATGATGTCAAAAATAGTTCGCGACACACCTTCCACCCATAAGGTATATACTTAGAAAAAATTGTGCAGATGGAATCAAAACTTTAGAAGTTATGGAGCAGAAGGGAAAGCGGACGCCGGACAGCCGGACGGACAGAGATGATACCATAATACAGCCCGCTTTTCAAGCCGGGCGTATAAAAAATAAGCTGTGAAGAAATCAGAAAGTTTTGCATGTATAATTTGCTCATTTAGACTTTCAATGTATTGGACTAATAGCCAAGAGCGGCCCAAATATGGCTAAGCTTGTCAATGTTTTTCAGTGTTTTCTCTCAATTTAATATTACCCTGTAAATGATGTCCTATAAACTGACCTTAGCTAATTTAAAACACTGAGATTAATTCAGTTTAACCTTTTCCAAAGTTAATAATTGTAATATTATAAAAAGCAATCAATACATGAGCAATAAAATATTCTAAGCTACATTCAACCAAACACTTTCTTCAAGATGATAAATTTGAAACTAATGTTAAATATATTTGCAAATAAAACCATATGCCTCTGGAAGGGAAGGGAGATAATAACCATCGCCCAAACCACAGGAAGTGGGAATTACATGCCTTTAGAGGAAGAATGTGTTAGTAACCCTTGAATGATCGAATTGTGTATTCACAGCTTGACATTTCCATCTTTATCAATAGCCCTTTCTTCAGTACAAAACAATGGCGGACTTAAGATCAAAGAGAGGTTTGGGAGTTTGGCAATATCAGGACTATTTGTTGAGAAAAGTCATGAGCTTTGTTTAGAATTATATAAATTAACAAAGCCGTTTTCACGATCTTAATCCATGAATTGGTGAAAAATTCTGGTCTGCTACAGGTAAGCAAGAGTAACTCATTTCATATTGGGTATTTTACGCTCTATTAAGATTGTCTTAGTGTGACTGGGTTAAATGCTATGTAGAGCTACAGTCACATTTTCCATAGACTTTGGGACATTTATAGAAGGTTAGTTATCACCTTCTTGTCAGCTAAAAGCACAGACCAAGCACAAATCAATTAGTTAAAGTGAAATCAACATGGATTCCATAATGTTCCAAAGTAACAAGCCTATGTGGGATGGTTGCCAGTTACCAACGGAAGGTCGTGGGTTTCCTCCGGGCACAGAGCCCAGTTTCCTCCCACACTAAAACTGGCGTCGTCGTCAAATAAGTGAAATAATCTTGAGCGCAGCGCAAAACACCAATCAATCAACCAAAGTAACAAGCCGTTATATTATTAGCACAGGTAACCAAAAGGTTATTGTAGACAGACACTGGCTAATTTAGTGTGTGTGAAGTTGACAGCACATGGAGAAGTCGGTCAATTTGAACAAATGTTAATTACATTTCAAGTTAAGACAAGATACATGCTTTAAAGTGACATGAAACAGCATTATCTAGTTGTTTGTCATTTTTGTCAAGAAGAATAAAATAGGAGCTTTCTCCATTCATCAATCTTGGAGATGTAGGTTACGGTAGTCTTTAGAAGCAACAAACACTCAACTTTGTCTGATATATATGGCTTTACCGATATTTTTTTTTCAACGCCAATTTTAGTTTTTTTGGGGTACTCCCAATGCTCAACTACTCGCATCGATCAAAATTTATGAAAAAAAATCCGAATTTTAGCAGCGCATGCCACTTTAAAAGGCTTTATCTTTTTTCCAAAGCTGGTGTAAACAACCCATCATTTATGTGGAGAGGACATCCATGTATGTTTAATCCAATTTAACCTATGCTAATTACAACATACTTTAATTTTTCAAAAGTTGACGTAAATTATCATCCAGGATTCTCAAGAGCATTAACCAGGATAAACATGTATAACCAGAGATCTTTCGTTTTCAACGCGACTGACTAAACCCAGTCAATGGTGAGAGTATCAAGATAATTGATTAGAGTAAGCCCCACGTAACTGAACCAATAATCTCGTGAAATATAAAGTCTGCTTTCAGTAAACAACGGCATAAGCAAAATGTATATGTGATGATTTTGGATGGTGATACCTACTACAAACCACTATCAATGAAATCTTTAAAAAAAAAGAATTTGTTCCTGTGGGGTTGCCATACTTCAAATCCCATTTGGACAAATGTTAATAACATTGAAGCTGAAGACAAGATGCATGCTTGAAATAAACAAGGCCTTTAACGAGATGTATAGGTGATGATTTTGGATGGTGGGACCTGGTGCAAATCATTATCAATGGAACGTATAAGTTAAAACATTTTTCTATTCCTGTGGAGCATACATAAAAACATACACCACAATGCAAATACTGAAATACAATACCTGGAGTTCCGAAGAGTTGAACTGGAAAGTCATATTAAACAGTACAGGCAATTGATTTACTAGTTTAATGTTTTAAGCTGTCAAGACTATTTCGTTTAAATGGATTGATTGATTGATTATTTCACTTATATGAAAGTGTTTCCAAATTAAGCCGAGTATGGAACTGGGCTCTTTGACCAGAGGAAACCTCCCACCTTTGGCAGGTACATGGCAACTGTTCCATATAGGATCATCAAGTCAAAACTTAACCAACTAATCTTTTCATTTTATTTCTTCTTTGAACTCAGTAGGATTGAAAACCTTGGGGCCATCAATGGATTGATTGATTGATTGTTGGGTGTTTTACGCCGCTTCAAGATTATTTCACTTATATGCGGCGTTGCCAGTTTTATTGTGGGAGGAAACTGGGCTCTATGCCCGGAGGAACCCCACAATCTTCCGGTGGTAACTGGCAACCATCCCACATAGGTCGTTCGAGTGAAAACCCAGTCAGAAAATTTTCCGATTTTTTTGGACTGACTGAGAATTGAACCCGCTGCCCATTGGTGGAAGGCTGTTCAGATTGAGCGTCCAACGGTCTACCTATGGAGCCACAGAGGCCCCGCCATCAATTGAAGGGCCTTGGTCTGACGGACCATCACTCTATTGATGGAGTTGTGAGGCCCTTCCCTGATATAACGGGGTTGCCAGTTTTATTGAGGAGACAACAAAACTTTGCAGCTGTCACACATAGAATGATGGCCTAAAAATTGTCTGCCAAATCTTTACTAAGATTCAAACTGTATACAAATGAAGGACAGTATCACAATAGTGAATACAGCAGATTACTGACACTCCAATTACAACATGTAATCAAACATGAATAAACACAATTGAGAAAAAGCAATGAAGCTCAACAATTAAAAAGAGAGATGGATAAAGTAACATTCATTTTATAATCTAATCCATGGGAAAAGTCTAGAATTATAATATTCAACAAAAATCTTAAGTCCCTCAAGCCAAAGATAAGATTATTTCACTTATATAGCTTGATAGATCAATTTATGTTTTACAGTGAACTCAAGATTATTTCACTTATATGATGGCAGACTTTTTGCCCGGATTATTTCAGTTATATGACGGCGGACTTTTTGCCAGGATTATTTCACTTATATGACGGCGGACTTTTTGCCAGGATTATTTCACTTATATGACGGCGGACTTTTTGCCAGGATTATTTCACTTATATGACGGCGGACTTTTTGCCAGGATTATTTCACTTATATGACGGCGGACTTTTTGCCAGGATCCAGCAAGCCCCGATCTTCAGAGAGCGCATGGCAACTCTTCTACATAAGACAATTGAGTAAAACACCCACTAAGAAATTTTCAATGCTACTTTTCTCTTAGTAGTATTCGAACCTGGGATGCATCAATGGAAGGTAAACTGAGGGACTATCACTCTGCCGACTGAGCCACCGAAGCCCCAGTTATTTAGGAACGATGGTAAGATTAACCAATAAACGAGCCAGCCTTATGGGGATGCTTGGTGATCAATTTTACCAATCATTTATTCTTCTGGTCATGGGTCTAAATGATTTATTGGTTGCCATTTAATGCCACTCTCAAATTTGTCCAATAGCTGTGTTGGCAGTTTTATAGGAGGAGCTGCCTCGGAGGAAACCACAGAACTATCGTTGGTACCTGAATTGATTTATTTGAAAATAAAAGACTAAAATGAAGTTCTCAAATCAAAAGGTTAAGTTTGATACCTTAGTTGTTTTTGCTGTAACTGCAGTTCCCAGGCCCCCTTGAAATTGATCACTTTGTTGGTCTTTATACATATCACCACTACTGGAAATATACAACATTTACAAATTCAAGGAAAACTTATTTTGTTTTTTACAACAGCCCGAAATTAGAATATGGAACAGTTTTTATGCATTCTGATAGTGAATCGCTCTAACAAAAAACTTGTTGAGTTTGAAACTCTCTTTAAACGTGGGTTCCATACTAATGCAGTTACACTTGAAGAAGACACCGGTACAAGTGTCGAAAGCTTGTGTTGTTCAAAACAACTTACTACATGGTGATGTCTTAATTTTTTATCATTAAAAAACTTATTTCAAGCTGTGAAACTCTCTTACCCCAGAATCAGAAAGCCTTACAGATGAACTTACCTTAATGTTTGTTTATTTTGATCAAATGACTGTCTGGATTGAGCAAACATATCAAACTCTGTTTCATCCGGGACTGGACCTGGTGGATTTGAGGAGCCCAAACCTAGCAACAATAAACAAGTATGTCATAAGTCTCACGACTACCGAATTATGTCTTCAATTTGAGCTATTGTAGATTATTGCTTCACTCGCACTTTAAGAACCTTGATTTTTTATTAGACAGAGTGAGATTTGAGCCTGTGGCCCATCCGTAAAAAGGTTACTAAATCAATTCATTTTTACATTTTGAGGATAATAAGTAGCCAACAACCTGGGGGCTGTTTCTCAACACAACTTACGCCTGTCGTAACTTTGCGCCTGGTCGTAACGTAATGTTGAAGGTATATGTTGCCATGACGTTACGACTAGGCGCAAAGTTATGTCGGTGTTGAGAAACAGCCCCCAGATGATACAAATCAATGGTCTTTGGCTGAGATTGGAGTGACCCATCAGTCAGTGAGTTGTGACAACTAAGCAAGCTCTAATGTAGAGACTGAGTACCTGGTTAATGTAGTCGTAAAAATTGGAATAATATCAGACGTAAAACATCAATTAATCAATGTATTTTTAATACATATCTAGTCCATTTACAGGAGGGGAAGGGTTCATATATATTTATCCTTTTATTACCCAACTTACTCATGTTAGCCATTCCAGCCTGGATATTATTAGGTTGACTTATTGGAGGTGTGGGGTCATTAGATTCCAAGCCCAAGTCTATTAGATTTCCAACATTGGGATTAGCAGCCTCCTGTAACTAAAATAAATACACAGGTTATTTCTGATTGCTTACAAAACTCCTTCATAACTCTGGGGGCTTCTGTGGTCCAGTGAGTTAGAGTGATCGTCCCTCAGTCCCACACAGACCTTCCATCAATGAGGCGTGGATTCGATTCACACTCAGACCAAATAAAAATAATAAAATGTCTGAGTGGATTTTTCACTCGGTCGCCATATGTGGAAGAGCTGCCAGGTACTCCCCGTAGGTCGGGGGTTTCCTCATGGCAATGAGCCCGGTTTCCTCCCCCACTAAACCCAGAAAGGCCGCCATATAAGTAAAATAATCTTGAGTGGAGCACAAAACATCAATCAATCAATCATAACTCTGAATTTTATCAATTTTTGTGGAACAATAAGCCGATATACAAACACGCCCGACCCCAAAACTTTCATAGGTCCCAATATGATGAAACAAATGTTTAAGACTTACAGCAGTGCTTTTTGTGAGATACCATACCTGATCATATGAGGGTGGTGGGGGATGAAGGGCTGTTGATGTGGCATCTTCTTCTGAAATGGGTTCACTGGGTGTTGAGGCCTGTTGCCCTGTCCGTCGTCGTTCAAATCTATCATACCTCAGGAAGATGTTGTTTAAATCATCATTGATGTGTAATAATTCCACTGGAAAAAAGAAACATTCACAGTTCAGAAACTGAGGGGGTCATAAATTATAAAGCATTTATTTTGGACCTCTGAGACTGTTTATTAAGGAAGACTTTACCACCAATTTCAGTCACTACATAGTCAACATCCTAATAATGTTGATAAACGAGAAATATAGTAAAACAAGAGCCGTCCCCCAATTTAGAAATACTAGCTTAGTAAAGAAACCTTACTTGTTTTTTGCCATAAGTACACATTTTTCAGGTTTAAATGTGATACGACAAAGCATTCTCAAGTTATGGAGTGGAAATCTAATTCATAGATTGGGAAGAAGGTTAATTGGCTGTGACGCCTGGTGTAAAATTTGCTGAATCCTGAAAAGCAATCCCATCCGTCCAAGTTTCAAAGTGATAGGTCAAACCTTTCTCAAGTTATTAAGTGCACAGATTAATAAAGGCTATAGCTATTAATTAAAAATTCACCTGGACGTGTCTGGGTGAAAATTTAACAATTTCCCACCCAGCTGTGTCAAACCCAGACTCCTGAGTCTCATTATTAATGCACAAAGGTTCAAAAATCTCTTACCTGTTACTTCTTCATTGTTCACAGCTTCAAGTAGATCCACTAAACGTTGTTGCATATGTTTACAGGTTCCGTGAAGTTCCTGAAAGTAATCAGATTATATTAGAAGTTAGAATGTAAGGAGAGAGCAGATTCTAATTTGGCCAAAAATACTGAAAACAAACACATATAGTAATACAGCCCTAAAATAAATATTGGAGCTTGGTCATAAAAGATCAGGTAATTAAAGTCTCGGTTTTACACTTCAGCAGAAATCCCCGAAAGCCTTTTTCCACAGTACGTTGATAGGTGCATGCATTTAAAATTGATAAGCCTAAGTTTTAATACACGATCTAGTGGGGTGAGGAATGTATCTCTGGTAGGGCATGGGTCTCTAGATTACCCTGTAAGGGACTGCTTTCTCAAAAGAATTACACCTGACGCATATTTGTGTAATGCTGAAAGCAAATGTTGCAATGACAGCTTTTGCATTAGACTTACACTGAAAAAAAAAACCGGGTAAAGAGAATATCATTAAATATGTACACAAAAAAAACAATTAACAAAAGATTGTGAGGATTTTTTTTTTACAATGCAGTCTGGTTGGACACCAATACTGTTCCAACACAGACTTTTCTTGAGGTATAGATACATATAACTCACCTGTAGTAATTCAAGATTTGATTGATCAATATCAGTGGGAGATAACTCTGTCAACATTTCTGCTAAAACTCTGTAATTTCCTTGAACGACATCTAGTTCTCGTCTCAGTTTTGACATTTGTTCCCCTGAAGGAGCTATTTGTCCTGATGCTGGTGGCACTTCTTGGGGTGGTACCATTCCCATTGGAGGGGCCACCATTGGAGGGTACTGGGCAGGCTAAATAAACAAATAATAAAGTGCAATTCAGTTAATATAAAAAGTAATAAAACATTTGGACCAAGGATCCAGACCTCTAAGGGTAGAAAACTGTACATTTGGTGACAAATAAGACCTGAGCGAATTATAAAATTCTGTTTGAAAGAGAAACCAGAGTGCAAAAATTGCTGGATTGAAAAAAATACAAGTAATGACAAAGGGATTAAAACTCAACGCTAACGTTTGTATATTGTTCTTACAATGAATCAATTGTGATATTCGTTAATAAGAAATAATTAAGGCATGACCACGAAGTTAGATGTTTGGGAACAACACAAACTTTTGACACCTATACCGATGTCTTCGTCATGTGATATTTGTTGATAAACAATGTTTAAAAAAAGATATATTAATATCTTTTACTTACTGGATAAGGTGAGTCGACTGGATCAGGTGCACTCTGTCAAAACATAAACATTAGATATCATCAATAACATTTTCAAATATAAATCTACATGCATTCTATAGTCTCGATGCATGAACTGCCAAAATACTTAAAAATATTTTTTCATTTAAACGAAATCCTGAAGGTATGGGTTAGTTTTCACACGAACGGTCCCTGCACTCACAATGAACAAGCAAGTACTTTTTTTTACTTGAAAGATTGATTGATGTTTTACAACACACTTGTGAATATTTCAGTTATACGACCAGTCTACTGGTGGGGAAAACCAGGCTCCTTGCCCAAAGAAAAATCTCAACCTTCTACAAGTACCAGTTAACTCTTCCACATAGGGTTTACTTGAAGAGGAAAAACTTACACGTGCTGGTGTATGTATTGGTGCCATATGGTCAAGGTCCGTCATGGGGAACTCAATGCCTTTAGCCTTCAGTTCCTGGTATACTTTTTCTACTTCTTTTAACTCAGCTGAGCCTCTGAATGCATCAGCCCATGTCTGCAATATAATAAATATATTTGTGTACACACGGGCACAGAGATAATCTTCTAGACTAAAATAACCATTGAGAAAATTTCCGAATCATGCTAAAAAGGGGGGTAGGTCATTTAGACCTTTATACCCAGTCATATGTTGTTGTAATAAATGATATTTATGATATTTCATGAAGTTGAAGACACACAGGAGTTTGGCTTTAGTCAGTAAAAATTTCTGGAATACTTTGTAATATATTGACAAAGCTGTACGGATCTTCAGCTAAAGCAAGAAGTTGGACGAACTGAAATTAAACAAAATGTGATAATGGGAAAAGCGAGGGAAAATATGTAATTTGGTTCCTAGGTAGAAGACAGACAAGGGAGTTTAGTGCTGACTAATAGATCTTTTAAACTCTTGTTCTTTCAATAATTAATAAGTGGCCGTTGGCTAAGAGGTCGAGGTCGGATTTTACCCAGAAGCAGTTTGTATTCTTCTATTCTCACACTACACCCCCGATAATTCCACTCCCAGGCAGTGTGTTATTTTTTGCATAATCAACGTGTGAAATTATGGCCCAAGTAACGCTATGACCTCACGAAAGATCTGTCAAAACTGACGTCACAAATTAATTACGTCATCAGTCATTATGACGTTAAGATCAAGCGTCCAGCAGCAACTCTATAGTAAAGGGCCTGGGATGCCGTCGTTGATGACGTCATTTCTGGCGTCACAATGCCTTATGGAGTCTTTTTTGGACAGCCATTCTTGAATATAGAGCGACGTCGTCAAATATTTTCTTAATAACTATAGTTAAAGTTAGCCGTTTTTTTTTTATAAAACGCTGTGTTTTTTGTGTAGTGTGAGAAAAAGATTATCAAACTCGAGCCAGTGTATTACAATGAATGTCACTCTCGTTTATTAATTTCCAAAGTCACTCGCCAGAGGCTCGTGACTTTGAAAATTAATACACTCGAGTGATATTCATCGTAACACACTGGCTCTCGTTAGATAACCTCTATTTATAATCTGAGCCATAATCTAATCATGTTGGCTTTATTATACTGAAAGACAAAGGGTAAAATACTTTTTCTGCAAGATATTGAATAAAAAAAAACTTGTTAAGCCACTTGACAATCAGGTTTAAAGGCAATTAGATTGAGCTTCCAAGATTAATAGATTGATGTTTTATGTCATACTCAAGTTTATAAAACTTAAAGGGGCATGAGCTGCCAAAATGTTGACTTTTGGACGTTAAAACAGAATGTTGAAATTACTGGCTATTTTTCTCAAGACGTATAATTCAGAAGCTTTTTAGTGCTTCTAGTCTCGAAAATGTACGATAAAGTATTGTTTTGAACTAAAGTTGGCTTAGAATGAATGAATGGTCGTCCCGGTTATTTAAATTTTGTTTACTTTTCGAACACGTTTTCGGTTCGTACAGGCCACATACGGTATGGATTTTCCTCATTCCAACGCCAATCATTAAGTTTTTCGATGGCCTTCAAAGCCTCTTACTGTCGTGAAGATCAGAAATGATGAAAAAAGTGTGAATTTTGGCAGCTCATGCCCCTTTAAATAACTATGTTGGCAGGTTTAGTGGTGGTAGCAAACCAGACTTTTGGTCCTGATCACTAACATTGAGAAAAAAAAAAGAGAATTTTACTTGATGACATACATAACTGCTATCAAGAAAATTTATGTTTTGTTTTTGCGACATTGTCAGAAAGATGGTAGGATGGACTGTTATCTCCACAAGTGAATGTCAATAATATATGGTGGCATTGCCAGGTTAAGTGGGGAGGAAACCGGACTCATTGCCCGAATGAAACCACCGATCTTCAACGAGTGCCTGGCAACACGACCACATATGGTGACCGAGGGGAACAAAATTTCAATTTTTAATTGGTCTGAGTCTGATTTGAACCCAAGCCAAATCAATGGAAGGTTTGTGTGGGACTGAGGCCCCTCCATGGTAAGAAGTCGGAAATTGAACCAAATATGATAATGGGAAAAGAAAAGAAAGTGAAAATGTTATGTCTTTGCGATTTTGTCAGAAAGATGGTAGGATGGACTGTTATCTCCACAAGTGAATGTCAATAATAGCACAAGCTAAAAGTAATAATAAAAGATCAACTGTTATATTTTAATATGACTCACACATATGTGAGAAAGCAAATGCATTTGTATTCTGTAAGAAGATATCAACACACAGTTTTAATAACTATCATTGGTCAGGTGGAAAACAATATGACAAATAGGAGACTTTAACCTGTATTAAACTGAGTACTTTTTCTTGTACCACCTGTGGGGGGTCATTTTTAGGCCCAATAACTTTAGTCAGGTCATGGAGAAATTCTTTATTAGCAATCTGTAGGTGAAATCTTTTCCCGCAGTTTTTTACACATGTCTCTAAAATCTGAAAAAAAGGAAAAAATTTTAAAACATTTTGAACAATACAAAATTTAAAAACATTATGAAAAATACCAATCATAAAAGGCAAATTTGTACGGTTACATTTTTCTTCTTCTTTAGATGGTTGAGAGAGTGGGGATAAACAACATTTTCCCAATTAGATTATTCCGGAATAAACAATGACATTTTTGCTCCAGAAAAAATTACAGAAAACACTGATGTCTATTTAATTTTTCAATGGCATTTAGAAGTTGAAAGGTTAACAATAAGGTGAAGAATTACTTATGGATAACAACTTCTTGGTTTATTGGGTGACGACGTTTCGATGTAGTTCTTACATCTTTTTTAAGGTCAAATGACTTTTATTGTTCAAATTTGACTTTGATAACGATGTAAGAACTAGATCGAAACGTCGTCACCCTATAAACCAAGAAGTTGTTATCCATAAGTAATTCTCCACCTTATAATTAAATTTTTAATTGGGCAAACAGTGTGATGGAGAATACAGCTGTAAATATTACACAGCAGGATAAATATTAAGTACAACATAAAATACTGATTTATTCATAATTTTGCTGAGTGCATTCATGTGTGACATACTTTCTGAAGTTGGTGTAAACATTTACAGTAAAACAACCAGTTTTTAAACCACACACATTCCATATACAGTCTTTTCAAAATAATACATAATGGCTATATTTTTGTGTGGAGGCAAAAAATAGAAAAACCCAGTCAAAGTTATTGTTTTACTTACCGTGAGTGTGTACATAACAGAATTGTAATTTTTCCCCACAAATTGTTGTATTCGTTTTTTCATAGCCTTCACTGCATCTTTTGGCCTAAATCATGAACAAGAAAACATTCATCAGAACTCATTTTTATAGCTCGTGAATTAAAGAGAATATTACAAGCTGATGTTTCCATATCAGCACTATTTCTACAACAAAAGCAGGAGATTTCAACCCACAAGGGGGAAAAAATCAATGAAAGTTTTACGAAGCCTAAAACAACTGTTTACCTGTAAAAGTATGATACATTCAATAAGGGCTAAATCTATAAAAAAAACATGATTGTCAATTGACTACCCATGCATGAAATATAACAAGAATTTAATCAGTGCAGATTAATCATGCAGATCTGATATAATCATCCACATCATAAATTCTGGATACCTAAAAAATATATCGGTGTTAATTTCACTGATAATGATATTTTTATCACTCATAATGTAATTGTCCATCAGTGAATAAAAATAGGGCTTCAAATCTCAATTCTGCTACATAAAATAAGAATTGTCAACACAGAAAATTTTGCCAAAAATGTAGGAAATAATAAAGCATCATAAATAAAATGTTTAGGTTTGGTTTGTTACAACAATTTAAAGGCCTAAATGATATACCTCTTTTTAACACAATTAGAAACTTGTTTCCATGGTTATTTTAAACAAGAAGATTTTCCCTGTGCCCGTGTGTTTTAGTGATCATAAATAAAATGTTTCCTAATTAAAACAAAAGTTGCCAGAAACCCAAAATACGCCCGGAAAGGCACAGGTCCATACCAAAACAAATCCTTTCAGATACATTTAAAAAAAAAATTATTTTCAAAATTCAAAGGAAGATGTTTAAGCTTGGTAAAAGGCCATGTAATGTCAACTAAATGAAATCTTACAACTAAAAGCTTGAACCATTTGTATCAAATTTAAACCTATTTGGATCAACAATCATTAACTAGAATTGTACTCACTACAAGTTATGAATTCTCGCTTATTGCTAAACCACGATGTTAAACATTCAGGATGTTGTTTGTTCACATTGTAGATAAAAAGCATGTTGGACATTCTCAATACAGGTTAGATTAAAACGTTTCATTTTTTTTTTTAGAAAAACAGGTCATAATTTACTAATCAT
Organism: Lepidochitona cinerea; assembly: GCA_963971465.1. Lineage (NCBI taxonomy): Eukaryota > Metazoa > Mollusca > Polyplacophora > Chitonida > Tonicellidae > Lepidochitona > Lepidochitona cinerea. The sequence goes on along the minus strand of OZ020551.1, from coordinate 41,591,153 downwards.
ACTTGAACAAATGTAATTGGCAATTCCATGAGACTATATGAACGTCAGGAGGCTAATGCATTTGGCATACTTCATTTTCCTGCTAGGTAGGTGAAAATGGCTATGGCAAAAACCACACCGCCCCCAGCCCGAGGGTCATTTGAACAGAAGACAAAGGATTGAGTCTATCTAGCAAGTGTTAGTTTATTTAGCAGCATTACATATGTACATACTAGTATTGAGGAATGCTTGTCATATGACCTTTAACAACATTATCCTAGAGACCTAGACTGTAACCAACCAAATGTCACTAAAAATTAATCTAGGAGCTACCCCAAACATGTTTTTTCTATATTTGAAATGCATGATTAATTCAAATTTTTTTCTTCCTAGGCTTCGTGTTATTAAAGTGCCATACATTGTGAATGAGCTTAAGCTGGAAAACAATCAATCAACTGGACAGGGAGCTTTGAGTGTGTGAAGAGTAAAGGGAGATAAAACCTACCCATCATCTGATTCATTGATAACATCACATATTTCCATATTAAGTGCCCAATTCTCCGAGGCTAGATTTGGGTCTGTAGCCTGCTCTGTAATAAAGATACATAACAATTAGCTCATCTGTATGTACATATGAAATACAAGAGGATAAATAACAGGAAAGACTGAATGAGGAAATTGCACAACAGCTCCCTGTAATCCAAAGAATGATTTTCAACACTAAGCTATTCTGATCAATGTTATGTGTTTCTTCCTTAATTCCTTATGTCACAGTATGCTTTTAGACAAGCAGATTTCCCTGTACCTGTGTGTTAAAAAATATATGTATGCCAGGACAAATTGTGTTCTTGTGCAGCACTTTAACAAACAAAATTCACTGACCAGCACCATTTCAAACAAATATACATACATGTAGATATAAATAAACATTTTAGATGATATGATTGAATTATTCAACTTCCATGCAATGGAGACATGTACAATGTATAGCAAATTAGAGATGTGTGAGATTGGCACAGTAAATGGCTTTAATCAGAACTTTGGACCCATTATCATGGCATACTGGAAACAAGCTACTCTACTTAAGAGTGGCATTAGCTGCCAAAATTCAGACTTTATTCATAAAATCTAATTGTCAAGAGAATAAAAAATATTAGTAAAACCAGTAACCCTTACAAATTCAAGATGTGTGCTAGTTACAGGCAAAATTTTAATAATCAGATTACCTTTTTTTAATAATAAAAATTGATTGATTAATTGATGTTTCACACCGCACTCAGCATTACCATGGGTGAGACTATGTTTGATGGGTGAGGAAACCGAGCTCTGCTCGAAAAAAAACCCGACCTTCAAAGAATACCTGGCAGATCTTACACAAAAAGCCATTTGTCACTTATACATGTATGGCGCCTGCTTTGTTTGAACATTATGTTCTTTTTTAATACATACTTTTTACAGTTAATTTACAGTTACAAATTACCTTTAGGTGTTCAGAAAGAACTAGTCCTATATCTGGTATCAGCAGACTTTTAGGTTCTTGTGAAAAATGCTGAACATTAAGCTAATTCTGTTTCAACAAAATTGTTCTTATATTTGACAGCTGATGCCACTTAAATGCAGTTTAGCTGATATTTTTTATAATTCTCTTTTCTGTAATTCTATCATTAGGTGCAAATAATTGTCAATTCTCGTTTTGGTATATTTGCCTGTCCTGTCATCACAATTAGTGTTAGCAGAAGTCTATGAATGGTCTCATTACCACACTGGCCAGCGTCAGCCTGTCATTATGTGACAGAGATTGCCAGCATCTTTTAACCTCATACATTTTCTCTGTCGGGTACTTGACCTATGGTGCAATATTTTTTTGTTCTTCAGACAACATGATTTCAAACATGTTGAACAAAACTTCTAACAAAAAATACAACCCATAAACTAACACACATATATCCCTGTAGTCCTGGAATATATTTTCAAGCAAAAAACTCGAAACTTGGTCATATATATTATAATTAGGTAATTTAAGTGTAAGGTTTGTCATCTCAGTGAAATTCAGCGAAAGGCTTTTGTGGCAGTACGACGATATACTGTAGGGATGCATTTTTTATGTCACGCCATGTCAAAAGCTGCATTTCTAAAACGTCATTCAATTAAAGCGACTGAAAAGTAACTGTAAATTAGTCTGTTTTCTAGAGCCAATTAAATAGAGGTTAAGCAACCTGATCATGTGATTTGTTGTCTAGTACAAGCATAGATGCAAGTTATTATGTCTCATAAGGTGCATTCTGCAGTGATTGGAAATAAGCAACCACAAAAACATGGTCCAATATTTTGAGGCAGATCAACAAAGCTTTTTCTTTTTCAGAAGTCGTTTCTTACTTAGATGGGTTTGGAAAGTTGAACGTATTATGTGTAACCAACAAAGCTGAACAAATTTCATTCAGTCATACACGTTAACTTTTGTGAATGAAATCCAGTGTCTCTATTTTGGAAGGCTTGTCTTGCTTTAAAAGACATAGTCCTGCTTAAGTTTTGAAAATTATATTTGAAGAAGAAAGCTGGATAAAGAAACGAATCGGCAAATTCCTTGATAAATGCTTTAAAGTGGCATTAGCTGCCAAAATGTTGATATTTTGACGTTAAAACAGAATGTTGAAATTATTGACTATTTTTCTCAGACGTATAATTCAAAAGCTTTTTAGTGCTTCTAGTCTCGAGAATGTACGATAAAGTATTGTTTTAAACTAACTTTGGCCTAGAATGAATGAATGGTCGACCCGGTTATTTAAATTTTGTTTACATTTCGAACACGTCTTCGGTTCGTACAGGCCACATACTGTATGTATTTTCCTCACTCAAACGACAATCATTTAGTTTTTCGATTGCCTTCAAAGCCTCTTAAGCCTAGCACAGACGAGAGGCGCCGGCTGAGCTACAAGGCACGCGTGGCCAAGGGAGCAGCTACAGATTTCAGCGCAGACGATGAGCTCTCTGCTGAGGCAAGTTCCTGGTCACCCAAGTTCACTAAGCTACATAAATACCACTACCTGTGTTACGTAATATTCTAAGTGGTCACATGATTGAATAAGTAAGCGCCATTGGACTATCCCTCCTCTCAGCTCAGCCGGCAGCTTACGTTGTGCGCACACGGTGAGATTCTTGCCACGAGAGGCAGAAAATATCAAACATGCTAAATACTTTCCTCACCGCCTCGAGAGGCGAAAATCTCACCAAAATTTACGCGCACACGGGGGAAACAGCTTAGCTCTCAGCCACGCGTAGCCGGCAGCTCAGCTGGCGCCTCTCGTGTGCGCTAGGCTTTACTGTAGTGACGATCAGAAACTATGAAAAAAGTTAGAATTTTGGCAGCTCATGTCACTTTAAACTTCAGGGCAATATTTCTCAAAATGTTTATGCCTGATGCCCTAAGTCTAATGCAAGGCGTAACTGTCATGGCAACATATACCCAAAAATTATGTTACAGCCAGGTACAAAATTACCTCAGACGTAAATATTATCAGAAACAACCTCCAGAAGATAGAATTGAACTATTTGTTTCGTATCTTTAATCCTGTGCTGAAAACCCGAAAACTGTCAGCACTTTGAGCGAGTGACTCACTGGCTGTACAGTTTAGTATTAAGTCTTAATTATAAATTAAGTTAATAATAATAAATGTCCGATTTTGTAAAATAAAGAGTCTAACTAACTAAAACTTAGAGTCGTTAGACCTAGCTTTGGTGGTGGTGGGCATCGAATTCTGTTGCATCTGCATTAAGGTTTCTTTTATTATTTCATTTTATTTCACGATCTGTCCATCGTGCCCTTGTCACTGTGTCTGTCACTGTCAGTCACTGACTCAGTGTCACTTGTCGGTCGCGAAAAAATCCAAACTCAAGACGTCAAGTTGCAAGTTCGTATGTGTATATCACGATTCAAATTGACGTTAGGAGGAACAAATAAACTTATCCAGTGTAAACATATATTTGGAATGCTTGCAACAATGTTTGCACCTTGAAAAACTAGTATTTACCTATTAACTGTCCAACTTTAGAAGCAAGTGGATTACCATGTCCGAAGAACGACATCTTGGATTTGCGGTTGGCCTCTTTCTATCCGTGACGTCATAATCCAATCACTTCCTCAAAAATGTAATGCCCAATACTAATAGGTTTTCTGGAAAAATATAAATAAATTTTATTTCAGTTGATTTTGGGTTAAAGTCACAGAATTGTGCATTAGTAAAATAATAATAAATATTTCAATATTGTGCTGAAAGTCGGAAGTAAAATCACCATGGCGACAAGACGCGGAAGACGACGAAGCGCATAATGATTGTTTTTCTGTCTGATTAGTTTTTACGCTTGTATCACTCAGAGACAGGTTTATAACTATTTTGCACATACTTGTTTGCAAATTCATATTTCTGTCTGTGTAAGTTTTAAATGCATTTTTCCCAACTATTAAGAGTACTATGACCTGGGTATCCTATCATAATCAGATAATCAGTGTCACTGTCAGTCACTATGTATGTTTACTTATATTTATACTATAGACTTAACTAAACTAAAGTAATAGTAATAACTTCTTAAGTTAAACTATCATATAGGGTAATTCATCAAAAGTGAATTCCTTACCTGCCTCCTTGTTTGATAATCTGATATTCATTTTGTCGTCAGAGTGAAACAAGTCGAATTTAACTTGTTGAATTATGTATACACTAATACAGTATAGGGAGCAGGAATATCTTGAAATATTCCACAAATTTCCTGTCACCCGGCGCTGTCATTGCGCATGCGAGGAGCCGTTATCGTTTAATGTGATACTCAGTAGGCAGGTCGGTGACGTCATCAAATGTTGGTACAAGGTATTTGATCATAAAAGTTAAAAAAACAAAAGTGAGTCTCAAAAGTTACAAATAAAGCAAAAAGTCTAGTCTGTATATTTTTTCAGGGCCCTTTCACTGGACCCTGTTTGCTCATTTTGGCTTGAACAGAAAAATAACTACCATTCATAAAAATGCTTGAAAAAGGCCAGAAGTCTATGAACAGGGAAGTGTGAAATGTCACATTACCCCATATTCAGGGCACTGGCGCTTTCAGCCTGCTTATACTACACTATGTGACGTTTATGCGCGGTAGATTTTGAAATTGTCAACGGTTGCGCAATTTCAAATCAGAAAATAAATTCATTCTCCACTTACTGCATCTATCGGCAATTCCAGTAACCGCAGTTCGGAGAATGCATTGGTTTTTACAAAAGCTTTACCGAACATGCGACTCTGATATCTCCATTTCGACTCAAATCGTTCCAAACAAGTCTTCTTGTCTCATTTTCAACTTTATGAAGTTCTTCGGAAACTTTAACTTTTGCTCCATCAAGTACTGTTGTCATATCTAAAACGTTCGCCATGTTTTTTCTTATGCATCCCATAATAGTTCATAGGAGAAAGTGAAGAAAAGCCACGCTTTCTGACTAACCGAGAGAGGGCTCTGTGTATGGTGACCTCTGGGTCAAAAGGCGCCAATGCCCTGAATACTATGTAATGGGACGCTTCACACTTCTACATTCATAGACTTCTGAAAAGGCCCATATTTAGAGACATAAGTTGTCTCCCCTGATTTATTAAATATCATTTTTCTGAGTAAATATGATTATATATGTGGAACTCAATACTAATTACATCTTAGAACTGTGTGAAGAATAGTTTGGTATACGTTTTAGAAACAAACTATGGATGATTAAAATTGATCCGACCTGCCTATACTCAGTTCTGACGTGGTAAAACAAAAAATGCCAATCGAGCTGTTGCCATAAAAAAACGTCATCTGTCACAGGATATCGTGAGACTCCCAGACCCTATTACTTATTAGTTTCCCAAGAGATTTGCTATATCTGGTGACCGATGACGTCAGATCGATTGACGTTTTTTGTTCTACAATGTCAGAATTGAGCATCACATTCGAACGATAAAGGCTCCCCACGTGCGCAATGGCAGCGCCGGTGACAGGAAATTCATGGAATTCTCATTAGCGAAAGTGTGAGATAACTAATCGGATACCCGTAAGACTCTGACGGTAGGCAGGTCGGGTTAATTTTAATCATCCATAGTTTGTTTCTAAAACCTATACCAAACTATTCTTCACACAGTTATAACATGTAATTAGTATTCAGTTCCACATATATAATCATATTTATTTAGAAAAATGATATTTAATAAATCAGGGGAGAGAACTTATGTCTCTAAATATGGGCCTTTTTCAAACATTTATATGAATGGTAGTTATTTTTCTGTTCAAGCCAAAATGAGCAAACAGGGTCCAGTGAAAGGGCCCTGAAAAAATATACAGACTAGACTTTTTGTTTTATTTGTAACTTTTGAGACTCACTTTTTTTTTTTTAACTTTTATGATCAAATACCTTGTACCAACATTTGATGACGTCACCGACCTGCCTACTGACAGTTACATTTTTTGTTGTTATTCAGTTGTGGAGCTGGGAGTCGTTTAAGTCAATAATACTATTGGCATTAGTATGACTTAGATTGAAAATTCAACTCTGGGGCCAGCATATACATGTATCTTAGTATTATACCTCATTAACATTCATTAGGCTTTACTCCCATTCTATTGGTCACTATGTACCACATGCCAGGTCAACATTTTTCGATGTATGACCTGGAGAGGAGTCAGAAAAAGATATTTTATATTATGTCATCATATACACTTGGTCGGAAATTGATATATCGGATCATGTGATATCAATCGTCTAGTATGGAGAGTCTAACACATAATTCTGAACAGAAGTTGGATTGAATATGTTTTTACCACACAGAATATAAAAAAATTGGTATAAGAAATCACTTATTACCATGAATACCAGACCCGAGGTGAGAGGCTGCCATAACATATACCTTCATTAATACATTATCAATAGCATTGGCTTGCTGTCACAAAATCTCTATCTCAGTGATTTAAGTATGCACAGTCAAATTGAGAAATGTTGTACATCGACTTGTATCACACATACAACTCAACACTAGCCAATATGAGCTAATGACTTTAGTGATGCCATGCCAGAATTCCAAAGAGTAGAACACCATTTTTTGCACAAGTTATATTCTATAATACTGATGAGATCCATAAACCAGATTTTGAAGATGAAACTGAGAGTAGATATGTGAATGCTTGCATGGAAGGCTTCCATTTATTTCTTATTCAGATCATTTTAAACAGACCTGAATTGGCATTAACCACAGGAATTTCATATTCAGGGAGAACATATTTCCTTTAGGGACTTCAGTTTTCAGTAAGCAGAGTGCACAAGGAAGAATAAAAATCAACACTAGAAATCTAGAATCTAGATATTATTTACTTATCTTATTAGCTTTTTGTATATTATCCGTTTTTTACTGCACACAGACTATTTACCATTGATTCAAGACATAGAGAGGATTCATAAATGTATTCTTATATTTCAGACCAACCAAATTGACAAAATGAGTCGGCTTTACGACACTGTGGAACCGTCAGTTGTTGATGAGGAAATGCTACAGACAGCTGTTGAGGAACAGGGTCCTGCTGATGAAGCTGGCAGGATAGCCAAACAAGAAGGAATTGACTTTGGGGATGTAACATCTCTAAGACTGGACTTTAAAAGTAAGAATAGAAAGTGAATAATCCTGTTTTTTTTGTTGTTGTTTTTTTTTTGTCAATCATTAAAACTCTTTGTTGCGCAGAAGCTGCCAAAATGATGGTAATTTATGTAAATATCAGCTATTTTTCTGAATGTGTGTTTCAGAAACTTTTGAGTTCTATTAGTCTCCAGAATGTCTACAAGGTATAAGTAGTGTTTTGGACTAACTTAGGCCTAGAATAAATGAACGACTGTCTCGGTTATTTAAATTTAGCTGTTTTTGGTCATACAGGCCTCAGATTTTATGGATTTTCCACATTCCAATGTCAATACGTTATATTTCCAACAAAGAAAGGGCACCCCCCAGTGTGGTGCTCTCTATGGAAAGAAGGAAGTATTTTCCCACTTTTGTGAGATTTCTGGGACGGTCCTTGTGTTTAATGAATGGGGAATTGTACATCAAACTATTCTTTCGATATTACATCAGATAGTAAAAATAAAAATATAATCAATTAATTGATTTAAACCTAACAAAGTTATCTGTAAAATAGATCTTTCATTATTTGTATTCCTGTGCATGACAAGAACAAGGCTGTCCTACTCAAACCACCAAATTGCACCTCCACGCTGTAGAGTTCTACTAATGGAAATAGAATGTATTAGATAGTTTTCCCATGACCTTCAACCCATCTTATTGTTATGACAACTAAAATTAATGAAAAAAAAAAAAATTTTTGCACCTGATACCACTTTAATCCATACACCTGTGAATGGTTTCTTCCAAGAAACATCAACACCAATGGAATAATCTTGAGTGTGGCGTAAAACATCATTCAATAAGTTAACCAGTTTTTCTGTTTTCTTTTCTTTTTTACAGATATTCTAAAAATTGAGAACTTGTGGAGTTTTCCAAATTTAGTAAAATTACAGCTTGACAACAACATCATAGAAAAAATAGAAGGCTTAGATGTGCTGACAAATCTTGTGTGGTTGGGTAAGTATTAATCTTAAATTGGTCAATTCTAATGAAATTCAGCTGGTCAGAAATTCATGAGGGGTGGACATTTTGGTAAAATTCGGCTTTTGTGCTTTGAGATATGTTCAGACTAAGATTTTAGAATTTAAACTAAATATAAACATTCTGACGTAAGAGTTGTCAAAAGTTAATTAATTGGATGAGAACTAATTGAAGGTCAAGCCAAAAGACTAGATTTCCCCTTAAGCCGATCAAGGGGAGATAACTATTTATTTCACCCCTATAGTGAGGGTGGGCCAAAGCAATTTAAACAAACAGAACAATGAAAATGTGAATTGTTTTCTTGAAATATATATATCTTTCATTTCCATCTATTTCTTTCTTCAGACTTATCCTTCAATAACATAGAAGTGATAGAAGGATTGGACAAACTTACACAACTAGAAGACCTAACACTTTACAACAATAGGATTTCACGTATTGAAAACATGGATAACCTTACAAAACTACATGTGTTTTCTATTGGTAACAATGATTTAAAAGATTTAGACAACGTAAGTCTGCCTCATCTTTAGTAAATGTAATCAAATAGTCAATTCTATCAGCTTTGAAACCAATGTGTTTATGTGGGAATCCTGTGTGTCAACAACTTCAGGGCTTGTTCTTGAAACTTGGCCTGCCCAAGCCCTCGTCTATAGTATGTCAGTGCTTCCGTTCCGTGACTTTCTCCACCACTTAATAATGATTGGGTTTAAATCCCAATCAGTCCAAATAAAATTTAAACATTTCTGAGTGGATTTTTCACATGATGATCAGGTACTCGCCGAATATGGGGGTTTCCTCTGGGCAAAAAGCCTGGTTTCTGTCCCCACTAAATGTGGTAATTCCACCATATACATGTAAGTGAAATAATCTTGAGGGCAGCTTAAAACATCAATCGATAAACCAATAGTCTGTATAATAATAATTTATTGTTTTAGATGGAACTTTTACTTGCCGTAGTTGGTGTGACATGCTATTTATGATCCACAAAAATCTGTATTTTATTTTTTCTGCCCTTTGCACAAGATTACAAATAAGATTAGTCTGCCAGGATTTATTTGGAAAGATTGTTAAAGCTGTGTGGATAATTTTTCAAAATTTCTTATGGCCCAAAGCATTATACTGATTAGTCTTAATATGCGCTTTAACACAATAATCTTAATTCAACAACTAATCCACAGGCAATTGATTTAAAAGAATCTTCGATGTTTATCATTGTTATGGAACACAAGAAATTTACATGCTCCTGTGTTTATGTTACAGTTAATCTATTTACGAAGATTTACAAGCTTGAGGACTTTAAACCTAGGAGGAAACCCATTCTGTGATTTAGAGCATTACAAAGTGTTTGTTATAGCACACCTATCATCACTGGAGTTTTTAGACTATAGGCTCATTGATGAACAATCGGTAAATTGCTACTGGATTACTTTGTCTTCATTATTTTAAACTTAGTTATTTCATGTGTTTTATTAGGGGGTAAATGTTATTTCTGAAGAAAAAATTTGGAAGAAATTTAATCATTTTTCCCATTAAATATGAAATCAGATTTCAACTATTGCAATGACAGCAAAATGTACTCTTTTACCTTTTTGTTTATGAAAACTATATATACAAAAATTATTAAAAAGGGAATTTTTTCTAGTACTTAATTTCAAAATATAATTACTATGTTATAAAATGTTTATGAAAATTGAATATATATAGCTGAGCACTTGCCTGTCAAAACCTGCTATTCTTAATATATGTGTAAATGTATAATTATAAAACTAGAATTTCTCACTATTTCTTTCACAGAAAGCATCGTCTTTAGATAAATACCAGATAGCCATTGAAGAAATCCTTGATGATGAAAAGAAAGCAGCCACTAAAGAAGAGGAGGCTGAGAAAAAACAGAAAGCTTTGGCGATCCACAAGGTAAGGCCAAAACAGATCGATTGATTACTGTATATGGTTTAGTTAGGGGCAACTCAACAATGAGGCCCAGGCATGCTTTCTTTGCCCGACCTGAGGTCCTACTTGTACAATATACAAATAACTGATTGGTTATTAACCCCTGTCACATGGAAACCCCAGCTATAAGCAACATGGGGCTACTATATACATGTTTTCTGGCTCAACAGAGGAACATAAAGTAAGCCAGTTACAATGTTGTTCCTGGCTGTCTTTAGTCCAAGTAGCCTCATGTCAAAATTGAAGTGTTAGAGGGTGAGGCGAGTGTGTTTCAACTTTTGACGCCATGTAATCTTTTTCTGTTCAGGGTGACATGAAACCCCAATCAATCAATGGATTGTGGAGGAAATCTAGCATCTAAAAATAGTGTAATCTACTGCAATGTCACACTAACTAGTTTTTGTTAATTTCTGTTTTTCTGTTTGCAGAAAGCTTATGTGGAGTTATTGGACACACCTGCCCTGTTTGAGAGTATGTACTCTGACGATTCCGAGGGACAAAAACTGAATGGGATGCCTGATGTGGACTCACTTCTTGCCGGATATCCTTTTTTAAAAACCCAATTAAAAAACACACTTATGACAATCCCGTTGTAAAATAAGAGTTTCACCAACCAAACACAGAGGGGTAATATGGTTGACAAAAACTGGGGACAATTAAGACTTGTAAAAGTGCTCTTTGAGTCCTTGAATTAACTCAGGAATTACTGTAATCACATATTTACAACAACCCCTTTTGTATTCTCGTTATTTTGGGATTACACTTTCTTGAAAATATGGTAGAAATTCCTCTATCGGTTTTTGGGTGACTCCCGAAACGTGAATCGAACCCAGGTCCCAGAGTATGGCACCTATCGCCAGCACCCCTTTTGTGTTATGAACACATCAAATCAACACATCTTGACTGGTTTTTCAACCAATCTACCTCTGTGAGATTGTCAAACCCAGTTTCAATCCTAAAACTCTTAATATAAGTGAAATAATCTTGATCACTTTGTCAAACATGAAAAATTAAAGAGATTGAAAAAAACTTCAGTTTGTGTTTTCCTTGACGATATGTTACATATAAAGAGAAGTTGGGTACAATATGTCTCCAGTTGTTTGAGTTCGGTCTCCAGGAGAGTTCCAAGAGACAGGATGAAGTTAACCAGTTCTGGGAATGTGTTCTAGAAGCCAAGACAGAAAACAAACAGACAGCTACTAATTACATTAATGATTTTATGGTCTACAAGAAAAAGGTACAAAAACAGAGGATTATTCCAAGTTGTTATTAAGTAATTGCTGCTTTTGTTTACTTTTGACTGGTTGTAAATCATGGAACATGGGGAAACATATCTGACAACTGAACCCACATGCAATCAATTCACAGTTCAGTCATAACCAGTCTGCCACAGCCCTAATCCTGCAATATGACCTACCCCGTTCTAACATCCTCTACCTTTCCAGGATCCCCTCTCTCCCCATAACAATTATATGAGCTCAACTCCCAATCACATTACCACCTTCCTCCACCCATTATGTAACCCACCCAAATCCTCAATCCAAATGTACTGAGCCAACCCAAAACACTCCACTACCTCCCGGTCGGATTATAGCGACCAAAAAATTAAAAAATTAAACTTATATCACATGAATTATAGTTTTGAACTTTGGACAACCATTTTATGAATATTTCAGATTTTCCAAGAAGTCAGTCAGATCAGTGACAGTAAAGTGCTGGAGGTGAAAATAGGAGATTACAATAAAGAGGTGTCTGACTTGTGGGATAAACTGATGGGTCTGGAACTACAGCTAGTGGATCAGCTGGAGGTATGTGAATCCAGGGGCATGCAGGCCTCACATTTCTGATAATGTAGGCACACCTACATGTACGTTTTGATGGCCGATTCTTGTGAGGCCTAGCTAAAAAAAGTGTGCTTGCCCAAAATGACAGACAATAATGACTTACAAGCACAGGCCTCCTTTGTCTCAGGAAGGAAGAATGAAACATTCCTACATATACATGTACAGTTAAGCCACATGCAAGGTTTTGGGGTCAAAGGGGGGCCTTCATAGGTCATTAGGATTGACTAGTGAGTGATGCTCAATTTCTGAAGCCCTTGAGTCTCAACTTCAACCCCAGAATTTGTGAAATGTTTTATTTTGATTCCTCATGGAACCATTGGATGATTTTGAAAGTGGCATAAAACATGGAATACAAAAAACCGAACTATTTCCTTCTTTTGTATGAAATAAATCACATCACAGAATTTATAATTGTGTGAACATTCTTGCCTTGTTACTGTAAGAAAGAACTGTTGTCAATGATATTTGTTTTTCTGCTTGTTTAGGAGGTGATCAAGGAGTTTGAGCGTAACATGCAGGATTTAGTGGCTACTTTTATAGAGAGTGTTCAGGGTTATTTATCTCAGATCCGTGAACACGAGAACAATCATCATGAGAAGATGATGGAGATTGCCATAGTAACACTGGAGAAAGTCATCAAGAATGACCTAGAAGAGGAAATCTCTGAAGACTTAAGAATGGTAAGTGATCCTCAATAATTGACCGCACCTTTTGGGATCTCATGATTGATTCAAGATTATTCCACTTATATGACCCCATTGTCAGGTTAAGTGAGGGAGGAAACTGGGCTCTTTGACCGGAGGAAACTCCAACCTATGATCTTATGAATGACAAAAGAACAATGAGTCAACCTTTTTGAATGTTTGGGGTGTCAATAATTGACCCTTCGCCGACTCCGCCCCTCAAGAGCGAATGGACCAATCAGGTTGCTAGAATTCCCGACCTCGGACAAACAAGAACGAAAAATGGTGATCGAGTAATACTCGAAGGCACATGGATTTCACTCGCTGTAAACGATATTTCCACCTGTACATCGTGCACATATACTCCCCAGACAGTTTTATTATACAGCCGTGCGCTTCTGGAGAACTGCAGACAGAACGTTATGGGTAAAAATTGTGCACAGTTCAACCAACATCCACACTAGCGGCCATGTTTCATCTTAATGTTTGTCCGAGGTGACCTCATTAGCATAAGTAGGCGGGGCGTCGCGTAAGGTCAATTATAGCGATGGCAGAGATTTTTTAAATCTATTGCTTGATGCTGCATTTAAAATTCTATTAGGAGTGAAATAATTTGTACATCTTAAAATTCCAATCTGATGTAATAAAATTACTCTCATACATCTGTAACACTTTTCTCAAGTATTGTTTTTGTATTTCAATTTTTTTCCCTGAAACTTTTGAGCTGCCATATATTTGTAGCTTTCTTTGTGCGTGAGGATTTTTGTCTGCGTCATATTCCCATAGATATAACTTACAACTGTGCAAACACTTGCCTTTCGACCCTAGGAGAGAGAGCAACATGCATTTTACACACTAAAATAAAAAATCTTGCCCTAATGTTCTGTATATACTATCCTAGTCTAATACCCTGTACTGGCTGTCCATTTGTAGGCACCGCGCATGCGCAACCCTTCCTCTTCAACTTCCTCTTTTTCAACTTGCAGGGATGAAGCAAGAGCTAAAATTTACTGAGTATACCTTTTTTACTAAATCCTTCTTTCTAAGTCGTTTTTAGTACGGAATTTATCTGTCCCTAGCGGCTGGATACCTTCCTTTACATTACGGAAGGTTTTCTGACCACACAAAATGTTCTATTTTTGGATATTTGAGGGGTTTTGGACTCTACCGTTTCAACCGGTTCGGGTACCAACGCTGGTCCAGTTTTCACCACGCCATGTGGTCGTGTTGTGTTGTTCGTCGGCTTCCCAACCCAACCCCTTAAGTACAGCGGGGGAGGCATAATTCAACACCCTTACGGGGTTTGTTTAGCGAGATTGTGTTCCCACATAATATTCTCGTTTTGTTTGTTTTTTTCTAAACTTCTGCTCTCCCGGATTTTAAATCCATATTTTCCATTATGTTTTAGATTGTTGGAAATACTATGGGAACTTGTGTGTGTAGTGGCTGATTATTCGATAGAAGACGTTCTACATCCACCAGGAGATGCAAATCATCTAAGTCGATGTTGAAATATCTCCAGATTCGGCAGATGGGAGTAATCGGGCAAGTCCGAATCTAAAAAAAAAAAAAAAAAAAAAAAAAAAAAAAATAATAAAATTGAAATAATTCTTATTGTTTTTCTTTTGATTCGTTCAGACGGCGGTATGTGTTTCCGGGATTTTATCTACGGAATCGGGTACACTGGTGTTGCTTACTTTAAATGAATACATTAGGGTTGGGGTTGTCACCACATGTATTTCTTTTTGTTGTTCAACAGTTGATCACAGATGAGCGACGGAGCGTCGTATGTATCTACCCATATAAAGCCGTCGTCGTCACACGGACGAGTGTCCCGGAAGGTGGTCGTTCATTGACCAATGACTGTCCTGTATACGGAACCTGCCGGTTCCCATGCCAGACGATCCGACCCCCCACCAAGCGGAGCACAACCGCGGGTCGGATACAAAACGTTTGAGTGGTCAGTGCCATGGAGCAAACGTTGAGGGCGTTAAAGTCTCCATTGCTAACCTTCTTTCGCAGAAGCAAGGCAATGGAGGGGCCCAGGTCTTCACGACCTGAACTTAAGGCAGCCGCGGCCACGACTGTACGCCCAAGTACACGAGCTAAGCAGCCAGACAACCAAAGCGGTTTGAGCCCTCGGGCCTCATCCTAGCTTTTGGATCTGTCGAACCAGGGCGTTAAATTCTTCATTGCTAACCTTCTTTCGCAGAAGCAAGGCAATGGAGGGGCCCAGGTCTTCACGACCTGAACTTAAGGCAGCTGCGGCCACGACTGTACGCCCAGGTACACGAGCCGAGCAGCCGGATAACCAAGACGGTTTGAGCCCTCGGGCCTCATCCCAGCTTCTGGATCTGTCGAACCAGGGCGTTAAAGTCTCCATTGCTAACCTTCTTTCGGGAGGCAAGGCAGTGGAGGGTCCCAGGTCGCTACGACCTGAACAAAGGCAGTTCGACCACGATTGTACGCCCAGGTACACGAGTCGAACTGCCTGACAACTGAAGTGATTTGAGCCTTCTGGCGTCATCCCAACTTCTGGATCTGTCGAACTGCCAGGAGGCTTGATCATACAGCGGTCTCGACCACGAAGGTACGCCATGTACACGAGTCGATCCGCCTGGCAACCAGAGTGGGCGAGTCCTGCGGGCGTTACCCCAACTCGGGATCGGTCAAGCCGCCAGGATGCTTAAACATTCGGCAGCCTCGACCACCATTGTACCCCCGGGTCCACGAGTCGGTCTGCTTGACATCCGGAGTGGGTTGGCCTACGGGCGTCACCCCAACTCTGGATTTGTCGACCCACCAGGGGGCTTAGCATACGGCGGCCTCGACCACGTCTGTACGTCCATGTACACGAGTCGTTGGACGTTCAATCCGAACAGCCTTCCACCAATGGGTCGCTGGTTCGAATCCCACTCAATCCAAAAAAAAAAAAAAAAATTGGACAATTTTCTGACTGGGTTTTCACTCGAACGACGTAGGTGGGATGGTTGCCAGTTACCAGCGGAAGGTCGTGAGTTTCCTCCGGGCATAAAGCCCGGTTTCCTCCCACACTAAAACTGGCAACGCCGCCATATTAGTAAAATAATCTTGAGCGTGGCGTAAAACACCAAACAATCAATGAATCCACTTTATAGTACTTGATCAAGGGACCACCTCCAACCAGACACCCCTATCCCAGATTTGATTTTCTGGGAGAAAGCTCTGTCTCGGTGTCTGTAGCGGAGACGGACGGTCAATATTTGACTTTCTCTGAACTCCTGGACTATATCAATCAACGGCTGCTCAATTAAGAGCCGCCACCTGAGAGGCGGTCCACTAGGATCCCCACCATGACGGGGATGTCCGCCACATCCAAGCAGTGGTGCTCCCCCCCCCCCCCCCCCCCCTCCCTATCAGCGGGGTGATGGAGGTCGTTAACAGGATTAACGCAGGGTTCGACCTCTCCCGAGTGTCACCCACACTCGCCTTGTGCTTACCGGAGGGAAATCGCCCAAGCGTGGGAGTCTCCCCATCCGCTAAGCTAGGCTATGGACCCCACCTGGTTGCCTTTGAAAAGGCTAGTTCAAAACCAAGGCCCTTCAACGAGTTTAAGTACACAGGCCTGGGGTGCATGTCAATCCTAGGCCCACTGACACAAGTCATGCGGCGCGGGTTCGAATCTTGCTCAGACCAAATACATTTTCTGAGGGGACTTGTCACTCGGTCGCCGTATGTAGAGGGGTTACCAGGTTCTAACTGAAGGTTGGGGGTTTCCTCCAGTCGATGAGCCCGGTTTCCTCCCCAACTTATCCTTGCAAAACTGCAGTATATGTGGAATAAGCCGAAGGGCGGCGTAAGGCATCAGCCATGCAACCCTCTCCCCTGAGGGTCGCCCACTAAACCTGGCAAGTTGCCCGGTTAGTGAAATAACATGGATTGCAGCAAAAAATCAGCGATTAATCGGATTTCCCCTCCTTGGACCTGCAGGACGACCTGCCAATTGTGCCACAGGTCATGAGGGGGGGGGGGGGACCATTAACCAATCATGACGACTGGTAATATCTAGGTACCCCTCATCTTGTTTTCATACGAAAATCTGCCATCGTCAACGAGCAACCTTGGCGAGGACTAATCTTCTTGGATTCAGGCCCTTGGCAGTATTGTGAGCCCTCATCCATAATTTATGGGATCGGGCGTTAGGAGATTTGGTCTTGGGGGTCCCCTATGACCTTCGCACCATACTACTTAGGAGACTACACTAGTGCAGGGCGAGGTTTGCACTCGTCGGTCACATGTGCAGTCTTCGTCAAGATGGGTATGTGCAAGACTCCAAAGGTACTTGCCGAAGTTCGGGGTTTACTCCGGACGATAAGCCTGGTTTTCCTCCCCCACTAAACCTGGCGACGCCACCATATAAGCAAAATAGCTTTTGAGTGCAGCGTAATTCATCGGTTAATCAATCGTCAGGTTGGACTGCTCACTCGGCCTTCATTCAGATTTCAAGGCTGACCGATAAACTATGTCACTACTACGCGGTTGTAAATTAATAACAGCCCGTTCGTAGTTTAAAATGATGCGCTGTTTGGTTTTTGTGGCATTGCCTCAAGACAGCTTACTATTACTTATTGGCCTGACCTTTTTTTCTCACAGTTACCGTTGCAAAATGACAACTCCTCGATATTATGGCGGTTGCCGTATGCGGAGGAGTTGCCCATAGACTGATCCAGAGACATTTTGATACCTGTATACAGGTATGGGCGCCCAAACTCACAAGCAAAAAATCCGCCCATATTCTTAAAACCAACAGATTTTAATGTCAAAATAGCATTAAATGTTGAATTTTGGGCCTGAGATGTTGTTTTGTCTTATTGTGGGAACATTTTTAACCGAAATGGTATGCCCAAATTTTCCCTGGATCAGTCCCTGTTGCCATGTCGATGGTCGGGGGGTTTCCTCCGGGCACTGGGCCCGGGTTCTTCCCCCACAATCTGGCAACGCCACCATATAAGTGAAATAGCTTCAGTGCGGCGCGAAGACCAATCAAGCAATCTACAAGACCGAGCTCCTAGTTCATTAGAATATCGTTGCCTTCAAATCTTAGACAAACTTCTCGCCAACTGGGTTTCAAGTAAATTCTTCTTTTTTTCAAAACGAGCAAAAGAAAGAAGTACCGTACCTGTTCTGACTACAGATCTTAAGTTCGGACGTAAACCATACTAGAGATGTTTTCTCTTGACAGTTGCTGGAATTGTCCTCTTTCCGCCATCTTCATGAATTCCCATGCCGGGGAAAGAAAGGAGCGGTGATTGGCTAATCAGTAACAAGTCGGTTGATAGGCCTGTTGGATAGCCTACTGTTACACCCTTTCGCCATTACGGATCGACGGGATGTGAACGCCGAAACCTGCAGTGCTTGTGTATATTACCGTAGTAAGAAATACACGAACAGCCGTTATTCCTAGTATGTACGGCCACTTGAGCCGGGGTGCTGACTTTGCTTGTCAAGACGCAGAAAGGCTGCAGATTTGAGCGCGGACCTTTGCGAAGACCACCGGTCTTCGTAGCCGACACAGGAATGTTGTTTACTCCGTTCCGAGTGAAGTTTATTTCGAAAGAAATAAATAAATCAATGAAATAAAACACATTTCTCAAATAGAGAATATATTTCCTGTGCAATCTTCATTTACCAAGCGGCTTGGTAAACGATGATTCCCCCACACAATGTCTTCGGCAGAACGAGGATTTAGGCGAACGGATCGAACGTCCCACAGTCCTTTGGGGACTGGGTCGGATTTCTGATTTCATATGGAATACCGACTTCCTCATCTACAGTGGAATTTCATTCGTAGTTTTTGACAAACTACCTAAGGAAACTCCACTTTATCTGGAATCGTCACGTCAGATAATATCGAACGCGGATCAGGTTCGACCCGCTTTCAAACCGTCCGCCAACGTATATGTGCCTATAGGGAGCGCCAGTCACGTGTGAATTCCACAAAGTTCCTGTCACCGGCGCATGTGACTGACCGTTTTTCGTTCCAAAATGACGTTTAAATCTGACGTTATGGAACAGAAGACGTCAAATGGAATTGCAATGTCATCAAAAACGGTCTTAATCATAATGACGTCATCTGTCACCGAATATCACAAAATCTCGTAATAATTCTTATGAGACTTACGCTCCCTATTGCTCTGGCGGCAGACTTACTACCTTTGTCATTCCAGGGCCGCGGTAACAGCCCCGAAGTGACTAAGGCTGGTTGTCAATGAACAGTATGTTACCGGAAGAAAATCTTCTAATGCTCTGTACTGCGTATTAGTCCCGCCTCCATACTGTGGGATTCGAGGCAAGTGTTTGCACAGTTGTAAGTTATATCTATGGGAATCTGAAGAATTGGGGGGTAATTCTCATATTCCCCCGAGATATACTTACCTGTGCAAACAGTTAAGCCCGGCCCAACCTCCCCTCACTATTACGCATGCGAGCGTTGAAAAAGAGGAAGTTGAAGAGGAAGGGTTGCGCATGCGCGGTGCCTACAAATGGACAGCCAGTACAGGGTATTAGACTAGGATAGTATATACAGAACATTAGGGCAAAATTTTTGATTTTAGTGTGTAAAATGCATGTTGCTCTCTCTCCTAGGGTCGAAAGGCAAGTGTTTGCACAGGTAAGTATATCTCGGGGGAATATGAGAATTACCCCCCAATTCTTCAGATTTTTAGGATTGACTTCAAACATTATCGATATATTTATGCTCAGTATCTAGTTGTTTGAGAGTGTCACTTTTCTACCTCCATGAAGGGCTAGAGTTATTGCCCTTTTTTCTCAAATCATAAAATTTTGCCCAAATCTTTTGTCCGGACCATATCTTGATTAATATTTTGAAGATTGACCATCCATCAGTTTTACGGATACTTATGTTGTTTTCTTCTTTAGTTATTTGTGGACAAGGACACAGTGATCAATGCAGTTTCATCCTCCCATGATGTACATCTGTTGAAAATTGATAACAAGGAAGATGACATTGTTACGAGGATCAATAACTGGCTGAAGCAAATAATTTCTTCCATCCACCAGGATGAGGAGGTCAATAGGAACAGAATGAGGGTGTCAGAAATCAATCATCTCATTGATCAGATGAGGGATGAAATGGACAACTTGGAAATGATGCAAACGGGAAACTATTAAAGAAATATTGGGCTCATTATTTGAAGGATTTCTGTAAGATTTTTGCCAATAAGTGTTACCGAATACAAAATTTTCACACAAATTTGTATTTGTAAGGATTTCTGTAAGATTTTTCCCAATAAGTGTTACAGAATACAAAATTTTCACACAGATTTGTATTTGTAAGGATTTCTGTAAGATTTTTCCCGATAAGTGTTACAGAATACAAAATTTTCACACTAATTTGTATTTGTTGATGTTTGTCAATAGTCAAATGCTTCTTAATTTATTCATGACCAGTGACATGTATGTTTTAAACTCCCATTACAATACTTGAATGTTTCATTGTATATAGAATTCATCACATAGACAATTTAGAGTTTTTAATACATGTACAAGCTACCTGTGATATTCCTTTTATGAATAAATGAATCATGTTCACACAATATAATCTAACCTTAAAAATTGATGTTTGGGGAAATTGAAGATGTCACACAACCTTTCACTGAATAATTTAACTTTGCAACTCAACCAAAGTTTGGGGTAATTGACCGTAACACCAGTGCCACATGACCAAGCCAAACATTCAAAATGGTTAGCCAAACCTGGGACGTACTTGATTCAATGCTCACAGCAGCTCTCAGCGTGCTACGCCGCACTAGATTGGACCCTCAGCATGCTCATAGCGTGCTGAGACTGTTCATAGCCAAAAGGTAGTGTGGCCTCAGCAGCTTGCTTCAGGTCACGTGAGCAACCTAGCAACCAACCACAAAATGAAATTTTGTGTGATACAGGTGTTGACTACTGTATTTCACCACTATATATATAGCTATTAGATTTGAGAGAGAGAAAAATGTCATTCCATCCTCCATTTTAGGACGCTCACAGCGCTGAAAGTTCACTTGTTTCGCACGCTGCTGACAGCAGCTACCGCTGTGCTGAGGGCAGGTTAATCAAGTACGCCCCAGAAGTCCTGGCTTTATGGAGTTATAAATGACGTCAGAGCTTTTTCACGGAATGTGTCTACTTTTGACATGACCATGTGTTGCTGGTCAATTGCACCTTGACCTTACAGAAGACCTATTTGGTTGATTGATTGGGGCTTAACGTCGCACTCAACAGCTAAGGTTATATGGCGACAAAAGACCCAACCAACGAAAAGACCACCCCTCTCACCCACCCAAATCTAAATTTTGACATTAAGCTCCAAAGACCTCAAAACATCAGGTGTATGTGGCATACTTAATGTTCCTCCTTGCTGGGTCAGCATACAAGGCTAAAGCAGAGCCACAATGCTCCAGCCCAAGGGCTCCTATTTGGAGCAATTAATGTTAACTGTATTTAGAAGGCAAAAGTAAAATAAAGATGAGATTTTTGGGTAAAGTTATTGAGAACCAGCCCTTGACCAAACATTTGTTGGAAATAAGGGCCGAACCTGATGACGTCACATAGATTTACGCAAAGCCCTCTGGGTAAAATGTACCTCAGTTCGCCATTTTGTTTATTGGTTCTTAGCAAAATGTCACTTTTTTGGAAAACATTGATGACAGAGCCTGTTTTTATCCACATATTTTTCTGGTAACGTTACGCCTTTTACGTATTGCAGTATTATTTCTTACGCCATATTTTAAAATTATGTTCAGATCCCACAATCCCCCGAAATGCTTTGCGCGTAAATTCCAAGTGACGTCATCAAGCAATCGGGCAATTGACTTCTCTGTCATGACATCAGCATATGGCCCAGGTAAGCTTTTGACAGGACAAATTGATCGAAATGGCTTCGCAACTTTACAAAGCAGCCAGATGGCGCTGGGAGAGAGGCCAATTGAATAGTGGTCATGAAATTATAGATATATTAATACATACATACTTCGTTCAAAGACATTGGGCTAAAAACATTTCTGTTAATGATCATTTTATTCACCACAATTCCAATTTCACTAACAAGAGAAGTACTATCAACATTTTGTCACAATGATCATTGTATCCAGACGATTTGACTGTCACATCTCATTAATATGTGAAGCTACAATTGACACATTCAAGCAGATTCAATCATTTTCATTAGCACATGTTCAGGAATTGTTTTTGGAAGATCATAGATGTGAACTGGTTAGGTTAACACATGAAATCCAAGGGTAGTAATTGTTCATGGATTGTTTTTCAATGCAATTAACATATTTTAATATTTCATGCCTGGTTAACATTTTTTAGATGTCATAGAAGAATATATGACGACTTCTCTCACAAACAATGAACCAACTTTAAGATTCATTTTTTTCGCAGCACTCAAGAAATTGGTTTAGTGGGGAGAGAAAATTGGCACCCAGAGTACACCCCCAAACCATTGGAGAGTACCTGGCAATTCTTCCACATAAGGGCTACCAAGTGAAAAATCCACTCAGATATTTTTCTTTGGACTGAGTGGGATTTGAACCCGCGACCCAATGATGAGAGGCCTGTATTTGATTGAGACGCAATGTTGCTCATACAGAAGTGTTCGTGAATAATTATATTCTTGATCAAAGTTGCCAAAAGAACACACATTTTGCAGTCAAACTTCTAGATTCTAGAAAACAAACTATCGATTCTGCAAAGTCTTTTGTTTTGTGGAGAAACTTTCACTACACCAATGTATAAACAATGCTGAGGCAGCCAGACGAGCTTTTGTTTCTTCTCTATCCAGATCATGGGCCCATTCTACATTACCCCATTGTTCAATCTGAAAACAATAAAAACATATCATTGACAAATGCACAATTACTAAAAGTGAACGCTTACATTCTGACTAAAAATCAGTTATGGATTTCGATTTTAATTTGCACTATGAAGATTCAAATTAGGGTTATTTATAAGACCAAATACATGGAACCCACAAGCTATATTAACATCGACCACCACAAATAGAAACTATTCATTATGTTTTGGTATTTTGCACAAACAATGCAGCTTACCGGTATGTTTGGAGGAAACTCTAGGCACCTGATTTATTATCAATCACCTGAAATTTAGTTTACCTATATGCTGAGGTTGCCATGTTTAGTGGGGGAGGAAACCGCCCTCTTTGGGTTGAGAAAAGCCTCCTCTTTTGGCCATGTGTGGGAACCTTGGTTTTCCCCAAAATGATTTCTGATGAAAACCTAGTCACAAGTTTGATGATCTTGAGTGTGGATAACAAACCAAACCAATCAGCAAATATATCTGACATGATATCAAGCAAACCCTCACCTGAAATTCTTGTTCTAAGCGGGCTAACCTTACAGCATCATTCACTGACAGTTCCTTGTCCACCAATGCTAACATAATCACCAAGGATTTTAACGTTTCCACACCAGATAAAAAACCTTGAAAGAAAATAAGAATAAAACCGACTTATAATGAGGAACAAATACTGAATTTTGGCAGCATAACAAAAACTGAAGGATTGATGTTGAAATAAAAAAAATGATCATAAATGTTTTAATTATAATAACTGACAAAATTCAATTAGCCCTGATATATAAGTTTGTGCTGCTTATAAAGCTACCTACAAGTACATCTGGAAGATTGGTGTCAAAACAAAACTCGCATTTGTACTTTTTGATAAAAATGACAAACAATTTTCTAATTCTGTTTCATCAAAATGTCAAAAATGGGTATAAACAGTAATTTAGTTTTAAAGTATAATGAAGCATATAGCAAGGTATATGTAGATGGAATTGTTCTTCCAGAATTGAAGCATAAATACCATGTAAAGCCTTACCAAACAGAGCCCAGTCCCCATATGATAATAGATGCTGTTTTAATTTGCTAACTGTGTCTTCTGAGATTTTGGGTACTGAGAATCCAGTAGTTGACAATACTTCAACATCATATCTGAAATACATAAAACAGACCAGCTGAAAAATGCAGATTTTTTATTGACATACAGCTCTGAACTCATCTACAAATGGAATATAGTGGCCAATTTAGTGAGAGTATTGTCAAGCATTGAAGTTGTTTACACTGGGGTATCTGGGCACTTCTTGTAGAGATCTACCCATCTCATCCACATCAACAAACTTGAAGTACTGCACACTGCTACTTTATCAATTGACCATAAGAGTGACGTTGTTCGAATTGTATGGCATTGACGTCATTCTCGGTTGCGGTCGCTGTGACACACCTCTTTTGCATTACGTCATAGACGAAATAAACATGATTCTGACATCAAGTTGATCCAAAAACTGCAGTCCAATTGCGAGATATGTAATATAACTGTAATATCATAAGGATACATTTTGCAACATCTTATTTGGCAAGTACCTATCAACTCTTCCACATAGAGCAACCGAGTACACAGCCCACTGAGAAATTTGTAATTTTTTGGGGGGGTCTGTGGGATTTGAACTTGCGAAACATCGATGGAAGGTCTAAATCGAACTTCGAGACTATCACCCTTCTGAATGAGACACCAAAGCCTCCAACAAAATTCGAGGTTCATTTTGTGTGATGTGCTATCAAAACAGTCAAACATCATTTATTATAATCGTCTACTGCCGCATCATGACAATTGCAATGTCATTAGTCTTGATGTGGCGTCATCAAGTCTTAAATTTTACAATCCATTCTGTTGAGGTGTCAAATCGCTAGCTTATATTAACTAATCATATTTCGACAAAAATCTTGGTTTGATAAAGATTTATTTCAGCACAACTGAGATATTTAAGTATGGAGTTATAGTTATTGTTGAATTAACGCTGTAATTTAAAATTACCTGTCTTTATTTGATCAAGGTGTGTTGTAAAGACTTACCTGTGCATAAACCAATTAAGAAGTGGGTCCCATAACTTTTTCTGAGATTGAGCTAATTCTATTGGTTCGTCCACACGATAACTGTAATAAAATCAAAGAGCTTTTTATTTGCCAATCATATTAAAACTGGCATTGTTATTTTAGACAAGAAGATTTTCCCTGTGCCGTGTGTTTTAGTGATCATAAATATATTAAAACCAATGCTAACAGCTGAGTCCTGTCCCAATAGTGATGTTTTAACAAAAAAACCTATTTCAAACCAAATTTAAGTCAACTTAACATAATATCATATAAGAGATCCATGGAACTAGTTACACCAAATCCTGGGTGGAATTAATTCATTTTTTCTTAGGCCGAGTTTCCACTTAAACGGATACCAATGCAGCAAAGAATATAGGCAATGCTGTGTATGGTTGCGGCTACGGCTGCAGATAGTGCGATACATCTCCCTGTGTGGTAAATTCAGACCAGACCATGTAGCGTTTGGCACAAGGCCATATGCTGAATGGACATACTTTAAATTGTCATAGATAACTTTATGTTTATAAACATTAAAACACATGGAAAATCATCTAGACTAAAATAACTACCGACACAAGTTTCCAATAGTGTAAAAAAGGTTGTATGTCATTTAGACTTTAATAAATATCTTAATACATGTATCTCAGCCATGGGGTGGAAAAAAATACATAATCGCAACAGTTGGATATGTAGATTACTGCACGTGTGAACATGGAAATATTTTTCTCTTATAATCCTGACCTCACCAGTGGTCCTTGTTTTTCTCGCTGCTTTTTTGTAATAATATGAGCCAACCTGGTTATTAACAAACCCTCATCTAGATCAATAACTCTAATAACTTAGCTGCTTTACCCGACATAAAAAAACAAATGCCATACAGAAAATCGCATATAAGGAAACAATCATGCCGCATTGCCTACCATGCTGCTTTGCACGCCCCTTGACCGTATTGCCTCTGTATCTGCACTAATGGAAATCATTCAATAATTTCTCAAAGAAACTGAGCACTCTGCCAGTAAATGATGCTCACAATCCGCATATAAAAAGGTACCACAAATTCACATTGGTGACTTTTGTGAGGTGACCAGCCAGGGGATGTAAGATGGTGAGAATTTCACCAATTTTAGGGAACCGTTCATGCAATGTGGTTTGAATTCCTGAATCAAACATGATGCTATATTAGACATAACCTGTAAAATGGAATGATGAGGTCATCAAAATATTTGCACTGACTGTCAGCGGTACTCGAATCTTGCATAATGTCCGATAGTCAGATATAATGAGTTTCCTAGTCATATCACTTATACAGTCTAAACAAAGATAATGTAAATTATTTCCACACCCAATCACGTACCAGACTGTGTCAGTTTCCAGATAATGAACGATTCCATCAACAATAGTTTCAGGGTGCCTTCCAGTAGGGTTGTCGGTGGCTGTATGACACAATGCTGTCTAAAAGTACACAAATATACAATTTTACATCAGAGAATTTTATGTGAAATAAAAACCACTTACATAATACTAGTATACTTACAACAACAAAAATGGCCACCAACTTTATAAATCTTAGTTTTTGGGGCATAAAATTATACAAATTGAACAGAACATAGCTCTTGTCAGTCGTCAACCTAATGAAATATCATAGGTTTGGTTTGTTACAACAATTTATGTAAAGGTCTAAATGATATACCTCTTTTTAACACAATTAGAAACTTGTCTCCATGATTATTTTAGACAAGAAGATTTTCCCTGTGCCCGTGTGTTTTAGTGATCATAAATATATCTAAATATTTTGTTTACATCTAAACATAAGTTTCGTCTGATCTATTTTATTTTGTTTAGCAGATTACAGTGGGTCCAGTTGGTTTGTATATTTCTGTTTGTGGCATGAAACATGTATGATCAAGAAATCAACGTAACAAGAACTCACTAAATACATTGTATGCGTTTTGATAACATCTTTCTGGTTGTTCCATTCTGTGGCGACTGCCAAAGCTAACGCTTCACTTGGTATTTGTAACAACGTACCAGACGGGGTCTTCAACTTCCGTTTGTCAATGTTGACTTCGTAGAGACCTGATAAAAATGCATGAATAGCTGTTAGCAGTAAGTGCAAACAAGCAGCCTTTCAGAAAGGTGTTAAAATTACAAGATTCTCGAAAATAAAACATCCCCCTTCCTGTTCCCTCGCACACCTCCTTAAATAACATACAAGGAGCACACAGCTTTTTGATAGATCTTCAGATTACAATAAGCTCCTGGTAAAATATGCTTATTTCAATGTTGCTTTATATGGCCAAACCAGCAAAATTCGAAAATAAATCGTTAAATTCAATAAAAATGTAATCATTCAACAAAAATGTTATCAGCTAGAAAACCATAATTACAACGAACATGCTAGGATATATGATTGAAGGGATTATAAGATTTTTTCTGTACTAGAGCAAAAGTGATGACCACTGTTCACCTCGCTATTGTTGGCCTCAAGACACCAGAGGCCTGTTCCACAAAGCGGCATAGATGTATTTTTTGCGTAACTTTCTTACTAACGTATCTCTATAGTATGGGTTGCTATGGCAGTTACGTAAAAACTTACGCTTTGTGAAACAGGCTCCTGTGAGGTTTAAAGGAACCAAAATCTGTAAAATGTGTGCTATTCCACTGTTGTTTTTACATAGATGAGGTTTCCAGATGGTTATTGGTAACTATCCTAGCTCCCACGGACCGCTGGATAGCGAGTTTTAATTGGGGAATCCTTTGTCTGCTTTGTTTACTGACTGAGAATCGACCTGGGTTTGGTGTGCGGTACAAGCCTGTTGTGGGTGCGAGTTTGGTGCATTCTCGTATGTTTCTTTACTGACTGTCAGACAGAAAACAAAAGCAACAGGGAATTCCATAAATATTAACGCTTTAAATGTACATTTTTGACTGAAAGTAGACTTACAGCTTTCATACGAGATTGATTACTTGATAATTTTGTGATAATCTGAAGGCTAACGGAAAATAGCAACAAACTTAGGCTGTTTCAATTTCTTTGTTTAAATGCTGAACCTTTAACTATATCCAGGAGGAAATAAACAACTCTTGAAAAACTGAATTAATCTAAACTCTTACCTCCATTTGCTTGTGAAATTGTCGCTTGCTTATAAAACTTCTTGACATCTAGAAAATAGGAGAAAAAAAAAAGAAAATAACTGGTATTAAATGTGAGTTAATGATAACAACAACATGACGTTATTACTTATAGAATTAATCTTAGACCAAACAAGCCAATCTTTCATTTAGACTTCCGTCATATTTATTCAAACTTCTTTTTCGTGCAAGTAGGCAGGTCGGGTCAATTTTAATCATCCATAGTTTGTTTCTAAAACCTATACCAAACTATTTCTCACATAGTTCTAAGATGTAATTAGAATTCCGTTTGATATGTATAATCATATTTACTTAGAAAAATGATATTTAATAAATCAGGGGAGACAACTTTTGTCTCTAAATATGGGCCTTTT
This sequence comes from Lepidochitona cinerea, assembly GCA_963971465.1. NCBI lineage: Eukaryota > Metazoa > Mollusca > Polyplacophora > Chitonida > Tonicellidae > Lepidochitona > Lepidochitona cinerea. The sequence continues at coordinate 41,562,597 of OZ020551.1, read as the reverse complement.
CCAAGCATTTTTATGAATGGTAGTTATTTTTCTGTTCAAGAGAAAATGAGCAAACAGTGTCCAGTGAAAGGGCCCTGAAAAAATATACAGACTACCCTTTTTGTTTTATTTTTAACTTTTGAGACTCACATTTGCTTTTATGATGGAATACCTTGTACCAACATTTGATGACGTCACCGACCTGCCTAGTGCAAGATTTTTTTTTCATATGACTATATTAATTTGGACATGTCACAACATATGGTTTTCTTTGTAAAATGTATTGTAGAAATGCTGAATTGTAATGTAAATACTGAAGTTTTTTTGTCTGGTCCACCACTTAGAGCAGTCATTGTGATGTCGCTACATTACAGGATTTTTAAGTAATTGGCACTTGTGGCCAAGACAAACGTTTAAAAAAGTTACACAAATCCATTGAAGGGGTTCTGTGAGATAATGACTTTTGGTAACGTCCCAGAGTGGCCACATTGGATTCGTCAGATTTTTTTCAGCAACGCCCAAGCCATTTGTCACTGACAGACAGGTCAATTTCCTGTCCAGTAATCCAGAGTATTAGTACCCACATTCAACTTTTTTAAAAATTAAGCACATCCAGTGATTGCCAATTTAATATGTCAAAAGCTGTTAAGCTGCCAGGGCCACGATGGATTTTTAGAACCTTTTAAATAGAAAGATAAGACATCTCCGAGTGCATCCCCTTTCAAATTACTGTTACAGCCTTTACCGTATACACATCTTTCAAAAGTGATCTTTAAGGTCAAGGTGACAAACGTAACACAGCTTGTAGGAAGCCAGAACAGTGATACAAGTGTATTCTGCAGACAGAAGACCATTAACAGTCCTGGATATAGAAAGGAAATCAAAATGTAAGAAGGAGAGTGTTCTGCGCAGAAAAGTATGCCCAGCAAGTGTAACCAAATGGTCACAATAGAATACTCCCCTTTTATATCCCATATTTCAGCAATGTCATTAGACTTCAGGTCTAAGAAGACAAAGTATTTAGGATATAGGTTCCATGCCTGGAATCTAGGCCTACATTGTTCTTATATTCTATTCATATGCTAAACGGACATTCAGAATCCCATATACCCGGTACTCAATTCGTCACATGTGTACCTGTGTGTGTCTCTAGTCTGGAAAATTTCTAAGCTGGAGCAGTAGTAGGCCTATAACACATGCATACTGCCGGGGCAGTCAACTCCTGCTTTTGATTGCAATGAACCCTGACTCCAAAATATGACCGCCAGTATAAAAAAAAGTAATTTTTAAGTCAGACACTCGGACTAGATAAGACACATGAGTGGGGCTAACTTTAGTTTTAGTGTGCTCTCCCATTACTTTTGGCATGATGTTAAAATCAGTTTAGATGGCAACAAGGCTTGGGTAAAGAATCGTAGGTAACATAAAAGTTGTGGTCAGTCAACTCATTGATAAAGTGGCCCCGCTGTGCATAAGGCGTGGCTATGGGCGATGACTGTTGGCCTTTCGCACTATGCCGGCTCTTCAGAGATGGAGGGTCACTACGGTGTGCCCCAATTGTCAACAACTTTTTTATTGACAAAACGTCAAAGACGAACCTAGGATTAGGGACGGGGCTTATTGACAGAATAAGGTTAGGTTTTGGAATCTTTTATTGACAACGCTAAAGACGGACTTAGGGTTAGGGACAGGGTTTATTGACAGAAAAGGGTAAGGTTTAGCCATGTTTATTTACAAAACCGAAGGATCCTCTCGGATTCGTCCAAATACGTCATCGCAGGTCAAAGGGTATGTAAATATGAAGTGCACATGCGTATATCGCAGTTCAGGTAATACATAGAAATTTAATACCTCTAACGCTGTGTTGGAAGTTAGTCTAGCGGAAAGATGCTACGGTCTAATTGAGTGCGCATGTGGTTCTGCGCAGCTTCAGATTGGAAAGGTAGGGGTTCGAGACCCGTTGAGTGCGGATTTAAAGAGAAAAAAAAAATCTATCAACTTGGGTGTGTGTTGCAGTGAAGGGAGTTAGGTGGCGCTGCTGTATACAGCAAGAAGATAGGATGAAAGAAACAGTTGATGCTTCCAAACGTCCCTGTATACTACTTTTGTATACTCCTGAAATATCCAAGCTCCTGTCATTATAGACAGTCAAGAAACAGTTCGAAATATCTGCGATGATGATGTAAGACATTTTCTGACAGATAGGCCTATCTGTCAGAAAATGTCTTTACATCATCATCGCAGATATTTTGGACTAGTCAAGAACCAATGAATGCAAGCCAATTAAAAACTTCCCCACGGTTGCTCCGCCCACATTGGTTCACCATGTATTCTTTACCATTCCCGGCAACAATTATGAGTCGGATTGTATAGCTGCATGGTTTATGATGAATCAAAAACGTGGGGTGTTTCAGACTTTTTTGGTGTGAATGGCAAACCAAAGGCAAAGTGTCAAATGGTATGTCCACATAGTTTGCTTGAAGTTGAATTACGAGAAAGTTATGTTATTCTCTGGTTGAATTTTTCAAAGAGTAATGCATTTTATCTCTGATGGCCAGCACATCAATACATATCATTTAACTTTTTAGCCAGTTTAGGCCTGTACTCGGTAGGCTGTACTGTATTATTTAGTATACAGTATTATATAGACAGTGTTAAGTACTAGGGGGAGATAACTGATTCTGGATTACCCCCCAAGCAGTGTATACTTTTCATGAAGGTGGTAAAAATGACTGTTGTCTTAATTAATGAAGCACCTTTTGGAGAAAAGCGACAAGCACACAATGCAATTTTTCGTATATGTTGAAACCTGATGAAGCTGACTGAAGCCGCTTGACGACACACCTTCACTATGGGGGCCGCCATTTTATCTACCAGATTCAGTAAGAACGATAATGATTGGATGATATATATTTTGAGTGAATAACAACCAATGGGTGAGGAGGTGACATAGCGGTCTTGTTCTTGGTATGGTGGCTTAGACAGTTTCATGAGAGTCATGCCTGTCAAAATCAACATAGATCCACCACCTCCTGAGCATTCTCGGCAACCCGGTGTAACTACCACACTTTTATATAATGGTTCGCGATTCCGAGGGCACCAAAAAAGTAAAGGGAACTGCTACGATGTTGAAGTTGTTCTGCAGGTAAGGTGGTTACCGCCAGTTTGTCGAGTTGGCAATCTATTCACTCATGCCAAATTTCTACCCCTGATTGTAGAGCAGGTCCCATAAAAAATCTTCTGATCCAGCGTCAAAGAGAGTTCATTCTATTTTTTCTCCAATAAAATAGCACTTCCTTAACATTATTGGCATATATTTCTACCAGAATCAGACAGTTTTGTAGTGCCCAAGCCTTCCTCCCTCACATGAACACTACGGGTATCCGATCAGTTATCGTACAGAACCAATTATGGTACACCCAACACTTATGCGTCTTCAACCCAAGCGATCGGGTTTTCCTGTCGATGACTCAAGATTCAAGATTCAAGATTTATTGTACGAACACCCGACAAGGGCAGAGTACACAAAACAGAATAAACAAACTGTAAACATTAACAAACAAACAGAAAAGTTATAGGTATAGACATTTGCACAAGTGGGTTACAATATTATATACACTATCATGAGATCTACGTAAATAATACTTAGTTGCATGGGAACATAAATGACAGCCAGCTTACTCATCGAGGCATCTTCTTGCAAAATTTCAACCTCCGAATATTAATAGAACTTTTTATGAAGTTACATTTGTCAGGCGATGCAAGAATAGTCGCCTTTGGCCGTGTCTGGGAATTTTTGAACACGAAAGATGACGTCACAACAGCTTTCACGTTGGGTGTACGATAACTGATCCCTTCAGTCTACAAAAACATGCAGACGAGCGGGTGAATGTCCGGTCCCTAAAAAGCCTTGGGAGAAATTAAACTATTATAACAAAAGTCGGCTGAGTCCAGCTTCACTTCTGTGAAATTTCTTGTCAATGCAAACACTGATGTAAATTTTAGCATTGAAAAACCGGCAAAAGTGTACGATAACTGATCGGATACCCATACTTCTACTATAGTTAGCAGACAACTACTAAGCTACGGGTAAGGGGAAAATCTTCTTGTCTAAAATAACCATGGCGACAAGTTTCTAATTCTGTTAAAAATACTCCAGAGGTATATCATTTAGACCTTTATACCCCATAAATTTTTGTAACAAACCAAACCTATTATATTTCATTAGTCAGGAGCTTAGCCTTGGTGTATTTATATGAGAGGCACCAAACACTAGAGAATAAAAGTATAGCAAAACTAAAAGAGGTTAAGATATTAATCTATGCCATTTATAGGTTGGAGAAAGATTAATAATTAATCTTTCTACAAAGCTCGCTCCAGAGCAGTTGATATGAGCATTGCTTTTCTACAATTAGCAAATGGTAAAGAAAGGATTTACTCTAGATTTCACTGGGCTTATGGAGGCTTATATGTTACAGTAAAAAAGTGACCGGTGCCTGCTGTTGTTTTTTGTCTCGAATGCTAATTAGGAGGTTTTATAAATTGATTGATTCATGTTTTATGTAACACTCAAGATTTTATAACTTCTGTATCTGCATGGGGGCATTGACAGGTTTTATGAAGGGAGTTAACCAGGCCTGTTGCTCAATGAAACCCCTGACCTTCCACAAATAGTATCCCACTCAGTCCCCCCCCCCCCCCCCCCCCCCCCCCCAAAAAAAAGAAAAAAATTTGGAAAATTTTCTGACTGGGTTTTCACTCAAACGACCTATGTGGGATGGTTGCCAGTTACCAGCGGAAGGTTGTGGGTTTCTTCCGGGCATAGAGCCCAGTTTCCTCCCACAATAAAACTGGCAACACCACCATATAAGTGAAATAATTTTGACGTAAAACACCAAACAATCAATCAATCCACAAACAGTTGGCAACATCCACACAGGGTGATCGTGTGAAAAACCCAGTCAGAAATCTGTCAATTTTATTTAGTCAGAGTGGGATTTGAACCCACAACATCAATGAAAGGAGATGTTAAACTGTCAGTGAGACTCACTTTGCTGACTGAGTCAGAGGTTCTGATATGAGAAGGAAGTGAAAAAACAGATGTGAAACTAAAGAAACCAAATACATTTTAGTTCTGTAAATTCCTTGACCTCTTCAGTTCTTTAAATGACAAGGGATTTAATTAATTGTTGTTTGATTAGTATAAAATATTCAGACTTAGACTGTGGATTGGACTACGGGTACCGTTATCTATCTGATAAATGCATGTAGGGAGTGCAAGAATTCCTACAAGATTTTTTGATATTCGATCACAGATGACGCTATTAGGAAAGTATTTGGTGACTTGCTCTCCATATCATAACACACAAGCTCCTGAGTCCTTAATATATTACTATTTAGTTGTGCTTTGACCTTTTGTTTCCAGAAACTGTATTTTTTATCTCATGCAGGCAAACTGTAGTGTAGATATTATTATTCAAAATTGGTACATGTATATTGTTTGATATCCAGGAGTAAAGAACTTCCTGTTGCACATACCTTGCTATCTGAACCTGGTCAGGGAAGGTCGTTCTTATAACAGACATCATAACACAGCAAGCCCCCAAGGATTTGCATCTGACAATGGCTGTAGTATATATTTTGACTGAGATTCGTTAACCTGCAATAAAAAAATAACAAAACTCAATTATAGTCATTTTTACTTTGTTTCAGTATGTTGACATGGAAAATGCTTACTTGTGTGGATACTTGAAGATAAAAGGTTTGACCGATGAATATCCAACTTTAACTACTTTCTTTGATGGAGAAGTTATCAGTAAAAAACACCCGTTTTTGACGAGGAAATGGGAGGCAGATGAAGATGTAGACAGGAAGCATTGGGTAAATTATCATTTAAAGGGAAAGAAAATCTAAGCTTTAGACTAGTTTAGATGGAAAGAGTAGATTTCATTTAGTCCAAAACAACTGTCCAATGTATGTTTTATCCCCTCGTAAGTGAATAATTGAAATTTGAAGGTGGCGTTACAATAGAGAATAAGCTCCATAGACCATTCACAAGGCCGCCACCATTTTTTCATTAGTTTTATCCAATTATTGTTGAATACAAATTTAAGTGCGTTATAGAGTAGTCATGTGATGCAATTTAGCCAATGGCTGGCTAAGTAATGGCGCGCGGTTGCATACTGACCTATATATTCGGAGACAATCTTCCCACTTCAAGCATGTTTTTTTGGACCTCAATCTACCCTTATACATCAGAGAGCGGCAAAAATACGTCATTATTGATCTAAAAATAGCTATACCAACATAACGTCATCCTAAAACGGAAAAATGCCTACATAGATAAGCCACTGAAAACACATACTTCTGTCTCTTTTTGTTAGCTTGATGGTCACTGGAGGTAATTGACGTGAAATGTTTTAAGTACTTTGAAGGTTGTTATCGACGATAATCCCTATGTATTTCTAGAGATTTCACCTCCTTTAATTGGATCTCAACATTGTAAAGGCTAAAGCTAGTATTATATTGATTCCAATTAAACAATGTAAAAACAACATACAAAATTAAAGACAGCACTATTTTCAGTAAAATCTTATATTTGTTTGTACGTTATTTTGATAGGTTTGAATGCTTTCAAACTCACTGGGGATAGGGTAGTAAGAAGACTGACTTGACTGTCAATTTTCAACTGTATTGCCTAAGAAAAAGAATTGCAGGGAGAACAATGAAATGGTCGAGCTGTATGGTGTACTAAGTGTATTTAATCTCGTTAGGGCCTTCAGATATGTTCAGACCCCCTCCACCTAACAAAAGCGTTGATGCTAACTAATAAATTGATTTCCCATTAATAATTGTTTTTTTCTTGTAGGGAAAGTTTCTCTCCTTCTTCCAGTTTGCCAAGACATTTAATTCAGACAGTTTTGATTATGATGAACTACACAATACAGATTATGTGTTTATGAGATGGAAGGTGGGTTTGTTTCCATTATTAATCATATGGCTATCCCTAAAGGACAAATAAAACAGATTTCCGAGGTTATGAGAGGGCCTGGGGGTGCCCACCAATGCATTTGACTGGGTCTCAATTAACATAACGATTTCAAGGTTTATTTTATCAAATCCTTTTGATTGTTGATAGTAAAGATATCGTTTAGCCCTGATCTTCGAAATGATTTAGGGGCCTCAGTGGTCCAGTGAGTTAGAGTGATTGTCCCTCAGTCCCTCACAGACCTTTCATCGATGTGGTGCGGGTTCAAATCACACTCAGACCAAATAAAAATTGATAATTTCTGAGTGGATTTTTCACTCGGCCTGCATATGTGGAAGAATTGCCAAGTACTCACCGAAAGTCAGGGGTTCCGCCATATTAGTGAAATAATCTTGTGTGCTGTGTAAAACATCAATCAATCAATCTAAATGAATCTAAATCTTCCAAATTCATAATCGTCCTTCAAATCTGCATATTGAAATAATATGTTGTTGATTTTTTAGGAACACTTCCTGGTACCAGACCACAGGATAAAGGATATAAATGGAGCCTCTTTTGCTGGTTTCTATTACATTTGTTTTCAGAAATCCACAGCAACAATAGAGGGCTATTACTACCACAGGAGCTCTGAATGGTATGGATACCTTTCAAATATTATGGAGGGGGGGGGCATCGTGATCAGTCTAACAAGCCTCCCTGGTCCCATTGACTGGTCGCGGGTTTGAATTCCACTCATTTCAAGAAAATATACAAATTTCTGATTTTCACTTACCTCCCTATGTGAAAAAAGCTACCAAAATTCTCACTTTTTTATAGATTTTAATTGGCAAGACAATAAGAATGTTTTAAGTGTATCTCAAAACTAAATGATTAACAATGGTATAATAAAGATTCACACAATCAGTATCTGTCATCTGTACAAACCGCAAAATGTTTGAAAATTACACAAAATTTAAATAACAGAGAAAAACATTCATTCATTTTAGTCCAAAGGTACTTCAAAACGCTACTTTAACAGACATTCTCAACTCTCAGCTTAATCAAATTCAGAAAAGAAAAACTTCTAATGTGAACAAGAAATTCGAATTGATGAAATTAAAACAAATGTTATATTAAATGTAAAGTTGTTAATCGTAGCGGTTCGACTTTGCCACGGCAGGCATATGTTGAGTTTACTAAAACTCTTGTTAATCCTGCTGCCTGTCCATCCCTAAAATCTCCATAAGATTTAATCTCAATTTCTTCTCTTTTCACTACAATCTTGCAATTAGGCACAAGTTTTGGAAATATTTTTGGAAAGAAAATTTATTTCTTTGTCTTTCAGGTACCAGTCGTTGAGTTTAGAACATGATCCTGAGAGAAGTATGTCTGTGTTTGAGTTCAGATAATAACCCTTTATAGCCGGCCCGGAGCTAGTTTATGGAGGTAGACTTTTCTGTCCCGGTGGAATTTGTGTATCCTGCCCTGTTGTATCTTACAAGATATAAAATCATTTATTCCACACGTTCATCATGAAGCACTTATACAACTACTACTACAGGCATTTATGTTAGTATGTGCTCTCCCTATCATCATGGAAAAGTCTTTATATGTGACGGTAAACTCCAATCAATGAATCAAACTAGACTTGAAACAACAACAAAAAATGAACTAGTTTACCCCTGGACAGATGCAGAATGTCTGAAATATTTTCCTATCCCTTAACCTATTTTAGATTGAGAAATTCAGCCAGGCCGTCTTCAGAGGGACAGTCTGCATGAAGGTTGTAGGTAAAAAATTCCCGAAGCATTTTCGGGATGGTTATTCAGTGTGAAAGTGAAAAATCGGTGATGTAGCTATGGTAAATGGTCAGAATAAAGAAGAGAATGCTTTTGACATACAGCGTACCTGAGATATTTATTGTTTGCAATTGTATTAGCTTATGGTTTATATATACAGATTCTGTAAGGGAGGTAACTCTTGTTAGTAGGTCGAAAAAAAGCATTTTACTTCAGCCTTGGTGGACTTTTCGCTGACCAATGTGAAACTGGAAACATCTTGACTCATCCTAGAGGATGATGCATTCTTTAACTGGCGACTCTCACATGTTATTCAGATCATCTTTCTACCAATTTGAGAATTGAAACTCCGACAAAGAGATGAAATAATTAACATTACCCCAAAACTAAAAGATTCCAGCAACTTGCGGGGCCTCAAGTTGGGCAGAGAATAGTGAACTTTTTGCTAATACCCTATTTGGAAGATTTGCTAGGTACTTGGTGACGGTGATGTCCATTTCTTCCCCTCGATAAACCTGGCAACGACACCATATAAATAAAATAATCTTGTGTGCAGTGTAGAACATCAATCAATCAGTTTTCCAACTGATTATATTTAATTTCTAACAGTGGTAAAACAGGAATTCAATTGCCAGAATAGAACACTTGTTTGAGGGTTAAAATGTAACTATAAACAATTTAGTTGCACAAGGAAAGAGTGGCCTCAATTATATTCTTTCAAAACACCTTCATACAATTTCATGATTCATTGTAGTTTGATTTGTTTATTTATAATAAATTGTTTTACTTTGAATGCAAATTTCCTTAACCGTATTATTGATTTTATATCTTGCTATCAATATCTGTTTTAAAAAATCTTTCATACTCAGCTTAGCCTAGAGGAATAAAATGGCAATGGATTTCTTAGCATGCTTGAGTTTCTAGTAATATTTTTATTGTCTGCTGGCATTTAAATGATTTGAAGGTAAAATGTTATCACCATTTATATGTTGTTAAGTTTCTTTTTTACATTGAACTGTGTATATATATGCTTTGTTAGAAATGGAAAGAGTACTTCTTAATGGGTAAGTTTCAACCAAAGTCTTATTGTATCCGGTAACATTTTGTTAATATATACTTAAATTTTTAGCTGAATTTATTGTTTTGTTGTCAATCGTCAATTCTTGTTCTTTCATATAGCCTAGGATACCCTAATTCAACAAAATAAAATGTTTACAGCTACCTCGTTATTTACATTCGGATATTTATGGTCGAATGTCAGAAATTATTGAAAAAACTGGGTAAGATCTTTACTAATACTTTATTGAAGTAAGAATACCAAAGATCTGGTTCTAATGGATACAAAATGAAGATATTAACTGGCCATGTTCAATAAAAACAGCTGCCATATAAGTGAAATAATCTTGAGTGCTGCGTAAAACATCAATCAATCAACCAATAAAAACAACACATTCGAATCACACTTGATTGTGACCTTTAACCTGAATGGTATACCGGCACCGTCCATCCAGGGTTCCCTTACATAAGTTAAAGGCACACTTGCCGCGAAAATCAGGAATATTGTTTACATTAAAAAAAAGACCGTTTTCTGTATTTTTCCCAGACAATATAAGTTAGGAACTTTCTATTTTTACCAAATGGATGTCACTTTGTATTTTTAATTTGAATTTGAATTGTTATGTGCCCGGAACGTAAACAAACCAATCTGCTCGCATAGGCGATGTTATGTTTCAGTCAAGTGAGTGAACTAACGGCACAGTGTAATTTTACGTAGGCCTATTTATCTGAGAAATACAGACTGACGATCGGTTAACAGCGACTGGAAAAGCCTGCTGATAATTGTTTGAGTGTAAACCAAAGATAAAAAGGCCTGAAATGAGGGTAAACCAACACGAAAGTTGACCGACACTGATCGATGTTGTTGTAATCAGGCTTCGATTCTTCGTTTGTTTTTCATCCCATTTCTACATTCTAAAGCTAACTAGACATGCTTTATGTGTCCTATGTTTAAGTTTAGTGGTATTAGTCGTAGTAAGCTCATGTAAATTAGTTTTCTTAGCAAATTTAAACAGGCTACGGCGGCAAGTGGGCCTTTAAAGTGACATGAGCTGCCAAAATTCCAACTTTTTTCATAATTTCTGATCGTCACGACAATAAGAGGCTTTGGAGGCCATCGAAAAACTAAATGATTGACGTTGGAATGAGGAAAATCCATACAGCATGTGGCCAGTACGAACTGGAATAGTGTTCGAAAAGAAGACAAAATTTAAATAAGCGGGACGACCATTCATTCATTATAAACGAAAGTTAGCTCAAAGTAATACTTTATCCCACATTCTCGCGACTAGAAGCACTAAGAGGCTTCTGAATTATACGTCTTGTGAAAAATAGCTGATAATTTCAACATTCTGTTTCAACATCAAAATATCAACATTTTGGCAGCTCATGCTCCGTTCCGATCTTGACAATTCTTTCACAGCATATACCTTATGGGTAGATGGTGTGTCAACCATTTATGACATTTTCTGTTGCATAATACGGCATCTATATTGAATTATGTAATATCCCTTTTTTACTACATGTCTTCTTTAGTTTTGAACTAAAGTTGACTGAGTAAATAATAATGTACCCAAGGCGAATGGGGAGTGTCTGGGACAATTTTGGACATCGTTGGTTGCATAATAGGGCATCTATATATGTTTAAAAAATAACGAAATCAAAATTTGTCCTACAATGTATATGAACATACAATATCAATTACTGAAGGATTTTTTAAGATGTAAATCAGTTGTAGGCTAGCTGATGGCGTTTGTTGAGTTCACTAAAACTCTTGATATTTTTGTATTAATATAAGGACTGAAGCTTTTTTTATTGCTTTGCGATATTGTCCGTTTTCCCACACTCTCCCTTACCCTTTAGAACTCTAGGTTCTATCTGATCTGGGTGCCAAATTCTTTGTTTATTATCTCCGTGTAACCGGCAAATTGGCCTCCAGGATGCTGTTTGAAGAATGGTCTTAAAATCTCTCAAAAGGCAACAAAAGCCTATCTTAGCTAGCCATTAGGCGTAAATGTGACCCGTTTCTTTTGATATTTTGTGATATTTGATCCGCTAACGGAAGACGTTTTTGACATATTATTTTACAATAAACATTACAAAACCCAACATGGTAACGTCACATTCGAACGTAAAACAGTGACAGAAAATTTGTCGAATAGGCCAACTTGCTTTCCCTACTTCTGCGACATTCCACAGTGCATGTTTTCGATGCAAACGCTTTAGGGTTGGGAAATCCGGGTTCAAGCCCGGGTCGAGTCAGACCAAAGACTTAAACAGTGGTAGCTGCTGCTTCGCTTGGCGCTCAGCAATAGGAGTTAGAGCAGCGACTGGTTGGCCCGGTGTCAGTATAATGTGACTGGGTGAGGGGGCTTGCTGGTTGTCTTCGGCAAGTCGTCTCGGTGAGGCAGCACCTAAAAGAGCGGTGGAAATCCGCCCTGCAACAAGGAGACGTCTTCATATAACTGAAATACTGTTCAGCAGGACGTAAAACCCAAATCACTCACCCACTCCGTGCAAATGCCCCAGAAACTGTTCTAAGAACAACGCCTTCTTATAAAGCTCGACATAAATGGATCTTTTCCTCGGGACCTAGGACGTTCAGGTGTTTTATTCACCGTGGGCTTGTTCCCCCCAACTCTGATGACCGGACTTCGTGTTTGAAAGGCTCGTGAAATGTGCATAAATCACAGAAAAGATTGTTAAAGACAATCTGACTAAACTCTGGATGCTCATTATCCATTCAGAGGACATCTCCATTCTACTCAGATTTGGTGAAGTATATATCCAGCTTCCGGAATGTACTTATTTGTTAACTCTTCATATGCCCAATCATGTATAGGAGGGATTTATCAACGCAGATCCTCAATGGAACGTTTGTTTTCCATGCAGTCAGAGTAAACTTTAATTTGCAATACCGGTGACCTTAGCTAAAATAAGCTCTTCTGTTGCAGCATGTCTTCTGACGGCCTTCACAAACTTTTTAATTCCTGAAATACATTTGGCCTGTATTCACATGGTCGATATATCCTTCCTTATTCGTGAGGCGTTAAAAGGAGATAAGGCAAGGTGTTTCGGTTCACGTTACCTTGGACAGGAGGGGTTTATAGATATAAACGTGTTCCAGACACCTGCCTCGGTCACTTCACAGACTTGTCTACAATATGTTGGCAGCTACGGTGTTTCTAGCTTTGTTTCTGATAAATGTAGGGGCTGTGGTCCCTCCAGAGCCTGTAGTAGAATGTTGTGAACCCGGCCAATATTCTGGAAACATCGGGGTCTACACCGTTACTGCATCTCCTGGACACGCCACAGCTTCCAGCACCTCTATCGGCAAGTAAGTGAAGAGACAAATTTTTTTATATTAAAACCACCACTGACTTAAATTAGCTTTTAACTACTCTCATTATGCCCAGACTGAAATTAACCTGGTAAATTTGCTCTGCTTACTGGATTTGCTTAAGACTGTGTGGAACGGCATGTGATACAATGTGAGACTTTTCATATGAAGCTTGTGCGAGAGATGCCCCTTGTTTGACACCGTTTTTGTTGAGATATCTGTCCCCCAACACCAAAACAACGGCTTGTGATAACATTGATGGCAGCGATATAACGTTAAGGAGTAGTCTCCATTAAAGAAACAACTATTACTTGCTCCGAGCATTTTTTTTCTTGTGGTTTAGTCTTTATACTTTTTCTTCTTTACCAGCTTTTCGATGGACTTTACAAATGGACGAACTTATTCCCACGAATATGTCTTCGAAAATGAGTTTATAGTCATCCAAGACTTTAACAAGGTGGGTTGCCTCGTGAACTTAATCTGCACAGTTTCAATCTCAACAATTACTTCCCAGTAAAACTGTTGCCTATATATGGACAATAATTAAATATAATTCTCGCGGAACACCACAAAAAGATGACGTATAATGTACAATGCCTAGATGTCCAAGGTTTTAGGTGACGATTTTAATTTATACCTTAAGAGATTCTCTCACATTAGGGATATGAATCTGCAGAAGGCATGGCTATAGAATGCGTCTTAAGGCCAGTCCTTGAATCAGGGGAAAGCAATTTTCTCGCAACCTCGATATTGGGATTCGTGGACTGTAGATTAGAATAATATATAGGCTATAGGGGCATGATATGTGTTCGGAATGGTCAAATGCTATAAAATGCTTGTGCGACAAATGTACAATCGACTATTTTCGAATGTTTTTACATATAGTTTTATTCGGTTTATTACTTATAGCAGAAGTATTTACTTCTGCTTGTATAGCTATACTTGATCTGCTCTTGCATGGTACACGCAATGATTCCAATAAACCTCTCAATGAACTAGGCATAGATCCTAGTTTCATGTAAAAACATCTGTACTAAATGTTCTAATCTTATCTTTCTAACCGTATGCTTTTTCCCAACAACTTGATTACAAGGTCCATGGGTCTTTATGAAAAATAGAGTGGGCCATTCTCATAAATGACACATTAGTCCCACACGATCCTTTTATTATATACTTAGCAGATTCTTTACACAAAATACACGGATAATCCTTTTCAAGAATACGATATTGATGGCAATATTCAATCTAAAATCAATATTGCATGTATCGTGCACGTGCTACGGTATCCAAATGTTTTCATTACATACTAGTATATAATTACCGCTTTTGGGATAACGTACAATAAAAACATTTTTATTTTTGGTTTTAGGGCCTGTATTGGACGGTGATTAACGGGAACTGTACGACATATCAGCTTCCAGACAAGCACGCACAGAAATGTTTCCTCCGTAAGTGTTCCTTGTTGTTGAGATTATAATGTAGGTCTATGTGTATATTATTTTCAAAAATGTTACGGAAATTAGATTTGCTTATGATTGATGTGAATGAGATGCCTCGTTGAGGGCGGAAAGTTTTCCATAAAACCCACAGAGAGTTGGACTTTCATCTAAATGGCAAAACCTCTATTGAGGTTGAAAATGAAAATGAATAATATTATAAATTGTAAAGTAAGAGAGAGATAGGGCGGTGCTATGAGTGGTTAAATAAACTGATCTTTGGTTGAGACAGATAACTGTTGGTTATTTTTATCAGAAAGCACAAAACAAGAGCTTTCCGTTTTATAGGCAGCCAAATTTCCAAAAATGAACTCGTACATCCTGTCTATTTGAATTTTGTCCATTATTAGCTCAAGTTTTCGGTTCGTACAGACTACTAACGTATAACCAATAATTTTCTTATTTTTACTTCAAGGTCAAGCCTTTAGTAGGCTATTTCAAGGCACTTTTCTTGACAATCAGAA
Organism: Lepidochitona cinerea; assembly: GCA_963971465.1. NCBI lineage: Eukaryota > Metazoa > Mollusca > Polyplacophora > Chitonida > Tonicellidae > Lepidochitona > Lepidochitona cinerea. The sequence continues at coordinate 41,547,496 of OZ020551.1, read as the reverse complement.
TTTGTAAAAAAAAATCGAATTTTGGCAGCTCGTGCCACTTTAACTGAGTAATAACATAAATGATTGGTTTTTCTTCAGAGAATGAATATTTGAACGTATCTTTGAATCTTGGAGACAATCTTCCAATAAAGGTCTTCCGAGAATTCACCCCTCTCCGTCCAGACATCGAGATAAACACTGTGGTCAGAGCATCGGATTGTCTCCCTTTGATAGAAACCACCAACACCAGAACAGGTAAAAATATATTACGGTTGTTTTGTTTTTTCACTTACCATACCTCCTCTAATTTTCGTCGGCTAAATCACTCTGTTAGTGTCTTCAGCAATATCTTGTGAGTTTCTTGGTCAATTTTTAACATGGTATCTGTGGACAACTTTAGTGTTACAGCCTCAAACGATGATAGGGTTTTTTATTCACATCGTTTCACTTTCAAGATTTTTTCGACCGCAACAAAGCCGAGTAATAAGGCATATGACAAACAAAATCACCTTTTTAGTATTCGTACCAAGTCAAGAAAGTTGGAAATTGCGTATCAATTTTATATCACTCTCTCGTGACAGACAAACAAAACTTTGAAATCGAATCCAGTCACCCCGGAGACATCATGTGTAATCTATTATGCTAAATAATGATTGAACTAAACATTATAGAAATCGAAAACCCCCCAAAACGTTGCCTTTCAATGTAACTCCTTAACCCGCCCAACATTTTTTTCAGGCGAGACAACGATTGTGACAACTGTGATGTATACGAATCTGTTTAAGTCACTTGGAGACACTAATGTTTTCAGCCCTCCAGCCAATTGTCCTACAACAGCTATCGATATTGGATCGGGGAACACTGGACATGTAAGGAAACATTAACTCAAATTTTAATATTACATTTAATCTTACTCATATTTCAAACCTAGTATGCTACATATATAATCCATATTTCAGACCTGATAAGCAAAAACAAAAAAAAAACATCACCTTCGGTTTGTATCACAGGCATTTCAGTGGCGTTTTACTCATGGAAAGTTTACCATGGGTTTAATATATGACATATCGTACGAGTAAATTTGATCAAAAACATTAGTAATAACATAGAAGAAAAATGAGACCACGCGGAAAACCTTAACTGACTGGGTTTAAAGCGAAAATATGTTTTCCAGAAGATGTTCTTTATGCTTGTAGCTTAAATGTTTTAAAACTTACACATTGCAGTGTTTTGTCAAGAAAAAGTCGACCATATACACTTTTAAATTTCTATGTCCCATTGAACATAGGTACATGATTTGTATGTTTTCAATGTTTCAGGGTCACGGACACAGCACCATTATTGGCTAAATTATACTTCAAAACTCGCATAATCTTGAGTGTGGCGTAAAATATCAATCAATCAATCAAAACTCGCAATAAAAGTATACTTTATTCAGTGTGTATGTTATTGTTGTGTTGTTTGATACTTGCTCATCTGGTATTTTAATTAACGACTCTATGTACACAAAATACTGGCTAATTTATTCTTGGTGACTTTTGCCAACCGTGACCAGGCCTAATTCTCCCGTGTTCCAGGCGTGCCCTCAAGGTACCATATTTGGCATAAATTCGACAATTTAGTCTTCCAAACAAAGCCCCTATTTTATAAAATTCGACAAGCATTTTTAAAAGCATTTAGAGTTCAAATCATGGTCAGTTCCAACAACTGACAAGTTTGATGAAGGAACAATGGATGCTTCCTATAAAGCAGAAGATGAAGAGAGTCCGGCTTTCTCACCCAACAAATAAATGAGCACAACTTCAATGCCAGATTGATCCCAAAACTGAATGTACCATTATATTGCCGTTATTTACCCTAAGGGTATTGACCTGGCAAACTGTATTACCTGCTTACTGTATGGCCAATGACGCAATATTGTGACGTTATAGTAACAGCTATAGACCCTTTCGGCTTAAGAATTGACGTTGGCGCAGTTGACGCCTCTGTTCTTGCCCATTCTAGTACTTCTGTTATAACGTCACGACATTGTTGGTGTCAAAACGGGCAAATAGACTGTTCAGATCATTGTATTATGTGAACCTCGTGACACCATAAGTAAAAATGATGCCATGAGTAATTAGGGGTAACTGTATGACAAATAAAGCAATAATGCGACGTCAAAAGGAGCACAATTTCATTGTCAGATTGATCCAAAAACTCAATGTACCGATATATTGCCGTTATTTACCCTAAGGGATTGACCGGACAAACAAACCATTTGTATCAATTTTAACTATTCGGCATTTGGACAACAGATTATACAAAAGCAGCCAGATAACGTCCAAATGAATCTAGAACAACGTGAAACATATCTGGCATGAAAAGGGCATTTAACTCAATGTGGCAAAAGTATATATGAAAACTGGGCATGTCCGGTCGAAGATCGATCCCCGGCGTCGTGTCGTTAAATTGTGCGCAAAACTGGCTAATGTACCTGCCAAGATGACATATACCCTTATGGATACGCAAGAAAACTATACCGAAACAATACGGCAGTTCCTTTAACGTCAAAGTTGCTTATCTATATTGCTATAGCAGCGTATTTGATTATGACGTCGTTCAATTTAGATCACTCCATAACGTTAACGTCGTGACGTCATTTGCAACAAAGACAACACTAGTAACGTCTGCTTACTGTATGGTCAATGATACAATAATGCGACGTTACAATAACAATGACGCAGTAGCCGTACTTTATGACAAAATGACGCCGCTGTTCTTGCCCAGTCTAGTACTTCTGTTATAACGTCACGACGTTATTGGTGTCAAAACGGGCAAATATGTACACAAAATACTGGCTAATTTATTCTTGGTGACTTTTGCCAACCGTGACCAGGCCTAATTCTCCCGTGTTCCAGGCGTGCCCTCAAGGTACCATATTTGGCATAAATTCGACAATTTAGTCTTCCAAACAAAGCCCCTATTTTATAAAATTCGACAAGCATTTTTAAAAGCATTTAGAGTTCAAATCATGGTCAGTTCCAACAACTGACAAGTTTGATGAAGGAACAATGGATGCTTCCTATAAAGCAGAAGATGAAGAGAGTCCGGCTTTCTCACCCAACAAATAAATGAGCACAACTTCAATGCCAGATTGATCCCAAAACTGAATGTACCATTATATTGCCGTTATTTACCCTAAAGGTATTGACCGGGCAAACAAACCATTTGTATCAATTTTAACTTTTCGGCATTTGGACAACAGATTATACAAAAGCAGCCAGATAACGTCCAAATGAATCTAGAACAACGTGCATGAAAAGGGAATTTAACTCAATGTGGCAAAAGTATAAATGAAAACTGGGCATGTCCGGTCGAAGATCGATCCCCGGCGTCGTGTCGTTAAATTGTGCACAAAACTGGCTAATGTACGTGCCAAGATGACATATACGGTCCAGTTATACAGAACGCGAACGCGTCCAACACGAACGCGAACGCGACTTTGGGGCAGTTTTGCCATTCAAATAGAGCACAAACGCGAACGCGGAAATCTGTTGACGACTTTCGGGGCAGCTGGTGTTTTTCTTGCTGTGAAAGATAAAATTTGGTCATTTGGAATCATGGCACCGTGTTTTAAAATTGTTGAAACATATAAACTCAAATAAATTTCAATCACATAGTTGCCAGTCCCACTTTCTGTCCAATTACTTTCCATATGTCTCTTTTTTTTTCTTGATGTCTTTGAAATCTTTGTCTGCTTTGTTGTACAAAACAGGATTCTTCTCAATTTTCTGAGGCATGGCTTCTGTGTTGTTCATTGTCTTGTCCAGTCTTCTTCGCAAAGTAGACTGACGCTAGTGCCTAGCTTTTTCTTGCAACGGTACGAGTTTCTATTTATGGAAATGATGTGAAGGAATTACCTGCTGATTGGTTGCTAGCAGAAAAACCGCGCGACTTTTTTAGAAAATTCGCTTTGGAGGCAATCAAGGCGGTCGTTCGCGCGAACAAAAATTTGTTCCCGTTCGCGCTCTATATGAACGACATAACATAAATATGACTGAGCTATTCCAGGACGAAAAACCGCGTTCGTTTTCTCGTTCGCGTTCGCGCTCTGTATAACTGGACCTTAAATGGAAATTTAACTCAATGTGGCAAAAGTATAATTGAAAACTGGAAATGTCCGGTCGAAGATCGATCCCTGACGTCGTGTCGTTAAATTGTGCGCAAAACTGGCTAATGTACGTGCCAAGATGACATATACCCTTCTTATGGATACGCAAGAAAACTATAACGAAACAATACCACAGTTCATTTAACGTCAAAGCTGCTTATCTTTATTGCTATAGCAGCGTATTTGATTATGACGTCGTTGAATTTAGATCCCGTTAAAACGTTAACGTCGTGACGTCATTTGCAACAAAGACAACAACAGTTACGCATGCTTACTGTATGGCCAATGACGCAATATTGTGACGTTATAGTAACAGCTATAGACCCTTTCGGCTTAAGAATTGACGTTGGCGCAGTTGACGCCTCTGTTCTTGCCCATTCTAGTACTTCTGTTATAACGTCACGACATTGTTGGTGTCAAAACGGGCAAATAGACTGTTCAGATCATTTTATTATGTGAACCTCGTGACACCATAAGTAAAAATGATGCCATGAGTAATTAGGGGTAACTGTATGACAAATAAAGCAATAATGCGACGTCAAAAGGAGCACAATTTCATTGTCAGATTGATCCAAAAACTCAATGTACCGATATATTGCCGTTATTTACCCTAAGGGATTGACCGGACAAACAAACCATTTGTATCAATTTTAACTATTCGGCATTTGGACAACAGATTATACAAAAGCAGCCAGATAACGTCCAAATGAATCTAGAACAACGTGAAACATATCTGGCATGAAAAGGGCATTTAACTCAATGTGGCAAAAGTATATATGAAAACTGGGCATGTCCGGTCGAAGATCGATCCCCGGCGTCGTGTCGTTAAATTGTGCGCAAAACTGGCTAATGTACCTGCCAAGATGACATATACCCTTATGGATACGCAAGAAAACTATACCGAAACAATACGGCAGTTCCTTTAACGTCAAAGTTGCTTATCTATGTTGCTATAGCAGCGTATTTGATTATGACGTCGTTCAATAGACGATTTGCCAGTTTTGCGCGCAACAATGAAATGACGTCGCTGCACCAAACTTACACCGGACAAGCCCAGTAGTCATTTTTACTTTTGCCGAATTGGGTCAAAATCTCTTTTCATCCACGATCTTTTCCAATTTCTACATTCATTCGGATATAAACTGTCCGACTATTGCTTTTCATTTCTTACATCTTTTGTAAAATACCAAAAATACAAAGTTAAAAACACACGGATCCTTTGTCCGGTCTACTACTTGGGGCAGTAATTGTGACGTCGCTAAATTACGTCATTTGAAAGTAATTGGCAAATCACCTATTTAGATCACTCCATAACGTTAACGTCGTGACGTCATTTGCAACAAAGACAACACTAGTAACGTCTGCTTACTGTATGGTCAATGATACAATAATGCGACGTTACAATAACAATGACGCAGTAGCCGTACTTTATGACAAAATGACGCCGCTGTTCTTGCCCAGTCTAGTACTTCTGTTATAACGTCACGACGTTATTGGTGTCAAAACGGGCAAATAGACCGTTCGGGGACGGTTGTTCAAAAGAAAATTAGCTTAACGGCAGGTTAAATGACGTGACGTAACAAAGAAATTCCTTTGTGACGCGACGTCATCTAACCTGCGGTTAAGCTAACAGCGCTTTGAACAACCCACCCCAGATCATTTTATTATGTTGCCCTCGTAACACCATAAGTAACAATGATGCCATCAGTAATATGGGGTAACTTTATGGCAAATAAAGCAATAATGCGAAGTCAAAATGAGCACAATTTCAATGTCAGATTTCAATGTCAAACAAACCATTTGTATGAATTTTAACTTTTCAGCATTTGGACAACAGATTATACAAAAGCAGCCAGATAACATCCTAATGAATCTAAAAAACGTGAAATATATCTGACATGAAAAGGGAGTTTAACACAATATGGCAAAAGTATAAATGAAAACTGGGCATGTCCGGTCGAAGATCGATCCCCAGCGTCGTGTCGTTAAATTGTGCGCAAAACTGGCTAATGTACGTGCCAAGATGACATATACCCTTCTCATGGATACGCAAGAAAACTATACCGAAACAATACCGCAGTTCATTTAACGTCAAAGTTGCTTATCTTTATTATTTATACATAAGTGAAAACTAGGGATTTCCTTCACTCAGAAATGTTATAATTCACTGCAGTGCAATAACACTTTTTGTTATTTAATGCACGCGACGAAGCCGATGACGTCGTCGGACCTACTTCTTTCTTGTGTACTGACCAAGGAGTATAGATACTCCTTGGTACTGACGTCTGCTGTACAACAACAACAGTACATAGGATTTCGATAGGCTAAATGAAGCCTTTTCAGTCATATTTAGCATTAAGATAAATAAATTACAACTGAAAACACTAAATTGATTCAATAGAGGATCGGCTTACCACTATAAGTCAAAGCGATAAAACAAAACTTCATAATCGATCGTATGTTGGCAGCGTTGTGTGACCTGCAGCATGGCTTCGGAGAATCGGACCACTGCGTGTAACGAGTAACTCTACTTGCCATTCATTGACGCGTTTAAACAATGTAAAGTAATTTCTAATATCATTTTTTATCCTGTAGGCTGGTGCTCTGCAGAGTTAAAATCCATGGAGTTCGATTTAATTTCTTTTTACATGAAATATCGCGAAAAACTTCAGGGAGAAAATGGCCATTCAAATGACCACAAATCTGACAGTTGATAGTCACGTGAGAAGAACAGTGTTACGATACCGAATGATAATAAAAGGAAGTAACAACAAACCAGCAGATTTTATGTACAAATTTGAACTTATATTAAAAAGCAAACGGACTAACTTATTTACAGGCAAATATTACATAAACGTTGGAAAGAAAACATATATCAATATGACTTACTTATACAGGTTAAGTAATTACAGTTCCTAGAAATCTGTATCCTTCACAAAGTTCACTGGTTTAAATCCGATGACCACGAATCGACGAAATATAGATTCCCAAAATGAATCTTGAACTTGAAGACACAATGGTAAATCCGCAGGATAGAATATTGAAAACACACTGGTTTAGCACACTGGTGGTATATCCACAGAATAAATTCTTGACAGAATTCACAAGTCAGGTATCACTGACAAAGCAGGCCGAATATCTTATTCAAAGATAGTAAACTGAGTTCAGATAGAAATCTGACTCATATCAGACCGTAGCATTCAAAGTATATCGAGACCAGTTCAAAACTGACTCTATGTCATAAGACGAATATCGTATTCAAGATAGCAGCTTACTAGCTGTATCATACAGAGTCCAGATATAAATCTGAACTATAACCAAATATAACTTGTATAGACTCGAGACCAGTGTTGGAAACTGACTGACTAATAACTATAAAACAACGTCTTATATACACTCTGAGTACTTCCAGAAAGATCTGGGCATTTGCATACAAAAAGAGTATTTCGAGAATCTTCTTGAATCTACGCATTACAACAGGTTGTGAATTAAAATTATAGGCCTGTGATTACCTCACTATAGAGACTAGAACTTTCCAAGGAGTCGTCATAGTAACAGTTGGGAATATAGGTCAAAATTGAAACAATGTTTAAAGTTAGCAAACAAACAGATAATACGTCACAATCGAGAAATTTCTAAGTCAATCAAAATAGATACATAAGTTAACAGTTCAGCTGTACGTAACACCCTCCCCCTTCAGAGAAAGAAAGTTTTGACAAAAACTTTCTTTAAAAAAAAAAGTACAATAGAAATATATAGATAGCACTATATAACATTTGGTTATTTACATTCTAGATAAACAATCAGCAATAACATTATCTTTACCTTTAATATGTCTGATATCAATGTTATACTCTTGGAGTATAAGACTCCATCTTAACAAACGCTGATTTTTACCTTTTAACTTGTTCAAAAACACGAGGGGGTTATGATCAGTGAAAACAACAATAGATTGATCTGCTGATATAACAAAGATTAAATGCTTAGTTGAATTTAGTTTTAGAATTTCGAATTTTCCCCGAGCACAATCTCGCTCAATGAATTACGAAATATTCACGGACAAGCCCCCAATTTTGTTACGATACCGAATGATAATAAAAGGAAGTAACAACAAACCAGCAGATTTTATGTACAAATTTGAACTTATATTAAAAAGCAAACGGACTAACTTATTTACAGGCAAATATTACATAAACGTTGGAAAGAAAACATATATCAATATGACTTACTTATACAGGTTAAGTAATTACAGTTCCTAGAAATCTGTATCCTTCACAAAGTTCACTGGTTTAAATCCGATGACCACGAATCGACGAAATATAGATTCCCAAAATGAATCTTGAACTTGAAGACACAATGGTAAATCCGCAGGATAGAATATTGAAAACACACTGGTTTAGCACACTGGTGGTATATCCACAGAATAAATTCTTGACAGAATTCACAAGTCAGGTATCACTGACAAAGCAGGCCGAATATCTTATTCAAAGATAGTAAACTGAGTTCAGATAGAAATCTGACTCATATCAGACCGTAGCATTCAAAGTATATCGAGACCAGTTCAAAACTGACTCTATGTCATAAGACGAATATCGTATTCAAGATAGCAGCTTACTAGCTGTATCATACAGAGTCCAGATATAAATCTGAACTATAACCAAATATAACTTGTATAGACTCGAGACCAGTGTTGGAAACTGACTGACTAATAACTATAAAACAACGTCTTATATACACTCTGAGTACTTCCAGAAAGATCTGGGCATTTGCATACAAAAAGAGTATTTCGAGAATCTTCTTGAATCTACGCATTACAACAGGTTGTGAATTAAAATTATAGGCCTGTGATTACCTCACTATAGAGACTAGAACTTTCCAAGGAGTCATCATAGTAACAGTTGGGAATATAGGTCAAAATTGAAACAATGTTTAAAGTTAGCAAACAAACAGATAATACGTCACAATCGAGAAATTTCTAAGTCAATCAAAATAGATACATAAGTTAACAGTTCAGCTGTACGTAACAACAGACATGCTGTTGTTTCATTGGTCAGCGATATATATTCCTACGTTTGCTGAAAACCTAATCCGTCATAAATTTGTTGATACTTTCTTTTTTATAATTGATAAATTTATACTTAATAAACAATCTCCAGCCTAAAACATGATAGTATAAATAATAAACAGAATATTGTACAGTTGTGTTTGAACAGCATTTATATTTTTTCTCTTGAAAGGCGGAGGGATAACCCACTCGACGCTTCGCGTCTCGTGGGTTATTCTCCGGCTTTCACTCAAAAAAATATAAGTGCTATTCAAACACAACTGTTCAATATCCTCTATATATTGCTATAGCAGCGTATTTGATTATGACGTCGTTCAATGTAGATCACTCCATAACGTTAACGTCGTGACGTCATTTGCAACAAAGACAACAATAGTACCGCGTGCTTACTGTATGGTCAATGACGCAATAATGCGACGTTACAATAACAATGACGCAGTAGCCGTACTGTATGACAAAATGACGCCGCTGTTCTTGCCCAGTCTAGTACTTCTGTTATAACGTCACGATGTTATTGGTGCCAAAACGGGCAAATAGACTGTTCAGATCATTTTATTATGTTGACCTCGTAACACCATAAGTAACAATGATGCCATAAGTAATAAGGGGTAACTGTATGGCAAATAAAGCAATAATGCGAAGTCAAAATGAGCACAATTTCAATGTCAGATTGATCCAAAACCTCAAGGACGCAATAGTATCACAAAAGCACATCCATCGCATGACGTTATAGACAAAATGAGCACAATTTCAGTGTCAACTTGATCCAAAAACTCAACAAACCGTTATATTGCCGTTAATTAACCTAAGTGATTAACCGGGCAAACAAACCATTTGTATCAATTTTAACTTTTCGGCATTTGAACAACAGATTATACAAAAGCAACCAGATAACGACCAAATGAATCTAGAACAACGTGAAACATATCTGGCATTAAAAGGGAATTTAACTCAATGTGGCAAAAGTATAATGGAAAACTGGGCATGTGCGGTCAAGGATCGATCCCCGGCGTCGTGTCGTTAAATTGTGCGCAAAACTGGCTAATGTACCTGCCAAGATGACATATACCCTTGTTATGGATACGCAAGAAAACTATACCGAAACAAGACCGCAGTTCAATAGGGCCTGGGAGTCTACCGAGAGATTTCGCGATATCCGGTGACAGGTGACGTTTTTTTATGACGTTTTCAGTTCGATTGGCGTTTTTTGTTCCAAAACGTCAGAAATGAGCGTCATATTCGAACGACAAAAGGCTTCCCACATGCGTAATGACAACGCCGGTGACAGGAAATTTGTGGAATTGTCACGTGACTCCCGCTCCCTATTAACGTCAAAGTTGCTTATCTATATTGCTATAGCAGCGTATTTGATTATGACGTCGTTCAATTTAGATCACGTTAAAACGTTAACGTCGTGACGTCATTTGCAACAAAGACAACATAACTATTGCATGCTTACTGTATGGCCAATGACGCAATAATGCGACGTTACAATCACAGCTATAAACCCTTTCGGCTTAAGAATAGGTGATTTGCCAATTACTTTCAAATAACGTAATTTGGCGACGTCACAATTACTGCCGCAAGTAGTAGACCGGACAAAGGATCCGTCTGTTTTTAACTTCAAGTTTTCGGTATTTTACAACAGATATAAAACCTGAAAACCTATATTCGCACAGTTTATATCCGAATGAATCTAGAAATGTGAAAAAATCGTAGATGAAAAGGGATTTTGACCGAATATGGCAATAGTCAAGATGACTAAGTGGCTTGTTCGGTGTAAGATTGATGCCACGACGTCATTTCATTGTTGCGCGCGAAACTGGCAAATAATCTATTGACGCTGGCGCAGTTGACGCCGCTGTTCTTGCCCTCTCTAGTACTTCTGTTATAACGTCACGACATTGTTGGTGTCAAAACGGGCAAATAGACTGTTCAGATCATTTTATTATGTTAACCTCGAGACACCATAAGTAACAATGATGCCATAAGTAATAAGGGGTAACTGTATGGCAAATAAAGCAATAATGCGACGTCAAAAGGAGCACAATTTCAATGTTAGATTGATCCAAAAACTCAATGTACCGATATATTGCCGTTATTTACCCTAAGGGATTGACCGGACAAACAAACCATTTGTATCAATTTTAACTTTTCGGCATTTGGACAACAGATTATACAAAAGCAGCCAGATAACATCCTAATGAATCTAGAACAACGTGAAACATATCTGGCTTGAAAAGGGAATTTAACTCAATGTGGCAAAAGTATATATGAAAACTGGGCATGTCCGGTCGAAAATCGATCCCCGGCGTCGTGTCGTTAAATTTTTCGCAAAACTGGCTAATGTACGTGCCAAGATGACATATACCCTTCTTATGGATACGAAAGAAAACTATACCGAAACAATAGGGACCGGGAGTCTACCGAGAGATTTCGCGATATCCGGTGACAGGTGACGTTTTTTTATGACCTTTTCAGTTCGATTGGCGTTTTTTGTTCCAAAACGTCAGAAATGAGCGTCATATTCGAAAGACAAAAGGCTTCCCACATGCGTAATGACAACGCCGGTGACAGGAAATGTGTGGAATTGTCACGTGACTCCCGCTCCCTATACCGCAGTTAATTTAACGTCAAACTTGCTTATCTATATTGCTATAGCAGTGTATTTGATTATGACGTCGTTCAATTTAGATCACTCCATAACGTTAACGTCGTGACGTCATTTGCAACAAAGACAACAAAATTAACGCATGCTTACTGTATGGTCAATGACGCAATAATGCGACGTTACAATAACAATGACGCAGTAGCCGTACTGTATGACAAAATGACGCCGCTGTTCTTGCCCAGTCTAGTACTTCTGTTATAACGTCACGACGTTATTGGTGTCAAAACGGGCAAATAGACTGTTCAGATCATTTTATTACAATGATGCCATAAGTAATAAGGGGTAACTGTATGGCAAATAAAGCAATAATGCGAAGTCAAAATGAGCACAATTTCAATGTCAGATTGATCCAAAAACCCAATGACGCAATAATATAACAAAAGCACATCCATCACATGACGTTATAGACAAAATGAGCACAATTTCAATGTCAAATTGATCCAAAAACTCAACAAACCGTTATATTGCCGTTATTTAACCTAAGGGATTAACCGGGCAAACAAATTTGTATCAATTTTAACTTTTCGGCATTTGAACAACAGATTATACAAAAGCAACCAGATAACGTCCAAATGAATCTAGAACAACGTGAAACATATCTGTCATTAAATGGAAATTTAACTCAATGTGGCAAAAGTATAATTGAAAACTGGAAATGTCCGGTCAAAAATCGATCCCTGGCGTCGTGTCGTTAAATTGTGCGCAAAACTGGCTAATGTACGTGCCAAGATGACATATACCCTTCTTATGGATACGCAAGAAAACTATAACGAAACAATATCACAGTTCGTTTAACGTCAAAGCTGCTTATCTGTATTGCTATAGCAGCGTATTTGATTATGACGTCGTTCAATTTAGATCACGTTAAAACGTTAACGTCGTGACGTCATTTGCAACAAAGACAACATTCCTAACGCATGCTTACTGTATGGCCAATGACGCAATAATGCGACGTTACAATCACAGCTATAAACCCTTTCGGCTTAAGAATAGGTGATTTGCCAATTACTTTCAAATAACGTAATTTGGCGACGTCACAATTACTGCCGCAAGTAGTAGACCGGACAAAGGATCCGTCTGTTTTTAACTTCAAGTTTTCGGTATTTTACAACAGATATAAAACCTGAAAACCTATATTCGCACAGTTTATATCCGAATGAATCTAGAAATGTGAAAAAATCGTAGATGAAAAGGGATTTTGACCGAATATGGCAATAGTCAAGATGACTAAGTGGCTTGTTCGGTGTAAGATTGATGCCACGACGTCATTTCATTGTTGCGCGCGAAACTGGCAAATAATCTATTGACGTTGGCGCAGTTGACGCCGCTGTTCTTGCCCAGTCTAGTACTTTTGTTATAACGTCACGACATTGTTGGTGTCAAAACGGGCAAATAGACTGTTCAGATTATTTTATTACAATGATGCCATAAGTAATAAGTTGATCCAAAAACTCAATGACGCAATAATATCACAAAAGCATATCCATCACATGACGTTATAGACAAAATGAGCACAATTTCAATGTCAAATTGATCCAAAAACTCAACAAACCGTTATATTGCCGTTATTTAACCTAAGGGATTAACCGGGCAAACAAACCATTTGTATCAATTTTAACGTTTCGGCATTTGAACAACAGATTATATACAAAAGCAACCAGATAACGTCCAAATGAATCTAAAACAACGTGAAACATATCTGGCATTAAATGGAAATTTAACTCAATGTGGCAAAAGTATAATTGAAAACTGGAAATGTCCGGTCGAAGATCGATCCCTGGCGTCGTGTCGTTAAATTGTGCGCAAAACTGGCTAATGTACGTGCCAAGATGACATATACCCTTCTTATAGATACGCAAGAAAACTATAACGAAACAATACCACAGTTCATTTAACGTCAAAGCTGCTTATCTATATTGCTATAGCAGCGTATTTGATTATGACGTCGTTCAATTTAGATCACGTTAAAACGTTAACGTCGTGACGTCATTTGCAACAAAGACAACAACAGTTACGCATGCTTACTGTATGGCCAACGACGCAATAATGTGACGTTATAATAACAGCTATAGACCCGATGTAAGAAATGTTTGAAATTTTTTTTAAACGTGGGTTCCATACTAATGAACCCACTTGATGAAGGCACCGGCACAGGTGCCAAAAGCTCGTGTTGTTAAAAACAACTGAGGACGTGGTGATGTCTTTAATTTGTTATCATTAGCTATAGACCCTTTCGGCTTAAGAATTGACGTTGGCGCAGTTTACCCTAATGGTTTGGCCGGGCAAACAAAGCATTTGTATCAATTATAACTTTTCGGCATTTGGACAACAGATTATACAAAAGCAGCCAGATAACATCCAAAAGAATCTAGAACAACGTGAAACATATCTGGCATGAAAAGCGCATTTAACTCAATGTGGCAAAAGTATATATAAAAACTGGGCATGTCCGGTCGAAGATCGATCCCCGGCGTCGTTAAATTGTGCGCAAAACTGGCTAATGTGCGTGCCAAGATGACAATACCGCAGTTCATTTAACGTCAAAGTTGCTTATCTATATTGCTATAGCAGCGTATTTGATTATGACGTCGTTCAATTTAGATCACTTCATAACGTTAACGTCGTGACGTCATTTGCAATAAAGACAACAATAGTAACGCATGCTTACTGTATGGTCAATGATGCAATAATGCGACGTTACAATAACAATGACGCAGTAGCCGTACTGTATGACAAAATGACGCCGCTGTTCTTGCCCAGTCTAGTACTTCTGTTATAACGTCACGACGTTCTTGGTGCCAAAACGGGCAAATAGACTGTTCAGATCATTTTATTATGTTGACCTCGTAACACCATAAGTAACAATGATGCCATAAGTAATAAGGGGTAACTGTATGGCAAATAAAGCAATAATGCGAAGTCAAAATGAGCACAATTTCAATGTCAGATTGATCCAAAACCTCAATGACGCAATAATATCACAAAAGCACATCCATCGCATGATAGACAAGATGAGCACAATTTCAGTGTCAACTTGATCCAAAAACTCAACAAACCGTTATATTACCGTTAATTAACCTAAGGGATTAACCGGACAAACAAACCATTTGTATCAATTTTAACTTTTCGGCATTTGAACAACAGATTATACAAAAGCAACCAGATAACGACCAAATGAATCTAGAACAACGTGAAACATATCTGGCATTAAAAGGGAATTTAACTCAATGTGGCAAAAGTATAATGGAAAACTGGGCATGTGCGGTCAAGGATCGATCCCCGGCGTCGTGTCGTTAAATTGTGCGCAAAACTGGCTAATGTACGTGCCAAGATGACATATACCCTTCTTATGGATACGCAAGAAAACTATACCGAAACAATACGGCAGTTCATTTAACGTCAAACTTGCTTAACTATATTGCTATAGCAGCGTATTTGATTATGACGTCGTTCAATTTAGATCACGTTAAAACGTTAACGTCGTGACGTCATTTGCAACAAAGACAACATTCCTAACGCATACTTACTGTATGGCCAATGACGCAATAATGCGACGTTACAATCACAGCTATAAACCCTTTCGGCTTAAGAATAGGTGATTTGCCAATAGTTCATTTGCCAATTACTTTTGAATGACGTAATTTAGCGACGTCACAATTGCGGCTCTATGAGGTACACCGGACAAAGCATCCGTCTGTTTTTAACTCAATATTTTCAGCTATTTTACAACATATTTTAGGAAAGAAACCCCATATTGTGACAGTATATGTCTGAAATAATCAAGTAATGCAAAAAAATCTTGCATGAGCGGGAGCTCGACTGAATACAGCTGAAGTCTAATGGGAAGCTGGGCTTGTCCGGTCTAAGATTGGTGCCACGACGTCATACCATTGTTGCGCGAAAAACTGGCAAATGGTCTATTACTTTCAAATAACGTAATTTGGCGACGTCACAATTACTGCCGCAAGTAGTAGACCGGACAAAGGATCCGTCTGTTTTTAACTTCAAGTTTTCGGTATTTTACAACAGATATAAAACCTAAAAACCTATATTCGCACAGTTTATATCCGAATGAATCTAGAAATGTGAAAAAATCGTAGATGAAAAGGGATTTTGACCGAATATGGCAATAGTCAAGATGACTAAGTGGCTTGTTCGGTGTAAGATTGATGCCACGACGTCATTTCATTGTTGCGCGCGAAACTGGCAAATGGTCTATTGACGTTGGCGCAGTTGACGCCGCTGTTCTTGCCCAGTCTAGTACTTCTGTTATAACGTCACGACATTGTTGGTGTCAAAACGGGCAAATAGACTGTTGAGATCATTTTATTATGTTAACCTCGTGACACCATAAGTAAGAATGATGCCATAAGTAATAAGGGGTAACTGTATGGCAAATAAAGCAATAATGCGACGTCAAAAGGAGCACAATTTCAATGTTAGATTGATCCAAAAACTCAATGTACCGATATATTGCCGTTATTTACCCTAAGGGATTGACCGGACAAACAAACCATTTGTATCAATTTTAACTTTTCGGCATTTGAACAACAGATTATACAAAAGCAACCAGATAACGTCCAAATGAATCTAGAACAACGTGAAACATATCTGGCATTAAATGGAAATTTAACTCAATGTGGCAAAAGTATAATTGAAAACTGGAAATGTCCGGTCGAAGATCGATCCCTGGCGTCGTGTCGTTAAATTGTGCGCAAAACTGGCTAATGTACGTGCCAAGATGACATATACCCTTCTTATGGATACGCAAGAAAACTATACCGAAACTATACGGCAGTTCATTTAACGTCAAAGTTGGTTATCTATATTGCTATAGCAGCGTATTTGATTATGACGTCGTTCAATTTAGATCACGTTAAAACGTTAACGTCGTGACGTCATTTGCAACAAAGACAACATTCCTAACGCATGCTTACTGTATGGCCAATGACGCAATAATGCGACGTTACAATCACAGCTATAAACCCTTTCGGCTTAAGAATAGGTGATTTGCCAATTACTTTCAAATAACGTCACGACGTTAACGTTAACCAAATTGAACGACGTCATAATCAAATACGCTGCTAAAGCAATATAGCAACTTTGACGTCAAATGAACTGCGGTATTGTTTCGGTATAGTTTTCTTGGTAACCATAAGAAGGGTATATGTCATCTTGGCACGTACATTAGCCAGTTTTGTGCACAATTTAACGACACGACGCCGGGGGTCGATCTTCGACCGGACATGCCCAGTTTTCATTTATACATACTGTTGCCATATTCAGCTAAATTCCCTTTTCATGCCAGATATGTTTCACGTTCTAGATTCATTTGGCCGTTATCTGGTTGCTTTTGTATAATCTGTTGTCCAAATGCCGAAAAGTTAAAATTGATACAAATGGTTTGTTTGCCCGGTTAATCCCTTAGGTTAAATAGCGTCAATATAACGGTTCATTGAGTTTTTGGATCAATCTGACATTGAAATTGTGCTCATTTTGTCTATGAGGTCATGCGATGGATGTGCTTTTGTGATAATATTGGGTTTTTGGATCAATTTGACATTGGAATTGTGCTCATTTTGACTTCGCATTATTGCTTTTTTGCCATATAGTTACCCCTTATTACTTATGGCATCATTGTTACTTATGGTGTTACGAGGTCAACATAATAAAATGATCTGAACAGTCTATTTGCCCGTTTTGACACCAATAACATCGTGACGTTATAACAGAAGTACTAGACTGGGCAAGAACAGCGGCGTCATTTTGTCATACAGTACGGCTACTGCGTCATTGTTATTGTAACGTCGCATTATTGCGTCATTGACCATACAGTAAGCATGCGTTACTATTGTTGTCTTTGTTGCAAATGACGTCACGACGTTAACGTTATGGAGTGATCTAAATTGAACGACGTCATAATCAAATACGCTGCTATAGCAATATAGATAAGCAACCTTGACGGTAAATGAACTGTGGTATTGTTTCGGTATAGTTTTCTTGCGTATCCATAAGAAGGGTATATATGTCATCTTGGCACGTACATTAGCCGGTTTTGCGCACAATTTAACGACACGACGCCGGGGATCGATCTTCGACCGGACATGCCCAGTTTTCATATATACTTTTGCCACATTGAGTTAAATTCCCTTTTCTTGCCAGATATGTTTCACGTTGTTCTAGATTCATTAGGATGTTATCTGGTTGCTTTTGTATAATCTGTTGTCCAAATGCCGAAAAGTTAAAATCGATACAAATGGTTTGTTTGCCCGGTCAATCCCTTAGGGTAAATAACGGCAATATATCGGTACATTGAGTTTTTGGATCAATCTGACATTGAAATTGTGCTCCTTTTGACGTCGCATTATTGTTTTATTTGCCATACAGTTACCCCTTATTACTTATGGCATCATTCTTACTTATGGTGTCACGAGGTTAACATAATAAAATGATCTGAACAGTCTATTTGCCCGTTTTGACACCAACAATGTCGTGACGTTATAACAGAAGTACTAGACTGGGCAAGAACAGCGGCGTCAACTACGCCAACGTCAATTCTTAAGCCGAAAGGCTCTATAGCTGTTATTATAACGTCACATTATTGCGTCATTGGCCATACAGTAAGCATGCGTAACTGTTGTTGTCTTTGTTGCAAATGACGTCACGACGTTAACGTTTTAGCGTGATCTAAATTGAACGACGTCATAATCAAATACGCTGCTATAGCAATATAGATAAGCAACTTTGACGTTAAATGAACTGCGGTATTGTTTCGGTATAGATTTCTTGCGTATCCATGAGAAGGGTATATGTCATCTTGGCACGTACATTAGCCAGTTTTGCGCACAATTTAGCAACACGACGCCGGGGATCGATCTTCGACCGGACATGCCCAGTTTTCATATATACTTTTGCCACATTGAGTTAAATTCCCTTTTCATGCCAGATATGTTTCACGTTGTTCTAGATTCATTTGGACGTTATCTGGTTGCTTTTGTATAATGTGTTGTTCAAATGCCGAAAAGTTAAAATTGATACAAATGGTTTGTTTGCCCGGTTAATCCCTTAGGTTAAATAACGGCAATATAACGGTTTGTTGAGTTTTTGGATCAATTTGACATTGAAATTGTGCTCATTTTGTCTATAACGTCATGTGATGGATGTGCTTTTGTGATATTATTGCGTCATTGAGTTTTTGGATCAATCTGACATTGAAATTGTGCTCATTTTGACTTCGCATTATTGCTTTATTTGCCATACAGTTACCCTTATTACTTATGGCATCATTGTAATAAAATGATCTGGTCTATTTGCCCGTTTTGACACCAATAACGTCGTCACGTTATAACAGAAGTACTAGACTGGGCAAGAACAGCGGCGTCATTTTGTCATACAGTACGGCTACTGCGTCATTGTTATTGTAATGTCGCATTATTGCGTCATTGACCATACAGTAAGCATGCGTTACTATTGTTGTCTTTGTTGCAAATGACGTCACGACGTTAACGTTATGGAGTGATCTAAATTGAACGACGTCATAATCAAATACGCTGCTATAGCAATATAGATAAGCAACCTTGACGGTAAATGAACTGTGGTATTGTTTCGGTATAGTTTTCTTGCGTATCCATAAGAAGGGTATATGTCATCTTGGCACGTACATTAGCCAATTTTATCGCACAATTTAACGACACGACGCCAGGGATCCATCTTCGGCCGGACATTTCCAGTTTTCAATTATACTTTTGCCATATTGAGTTAAATTTCCTTTTAATGCCAGGGGTGGGTTGTTCAAAAGAAAATTAGCTTAACGGCAGGTTAAATGACGTGGCGTAACAAAGAAATTCCTTTGTTACGCGACGTCGTCTAACCTGCCGTTAAGCTAATTTTCTTTTGAACAACCGGCCCCAGATATGTTTCACGTTGTTCTAGATTCATTTGAACGTTATTTGGTTGCTTTTGTATAATCTGTTGTTCAAATGCCGAAAAGTTAAAATTGATACAAATGGTTTGTTTGCCCGGTTAATCCCTTAGGTTAAATAACGGCAATATAACGGTTTGTTGAGTTTTTGGATCAATTTGACATTGAAATTGTGCTCATTTTGTCTATAGGGTCATGCGATGGATGTGCTTTTGTGATGTTATTGCGTCATTGAGTTTTTGGATCAATCTGACATTGAAATTGTGCTTATTTTGACTTCGCATTATTGCTTTATTTGCCATACAGTTACCCCATATTACTGATGGCATCATTGTTACTTATGGTGTTACGAGGTCAACATAATAAAATGATCTGAACAGTCTATTTGCCCGTTTTGACACCAATAACGTCGTGACGTTATAACAGAAGTACTAGACTGGGCAAGAACAGCGGCGTCATTTTGTCATACAGTGCGGCTACTGCGTCATTGTTATTGTAACGTCGCATTATTGCGTCATTGACCATACAGTAAGCATGCGTTACTATTGTTGTCTTTGTTGCAAATGACGTCACGACGTTAACGTTATGGAGTGATCTAAATTGAACGACGTCATAATCAAATACGCTGCTATAGCAATAGATAAGCAACTTTGACGTTAAATAGGTGATTTGCCAATTACTTTCAAATAACGTAATTTGGCGACGTCACAATTACTGCCGCAAGTAGTAGACCGGACAAAGGATCCGTCTGTTTTTAACTTCAAGTTTGGGTATTTTACAACAGATATAAAACCTGAAAACCTATATTCGCACAGTTTATATCCGAATGAATCTAGAAATGTGAAAAAATCGTAGATGAAAAGGGATTTTGACCGAATATGGCAATAGTCAAGATGACTAAGTGGCTTGTTCGGTGTTAGATTGATGCCACGACGTCATTTCATTGTTGCGCGCGAAACTGGCAAATGGTCTATTGACGTTGGCGCAGTTGACGCAGCTGTTCTTGCCCAGTCTAGTACTTCTGTTATAACGTCACGACATTGTTGGTGTCAAAACGGGCAAATAGACTGTTGAGATCATTTTATTATGTTAACCTCGTGACACCATAAGTAAGAATGATGCCATAAGTAATAAGGGGTAACTGTATGACAAATAAAGCAATAATGCGACGTCAAAAGGAGCACAATTTCAATGTCAGATTGATCCAAAAACTCAATGTACCGATATATTGCCGTTATTTACCCTAAGGGATTGACCGGACAAACAAACCATTTGTATCAATTTTAACTTTTCGGCATTTGAACAACAGATTATACAAAAGCAACCAGATAACGTCCAAATGAATCTAGAACAACGTGAAACATATCTGGCATGAAAAGGGAATTTAACTCAATGTGGCAAAAGTATATGAAAACTGGGCATGTCCGGTCGAAAATCGATCCGCGGCATCGTGTCGTTAAATTGTGCGCAAAACTGGCTAATGTACGTGCCAAGATGACATACACCCTTCTCATGGATACGCAAGAAAACTATACCGAAACAATACCGCAGTTAATAGGTGATTTGCCATTTACTTGCAAATGACGTCACAATTACGGCTGTATGTAGTGCACCGGACAAAGCATCCGTCTGTTTTAACTCAAAATTTTCAGCTATTTTACAACATATTTTAGAAAAGAAACCCCATATTGTGACAGTATTTGTCTGAAATAATCAAGTAATGCGAGAAAATCTAGCATGAGCGAGAGCTCGACTGAATACAGCTGAAGTCTAATTGGAAGCTGGGCTTGTCCGGTCTAAGATTGGTGCCACGACGTCATGCCATTGTTGCGCGAAAAACTGGCAAATGGTCTATTGGTAACAAAGACAACAATAGTAAGGCATGCTTACTGTATAGCCGGGAAATCTTGGCTCTGCCGAATTTTTTTTTCCGTGTTCGTCATAGCCAAGATCACTTCCATAGTAAAAAATGGATATATGTTAAGGAGACCCGCCGAAAAAATCGGCGGCGCAAATTTCACAACAAATAAGCAAAGAATAAAATATTTACCACTGCATTCCGATAGTATAGACCAGGAAGAAGGAGTTTGTCAAACTTACGCCGCTGTAAAGTGGTAAACTTTCCCTTATGCAGTCAAGATTTGTGTCGAAGTCCACTGGCTTTCAACCTGACGTAACCTCCATAGTAAAACATTTAAACGACCAGTTAAACTGTGCGGGGCGTCGTAGAAATACCTCAATCATATATATTTAGTCACTTTACAGCGGCATAAGTTTGACAAACTCTTTCTTCGTGGTCTATACTATCGGAATGCAGTGGTAAATATTCTATTCTTTGCTTATTTGTTGTGAAATTTGCGCCGCCGAATTTTTCGGCGGGTCTCCTTAACATATATCCTTTTTTTACTATGGAAGTGATCTTGGCTATGACGAACACGGAAAAAAAATTCGGCAGAGCCAAGATTTCTCGGCTAGCTTACTGTATAGCCAATGACGCAATAATGTGATGTTACAATACCAGCTATCGACGCTTTCGGCTTAAAGGATTTATGAACAGCTTTTGGAAATATTCTCTAATTTACTTTAGTGGTGTTGTAGAACATGTACTTTCAAAGTCTGACCAAAAAGAAAATTAAATTTCGGTCGCAGCACATACAAAATTCAAGCTACGTTTACCGATCTACAATACTTACGAAAGTTAATTATCTCAGAGACTAATGACGTCAAACACGACCTCCGTTGTGTACGTACCCTCACAGCGATGAGGTAATAGGGAGTGGGAGTCACGTGACAATTCCACAAATTTCCTGTCACCGGCGTTGTCATTACGCATGTGGGAAGCCTTTTGTCGTTCGAATATGACGCTCATTTCTGACGTTTTGGAACAAAAAACGCCAATCGAACAGAAAACGTCATAAAAAAACGTCACCTGTCACCGGATATCGCGAAATCTCTCGGTAGACTCTCAGGCCCTATAAACGATTTCTGCTGTCTCCGAACGTCTTCGTGGCAGTTTGTACACATCGAAGGTCGTGTATGACGTCATTTTTCCGAGCAGTTACGAAAAATATGCATATTTCCTCCCCGTTCGTTTTTTGACTACCAGGGAACTAACGCAAAGGTTGTTTCGTTTCAACTGATAATTTTCAAATATATATTTAGTCAATAAACAAGCACAAACCAGCTTTAAATCTTGTTCATATCTCCTTTAAGAATTGACGTTGGCGCAGTAGCCTTAATGTATGGCAAAATGAGGCTACATAGGTTTTTTTTTATAGCATTCTGACGTTAAAACTGCGCTCATTTTGTCTATGAAGCAATGCAACAAAATTAAGCAAAATCATCAAAAACATCTTTTAAACCGAATTGATCCACTGCCCATAGGTGAATTGCCAATTACTTACATATGACACAATTTAGAGACGTCCTTAATTGTCACCCTAAGGGGTTAACCTGACAAACAATCCATCTGTATTTATTTTCAATTTTGACAGTGCTACGATGAATATCACTGCAGTTCACTCCAATTTTTCAGTTTTATTTGATCTGAGTGGGATTTGATCCCGTGCCACATCGATGGAAAGCCTGCATTGGTCGGACAATCACTCTAACAAACTGAGCCACCCATGCTGAGCTTAAAATGAAAAACTCAAAACTCAAACAATCCTGTTTACAGTAAAAGTTCTGTTCATTTTCACACACAATTACATTTCAACAGTAAATCAAATTACGAAACTGCTGGATCTTCACTGACCAATATCTGTAAATCGCCCACCGTTAATTCTCATTAATACATGAAAAACTATTTTTGGATACCTCAAACTGAAAAAAAAGACAAAATACTTAATATTAACATGATGTTATAAATTAAGAGACAAGTTACTTTGATTGACTGATCGATTGATGTTTAGATTAATCAAGATTATTTCACATATATGGCGGCTTTGCCAGGTTTAGTGGGGGAGGAAACCGGGCACTAATAGTCTCACATACAGTTCCAAAAGGTTAGACAAAGCTCGCAAAACGTCATGTTTTTGTAACATCACAAAGCCGTCATGCTGCAGGTCTAAACTTTTGAAAATGTTGAACATGGATATATTCTGTCGATTGAGGGGTCAAATAAAGGTATTTACCTTGCTTAATACATAATTTTGCGCCATACATATATGTATGTAAGATTTTCCCGTGTGTTTTAGTGTTTAAAAATATATGTATATACATGTCGAACATATCATGTAACCAATGCAAAAACCCATGTTTCAAAACTTCACAGGGTTTTGTCTTGTGTTAATATTTTAGGAAGATTAATCTAATACATTATAAGGTAAAAAAAATTCAAGAAACTGTAACCATTTAACTTGTCTTAAATACATAAATATATTACCTCTGAAACTTACCTAAAATGTACAATTCTCTAATTAATGAGACGACTATTTTCAATCAAAAACATCTTCTTTATCACATATGTATTGAATAATGTCTCGAGGTCTCATTAATTTATCAGAATCCACATCCGGAATCTCAAATCCTGTAAAGAAAAGGGGAGAGAATCATCAATTTGTACCCCCATTTAGGTCGCAATCTCAAAGTATTATATGATAAATTCCTGTGACAGACACTAACAAGTATGCTTTTAATTAAAACCAATTACTAAGTTCAGAAAATATACCAAGACCTTACGCTCGTCGTAACTTTGCGCCTGGTCGTAACGTAATGTTGAAGGTATATGTTGCCATGACGTTACGACCAGGTGCAAAGTTATGTGGTGTCGAGAAACTGCCCCCTCGTTGTCGCACAGGTGGGAATGGCACGCCAAACGCTTGGGGTTGTGACCTTTCAAATGCCAGAATGAGTTGTTATCCTGAACAATTCTAAACCTTGATAAATTTATAATTTACATGTATGCCATACTCAAGATTATTTCATTTATATGGCTAGGACGAGGAAACTGGACTCTGAGGAAACCTGCAACCTCCGTAAAATACCTCTTCCCAACTCTTTCCGATCTTCAATCAAGTGAAAAATCAACTCGGAAATTTTGCATTAGAAACACTAACTCATCATAAATAATATTCTTTACATACAAAATTAAAAGTTCTTACCAAATTCATCTTCCATCGCCATGATGACCTCTACATGATCCAAGCTATCTAGGCCAAGGTCATTTATAAAGTGAGAGTCCACTGTTAACTGAAACCAAAAATCAAATACATTTCAAAATATGTTGTATGCCATTTTGAATGATCTGAGGCATCTCATGCTTCTTACTTCATTTATTTTGTGTGGTTACTATTGTTTGAAGTCAGCTAAGTGCCAGTGCAGCCCCACATCAACTCCGCCCTAATTTCTAAAATGTTCCTAATTATTTGTTAAATGACTAAAATGGGTTGAGCAAAGTAAAAAGAAACATATTAACAAAACTGTGCTTTTTAATGTTTTCTTTTTATAAATGTCTCTTAAATTAGACAAATCCTGTGTGACATCGCATCAAGACAATCGAACATCATTTGTCATAATGTTATGCTTTGATACAGCCATGTCATTACAATAAATTACGAGTCTTGGTGTGACATCATAAATGCATGCCCTATCAGCATACTGTGGACAAACCTTTTTAGAGATTTCGGAAGAGCTATTAAATTAGGTTACTAATTTCATATGCTAATTTTTACACTTTTACATGGAAATGTGCTCAAGGATGTGCTTGGGATATATATACACCAAAAGGTGATGATTTAGTGCATTTATTGGAGTCCAATAGTTCATATTGCTGAATCTGCGCTGCACTTTCACTTTAACCCATGCTGCGCAATCAAGTCACAAACCTGTGATAAAGATTGTTTTGTGTTCACGGATTTATCAGAAGCCATACTAGGATTATTATATATTCATGCAGGCAATGCTGTCTTTTTCTAAAGGAATTTCAGCCTCTGGACGTTGATAACCCAATTTAGAAAATTGTCTCTAGTTACAGTCAAAAAATGTTCTTGATTAGCCAGTATGTTATTGTGTTTTAAAGAAAAGAAGCTAAAAAAAAAAAAATTTAACTACTCGCTACAAACCGATTTATCACTGAGAACACTAGTTTAGACAGATGTACTCTAGTTTTTTGCTGAGAAAATATGTACCTTTTCTGGGTCAATTTTATCATAGAGTCTAAGAACAAGGATGATTCTTTCTCTGATGGTATCTTTAGTGAGCGGTGGTGCTGAGCCATATCTTAACACCCCAGGGGATTCAATGGTAGCCTGTAAACACCATTACAAACACATGATATTATTAAGATTAGAGCTACCTGTTCTGCATTGATTTTATCATACGCCTTGCATACATTCAAAACCCTTCCTTCAATCTGGTCGGCAGTGAGAGAGGCCGTACAATAGGTTTCGTGTTGACTGAAATGTTTTTCAACCTAGTGAGAAAGTCATTATAAAATGGTGAAAAGAGTTCATTGTACACAAGACAAAGATTGGAAAGTAGCAAATTCAGAAAATAAAATACTTTTTAAGTCAGCAGTCATGGTTGACTGACAATTTATAGGGTCAAATGCACCTAACACTTTGAACATGCACAGTGACATATTCTTCATGCAGGTATTAAAACTTGATATTGCTTTGTCAACACTTTTTCTTTTTTTACATATCGGGTATACTGAAATTTTTGCATTGTACAAAATAAGGTAACATGTAATGAAAGATTAAGTGGAAAGGCAGTTTAGAAGTAAGTCGTAAGACCAATGTCAAATGGGGGAAAATTAAAAATTTTGACACCCTTTTCAATGAAGTCTGCTTTAAAAAGGTCAATTTGGATACCATAATTTAAATTCCAGGAAATCAAGATTATCCTGTGGTTAGTACTCAAGGGCCAGTTGCCCAAAGATACAGTAAGGTGAACTCTGACTTAACTATGCATCGTCACAATTATATTCCAATGACATGGAGCATTTGAGTCAGACTCAAATTTACTCCCATGTAAGTTGAATGGCTGGTACAAAAGGACACAGCTCAACACAAAATGATGTCACTGAGTAGAGCCCTATAGGCTAATTTTAATTGTAAGATACGAATTTATTAGAATCTTCGCCATTATCAGAGAAACTGAAAGTATAACTATATGCGCAGCCAAAATTTTGACTTCTCCCATGAAGCGAATATGTGTGTTTGTATAAAGTTCATTGACAAAAAACAATTGATTGACATGGAAACAAAACAGCATTATTTGGAGATTGTATTTACCTAATCTACAAAGCAAAAATTTCTATTTATGAATTAGCATCAGCGGACAGTAGTAAGACACTTTATCCCTTTTCATTTTCAAAATAGCAATTGGCTTTCACTAGCTTCCTCTAGAAAAAGAATATAAAAAATACATCCAGCGTTTGATTTATTTCTAGCTTGGGAGAGCAGCCTTTCTTGTGTTTCACAGAAAAATATGGTAAATTTTCTTTTACATTGACAGAAATAATGACTGCTCCGGTCACAGAGAAAAATTTTACCAATTCACCAAGAGTGAATTCCTTACCTGCCTCCTTGTTTAATAATCTGAGATTCATTATGTCATCAGGCGGAATTCACTATCCCCCATTTGTCAGTCCGTAATGTTACAGAAACGATTACAGACGGACATGGGAAATGGGTTGTCAAAAAAGCAGCCTTCTTTGAGAAAGACAAAGATGGGTTGCCATGGTTATCTTCAGCTATGTCAATGTTCGTAGTAGGTAGAGGTTGTGTTAAAAAGATGTAAAAGTAAAATTACCTGCCAATTTGATAAAGAAATTTTTTTTTTAATTCTGTGAAAAGTGATTTCCATTTTGCATTTTTGACAGCCACATGGTAAATAGCCAAAGTTTCCCTTAAATAGTTCTTTTGGTTTGACGATTCGTTGTGTGTGAGACCTTGTTGTTTTTTAAAGAAACGACTATAATAAACAGCCGGTAACAAAATAACAAATATTTCGGTAATTTCACTGATAAAGACCCCTTGAACACTGTGAAACACGTTGTCATCAACACAGGGATCTAAGAAATGACACATTCTGACTGAAGTGAAGGGGAAGTTTAATATTAGCTCCGGTATGTAGCGTTATTGACTATTGGGACGCACGAAGGGCGGAACGCTACGGGAGGAAGCCATTTTTAAATTTGCGAAATTAACCATGATTCCACAGGCAATATGGCCGCCTTGTTCGCGGGAAAATGTTCCAACCCACTTTCGATATCGATGGAATGCAACAACCCAAGCCTATAGTTCGACAAAAGGGGAATGGATACTAAGACAGAAAAGGTTGGTCATTCATTTTAACTGTTTAAGGCATTTATTGCATCGGTACACAATTTTTTCGTAGGAAAATAGGGGCCGGAGCTCAGATATCACCCGGCCTGTAACTACGACAAAATGGCGTCCCTTCTACAATGGTGACCGCTTCCAGCTGGTTAGACCATTGTTTTCTACAATTAGTTTAATATATGTCCAAAAAAAGCTCGTTTAACTTCCGACAACCAGCAAATATCAGAATGGAGATAACGAATTAGCTTGTGACCAAATGGTTTGCTTTTAAATATTTTGACAGAAATCTCAAACTTTTGTCATTTAATGACAATAATCCCACAATTTTTACTAAAACAAAATCTTCCATTAAAAAGTGACTGTGTTTCAAGACTGTCCACCGAAGTGTTATCAATATCGTAAGGAATTTGGAAGAGAGAAATAATTTTGATAGATAAGGCAAGGCAAAAATATGCAAAGCCCCTAAAAATTAGTACGCATATTCAGTTTTCTGAGGGTTGATATATTTCGTTGTTGTTGTTGTTGCTTTTACTAGATGTTTTATGACCTTACCGGTGACCTTTTTGATAAAGCTGAAAAACATTGGACCCGTGAAGATAATGTATCATTGATCTTTTGAACAGCAAATGTTGTTACAGCTTTCGCTGATTGTTGGGCTAGGCGTTTCCCAAGGACATTGGCAACGCAGAAAACTCGCATGTTCCTCAGTACAGCGGCCATGATTGTTTCTTAGGAAAGGAGGAATGGGGAATAAGGGGAGGTAACAATACGTGAAAACACAAGGAGGTATATCAAAGGAGGTATATAGTTGGTATCCCTCCTTGTGAAAACAGGCCAAGACTTGCCAAGCTGAGAAGGTGGGGAGGGAGGGAGCGCTTGTGTGTCGGGATAGGGGGAAATCGTCCTGCATGTACCACAACAAGCGCCACTGTAGTAACAAATCCCCCCCCCCCCCACACCAATAGCCTTTATGCGAAATGGATCCAGGACCCCCTCCCCCCCTCCCCGAAGTAAAAATCAATAAATAAAAAAAACTATGTAGTAATACATTTAATCATAAAACATTATTATTAATTTCCAAAATATATGATATTTCCATATTTTTCTCCATTTTAATTAGACGGGAGTATCTAATCTCTGTTACCAAAGTATAGGCCTACATTGATGTATTTTGATCTGTAAGTTCTGTAAGTCAAATTTTTGTTTCTGCCAAAAATGATTTTCGATTGCTATGTGGAGGGAATTGTAAAATAGCTTATCTGCACAATGTAACCCTTTGGCCAATATATCAGGGGATGTCAAACTTTATTAAAATCCGATAGTTTCAATGTCATTGGGAGGGGCATGGCTGGCGTTTATTAATTTGTATCACTCCTATGGCATTCGGCAAGCATTACCAAATACCTCAGGCGTAGGCATACGTTAGTCCAAAATATCTGCGATGATGATGTAAGACATTTTCTGAAACATGGATAGTCAGCTTATAAATATAATGTTGAGAATTTGATGAAAGGGTATTTTTAAATAAATATGCACGAGATGGATATGTTAATTACTTTATACCCGCCAAAGATGGGCTTTGGCTACTCTCACTGTGCTTCTCTTCTTTGGCAGAACCCGTTCTGGGTCAGGGAACACAGGTCTTGGAAGATGACGCCAAAATAATCTGCCGTCCGCTGTCCGTAAAAATCGCGCAGTAGCGATTCTATACGCATACGCAGACGGACACACATACGCAAACGCACACATGGATAGGCCATCTATTATTTTATATGTGTTTGATTTCATCCGTATACGGACGAATTCACGCACTGCGGCTTTTCGCCGGAGATTGGTATTTCAACTGATTTGAGGGTCAACGAAAAAAAAAAATGCAACAAACTTAGCCGGTGAATTCTTTTAAAGCGAGCAATAGATTTCACATAAAACATTTTTTTAACCAGCTTCCAAACTTACGACTAATTTTAAACCCGGAGCCTGTTTCACAAATTTACGGCGTAGCGTATGTTTTTACGTAGGCCTAACTGTCGTGACAACCCATACTGTAGAGATACGTTACTATGGCTGTTACGCACAAAAATACATCTGCACCGTTTTTGTGAAACAGGCTCCAGGAGAATAACTATAGAAGCACTTTTTGTCTATATTGCTATAGCTTTCTTTTCATGCATGTCGGATGTTAACTTCACTGATGAAAATTAACTATATTGTATTTGGCAAATCGCACAAACATCAAAACAGAGAACAATGAAGATCGTCAAAACAAGAAATTTTCTGAGAGGTTTTGCCGTCTTTTTGCGTTTTCATGAGCTGTATTTTCCTGACTACACCCTAACTTGAAAAGTCCTAAGAAATTAAAAATTTTAAAAACAGTTTTTGTCTTCTCACCCCGCGTGTATCAAACAGGGCGAGTAAACGGCAATAAATCAATTTCTGGAAGTATTGTCGTTTTGTTGGTTTCTTGCGCCATGCGCCACCAAATTGAGGGATGATAAATCGTCAAAACGACCGGTGCACGCCTCCCCTATGTAGGCTAAGGATCCCGACATTGAATCCTGCGCCCCGAAATGTCCCACCCATATTCCAGGTGATTCAGATCCCATCTGACTAAAGTCGAGATGCTCATTCAATGAGCATCTCGACTTTAGTCAGATTGATTCAGATCAAGACTCATTGTTGGCCGTGGAATGTTCCGGATAGTTACAAGTATTGTTCTGAGTAAACTGTCGGGGTCACATCCCTTGGACGATGTGGCTAATGGGTGATTATCAAAGTGATAAGCAACAATAAGATCGAGCACTTTTTTGGACGTAACGAGCCCCTGTCAAGTGGCCTTGTAGAGTTATCAATCAGCTTGCAATCAAATGATACGTATCCCCATACCATAACACATTCACAGCCATATTGTACACTTGGGCAAGATGTTTCTTGTTGCATAAGCTATACCAAGAGGCCTCCAAACTCTAATTCTGCATACAGATGGAAACTTTCTGTCGTCGGACAAGTATAGACTCTTCTTCAAAATCTCAAATTCTGTCCCGGCCTTTGTTTACACCCAATCTGACTAAAGTCGAGATGCTCATTCAAAAGCTCTTTTCAATGAGCATCTCGACTTTAGTCAGATTGGTTCACACCAATCCAAACGCACATGTAGTTATTTGTAATTGTCTGAGACATTTGACTGATCTTCGGTCATGCACTGAACCCCGCAGCCTGGGGACAGTTTCTTGGCAGCTAAGTGGACGATGATGGAGACGTTTCAAGGGGGAACGTAGCCTACTGGAAGTAAATGGATGACGCCTTACCAGGCTCAGAAAATTCCTGTCATCTGGGAGCCGTTTCTCAAAACAGTTACCTCTGAAGTCGCTCCGGTATGTAGCGTTATTGTGAAGCCCGAAGGTCACAGCTCCCAGCTCGTTAGACCATTGTTTTCTACAATTACCTTTGAAGTAACTTTTTGACCGGTCTTAACCTAATGTTAATGGTATATGTCTTCACGACAGTTACATCTTACACGTGACAATCTAAAATATTGGTTGATTGTTGACCAGTTTTATTGTGGGAGGAAAGCGGACTCATCTAAAAATAAAAGTTGTACTAATCCCAAAGTTCAGGGGCCTGTTTCACAAAACAGCGTAAATGTATTTTTTGAGTAAATTTCATAGCAACGTATCTCTACAGTATGGGTTGTCGAGCAGTTACGTAAAAACTTACGTACGCTACGCCGCTTTGTGAAACAGACTTCAGATATCTTAGCCACGTCTAAAGGAGATCCCGCGAGAATACGATAGATATTAACCATGTCTGGTGTAGAAGAACTCAAAGAATGGCGCCATGGGCCAGTTGTTCATAAGAAAATTACCTTAACGGCAGGTTAAATGATGTGAGATAACAAAAAAATCCCTTTGTGGCGCGACGTCGTCTAACCTGCCCAAAAGCTAACGGCGCTTTGAACAACCCACCCCAGATCTCCCTCGAGCCCCCAGTGGAGATAAATGGAAGAAACATTGTAAATTGTAATAAAAGTCTTAAAACACACATGGTCAGTTTTAATATCAGAATTTTATTTCAACACAACGCAGCTGAAAACAACTGATATATATGATCAAAATAATAAGTTATTTATTCAATATAACAATACGGAGGACTTTGGTCAATGATCTTTAAGAAACAAGTTAAGCAAAAACTGGGGCATGAAAGTCTGCAAACAGCTGGACGGAGAATACATAAAAATATATTTCATCATTGGATGGGGTTTCTGGTTACAGTCCCTAGTAATACTAAACAATGTAATCATTATCATCGCCAAATCATAAAATCTAATTATATAATTATTCCAAAAGGGTGAAATTGTAAAAAAAAAATAAACAAAACAAAATACAAATAAATATGAAAATTAACAAATGGATGTTTAAATATCACAGAATATGGTCACTTATTGTATATGTACAATTCTTTCAATGTTTAATATGATAATCCTTTAGATACATTGTGTGAAAAGGTTGGTTGCATATGATAAGAATATAACAATTTTGGTTTCTAAGAGTTCCATAGAATGTTTTGTCACAGGTAATGTCAATTTATGCTTGGTTTTGGATTAGCCAAGTGGTTGCCTACACTTGGAGAAGAAGGGCTACTCCACCCAGTACCCATTTACTGGGTTTTTCCTTAGATTTGAGATTAAAGGTCCAGACAAAGGTTGGACCCCTCATTTTGGTTTTGTAAACCGGACATTCGTAGATATTTCTCCCATCAACTCTGTCAACTGGAATAGCCTTGAGGAAGATCACAGGCATGGTTGGTGCTAGTTCCTTTAATCGTGCCTCAGCGATCATACCGGTCTGTGTATCCCAGCGAGCACCTTCCATAAAGAGTCCGTGGATATAAGCACCTTCACGAGGAGGACCAGCCATGTCTTCTCTTGTCCTTTTGGTTACGTCACATTGTAAGGTCATACGATCCAGAGGCCACTCATTTTTACGAGCCATTTGCTGCATAATAGCTGTAAGGAAGGACTGTGGGTTGAAGAATCCACCCAACCATACGGCAGCAGGTAACTGGAAGTCGGACACCCAGGTCTCTAGCTCCTTGACTCTCTGTAACAGGTCAGCGTACCAGGCACCTAGACGGTAAAGAGATGGGTATGCGCGTTTGCCCCATGTCGTAGGCACGTTATCCAGAAACAGAGAGTTAGAGAGCTCTTCCATTTCCGAGGAAATTGTCAATTCGCCCTGAAGTAAAAAAAACAATAGTTAATTAATTTGAAATTATTTTGAAAAAGCCTTCATCTTATAATATTAATTTAATTCTTCTAAAAATAAAATACCTTTCATGAGATTGTTAGATTGAGTGATTGAACCTATATAATGGACTGTACATGTAGCAAAAAATGATAAAACAGATATATAGAGAAGCAACTGCCTTTGGCGATCACAATTATGTTGTCCAAGTTAGAAACCTATGAAAAATTCAGACTTTTACCTTAAGACCCAGATCAAGTTCTTTGAGTGAGCGTCGGATTTCTGAAGTGAGCATGTTCATACGTTCACATTCTTGGAAAGCGACTACAACATACGGTGTTCTTTCCTCCACAGGAACCTTAGCCATTATCTCCGTCATATTGAACTCTTCTGGTAATTTCTCAGCAATCTCATCCAAGATTTGTTTTTGCTGTAAATAACAAGACATTGAAACTATCAAATTCTGGAAATTCTGTGGGAATATTTCTGGTTTTAATATTAAAACTGATTGACAATTTTACTTATATGGTGCTTTTATATCGAAACAGTAATATAATTCTAAGTGTGCTCTCTACAATTTGAATAAATCTTTTTTTTATTTACAAGCTTGTTTGGCTCCTTTCTTTTAGTGGACGTAAGCCAACCTTGAAAAATGATTTTTATCAGCTTTGAATTCTTAAATTTGGTAAATTGTGTTAAAATAGAAGTTTTGTGGAATATTCATAAACTTTTAAAAACATGTCGTTGGTACATCAGGTAAATGAACTAATTTTATTTGCAGTATAAGACACTACAAAATCAATCAATCGATGCATTGTGGTGTATTTGATCAATTCCTACCCTTTCTTCCTTGGAGATTCCACCGGCTGCCCCAGCTCCAGAGTCCCTCGGCTGCATTTCAAACACCGTTTTGAAGAGATTCTCAGACGTGGATGTCAAGAACTCAATCTCAGCATTAGGATGTAGACCATAGAGGTAGGGGGTCTCTGGAGGCAAAGCTTCGTCAATGTAGGAATGGTATCCTTTGTAGTCAGAGTTTGGTGGGATGGGGAACCCAGGGGCCAAGAACAGCTCTCCTTCAAGCTACAAAAAGAAAGCAACAAATTTTATGTTAACATACGAATACAAAGAGGAATAATGACTATGCAAAAATTAAAGTAAAGAAAATAATTATTTTTTAGGCATAATATTTTTAGAAAATATCCAGATTAACATGTGATTGACTGAGAATGGTTCACTGCTATACTAGACAATTGTGACAAGAACAATATAATCTTGTTCTAGTGTATGGAAATAAAACTCTATTTACCCTGGCTACATTGAAATTTAGTCAGTATCTTTGGCAAGCATGAAAAGCTTGTTTACTTGAAAACTTACCATTTCTGCGTGCATGTAGACTTCAAGGTAAGTCCTACAAAGTCTTCTATCCCAATCATCAGTGATGTGACCACCGTACATAATCTCTCCAAAGAGATAACGTAAATCTTCCCATGGTACTTTAGCATTGGCTTCCAGGTAGTTGTAGAGTACATTACAACTGATGGTCAAATCTCCAGTATTGAATGGGTATGAACGATTCCAGCCTTGGGGACCAAACTTTCTTCTTTCACAGACCACAGCGTGGAAGTAACACAGAGCAAACAAAATGCTCTTAAATTCAACCTCTCTGGCACACATTTCCATAGTATCCTGTTGAGTATAGATAAAAATATTAAAATGCTGAAAAATCTGAAGTCATTGAATCAGTAAAAATATTACACAAGAGAGAATTTTTCATGTTTTAAAGAAAAAAAAGAAAAGATTTGTATACTTTAATATGCTAAGAATCAGATACCAGAAATAGGCACAGTAAAATCTTTTTCCTTGTTGAAATCATCAAATAAAAGTGAGTTAAAACCCATACAAGAGAGACATTTACCTGGTTGAAGTTGTCCAGGGCTTTGTGTAGATTGGCCTGCATACCAGTTGGCGGTTCATTTGTGATTTTGATGGCAGATTCTAAGATTCCTTGAGGAATGATATGAGATTCAGGTGTTCCACTGGGTTCAGCACTAACAAATAGACGATACGCTTCATGACTCTCTAAGCTATATTGTTCCATTTTCTTCTCCAGTGTAGGCAACCACTTAGCAACAAGATGGATATTCTAAAAGGAAATGGAAACATTTGTCATCAATTCATGGATTTGAGATTGTTATCTACAAGTGCTTGCTGCATTTTTTAGGAAACTAAAACAAATATAAAGCTATTAAGACAAATAAGCGATTTTGGTAAAAATTATTTGACCATTCAATTCATGTGTGATGCCATTGTCAATGAGTAATCTCAGACTTATTCCACATGCCAGGATGTACTAATTTTAAATGCAAGAGAAAGAAATCAAGTGTTAATCAAGCAGATTGTATATACCTGTAAAGTAACCCAGTGTCCTTCTCTTGAGGCCAGATCCATGGCCTGTTCTGCCACAATCTCTTGACCTTGTCCCAAAGATATGTTATGGAAGTTGTTGTTGTCTTCCTTGAATCCCAGTTTCTTTCCGAGAGCCTCAACATCCTTCAGGGGGTCGACCCCAGGGGAGAGGATGAAGAACACAGGCGTGGCACGGTCAGACTCTTCATAAGATTTGGCAAACTCAACACTTCTCCCTTCAACATACTTTGTTCCCATTTTTTCTTCAATGAAATTCCTACAAGAGAAAAAATAACTCAATGGTATGGGTATTTGGTGTAGGTGTTACAGTATTCTGCTGCTCTCAATATTATTCAGTCATATGGCAGCATGCTGGACTAAGATCCTGATTTCCATTGGTATCTGGTAAGTTCCTGGATGAGAACCCATCAAAAAAATTGTCAAGATTTTGTGGGGATTTGAGCAGAATGTCTCTTTGTTGAAGGCAAATCACATTGAGTATTCTACCTGTGGTTCAGGTACTGTATTGAAATCATAAAACTAGTTCATCAGTCAAACAGAGAATACATGTCTTTGGACGAGACTGCATGGAGGTGAGAGGCCTCAATTTTGCCTTTTTACTTATAATAGTGTTTTGGAAAATACTTACGCCATGGCATAGGTCATACGATCAGGTCTAAGAGCCCTCATCATACAGAGTTTCTGTAAAGATGTCTTGTTCTTCCATTCCTGAGGGAATTTTTCTTTTTCAGGACATTCACTCTCTACAAACTTCTTCCATCTCTTGGCCGATCCTTCAATATCTCTGTCTAGATTTCTAAATTCATCCATGTTGGAGAGTGACTAAAAACAATACACAAAAATTTTAATTTTGATTGCAGAGAAATCTATTCATAAAATAGATATGGCAGAGGCTTTCAAGAATCGTTTTTTTAGTTTTTCTATGTTGAGAAATCAGAAGTGTTTCAATTTATGTATTTCTGTTCAAATAAATACACCAAATGAACTAGCTAACGTTAAGTTGACTGGTTTAATATTCTTTATTCATTTCATGGATCTGATCAAACATTATGAGTCTAGCGAGACCATTGAAGCCGTTTTCTCCTTGTTTTTCTGACACAATTTAGTATATATGGTGAATAAACAAAAAAAAACAGTTTCCATATTAGTGAGATCTTATGTCATACCTTTATTCCACCCCAGCCATTGTTACTGAGGAAATCAACAGGGCTAGTGACATTTGGCACCATTGGGAATCGTAACAAAAAGTCCAGCTCTACAGGGTTGATTTCTTTGTTTACCACCAGGATCTATTAAGTAAAAAGATTATAAGGTTGTTAATAGCTTATCCACATCTTCACTTGTCCACATTTTAACTGATTTGAATTTCTAATATATTTTTTCTAAAGCATAAATGCTAGGACTTTCTCTTCTCGGTAATAAAAAAGGACAATTCTTTTTTTAAACTTAGATATTTTGAATGCAATGTAGTGACATTAAAAGAAGATATCAATTTACCTGGAGTGCCATTTGTGTGGTGAAAATGAGCTTATCCTTCTCAAAGAGACCTCTTGTGGTGTAGACATACACTGAGTAGGATATACAGTCTATAAGGTTATGTACTCTTTGTTTGACTTCTTCAGCAGGTTCAGCACGTTCAATGGCCTTCTCAAACACAATACTAAAGGCCTGTTGAAAAAAGGGCAAACCGTGTGAGAACTTGCAGGAGACTATTCCCGAGTTTATCGCTAAATTCAATGAATTAAGTAGAAAATGTCTGAATAAGTGTGTACAGATATTGTCATTGACAAAACTAAACAACCAAGATCTTCCATAACAAAAGCAATCTTTTGTCTTATTTATATATTTAAAGAGAATTTGATTCAGAGATAAAAGGAATTACCTTGAGTGAGAATTGGTACATGGGGTTAATCTTGTTGAGGTCATTAAGGATAAAGTAGAGAAGAGATGCCCTGGCAGCAGCAGGTCTGTAAATCTCCCTGGCAGTGTTAATCTCCTGTTCAGTTTTCTTTGCTTCTGTCACTTTGACTTCAATCTCAGCGGCTGTCCTCTTAGTGGTCTCCAGGTTTTCCACAAGAGCGTAATCACCCAGGAAGTTGCCCTCAGCAGCGGACAATCGAGCCAGAAGAGAATCCTCCAACTCTTTCAGCTTGATCTTGAACTCATTCTGTTGTCGTGTCAGATCAGACTTGAGTTTTTCCAAATCTGGTCTCTCTTTGCTTACCACAGCAGCCAATAGCTGATCCTCCAGACCATCTCTTGTCACAGTGAAGTTGATCAGAGTGGTCTGAGCTTGCATTTCTGGTTTGTAATGAGGGTTGGCAAGCTTGGTCTGTAAGATCAGTTTAAACGTTGGATTGTATTCCACCTCCTTGTCACCCATCTTGATGGCTCGGCCCTTCTTGATGGTGTTTCTTCCCAGAAGAGGATCCAAAACAGGATCTATGGATTCACCAATGTTCTCAATCAGTACCACATCTCCCATTGACACGGCTCTCTCAATGGCATCTAAGTAACCCTTTGAGCCGAGTCGTACAACCTTCAAACTGTCGGCATACCTCATCTTGATCCATTTGATACCCTGTAGCTGGGGATCAATCATCAGCGGCCAACGTTCACAGCTGGTTAGAATGGTGGCGTTCTCTGTGGACATCCTATCACTGGGTAAGCCTTCATTGTTCCAGGTGGCAATGTCAGCATCATCAATTA
Organism: Lepidochitona cinerea; assembly: GCA_963971465.1. Classification (NCBI taxonomy): domain Eukaryota; kingdom Metazoa; phylum Mollusca; class Polyplacophora; order Chitonida; family Tonicellidae; genus Lepidochitona; species Lepidochitona cinerea. Next base: position 41,509,043 of record OZ020551.1, on the reverse strand, counting down.
ACATGGTGAGTGGATCTAAGCCAGGTGATACATCAATGGGGCTCTTCAGCTCTTTGAGGAAGGATAACCAGTTGTTTTCCATCAGGTTCAATCTATACTGTTTGGTGAAGCAACCACTGTAGGAGATGAATGCTGTTACCAGAAGTACATCACCAGGCAGGGTCTTCTCTTGCTCACGGAACACGCCAATAGAATCTGCCCAACGTACATTCTCAGAGGCCAATCCACCAACGAGTCGGTTAGCCAACTCAATCGTCTTACCAGTTGTCTCAGCTTCCTGTTGACATCGGAGTTTTTCTGAAGTAGCCTTTTCAAACTCAGCCGTAAGTTTTCCCAGCTCTTCTTCAAGCGACTGGATTTTTTGTTTGATTTGTTTGAGCTTCTCCTGAGCAGCGTTAAGGTCAGCATTAGCTTGAGCCAGAGCGTTTCTCTTGGGTTCAACATCACAGAAGATCTCATAAAACTTGACAATGTTGATAACCCAAGCACATAGACCAGCAGCAGCCAAGGACTTGTTCCTGATGAAATCTGCGTTGAAATCGGGATCTTGTAAGTAAGGGTTGACCGCTTTCAGACAATTTTCATGGATATTTTCCTTGTCATATTCCACGAGATTGACCAAGAATTGATCTACTTTAGCCATGACACCACTCTTGGCTGCCTTCCAGCTCCTATCTTTGGGTACTTTACCTCCTGGTGACATAAGGACCATCACAGCTGAGATGACGTTGATTACAGCCGGGGGAGGAGAGCCAAAAGATTTCAACTCTGTCAGATTGTTCTGAGAAGAAAACAAACAAATGAAACTTTATTTTCGATTCATCATGGGCTACCTACTTCAAAATACTACATGATGCCCCACCATCAGCTTTTACCATCATCTCAATATTTTTTTTTGGGGGGGGGGGGGGGGGGGGGGGGGGGTTATTTCAATCAAAAACACTTTCTGCCAATTTTACGGTTTCTGATTCCAATTCATACCTTATTGAGAGTGTTCAAAGCGTCCTGGGCAGCAAGGAGGGCTGGTTCAGCTTTTGCCAAATCCCGTTCACAATCCCGTTGTTTCTTGGAAACCTCTTCATTGATGACAGCCACTTTCTTCTCTTCTTCATCAGCAATGGCCTTTTCTTTGGAAACTTTCTCTGTCTCAGCTCCCACAACAGCAATCAGTTTGTTGGCAGCCTCATTCTTCACAGCTAATTCTACTTCTTGTGAGGCCAGTTTGGATTTTAAATCATCCACCTTTAGAAATGGTAAAATTAGCATTTTATATGACTTTTTTATGCATTATAAGGAGATTTCATATTCACTATTTTACTGATGTCATAATATCTGAGAGCTTTGTGATATCAACCAAACATTCCCTTGGTAGAGAGGTCAACGTTAATGAAACGAAAGCATTTGTGAATGTATTATTATACAAGCTTCAAGATGCTTTAAAAGACAATGGTCAGTGTAAGAGATCAACTTACCTGAGAAGCTGTACTCCTAAGTTTCTCCAAACCATTCTCCAGACGGATAATCTTAGCTTGAAGTTCCTGATTTTTCTTCTTCAGTAGATTCTGGTAAAGGACGATCATTTCCAAGAAACTCTTTGGCGTGGTATAATTATATCGTCTCTCATTGAGCAGGTATGTAGCACTCATCTCATTTACAGACTTGTGGGTAAACGCCATAAATTGGGAGATTGAAATACGAAGATCAGGCTGAAAGAAAAACAATATAGAAAGATTTTACTTGTACTGTTCTTAAAAGAGAAATTTGAATAAAATATTTTTTCATGTGATGTGATTAAGTACAAATCAAAATATATATGTTCAACTAAGTAATTTTGTCAATATTGATTTATGTTTTTGAAATCAACCGAAAAAAGCGAGCCTTACCGAAAGCAGTTCAACGTCTTCAATAAACCTTCTACTGACAGACACCAGGGCATCTTCTGGCCACTCGTGGAACCAATCTATACAGGTACAGTTTGTGATGGCTGGGAACTTTCTGCTTCTTACACGTAGGGTAGCACCAACAGGGGAGAAACACAACACAACCTAGAGGGAACACATGATACAGTGAAACTGTGATATCTGAATTGGTACAATAAAGGTGCAAATACGACTTATTTTGGAATTGAAATGGTATATCACATTCTATAAAGGAATTCTTGGAAGTGCATTTAAGAAATGTTCCCATCCTTTTTCTAAGGACTAAATTGACATCTTAATAACTGAGGAAAAAGAAAGTTTGCATTTTCTGAAGAGTAAATACAAACCTTAAGTTGTCTGCGGACTCTATCAATGAAGAATTTCCAGCAGTTTTCTCGGCTATCTTCCATTCCCATGCCTTTCACTTCATTCCTGACACCATTTATAATATTCTCAACTTCATCATCGGGGAATAAATCAGGGATTTCTCCAGACGCTAACAGATCATTAATAAGCACAAGGAATTTTTCATCTGCAACTTGACTGTCAGTCATTAGGAACACTGTTCCTATGTTCTTTACTCCGGCCTTCATGTAAAGGGCAGCCAAGTCAATTTTAAGATCCGGGATACTGTAACCTTTACGTAAGGTAATCTGGAATACTTCTAAACTGCTGATGTATGCAGCTAAACGTGACAAGCTCTGTTTACCACTGCCTCCCACACCAATAAGCAGCGCATTTCCTCTAGGTGACTCCAGGATGCGATTAATGCGACAAATGTGCATCATAGCATCCTCAAACAGTACGAGATTCATAACTGCATTGAGTTCATTATAACCATCCAATGCTTCTACCAGGATCTTGTTAAGCTCTGTCCATCCAGGCACAAACAGGTACTTGGGATCACCAACGCCTTGAGCAAAGTGACAGTAAATACATGGAGTCTTAAACACCACCTCTTCATCCATGTCCTATACGGAAAAGCAGAAATACCCAAGTTTTAACAAATTTACAGAGTTATTTACTTTGAATAAGGACAAACACATTTTATTTATTGTTATGATAAAATTAATCATAGAAAAAAACAAAATAAAAAGATTAGAAATTTAAAAAAAAAAAAAAATCTAAATCTAAAACTGAGCCATAGTTATAGGACTAACTTATTAAATGCAACACAAATGAATATTGAATCCTACTTCAAACTATGAAGAAGATATAACATGTGTTTATCCTTTGCTCATTGCATAGGAGATTTTTACCCGGAGACTTACCTCAAAACTCTTTTTGATAATTTCCTTATTCAGTTTTTCGTAGGTGTCCAAATCAGCATCATCTACCAGTTTATCACTGTAGACTCTCTGTGCCTCATGTTTCCACAGTCTCACCAGTTCAGGTACAGTCTTTACACAGTCAGCTTGGGCAAATAAGAGACCCTGGAAAATAGGAAAAGAAATGTGCTCAGTTGACTGGTGTTTCATCTCAATCAATGTTATTCTATATGGTTTATCAAGCATGAGGCTTGTAGTGTTTTATGTTGTTATCAGCATTTTTCAACAATGCAACAATAGGACCTCAACCTAATGCTTGGGAGGTGGGGGGGGGGGGGGGGGGAGGGGCAGCTTTAAGTAGTATAGGAAAAGTATTGAGGCTTAATAAAATCAACATTTTTCAGTAAATTCTGTAAACTATAATCTGAACTTGCATTTAATATTCACTTTTAGTAAGATTGATGATCTGCGTTTTATTTTTTAAACTTGCTTACCTGGAAAATGTTTGACAAATCCCTGAGGTTGAAGATATAGTGAAATTTGATGGCAGTTGGTAGGAAAGTCGTGGACATTTTGGCATGGAGAGCCAAGGCTCCGGTCACCAAGTTATGAGCATACTTCTGAACAGGGGAAGCAAAACCATTCATAGCCATATGCTGAGAGAGGATGCTTGAATAGATGGTCACTAAGGCGTCTTGTCCGGGGAAGTTCATAGCAAAAACACAGAAGTGACGCTGGAAATGAAAAAATGGAAACATAGTTCTAAAAAAATAATTTTGACATTTTAATTATTGATAAAAAAAAACAACATGATGGTTGTTTTTTATGCCTTATTTATCTACCTCAAAATGCATTTTTCAATTATCGTGAGGAAATTTTTTTGTTGATTTGTAATTTCGATATTTTTACTTGTCCTCAACAAAGTTTGTAATAAGTTTTAAATTACCTGAAGTCTGGAGTCAATGGTAAAGCTACCAGCAGTGGGGTTCATACAGGCTACATATTGAGTGTTGTGGATGTCCTTTTGGGTCAACTTGGCTCTGTCATACCAATGGCTGTGGTCAATGTGTTGACGAATCAGAGTGTGGGGTTGTACTGTAAAGTACTGGTCAACCTACAAGAAGACAAAATATTTAAATAAAGGAAATAAATTGGTTTCATTATCATTATTATTTCATATATATCTTATTTAGCTGTCGATCATCCATTCACAATGCGTCATAAAAAATATTTTACAGATAGAAGAATGAAAATGTTGTGAGTTCAAGAAAAGGAAAAGATAAGTGATACTGAGGATGAATTAGGTGTTCAACTTGAAAACTGTTTTAATTTTGCTTTTCTTTTAAGACTAAATTTAATAATTTATACAGTTTTTTTGATGCGAAAAATAAGTTTGACGTTTGTAACAAACCTCTGGCATGTTCATATCATCAATGAAGTATATGAGTCTCTTTGTACCAGGTGGCCCAAAGTTTCTTCCAGCTTTCTTTTCTAGGGGTTTCTCTAGGATTCTTTGCAACATTTCTGATGTGGTGTAAAAGTTAAAGGGTACATTAGCCACCATGTAACTCTCTGGTAGACTGTTCAGTTTGTCCTGGAGAAGTACTGTCTTACCAGTACCAGCATTTCCCACCAACATTACTGGTCGCTGTTTCTCAACCAACATGTCCAAGAAATATTTCACACGAATCGTCTCGGAAGTGGGTACCAATGCAGCCTGGAAAAATTTTAAATCAGAGTTTAGTATGACAATCAGAAAAAAAAAATTGATCAATAAATCAAATTTGAAAAAAGCCAAAAAAAAAGCTAGATTGACAAATAATATAGCTGGAACCATGTTTAGATTATAAAAGAGTATTTTATTTTTCATTTGTGATATATTATTTAATTAGTTTATTTAAGTAAGAAGTAATCTACCTGCAGTGGTAGATCTGGATCCAACTCATATTTGGGAACTTTCCTTGACCAGGGTTCAAACTTGTGTGTCTCTTGGTCAATGAAGTAATCAAAGACTGTTCCTTGTCCGGGGAATTTCACTGTCTTAAACTCGGTCACCCACCATTTGGTGAATTCAACCCTGTAGTCAACAAGCTGCAAAGAAAGGGAAGATGCATTGGATCCCATGAAATTATCAACTGCCAAAGGTTATAAAAGTTTAGAACTTGCTAAATAAGCATGATTATTTTCCTTTTATTCCAAACTAGGGAATTGAAATTATAGATGTTTTAATGTTTTACAATTAGTATAATCGTTTACCTGATCTTGGAAGGTGACACCTCCAAACGCCCAGACACAGGCAAAGACAAAGTAGAGTTCATAGAGCTCCTTAGGGCAGTCAGGTGGAGTGTTCTCGGGGGTGAGCAAACATTCCAGTAGGTAACATAACATCTGGATTTGACTGATCTCAGCTACGGGGGTGATCTTCTTGAACCTCGTCCTCATAGTTTCCAGACACACGGGGCAGTACTTGTCAAACAGGATAGTCAGATTGGCTCTCTCAGACTGTACTTCACGTGTGTCTATCCAACTCTGGACGTATCTATAGGAGAAAATATACAAAACCCATGAGTATTGTAAAAGTATCCGTATAGAACATGAACTACAAGTTTGCTAGTCTATTAAAAACTGAATTGTGCGGTTGTGGTTTGTGCCTATCTGTTGCAAGAAGGAAAACCATTAACATACGTTTAACTGTATTTCACAATTTTAACTTGTATCCTCCTATCGATACAAATTTTAAACAAAATTTCGTGAAAAGTTTCAACAAACATGAAATGTACTTTGAATTGATATTTGAGGATTTGAAATTAATGAAACTTACGGGTTCCATCCCAGATCCTGCGGGTTGACAAATAAAATACCAGCCCGAGATACTGTGGCAGGTGTAGCTGTTTTCAAATGACTGATCTCAAAGAGCAGTCTCATGGATGGAGTGAGCGGGATACGCTCATTACTGGCTAACGTCAGCACTTTATTGTCATCCATCACAGTGTTCAGTGATTCAATCCACATAGGATCTATGTCACCATCAAGAACAATCCACTTTGGACTTTCCCCAGGAGCATTAGCAAGGTCTCTCATGATTACAGAGAACAGACCTATAAAAAACAGAAATATGAAAATTAAATATCCAACAAAAAATGCTCAAATACCAGCACGAGAAAACTTTTAAGAGTGTTCAAGAGAGAAATATTGAACATTGCATATCAAATACAAGTGCCAATAGAAATTGTGTTAAATGTTAATGTTTTCCTTTTACACAGCTGTTGGGCAAAGTGTTGTAATATATATATCTTGATGGGAAGAAGAATTTTTAAGAAATATTTCGATCGACTAACCGTCTTTCCATTCTCGTGTGGACGGGTTGATAATTCCAAACAGTTCATCGTTGGTCACAGCTTTTGGATCTAGATCAACAGCAACTGGTTTCTTGCCGAGGTTTCTGTAGGTTTTAATCAGAGTTCCCCAGACCTCACTCTTGCCTGTTCCAGCGTTACCCAGCAAGAACACAGAGTGACGCACCTCAAACAACTCTTGAAGCTGTACAATCTACAAGACATAAAGAGCAATCCTTGATAAACTACCATGGCTTTTGCAAATATGTCAGTACAAAAAAAGGTGACTTAGATGTTTTCTAGTCCTGTGAAATTTGTTTTTATAGATATTTTTTATTTCAAGATTTAAATTTAATGGGAATTGATATAATGAAAACCAAATTCGACACATGTGGCCACCAATTTTTTTTTTGTCTAAGCATAAAATTAAAGGTTTGCAATGCAACTGTATAGGATGGAAGTATGAACTTCTTGTATTTATTTTTGAGATATCAAACGTCAGTTACCTTGAGAATGAAATTGTCCTCTGCTTGTAGTTTCTGATCGAGGGTAGCAGTCCTGATGTGTTTCTCAAACTCCAAGTCCCTCTTTCTGGGCACATCTAGGGCGGGGAAGAGATCTCCAATGAGACCCATAAAGATAGGGGTGTCATCTGCCACAATCTTGGGCACATTGAAATCTCTGAGGGCTCTCATCAACACCTTCAAGAAAGAAAAATACTCAGAAATTTAGTTTGTGTTAATTTTTTTTATTTTTTATTTTTAAATAAATATATATACAATTGCACCTGATACACCTTGAAATTAAGGTTATGTCAATATTAATCAACTCTATGAAGCACAAAAAAAAACATTCAGGTAAAATGAAACAATTTCCTTGGATGTTTTTGGGTTAATTTTATGGTTAAGTATTGATAACCTTCAATATAAAGCTGTCAAAAGCCTATGGTTGAAGTTGGCTTTACCTGATCTTCAGGTCTGCCTGGGTCACTCCTCTTGAGAGAACCAGCTACGACTAACACAGACTTGATGGCCCGTAACCCCCAATCATAATGGTCCTACAATCAAACAAACACATTTTTGAATAATTATTAGATTTTATAAAGGCTATCGAAGATCTGTAAAATTTTCAAAGGACAGTGGTGAAATTTACAACACACGATCTTGTAAACTCAGTATAAGACCACCGCAAACATACATAAACGTATATCATATAAAAGCCGTTAATTTAAATGTAGAGAGGATAAAATTAGTTTGAATTTTACATCTTTAAACCAATAATCCTCCAATAAAGGGTCGGTTGATAATTATTTTCAGAACTAATCAAAGACTATACCTGTTTGGAGAGGAGTTCTTTACACAAGCTGTAGAGTGTGATAAACTTTCTGGCCAATAGACGAGCTTCAATGAAACCTTCAGCCACCAACATAATTTCACAGATCAGTTCAAAGTCAGGCACAACCATAGCACATGGTCTGAGAAAAACAAATGAACAAAAATAATATATATAAACAAGTGAAAAATCATAACTTTGTTGGAAAAATAAAATTGAAAAGCAAAGGTAAGTTAAAAGAGAATAAAAATTGAAGAAATATTTCTAAAGTTTATAATATCTTATAAAAATTGGCAATTATTTTCTGAGAATGGTAAAATTCAAATTTACCATTACAATATATTTACCTGAAGAGGGCTTTGAGATTTTCTGGCAGTTCTGTTCTTCCAGCGTAACCAGGGTTCATGGTGATAAAGATACCAACTGTGGGGATAAGGCTGATCACTTCACCCATGAAATTAAAGATCTTCTTCTGATCCCTGATAGCATCCTGGATACATTTCACCTGGACAGCTACCACTGATAACACTTCCACTGAGATTCGGTTAAACTCATCAAAACAACCCCAGGCACCTGACTGAGCTAAACCTTTGTAGATGTTACCAACAGACTGAAAAAGAAACGATGCATAGATTTTATGAGTTAATTCTAAATATCGAGAATAAATATAATTTTAAGTGAAACAATAGAATTATAATTTGTATTAAAATGAACCATTTAGATTTAATTTAATGTTTTTTTTTGTTTTACCGAAAATTAATATTATTTAGATTTAGAAACTCAATGATTTTCGTTTTAACACAAAATGTTATAATTTTATTTGTTGATATCTTTCTATACAAATTATTTACCTTGTAGTCCATCTGTTCTGAGCAGTTGAAGACATAGACCATGATACCGAGAGCTCTTCCCAAATCTTTGGTTGTTTCTGTCTTGCCAGTACCAGCTGGTCCAGCAGGGGCTCCACTCATCGTCAAGTGAAGAGACTGGGTCAGGGTGATATAACATCTACAAAAGACATTAGAAAAAAAAGGATGACAAAAAGTTTTACAAAAAAAACAAACAATAAGTGTTTACATAATTAACAGCAAAAGGCTTCATTATAGATTGTTTTTCTTAACTTACATGTAAATGAACCCATGTAGTATAGATGCCTTTGATGTTACTCTCCAAAGACTGTTTATCAGGGGGGCTGTTTCTCAACATATTTACGACTGACATAAGTTCAATCCAAGGCCTAACTGTCATAGCAATATATACAACGTACCTTACGACCAGGCGCAAAGTTAAGTCGGGTGTAAATGTCATGAGAAACAGCCCCCAGATGTCCAGTATGTTTATTGTAATATACTTTTGAAAGCAATCTGATAAAAGATGTCTCTGTTTACCTGTCAGTCAACGGCGTGATGACCAGACGGGGAGTGTTTCCCAGATACTCATGAGAATAGCGGAACTGGGCATCACAGATGTTAGCATAACAGTCTTTATCATTGTCATCCCACCGGTGACGAAGTTGAGACAGCCAGGTGAAGGCCTGAGAGCTGTCGACTTTGTTAGTGATTAATTTGGTCACCACGTCACGGGCGTGTACATCAATGGTACAGATTGTCATAATCTTCTGGCGGTCTCCTTTTGTCAATTCTCCAATCAACATGTTGATCAGAGCATTCAACTGGTTCACCTGACAATAGAACAGATAAACTTTAGTTAAAACTGAAATACATATATATATAAGAATCAAAAAAAAAAAATCACTAACCAAGTTAACATAATTAAGTGTAAATTCTGGATATTACCCCCCAAAAAACTCTTTGTGGCAAACACTCAAAGGGCAGTTATTGATTCAGAAATAGAGCTTGCTATAAATCACTAGTATTATTTAATCATACATAGGATTTTTAGTAGTATCCTAATAATATATACCTGTTTCTTGAAGTAATCCTTCAGGGCATTTTCATAACCCTCCTCCAGACGCCCAAAGGCAATGTTAACCTCTGTCGTCCACCAAATCTGGGTGCCACATAGGGCCACCTGGGCAGGGAAATCAAACAACCACTGTTCCCTAGGCTTTTCCTCATACGAGACCACAGCTTCCGTCATCTCTTGTCTTACTGTGCTTCTCATGGAGTCTAACAATGTGTTTAACCACGCTTCAACCTACAAACAATAGTTGAGAAAAATTGGCTTAAAAGGAAATTAATGAAAAGGACTTTACAATAAATACCATTTAATTTGTAAATTTTGAATTCTTTATAAATATATATCTAATACATTTGTAACTAACTAAAGAAAAAAGATTAACTGGCAACTAGCTTGAAATAGTATCAGTAATATAAAAAAATCAATTTTAGTAGCTGCTTACCTGTCCTGAACAGTCACATGGTTTATCCATATCCACATATTCTCCGTCCTTACTGTACATAGCCAATGCTGTCTTAGTATCGTTACCCTCGTCATCCTGTTTAAACTTCAGGTGAGCTAAACTGTCAAACAGCTTAGTCAAGTGACGAGCAACCTACAACAGAAGACAAAATAACATTATATGTACACTTTCTTAACCATGTTGTATTAAACAAGTTTCAATCAAATAATTTTCCAAAAAAACACAATTTGATCTTGAGTTCTCAATGGTTTAGGGTGACTTTTCAAAAGTGCAAAGTGGTTTTCTCTCAACGAAAGCATTCTACTTACAGCAGTTGGGTTGTTTCCATTGGACAGGATATCCAGCAAATCGGCTGATGAGACGAAATAGAACCTGGGGAAAGCCAATCGTTTGGTTTCCAGATATTCAGCCAGGGCCTTCTCACAGAGTATCAGATGTTCTTGTAACGTTTCCAGTCTCTCGTAGAGGCGTGGCTGATTTGTAGCCTCCACAACATTGGTAGTTCTCTCTACTTCACTGACTAGTTGCTGCAAAACAAATACAAATGAATTAGATGTTTCAAGATATACTTTTGTAAAATGCTTTAAAATCTATGACTAGTATCAAGACACAAAAAACAAAACAATGTAAAGCGCAAGAATTTTGGGTTAAATTTGTTATTTTTGGGAATAATTTCTTTTGGTCATTTGTGAAAATATTTCAATCGTAAAAAAAAAATCATTACCAGAATGATTGATGGCAATAGTTAGAATGAGATCCGCAAATGTTTACCTTGAAGTCATTGTCAATTCCATCAAATCGTTCAGAATCTTCAGGCAGTTGTTTCCTGATATCCTCTGAGCCAATGAAAATACTTTCTAAATGTGACCAGGTTCTCTGTACTTCCATGTAGATTGAGATCACTTGGTCAGCTGTAGAGAGCTTCTTTTGCCAAGATGACACTTCCGTCAAAAAGTGGGCAATGAATTTGGACGTCAGCATGTTCTGGAGTTGAACCTGTTATCAAAATAATGTTTAACATTTTAATCATTTATCACAGAAAGTGAAATTTTATTACCGCAATAGTTACATATTTTACAAATAACTTCCCAATATTGAGACCCATTTTCTATAGTACAAGAAGTTTTTGAGTTTGGTTAATTGATTAGAGATTTATGCCATCATCAAGATCATTTCACTTATATGGCTGCATTTGGAAGCAATTGGTTCAATGTGGCTTCGTTTCTATAACAAACTTTCTATAACCAACAAACAAAAAATATTTCAAGAACAAAAAAATATGAGGCAAATGTGTGGGGAATGTTGAAAATCTAAAATGTTTATTGTCCAGTACCTGGTTATCTTCCAGTGTCTCAATAAGTTCCTCACTAGTTTTGAGAATGGTAATGGCAGTACGAGGATGTTTCTCGTGTTCAAACTCCATTGTCGCCCACGTCACATCCAACTCCTTTAGAACCTTCTCCATGCTCATTTCCTTGACGGCCTTATCTACAATGTTACGCACTTCGTCCTCAAATTCATGCAGGTTAAGGGATAAGAGATCAGAGAGATTTGTATGCTCATCCATAACAAAACGCACCTGAAATATAGAAAACATCACAATACCCATGTTTACTTTTTATACAGAAATCATGATGTCAGAAAGTTTAGCGAAGGCATTTCTTTTTTAACCTATAATGTATTCATATTTTTATAACGATTACCTTGAACAAAAAGGGTTTGGATCATTCTTTAATTGAGAATCGTCAATGAAAGGCCTCCCCAAAAAAGGCTTAAAATAACTCTTATGAAGGTTCCAAAAAGATTTTCAAAACTTTACTTTGGGTTTAAATAGTGATTGATTTGCTTGAAACTAACACTAAAACCAGGTTACAAGAAAGAAATATCAATAAAAACTAAATAATCAATAAATAAATGAAGGCTAAATAGTATACCTTTGTAGCTGCCATAAGTTGTTGCCAATGGCGTTCTCTGATGGCTGGGTTTTGAAGTTCTCCCACAGCACGGAGTGAAGTCAACATATTTTTGACAGTGTTTTCCACCCCAGTGTAGGCATCCCAAGCCCTCATTTCTTTGTCCAAGGCACGGATATCTTTAGAGAATTTCTTACAATCCATGTCCATCTGTTCAACGTTGATTTCTTTCCAAGGCGTCGTTTTCCAGTCATCGATACTGGTCCTTACGATGAACACATAATCCCAGAGTGTTTTCAACAGTTTGATTTCCTTCCTACACTGTTTGAGTTGTTTAAAGTCTGGTACATTCACCTCAAACAAACCAGCAGATTCCAACAGATTGTTCATGTCTCTCTCCATGTGAGCAATCTCTTCATGATACTGAAAAGACAAATGATAATTTGGTGAATAATGTTGTCCTTGAGAAAGCACCCCCTGATTATGACTGACTGAAAATGAAACACTCCCTCATTCATAATAACATTATTTTATTTTCCATTTACATATTTTAAATTTTGATACACCATTTTCTGCTCAAACATAGAAGTACACATTTTCCCCACATCAGTCATCCAGTTTAAACTGTTAAAATTGTTCAATGGTGATGGGTGTCAGGACAAAAAATAATTGATTGATTGATCGATGTTTTATGTCGCACTTAAGAATTACTATTTGAAACTAACCTTGTCAAGGCTCCTGTATGGGTCCTCACAATCATACAGGAATGGTGGAATCTTCCTGAAAAGCTCTCTAAACTTATGTTGGCTCACGTCAAAGGTGGCACTCTTCTTCCTGATGTTGGCCACCTCATTAGCCTGCAGTGGTGCCACCTGTTGTTTGACTGTAATGGCAATCTTCTTGGTGTTGTTCCATTGTTCTGGCAATTCCTGCAAATGAAAAAGTTATTAATTTGTCATAAATATGGTAGCCCTTAAGACAATTGTAATCCATGGTAAAAAAAAAGTCTAGTTTTACGCCATTTATAGATGATTTTGTATAATCCTCATTTGTGGATGATCTTGTTTATTTGGGGGAAAAAAAGGGATCTAAATTTGGGGGAAACCCAGACTTTGTGTTGGTAGATTGCAACCATCCAATACAGGTGGATCAGACTTAAGATTAACTTTTACAGGTTACAAGCTAAAGTTCAGGGGTCAATGTAAACAAGTTCATGGCTGTTGAATCCAAAGACAAAAGTTGCAAGGCAAAGGTCAGACTTGCTTTCCTCTCTCCTGGTCTTGATAAGCCCATTTACCTGCAGTTGAAGATGGACCTCTTCAGGCATTTCTTGGTCGTATGTTTTCAGAAGTTCTATGGTGTGTTTTAGAGGTTCAAACATTTCGTCTGTAGTAGATTGTCTCTCCTTCACGGCAAACAAGTTACCCATGACGGCAACTAGACCAATGTAGTCACCTTCCTCCACCGGTTTGGTTAGACCATCATCAGCTTGTTTGATGAAGAGAGATAACTCTTTAAGGCTGAAAGGATGGAGAAGTCAAAATAAGATACTTGTAAACAGACTGGTTAATAATTGGGAGAAATATATAAGGTAGAAATTTATAAAAGAATCAGTATTTTATGAATCAATAAACTTTCAAAGCTGAAAGGAAAGTGTAGTTGATAAAATTTATCAAGAAATATATTTTATAATTAAAAAGGGAAGATATTGAATTACCTGTTTGTTACATGGTCAATGAGATGCTGTTTGAACATAAAGCTCCAGCGTTTAACAATGTTAAGGAGAGCCTGTTTGAACGGACGGGCGTCCACCCTGAACCAGTGCTCAAAGATGTTAGTTCCTTCCAAATGTTCAACTTCTTCGTATACTTTCTCATACGTATCAATCTACAAAAAGGCAAAACAAAGTGTAAGGTATATGAAGTCAGGCATTTTTATAATAAGGTGACTTGAATATTTGTTATTTTTCTTTATTCAAACTATAAATAGAAATGTTCACACCAGTATGTCTGATAACTTAAAGCAAACTGGAAATGAACAAGATTTTGCTATGAATTAATCTAATATTGTCAAAATACATATTGAGGTTTAATACACCTAGAAAGGTTCTTATAAAAACGGCCAATGGAAAAAAAGTGTAAGAAGTATTTTCTTACTTGTTCTTTGAATTGTGCGAGAGTTGGTGGACACTCTGGGACGCCCTCCTCAGCATTGGCTTCTATCTCCTCAGTAGTCAGTACGTGGTTGTAGAGTAAGAACTGTCTCATGAACTCATTTCTGTCATCTACCCATAGATAGGCATAATTATCAAAGGAATTCCTAAACTCACAGGCTTTGTTCATGATGTTTTGTACCCGGTCCATCAAGTCTTGTCTCATCTCTGACAATTCCTCCATGTCTTCTAAATCAGGCTGAAATAACACAGAAAATGTCAGGAAATTATGCATCTGTAAGTGAGTTTAACATTTAATAAAAGTCATGCTTCCGGTTTAACAAGCAATCTGAAAAAAGTGTTTTAGAAATGTGTTTTTGCCTTCAAATCAATAGACCCTTTCAATTTAAGGATTGACGCTTGCGCAGAAGCCTCGCGGTATGGTAAAATGACACTTAATTGAGTTTTTGAATCAATCTTACATTAGAATCGTGTTTATTTCATCTATGACACAATGCAAAAGGCGTGTCATAGCGACTGCAACAGAGAAATGACGTCAGTGCCATACAATTTGAATAACGTCATAAAAACGTCATTCTAAGCTGAAAGGGTATATTAAATGTCTAGTACTAAGGGAGTCCTACCTGATAATGCTCCTGGCCACTATGAGCTGCCAGTCTGGGAACGAGAGATGACTGTTTGTAGATATCTCCCACAAGCCCGTCCACCAAGTCGTAGAAACCATCAGCCACTCCGTAATCCAAAGAGGGTATAAAGATCATCTCCGGAACCTGTAACTCCAAGTGAGCCTCAAACAATGGTAATGGAGAGTTCTTCAATTCTGTGTTCTCTAATAGGAAGTTCAGACTACAGTTAATGGTGTTAAAGAATCCATCCACAATAAACTCATCCACATAATCCACATATGCCTTCCAGAACTCAGAACTACCATCTGCTTTGAACAGCTCCATGTTTTCCTGTGCACAAAGAAGAAAAAACAGTGAAACTTATGGCCAATGTTTTAAATTAAATCTGAACAAAATAATGTTTAGCAAAATTGGCATTGGCAGCAATCCAATTAAACAAAAAACTATCATTTTGAAAACGCTTGTACTTTATGTTTGACTTCTATCAAGGCACCGTAACAATTTAGCCTGGACTTTACCTTGAGCAATTTGTGAAGCTGTTCTCCTGTAGTTCGGATTTCATTGTAGCGTTTCTTGAGCCTATCCTCTCTGTCATCGAGGTGAAGAAGAGAGTCGTGTTTATCGTCTTTCCTCTCAAACAATGGTGTTTTACTCCAGGTAGACATTAGTTTCTGTACCTCCTCCACATTGTTTTTGGCTTTCTGTACCCTTATATCCAAGTCATGTACAACATCGCGTGTGGCTTGAATGTATTCCCAAATACCTGAGCACAAAAAATAATAATAATGTCGTGAAATTGATGAAGCTTAACGTTGATATATTTGAATTTTTGAAAAAATTTAAAAAGTCAAAAAAAGGTTTAATCATGTCAACAAAGGATCAGAAATCTCCTTTTTTTTAACAACCTATAAAATATGTTGAAACAGGTTTTGATAATTCAAAATACCCGAACAAATAACAGTCAGCAACAAAACGAAAAATAAATCAAAACAGATAGTTTTTTTATGTTTTGAGAGAGTAAAAGCCTACCATCTGAGTTCCAGTTGAGACTGGTTTCTGCTTTCTCTAGTTGAGTGTCAATATCTTGTAGTTGGTTCTCTATCAGTGGGTATTCAACCTCCAATACCGTGGTACGCACTTTGTTGTACCATTTGACGGTCAAGTCCAGATTGGCCACATATTGGAAGAACGTGTCGTTTCTGGAGAAAATGGATGAGGCACTACTTGGGATCTCCTCTTTAGCTTGAGTTTCCAAATATTTCACTTCTCTCAACACAGCCACAAGCTATAAAAGCAATAAGATCGACATTGTAAAAAATAATAAATTTGTGTAAAATCTATGAATTATTACGTGTTGAAACTTATTGAAAAAAAAAATATATTGTACCAAAAAAGACAACAAACCTGTGGATCAAAGTTGACAGCAATCAGCTTTGTTTCCTCATTTCTCGTAATAAGTGGTAACGAGAGGTTAAAACCACAAGCCTCATCAACTCCCTCCGTCCATTCTTTGTAGATATCTTGTTCATACCTGCACAGAAACAACGAGTCATGATTAACAATGAGCTTAACTGGTTAAGTTGGGTTTAAGTTGTAACTGAAATTGATGTGCATGAATTAAAAAATCTGAAAAATTGGTGTTTGTACATGATTTACTTACCCACTCAACAATTCCATCATCTCCTCATACTTGGTAAAGACGAGTAAAGCCTCCTCTGTCTCCATACAACTGCAACATAAACAGATAAAGTAAAAGCATTGCTTGTAAAAGGGATTTAATAGCAAGCTTTGCCATATGATAAAATAATCTACATTTTTGAAATGCGGAAAAAGGCTGAAAATCATTTTCAATTGGAACAACCTATCAATTTCTTTCTCTCAGATAAGGATTACAGGTAGGGTGTCAGTAAAACTCAAGTTGAATGGCAATAGTTTTTTTTTTCTTAGCACATTATAATATGGCAGATAATGTCATAAAATATGTGGAGTGACAAAATTACTTACGGGTTTTCAATGTGTTTAAAGTTGCTAAGAGGTATGGTTATTCTTTCCCTCAGCTCATGTGCCCATCTCAACCCTCCAGCAATCTTGGGCATGTTTTTGTGCACTGGTTCTCGCCCTCTATCAGTTTTTGAGCTCATTTGTGCATCGTAAATTTCTTTAGCTGTGTCCAGTTCCACATGCATCATGTCGATTATCAGAGGGTATTTCTCGTAGAAGTCTGATTTGATCAAAGCACGGTCCAAGAGACTTCCCATTATATCCAGGAGCTAAATTAGGATAAAGACATAACAGGTTAATTATCTATCATATTATTTTGACACATTTTTTCATTGTTGGATTAACATTTGCAGTCGTCAGTCGAGGTAACTTTTATTTGACTAAAACCTGCCCTTTAAGCAGGTACCCTACATCTTATTATTTCATAGTACACAATGATATTATTTCATATCATTGTACATGAAGGACAAATTTTAGAAAGCACCAAATTTTAAAATTGATCACATTAAAATAAAAAGAATATGCAAGGTGGTTACCTTGAAAACTGCTTCTAAACCACAGCAGTCGTCAAACGCCTGGCAGATAATGGTGGCCATTCTCCTGTCCAGGTCTGCCACCTTGTTGTTGAAGTTGGTATAGTCATTGATAAATTCACTATCTGTGGGGTCCAAACAGTCGTATGAACGTTCTGTGAACACTTTGAAGAGATCATTGAACTCATCAAAGACATGTACCACTTGTTGGCTCAAGCTTTTCCCTTTGATTCCTCCAATTTCAATCTTCTCCAGTTTCATGAACTCTGTGGCTGTCTCCATCAATTCCTGCAAATAAAAAACAACACAAGATTAATAACTAACATATTGTGTGAAATAGGCAACTTTTCAAAACTGAATAGACCCTTTCGGCTTAAGGATTGACGCTTGAAAAATCCCATTATGTCCAATGAACTCAAAAAGAAATGTTCTGTGAAATAGTTTCATTTTCCATTGTTACCAAAAAAATCTTGGCAAATTTTCAAAATTACAATGTGGCATTGCCAACTTGATAATTTCACAATATAAGAAACATATTTTTAGCCAGGACTTCTCAATTTTAACTTACCATGACAATTTCAACTCTTTCTAAGAACTTGTCATAGCGAGCAAACACCAGAGAAGGGTCAAACTCCCATTCTTTGACCTCTCCCTTTTCGAAGTAGTCTTTGATCTTAGCTTTGTGGTCAGCATAAGAATCTTTGAAGAATCTCAAAACATCCAAGGATTCTTGGACTTTTTCTATTGTCTCTTCAACTTCCCCTTTGAAAATCTCTGTTGGATCAAGGAAGGTTTTGGCCTGAAATTGAAAAAATATTTCAAAGTTAAATAAATATCCAAATTAGAAAAAAGGGACTTTTACATATTTTGCAATCAACATCAAAGGGAAGTTAAAAGCATTTCGTATTTATTTTTTCTCGGTTCACCCAGATGAAGAACCCCCATGTCTATCTATTCATTACATATTCATCTCCTAGAAAAATATACACAAACTTTTTGGCAGGACAACATAGAGCTTGGATGAAAGCCAATATTCATGTAATATATAGTGCCACAATAGTGGCAGTTCATAAATAACATTTTTTGTTTTCAGGTAGATAAAAGCTGTTATGGCAAATTTCCAACTTAGACACTACATATTATAGAACACACTAAACATGACATTGGTAAGTTTAGGAATTAAAATGTGGTATTTATGTAAATTTTTTTCAACTTCTAAAGTCATTAGTTTCTATAGTTGTTTTACTGTCATAAAAAATTTAAGCTTGATCCAGTAATACGGCTTCAGAACTGTTCGCTATATTTGTTGAAAATATCGTTACAGTTTGTATTTTTGTTTCCCTGGCTGGCATATATGACTAAGACCTCTATATGATAAACAATTCTGACCTGTTGGATAAAAAGATTGCAAGTTTCTTGTAACAAGACAATAAGCCTGGCTGGGGTGTTATAATACTGGGAATTGGCCCAGAGAAGGCAGACAGAATGCATCAAAGGGTCAATAAGTTTTTTGGTGTCACCAAATTCAGCCCCTTCTATGTCCTCAAAGTGATGTCTCAGGGGTTTCAAATACATGTTGATATCTTGAGCCTCTGACAAAGCTGGAAATGAAAAAAAAAAGACAAATTGAATTTTGTTTACAGCATTATAAGGGATTTTGTGATTTTTTTGTTGGTAAGGGGAAAAAAAATCTACCACGGCTAAATATTGATAAAAGGTCTGCATTTGGGACGCATGACTTACCACTGACAACATCTCTGAAAATATTCTTAAAGGAAGGGAAGTAACTGCTGTTTGTCTTTTCCAATAGTTCGGCCATTTTCCTCACTTTTGGATCCCTCAGCTGAAAGTAATGTTAAACAATATGAATAAAACTTTCAGTCATAAAAATGCTGCATTACCAAAACTAACATAGCTGCCAAATTTAAAAGTTTAATTTTGACAACAAAAAAACTTACTTGTTCATAAATGCACTCCAGGTTTTGAGCTTTGTTTTGCCAGAAAGTTAGCTCCACAAAAGGTGTAGGGTCTTTCCCTTCCAACAGGAGCTGAGCAGAATCCCTCTTGAGTACTTCCCTTATCTGATGAGTCCATTCAATTATCACTGACTCTATGGCATGCACCAAGTTTCTATCATACATATTGTCGTCAAATCTGAAAAACACATTTTTGCTTGAATTTGAAACAGAATGATGCAAAAATTCGAGCCATATTTAATTTTGTATTCTTATCCACATATATTCTTTCTGTTCAATTTAGTGCTACATTAGGATTGATCGATTTATTGATTAAGGTTAATTAAAACCACAACTTTTATATGACCTACTAGTGCCTTTAACACCAAAATATATTTACCAAAATCCAACCAATTATTCATTATAAACAAACCATCAGTTGAGAAATATATTAGCTTGATGTAATGGTTTTGAATTGACGTACTTGTCATCATCCTGAAGTAGTTCTATCCGCTCTGTACCCACAGGTAGAGGTAACAGAGTCTTTCCTTTAACCTGGCCAGCCACCACATAGACATTACTCTTCAGATTGTGTACATGTCTTTGGACATCAGCTGACACCACATGTGGCCACTGGTCATGATTTCTGTCATTTGCCAACAATGGTACCAGGACCTACAAAAAGATTCATGTTTTAACAAAAATTACATTTAGGTCATAAAAAATGTACATTTCTAATTCTAGTGTAAATCTTTTACAATCAAGAAACTTGTTAAACTCATTTTGATACCGAAGGGAGACAGCCTTTATTTCTATATTTCATAATATTTCAAAAACCTTCTAGTTCTACGCAATGTTAGGCAAATCTAAGAAATGGTAGTTCCATGTCTTGTAACAAAGCCTAGCAGTAACAATCATGGTACCGAGAGTATTTAAATTTCAAGTAATGATCTTATTCTTAGAACGATATAAATTATAATTAGATAATCATTTGAGTGTTTCGCTGCTCACTACCACAATAACCCGGACATTTCACAAAATTTGATTTGTTTTCACATGTTTCAAGAAGTTGGATAGAAAATATGCACCGCAAAACGATTAAAAATTTGAAAATCTCCACCACTATTTGGCACGCCAGGGAATCAATTTGCTATGAATGAAATATGAAGTTTGTTACCTCGTCAACAAATGCAGATAGTTGGTCCATCGGTGAATACGACAAGTCCCCGTAAATAAGAACATTTTTCATCACAGAGTCTTTTTGAATATTTTCTTTCCCTTTCTTCACAAAATAACAAGCTTTTCCTTTCGGGTTGTTAGGCCATTCAAACTGAACACTCAGCCCACCCGAAGGGGCCAACAGCACTACCAAAGTTATTAAATCGGCCTTTTCAAAGTAGTCCATAAACATTTGCCTATTTTCTTCAACATTGTAGAGTTTTGACCATTTGTCAGGTTTTACTTTCATAGTCTTTAGCACATAGTCCGCAACGAATTCTATGCGCTTGTCGTTTATGTCCAAATCCGAAGCCATGATTGTTTTCAAAAATTAACAATGACTTCCCCCAAAAAACATCAACCAAACACCGCCAACTGCCAATTTAAATAAACCATATACCACTAACACTTTTGAAGGTGGCACCTATTCCTACTTGTGCACAAAACAATTACCACCTAGACATTTTCACCGAAATGCTGAATATTCGGTGAGCCAGTGCTGGCCATTCACTTTTGTAGTGGTGACTTGCCGTATCTAAAAACAGCGTCGTTAGTGGTTGCTAAGGAATTGAGCACGTGTCCGAACACCTCGTTCTGACATATCGCTCACTTCCGGTGGCATGGCGATCAAAATATTACGAGTTTATAAATTAATCGGATTAAGTCTTTTCAGTTACGTCTCAAGAAGGTAATCTTTGCTGTTTGCACGATGTGTTGATAAACTAATATATAACTGACCCGAATCAATCCACGTGTTGCAAAGAAAATGCCAAGTTGAAGTAAACCTGCAGTCTACACCGAATGTCATTGATAAGATAATTAATTTAATTAAACTAATAATATTGAATTTAATTGCCTACGGTGTAGGTACCTCGTTATTTGTGTTTGGATATTTACACTAGGTCGGCACCTGCTCGACGACCAATACATGTCAGAAATTATTAAATGACGGAGTAAGACCTTGGCTTTACCCAAGGGAAGTAATTGATAATATACAATTTACTTTACTATTGCTACTGCTAGCCCTAGTCCGCAATATGTTGAGTGGATTGAAGGATAAATTCTGATACGCCCGCACGGGCTTCTTCAATACCACGTCAACATAGGGTACATTTGAAGAATCTAAGAGTTGCTCTCGGAATTTTAAAAAAATGATAACTCGCAATTTTTAAACATTACTCACCTAAAATTTTGTCAGAAAGCTTCTTTGATAATCCCTTCGTAGAGCTAAAGCCTAAACCATCATTTGTGATCATACACATCGCCAAACAACGAAATTCGCTAAGTTTAAATTCCCTTTGCGTTATCACCGACTTTCCCCGACAGCCGTTACCGGTTGTAGTGGCGAGCATGATTTGAAAGTTCGCGTTAGATGGCGGTTTGATCGCCCGAGAAATTGTTTAGTCAACAGACGGAATTCAAACTTGGCTGCGAAATTGGCTGCTAACAGATTTTAAGGTCACAAATGATGGTTTAGCTCTACAAAGGGATTATCAAAGAAGCTTTCTGACAATATTTTAGGTGAGTAATGTTTAAAAATTGCGAGTTATCATTTTTTAAAAATTCCGAGAGCAACTCTTAGATTTTTCAAATGTACCCTATGTTGACGTGGTATTGAAGAAGCCCGTGCGGGCGTATCAGAATTTAACCTTCAATCCACTCAACATATTGCGGACTATGCTAGCCCCAGCCTCTGCCCAGATGACTATCCTGCCATTCTGTAGTTACAGCTTTTCAATGAAATATGTCGGAGAAATTCGCGTTGCAGATTTAAGCTAAGTCTTAACTATCCTTAATCTCAACTACCTTTCAGCTTTTACCGCCTATTATACATGTATCTTTCAAACATTCCTCTTTTCACTGAACCAGTTGATTTCTTCGAAATCCGCTGTTAAACTGTTAAATAGCTCTTTGTAAAGCATAGCATAAAAATGGGCCTAATGAGGTTACACGAGTTATCTTACCCTTATAATGGCGGTTTAATGTGTGGCTCTACCTGACAGGCGAGTAAGTAAAACAGGATAGAGACACACAAGTGCGGCTAGCCATTCTGTTGTATAGTATACAACAGAATGGGATAGTCACCTGGGGCTATACTCTTGCTATTGTCAGATAGACTTGGCTCAATACAACTTCACGTTATCAAGTGTTAGGTGTATTTAATTACTCCACTTAGAAATAGACTTTTACACATATGATGGAGATTTTATAGTTTGATCCGCAATTTAAATTGTTTTAGCAGACAGTGTTGTCATGAATTAATCAATCGGCAAAACAACACTAACAGAAGCCTTTAAGTATCAAAATGTTGAAAAGATATCAGCTCCTAGGACTGCATAAATTACAGAACATTATGTTGCAGCGGCATAAAAAAGAAAATCTTAAAATGGGGACCCGTCATTTAGATATCCTAGTATCTTCATAGAACAGGTTAACATAGACAAAAACATAAATGATCGCCCTAAAAAGGGTTCAGTTCTGTTACTGTTCATGGTTTTTGCTTACTGGTGTGAGGTTTTGATATTTGAAAGTGGCATTTTTCTCACAGAAGAAAGTAAGAACTTGACTAGTTTACTCTAAAGTCTCCTGGAGCCTGTTTCACAAAGCAGCGTAGCGTAAGTTTGTACGTAAATGCCATAGCAACCCATACTGTAGAGATACGTTGGTAAGAAAGTTACGCAAAAAATACATCTATGCCGTTTTGTGAAACATGCTCCAGTATTGTATATTAGCTTGCTTATGTCTAGGAATTTGAGAAAAAAATTTCAATACTTTAATTTTTCTCAATCTTTGATAACTAGTTCCCCTTCAAGAAAAAAAATTACACAATCACCCTGCAATGCTAATTTATTTTCGATAAGTAACGAATGGGTACATCAGACGTTATGGAACAAAATATGTCATTTGGAATTGCAACGTCTCCAAAAACGTTCTTGATAGCGTCCTCTGTCACTGAATATCACCGAATCTCTTAGTGATTCTTACAAGCCTTGCGCTGCTTATTTTTCTATGGTCCGCCCTTCAATAAGCTACTATAAATCTATGAAAAACTTAGTTCAGCACCTGTTTTGTTGACTTTTGTGAGGCCTTAGACAACATTTATGCTATAAATTATTGGAACACAAAATTTATGGTACAATATTCAAAATACTACTAAACATGTATTCATATAATTCATACAATATCAAAACTAGCGCAGGGGTTTCCTGTCCAATTAAACCTGAACTTCCTGAAGTGGGTAGATGCCTGCAGCGTTTTGTCTTATACAAACATTCAACTTGAACATGAAAAATCATTTATTTTATTATATTATTTTACATTCACCATTATCCATGTTTAAATGCCCATACATTATAAGCTTCCAAAATGGTTGCCACGAAATTCATATGAACCACTGTTGTTTCACAATCAGGAATTCTGTTATCTAGTGACATGTAAAATATCAGAAGAAAGTAGAAAGTAGTAGTGTGTTCATTAGTAGTGTGTTCATTTGTTCATTATTAGACCCCCCCCCCCCCTCCTTGTACCAGACATTTATAATGCAATTAAGAAGTCTTGTTTTTCTTTTCTTCTCTCAGATTTGCCTCAGAATCTTTATGCCTGGCTGATCCCCAGAGCATATCAACAAAGTGCAAGAATTTAAAAGGTGCTATGATAAAAGCTGATGCTCACAGCTGGCTCTCTGAGGCGTCACCATGTTTCCGTGTGAAAGGGTCTCAGGTGACAATCCTCAAAGAACCCTCAGAATTTTACCACATTTTAAAGGTGAATAACAAGATACATATACATACAAAATCAAGTGTATGATATATTCAATTTGACACCAATAATTTGAAGGAATCCCCACCCCCATCTTAACATCAGTGTCATGTCTGTGACTGAGTCGATTTTTTAATTGAGTACTATATGTGTAAGAGTACTCGTCAATGGTCGGGGGTTTCCTCTTGGCTCCTAGGATTCTGGATTCCTAGGCTCTCCCACTAAACCTGTCAATGCCGTCATGTAAGTGCAATATTCTTGAGAGCGGTGTAAAACATCAATCATGTTGGTGAATCTTTTACACTGTCTATATTGTAATGAAGGAAACCCCAGTTGGAGCAGTCAGATTAAGCAATAGAAGCTGTATCAACTTTAGTACCAGATGAGTATAGAACGTTTGTTTTATTAGCAGTCAATCTTTCTCTCCCTTTTGGGGGGTAGGTCAGTATACCATTTATCTAGGAAGGTGTTTATTGTGTTTTTCCTAGGAGAAGACAAGGAATGCTAAGGAGAGGATAGTACTGGCTTCATTGTATCTTGGGACGGGAAAACTTGAACAAGAATTGGTAAGTCAGTTGGATAGACAAAAAATCCAATCTGCCTGTCATAACAAAATACATTGTATTCCAAGGCTATTCTGTATAGATTAGTCTGTAGTGTTGGCCATGATAAAACAATGCTTACTCAATACAAACAGTCTTTTAACAAGGAGTAAAACGGAAAAATATGCAGTGTTATATTCTATTTGGTTCTTTTAATACATGTCAAGCTTTCATGGATCTGATCATTCTGATGGTAATGATAAAACAATGCATACTCAATACAAACAGTCTTTTAACATTTTAAATTATCTGACTCGGCTGTTGTGTATATGATCATGATTGATTGACGAATACCCTACTGTCAAAGGGTTCCATTCCTCAATAAAACTGGCAACCATTACTCTGACATTTTAGTTAAGATGAGTGTTAAACACCAAACAATCAATCAGCTAAACAATGGAAGGTTAGGTGGTTGATTGTGCTGCCTACTACACATGAGTTTATTTTGCCATTATCATCAAATCAGTTGCCACTTGTGTGAAATGGTTGTCAGGAACCTGCCAAACGTCAGCGGTTTCTTCTGGGCAAAAAGGCTGGTTTCCTTCCCCCAAAAAGCTGACAGTCCTGCCATATAAGTGAACTAATCTTGACTGCAGCGTAAAACATCAATCAATCAATCAGTAAGGCAATCTAACATGATCTATGCTGTTATTTCAGGTTGATTGTCTAACAGAATCGTGTGGTAGAACAAATGACTCTGAGAATCCTTTAGAAGTGACAGTTTTGTTGGATTATACACGTGGCTCCAGAGGGGATGTGAACTCCAGGACAATGTTATTACCATTACTCAAACAGTTTGATAACTCTGTAAATGTAGCCCTATATCATACCCCTGATCTCCGAGGACTTTTGAAAAAACTTTTACCCGAGCGATATAACGAAACAATTGGATTAACACACCTTAAAGTTTACCTCTTTGACAACACAGTGGTTATTAGCGGGTAAGCTGTTTATCTAATAGGTTTTTCGTTTACTGAACGTTCTGCTGTATAATAATCATTTGGCTGATGGTGTATACTGAAATAACAGAGGAGTGCATTGCATCTTCAAACCAAGGGGCTTGATCGTTTACACTTGGCTGGAATTGAAGGGGGCCTCGGTAGCTAAGTCAGCAGACTAATATTCTCTCAGTCTGACACAGGCCTTCCATTGATTGACCAAATAAAATAGAAAAATATTTGAGTGGGTTTTTCAACGATCGCCCTATGTGGGAGATCTCCTCTTATCAAAGAACTTGATTTCCTCCTCCACTAAACCTGGCAATACTGCCATGTAAGGGAAATAATCTTGAGTACTGTGTAAAACATCAATCAATCCAATTTGAGTTTTACACCACACTCAAAAGTATTTCACTTTGTAATGGCAAGGTTGGCTGGCTCTTTGTCTGATCAAGTTCAATGTAATTCTTTATTTTAGTCAGACTTAAATGATTTATATTCATAGTGTTGTTGTTTCTCTCTGTGTTTTATCATTGTTAATTTCATAACCATGTTTTGTTTCTTTCAGTGCTAATTTGAGCCATGACTATTTTACAAACAGACAAGACAGATATATTGTGATAGAGGATTGTAAAGACCTAGCAGATTTCTTCACTAGCTTAGTGAAAACAGTATCTTCCTTTTCATTCCAATTGCAAAGTGATAATACTACTCATGTAGATGAATCTTTTGGAATCCACCCTTTTGAAGGTAAATTAGCGTTTTCATGTTCAATGCAACGTTCCTCTCAAATACAAGTTTAGCACGGGAAGGGGGATTCTCGAATCGCCATGTCACACTGTCTTTCTGTTTGTCTGTAGATATAATCTTGTACTGACTACTACTTCTACAGTTTTCATTCTAGGTAAATGCCATTTTATGCACATATTGCAAATGATGTGCAGCTCTGCCATTTGTGCGTTTGATTATCTCCAGTTATTGCCCTTGTATAAGTTTTGTGAGCCAAAATTACACATTGGCTTGTTTGGGCTAATCTTTCAATGGCATTTAGAAGTTGAAAGGTTACAATAAGGTGAAGAATTACTTATGTCACCTGAAGAATTACTTATGTCACCCTATAAACCAAGAAGTTGTTATTCATAAGTAATTCTTCACTTTATTGTTTGGACTACTTATGTGGCTGTGATTCAATGTGGCCAATGAAATTTTGTGTACATGCTGCCAATGGTGTGCAGATTTGCAATTTGTACATCCAAAGTTTGTCACACCATTATTTCCAGAGTTATTGCCCTTGGACAACGTATCATTTGGCTATCAATCTTTATTATATGATCTTTTTTGAATTTTTATTCATCAGGCGATGAAACATCATTTAAGTGGGCAGCTAGAGATTCTGTGGAAGCCATTTTGAATCCTGATAACTGGAGGTCAAAGGTTGAAGACCAAGATAATACTCAAACTGATACTTGTATTTATCCTCTAATACAAATGGGACAGTTAGGAATAACGCATGATGAGGATGCTATGAGGCGACTTTTACGTTCTTCTCAATCTGGTGACCGAATACGTCTGGCCTCCGGGTATTTTAATCTCACTGACCATTATATGGACATTCTTTTACACGAATCTCTCGCTGAATATGAAATTTTGATGGCATCTCCAGAAGTGAGTCATTTATTCTTTAATATTGTCAAATTATTGATCAATGAGTTGATTTTTGATTGAACATGTATGATACCAAGAAGAAAAAGGCCATTAAATTTTTGGAGATTAAATTATTTGGTGTTAAATGACACCATTTGGATTATTTCACTTTGGTTTCATCAGGTTTATTTATGGAGGAAACCCAAACGTTTCTTCAGTAGCCGTGATACACACAACAAAAATATTCAATACACTTTAAGTGTAAGGTAATTTCTGTTTAGATTTAAGTGGGTTATCCACTAGGAAGATTTGTTTCTCATGGACAGTGGAGTGGCCTCCCAGTCTGTAAAAATGATACATATACCCGCAGACACCCTCCATTGATGTTCAATACAAATTTTGTTTAAATTCTGATTGGGTTTCACTCAATTTAGAATGATCTATGTTTTATGCTGTATACTGTACATTGTACATTATTTCACTTACATGGAGGTCTTGCCAGGCTAACTGGGGGAAAATGAGAGGAAACCTGGCTCTTTGCACAGAGGACTCTTACACATAGTGGGATTGAGTGACAACCCCACTTAGAATTTGTAAAAAAAGAATTTCTTTGGACAGTGGAATTCCAACTTGTGGACCAACTATGGAAGGCCTGTGATGGACTGAGAGACTATCGCTCTGCTGGCTAAACCATCGTTTCTCCCCATAAATAGAGAAATGTCACAACTTAAATATGTTTATATTTTGTCACCAGGTGAATGGTTTTTATGGTGCTCGTGGTATTACAGGAGGAATAGTTCCTGCTTATATTTATATTGCAAAGTTATTTTATGAGACATTATGTTCAATACAACAGTCCGACAGAATCAAATTATTTGAGTATTATAGAAGCAAATGGACATTCCATGTGAAGGGTTTGTGGTATTACCCTACTGGAGAAAACACCCCAGATACCACGCTTATAGGATCAACTAACTTTGGTAAGCATTAGATTGATTGATTGTTTGGTGTTTTACGTGTGCTAGTTTTATTGTGGGAGGAAACCGGGCTCTATGCCCGGAGGAAACCCACGACCTTCTGCTGGTAACTGGCAACAATCCCACATCGAGTGAAAACCCAGTCAGAAAATTTTCCAATTTTTTGGGACTGAGTGGGATTCAAACCGGCTACCCATTGGTGAAAGGCTGTTCGGATTGAGCGTCTAACGCTTTACCTACTGAACAACGGAGGCCCCCGTAAGCATTAGAGATCTTAAGATAGATAGTTAGGGACGTTATCCAATTATCATTCTCAAAACATAAAACAGTTCTACATGTAGATTACCTGAGGTCTTCAAACAGATAGTTTAAGGGGCCTCAGTGGTCCAGCGGGTTAGACTTTCCATTGATGGGGCTCGGGTTCGAATCCCACTCAGACCAAATAAAAATTGAAAAAAACTCTGTGTGGAAATTCTGGTCACCTTATGTGAAAGAGTTGCCAGGTACTTGTCAATGGTCTCCTCCCCCACCATCATTGTATACCCAGGGTTAAATTCTCAACAAGCTCACCTTTTACCCCTGGGCCAACTGTGATTCAAAGCCTCCTTTTCTGGGAACACCCATTTACTGTCGGACCAAACAAAAATTCTCTTCTAAACGATGGAACTCTTCAATTTTTGAGACACGTTTATCAAATTGAAGTGTAAACCAAAAAGTCGTCCATCTTTGTTTTGTACACTGCCTGGATGCTTACGTAACGCCGATTCTGATTGGTGAAATATCCGCCACAGTTTTGTGGCAAAACCAATCAAAGTCTACATGCATATTAAATTAGAAACAACAGATTTGATTCCACTTTTCCCACGGGTAAAGTGAGCGTGAACGTAAGTTTTAATCCTGGGTTCCCCACTAAACCTGCCAATGCTGTCATAAAAGTGAAATAATCTTGAGTGCGGCATTAAAGATCAATCAATCAAACAGATAGTTGAAGTAACCATAACTAGCTAACAAGGCAAGGCAGAGAAAAATTCATTTTACTACATCCTGCAGCCTGAGTAACTGTGGGCGCTGCATGGCTCTGTGTATATCGCGGTCAAGCTTGACAATCAAGTAGCACAACATGATGCTCTAGTGGGGCGGGATATATCTAAAAATCATTATGAAGCAGGTGTCAATTTGAAGTGATCTTGATAATTGGATAAGCTCCCAGCAATCGCTTGGTGTTTTACATCACTCATTGTTGTTTCCATATTATTTTGGTTGATTGATAGATATTTTATGCCGCATTCAAGATTATTATCTACTACAAAGCTGGGGTAAATTACTCCAGTCGAAAATGTGTGTTAAACTATAGGAACTTGCACATGGTCGCAGGTTAGGAGGCTAAGCTCCATACTGTAGGCATATGTGTAACTTTACGCCAGCTTTGTAGAATTAGTTGTTTAAAGGCCCATTCTCACTGTGCGATTTGTGAATGTAATGGATTCATTTGATTGGTTGACAAATCGTATCGACAAATTAAAAGCATCCATTTTAATTGCATCCTACAAGTCGCACAGTAAGAACAGACCATAAGTGACATTTAGAAGTTGAGCGTGACAATAAACACGGGTTGGTATGGATAACACACTTGTTTGTTTATTTCTGACGACATTTCGGTGTACATGTAGATACCAACACCGTTTTCAAGTCAATAACATGACTAGTATCAATAGTATCTACACCGAAACGTCATCAGAAATAAACGAAGAAGTTTGTTATCCATATCAACCCCGTGTTTTTGTAGAACTAGCCCCAGTTTGTAATTGTTGTGAAAATATCAAACTATTTGCATATTCTGTTTTGTTTGTTTTTTATTACTGCTTAAGGGGGAATATATGTGCTCTGTTTTCCAGGTTACCGTTCAGTACACAGGGATCTGGAGGCCCAATTAGCAATTGTAACAACTAGTCATCAGTTGAAATCAGAGCTGCACAAGGTTGGTACACATAGAGTAAATATTCATTAAACGTTCAGTCGCAATTGGAAACTGGTAAAAAGATGGAGAGGGTAACCTTTTGGTCCGTTTGTACTTTCGTCGTCATATGACTTTAGTCTCTAGCTGCTCAGTGCGACATTAAGCCCCAATCAAACAAGCAATAACTTCCCAGCTTTTACACAAATGTTGGTAGTTTCCGAGACATGGGCCAGCCTATAACATCACTTAAACTCCTCTTAACGCAAACTTTTTATTTTAAAATTTTTTTGAAACATGTCTATAAGTTTTTTGAAATGTACTTTATAGTTTTTGTAGAAGTACTTATATACATTTTTTCTCCTCAGGAAAATGAGAGGCTGTTTCAACTATCCACACAAGTAACTGAGGATACATTTAGGCGTCCAGACCGTCACATACCACTCTGGGTGAAGTGTGTCACAGGAGTGATCAAGCATTTCTTTTAGCTGTGATATTTTCAATCATCAACACATATTTATTACATTTGTAGTAAACAAATTTCAATTTTTATAATATAATGATATCATTATACCTGATCTTTATTTAAAGATTAAAAAGATACCTTCATATTTTTCTTACTTTCCTTTCTTACTGTTCATTTATTTCTGGTTCTGTTTTTTTTTACGAAGAAAAAAATTTAGTTTTTACCATAATAGCCAATCAATTGAAAAAAAAAGGATTATTTGACTGAAAGAAGAGAAGCCATAAGTGAGACCAAGGCTTTTGTAGTATTATCATCAGTCATTGTCTGTAGGGAAAATCCTCCATAAAGGCAATTTGGATACCGAAGCTATTTAACTCAAAAGGGAATTGTTTGTTCATGTCCACTGCCTCTGCCCAGGAAAAAATAGCTTTTGATACCCTCCATCTGACTGCAGTTGTTCCATTCACCCATTTGCCAGTCCGCTCAATAACTTGAACATTTTTTGTCACCGGCCCGAAGTGGAGAGGGGACATAGAAATGTCCTGTGTCTTTCCCTCCATCTGTCTGTCCCGCATCTTGTGGACACGATATCTTACTGGTTGTGTTCAAACTTCATAGCTTCATGCTATGGAGAGGAAGGATGGGGTTGATTTTTGACCATCTACGTGATTAATAAAGAGCTTAATTTGCTAATTGATGTCGTTATAAAGCTTGAAGTGAAGCCATATAGTTCAAATTTCAAGTTGATACCAATAATTGGACTAATTTGCCCGAGCTTTTCTTCTCTTTAAGTGGCATTTAGGAGTTGATCACGATATTAAGAAATGAACATGTTTTTTTATGGGTTGCAACTCCTGGATTTTTATTGTACACAACGTTTCGATGTAGAAACTAACATCGTTATCAGGAGTTGCAACCCATAAAAAAACGTGTTCATTTCTTAATAGAGCTTGTCTTGGTTTCCCATATTTTGTCATTCCAGTCCACATACTGTAGGCTTCCTTCTGTCTTCTCAGGGCAAATAAAAATAGAAAAATGGCAGTGGATTTTTCATTTGATCGACTATGTGCATGGAAGTGTTGTCAGGTACTTGTCGAAGGGAGGGATTTTTCTTTGATCAAAGAGCCCAGATGAACAAAGAGCCCAGTTTCTTCCCCCACAAGAACCTGGCTACGCCGCCATAGTGAAATAATCATGAGCTCTAAAAATATATCAGAAAATGGTCTGATGTAGTTATGCTTCAAACAAACAGCTAGCAAACAACCAATGAAAATCAAATTGAAGGCGGAAGAACGGATAGACACATGTCCACTTCATCTTGATTCATTAAAAAGGCCTTCACCAATAAGCTAAAAATAAAAGTCTGACCAGTGTTGCAGAAGATACCTTGCAGACAAGCAAGAAGTAATGAAAATATCCGAATGTGAAGCTAACCAAACAACGGACGGGCGTACAGACACCAAAATAACACAAGTCCTCACTAACCAGCTATAAATAAAATTTCAGAAAATTACTTTTTAGAGACTATTATAGCGTCACTAACATGTTTCTCATTGAGCAAAAAAAAATTGTTGGGAAATTAGGCACACTGATGTGTCTCATCCTGTTTTACTACATGTAAACTGCCCGTCAGAAACGGTAAACTATTTATGTTTTGGTAGCGCGGACGCAACATTATACAAGTCTACGACAGTAGCAGATTCAGATTATGTTGTGAAAGTACGGGCCGTATAGTAATTCAGAAAAATGAATTATAGTATTAGTATTTTAAGTTCTCATTTAATTTATTATAGCCTAATAATGTATACAGGAGATGTACTGAAACTGTTAGTCCACAACGTAGCCATTGTAGGCTACAGTAAATGAGCAATGCACTCTGTAGCCTTCAATAAGGTAGTTCCTGTTTGGTGTGTTACGTAGATGTGGAAATGAATTCAAGATATGTTAAATAGGCCGAAACGGCTTGCCATAGACCACAGCCAATGCACAAGCTAAATTCCTCCTTGAAGCAGGGGCCTAGGTTAGGCTTCTATGCAATATTTATAATAACTTACTTATCTCCGTTAATTTTATATAATTGATCGCGTTATCGACCGTCAACAAGCATTACATACAGTTAATATTTGTAGGAAGCTTGGTTCGCGCAAGTCATATAACCTTGACTACGTGTATGGTTCATTGGCCGAGAAAAACATCATGCGAACTATTTAAGCCGGCTTCAATACAGGTAGTCTACACAGTTAAATTTGCCCAAGCTGTTGGTTTTATATGGTTGGATTTATAGACGACATTATACAGTTCACACTGACTACATAATGGATTTTTCTAAACTCGGTTCGACTTTGTTGAGTAAGAATGGGGAGGTGTCCGTTGACAGTTTAAAAGATTTAGATTATATAGGTAAGTTATACATGTAGGTAAACTTCGTATTCGTTTTCATGCACATAGTCGTACGGCGAAGTGGCTTTCACAATCATCAGGTTTACAGTCGAAACACATAAATATGCAGGCCTTAAAGCATTCAATGAATGTGCATTGTCACGGTCTGCCACTTCTACGTCACCATAAAATTTATAAACTAATAAAGTGCCGTAAAAATAAAACTCTTATAATTTCCTGAAATTATGAAATAACTTATTACCTAATTTAGGACATTCGTTGTTAATAACCAGGTATTACTGTGTGTGTATAGGCCTACAGGACCTAGGCCTATACTGTATAAATGCTGATGTGACTCCCATAGCTCCGGTATGTAGCGTTATTGTGAAGCCTGAAGGGCCGCTCCCAGCTGGTTAGACCATTGTTTTCTACAATTTTGACTCCCATAGCTGTGTTAACACATCTCTAAGATGATCTTATACAAACATTACAACCTGCGTTGTCAGATTTACTAGAAGAGATTGGCCTCAACCGAGATTTAAGCTACAGATTATAACCCATTTTGTACCACGCATAGACACCAGTCAGACCAGTAAAAAGTCAAAACTTTTACAAATAGTCGTTTTTTTTTTCTTTCTAAAATATATCAAAGGAAACCTGTGTAATTTGGAAAAAAAAGGAGTTAAATTTTCCTTTGATAATTTTTTACAAATAAAAAAAATTCCTAATTTCAAAATAGTTGGTGTACTTTGTGACTTCGTATTTTAAAGGGTTAACGAAGAGTGTAGATCTAAATGCCTTTTATTATATACTTAGATTATTGAAGGGGGTGTCTTTGTGTACATGATGCACTGAAATGATGGAATAGATCTAGAATTTACCCCAATTTTAAATTATGCATGTTGGGGGTATAGTTGGAATTTTGGGTAGATCTGCTTGTGCATTTCCTTATTGCTTTGCTGCAACCCATCAAGGCAGCTCACTAGCTTTTCCAAACAATTGTTTTAGTTTAAAATAAAAATTGAGGCAAATGACACTTCTGAGTATAAACTGGCGAATGTAATTTGAGATTTTCTGTGGGTTTTTTTCAGGTTTATATTTCTCAGCCCATTGGTGTCCTCCATGCCGAGGCTTTACTCCAACGCTGGAGACATTTTACGTTGATCTGAAAGGTTCTGGTAAACCCGAAGGCAAAAAAATGGAGATAGTTTTCGTGACATGTGACAGGAACGACAAGCAGTTTAAGGATTACTATAATGAAATGTCCTGGTTGGCCATTCCATTCAGTGAAGAGGACATTAGGGTAAGCTTGGCACATCTATCTGTTAATTGGACTAGATGGTTGGTTGGTTGTTTGGTGTTTTACGCCGTGCTCAAGATTATTTCACTTATATGGCGGCATTGCCAGTTTTTATTGTGGGAGCAAACCGGGCTCTATGCCCGGAGGAAACCCATGACCTTCCGTTGGTAACTGGCAACCATCCCACTTAGGTTGTTCAAGTGAAAACCCAGTTAGAAAATTTTCCGTTTTGGACTGAGTGGGATTCTAACCCGGGACCCATTGGTGGAATAGGACTAGACTCTTCTACCTAGGAACCAAATTACACATTTTCACTTAAATTGCTTTTCTCATTTTTTGTTTAATTTCAATTAACCTCTTTTTGCCATAGCTGAAAAAACTTGGTCAAAGTATTCCAGAAATCCCTACTGGCTTAAGCCTAACCCCTGTTTGTCTTAAACCTAAAATAATACCATGGCTTTTAGGTATAAGGGTCTAAATGACGTACACTCGCCCTCTTTTTTAACTTCATACCTGTAACCAATTAAAAATTGGATTTTTCACTTGATCGTCGTATGTGGAAGAGTTGTCAGGTACTTGCTGAAGGTCAAGGGTTTCCTCCCCCATTTGACCTGGCAACGCCCCCAGATAAGTGAAATAATCTTGAACGGTGTAAAACATCAATCAACCCTTTTAAGACAATTAGAAATTAAACTGCATGGTCAAGAAGATTTTTCCTTGTGTTTATATATTAATAGTAAAAGTTAACTGTTTGAGACCATCTGAATGTGGATTCTGTAGAGAAATAGTAAGGCATTCACACAACTTACTTCGTGGTGATGCTTTATTTCTCATTAACATGTTGGGTGGTAAACATTTGGACAAGCTTCCCATTTTAGATTCTGCTGTTCTTGTTCATGCTACAGGGGGGTGTAAATCACAGAGTGAGAATGGACCTTAACCCAGAGTTAAGAGTTTGATTTCCACCAGGTCCTGTTTTTTGGTCCTTCAATGTCAATTATTTCATTTCTATTACTTATAAATTGATTTGAAGTTTTATGCCGCAATCAAGATTATTTTATTGACATAGCGGGGTTGCTAAGTTTGGTGGGTAAACAGAAAACAAGCTCTTTGTCTGGAATGTAGGAAACCCTGACCTTGTAGGTGACGACACTTACCCACATTCGGCGATCATATGAAAAACCCACTCAGAAATTTTCCAATTTTATTTGATAATAAAAAAAATTGTTATAGCATCCCACAATTTCCAAAATAAAAAAACCCCTGTTAATCACCATTTAAACTATTCTCTACCTATGCCCCCTATACAAAAATTCTCTTATAACAGTAATTTTTGTTTAATGATTTCAGAATGAATTGTCTTCGGAACATGGTGTTCAGGGAATCCCGGCTCTAATCTTCATCAACTGTAAAACTGGCAAAGTAGATAAAGACGGACGAAGTAAAGTAACTGGTTCACCTGGTGAATTCCCATGGGGTTTATAGAAGAGAAAATATCTGCTCAAAACTAAATAAAAATACTGCCGGACTTCTGAAACACATCAATTTTATAGATCAACCTTCATGTTTTTGACTATCAATTTTATTAACTTAAAAATCTAATTTTCACTCCAACTGTAATGGTAATGTTCATGTATTTATTATACTTATTTTAGTTGTACAAAAGATAATAAAGGAAATGACTTCTGCAGGGAATTTTATTTTCACGAGCTGATTTAGAACTGTGTTCAGACAATTAATATTCAGATGAAACGGAGATGATTGTTTTACACCACGCTAACTTCCAGTTTCGACAAAATGAAATAAAACAATCAACCTTACTATATCCCAAGTCTTTGAGTCGGTATCCCACAACCGATAAAATTAGCCACCTAAAGCGTGATGGTGGACAGGTCAGCAAAAATCTCCAAATAACTTTTTGGCCATATCAAAGCAGACCATTAGGACAAATCTAATCAACCCTGTGCCATCCCACTCGTCCAAACAACATTTTTTCAAAATACTAAGTTCAATTCTTTCTGCTAAACCCATTTTATAATTCAAGGGGAAGATTTTAATGCATTGTTTTTTCTCAGATGGTTAATTCATCAATGTTTACGTCACACTCTAGATTATTTCACTTATATGGCAACATTGCTAGGTTGAGTGGGTGGAAGAAGCAGGGCTCTTTGTCTGGGGGGAAAGAAGTGGTTGACAGAAAATAAGTTTTTAATTGCTTTTTGGACTGTGTGGGATTAAATATGCGACCTATTGGTGGAAGGCCTGGGTTGATCTAAGGGAGATTATCGCTCTGCGTTATTTACACCGCCTCAGAGTGAATTTGAATTACGCTAATCTAATTTCTCCAACATCGTTGGATTTACTTAGGCAACGAAAAACTCTGCGCTTTAAACTAAATAGTTCAGCTCCTCCCCAGTGGATCCTCTTACACACTTATCCCAGATTCAAAACAATGCTAATCATTCTATACATGTAGTGGATATTACAGGAAAGCGCGGATAATCTTTTACAAGATCAATGAAAGAACAACTACAATGCACATGTTCATTGAAATATTTATTTATATCGTATCAATGCAATATAATTTACCTCTAACAACACAATCACTGTGAGCAGTTTGGATGGTAAGAAAATAAATTCATATCCAATCATAGTTCTTACATCATTTAAAACAATCCATGTTTTTTTTTTAAATACAATAGCACATGGTTGTTTATATCTTAAGAACAAGTAGCATCATTTGAACTCATTTTTTGCCATTAATACGATAACAAGAAAAAAAAAAGTTTCTCATAAGCTGCCAAAATTCTCTCTTTTTCATGAATTTTGATTCTCACAATCAAAAAACTAAATGATTGACATTGAAATTAGGAAAATCTATTTAGACTGTGGCTTCAGTGAATTGAACCACAGAAAAACAAAATTTAAATCACAGAGACAAACGTTTATTTATTCTCAGCGAAGGTTAGTTTAAACACAAGTTAAATATACATTCTCCAGGCCAGGCACACTAAACACCTTCTAATTTGTACTTCTTGAAGAAAAAGTCTTCATTAAAATTTGGTTTAACAGAAAAATGTGAACATTTTGGTGCTCATTCCACTTTGGGTGACTTTCACACCAAGTGTACAATCTTCTGTGAAGAAGAAACAAAGAACAGTGCCCAGACTGTTAAGATAATACCATGTCCAGAAAACCCAATGACATGTCAGGAGAAAGCAGCTCTAGGCAACAACTATGAGATGACTGGATTTACAATTAGGAAGAAATAATGGACTTCTTGGTATTTTATGCCATGTTGAAGATTATTTAACTTATATGTGGACAATGCCAGTTGTATTGTGCTTGGTAGATGTTCTCTATGCATAAGGAACCCGACTTTCCTGTGATCAAGTTAAGTCGATTCAGGGACTTTCCGATGCTGGAAATAAATTTCTTGTTAATCTTAAAAGAATACTTTAAAAACTAGGGACAAAATACTTGTAAGTTTATACCATCATGTTGGGGGTGGTGGTGGAGGGGCAACCAGTAATGGGTTCATTCCACCAGACATGTGTCCAATGTCAAAGTTTGTTGGGGGTGGTGGGGGAGGAGCCATCCCACCAAATCCATGGTGATTGGGTGGCGGGGGAGGAGGTGCGACTGGGTTTGGGAGCATAGACTGCTGATTGTTCATAGGTGCCATTTGCTGTTGCCATGGTGGAATGTTTGAAGGGGGCGGAGGCGGCACGCCTTGCATCTGTTGCCATGGTGCCATTGAAGAGGATGATGGCGGAGGTGGTGGCATTGGAGATTGAGCTGAAAGCAAAATGAAAAAAAAAGGTAATTAATTTCAAGATATATTGGCATTTTTGGCTCATTAAAAATATTTTCACTTTGGAGGCACCAGATTTATTAAAGAGAAAATCTGACTGCAGCCATTTGGCTTTTCTGTTTTCATGATACCATAATGGAAAGTAATTGTAATTCTTTATTTGTTTTATGAGGATAACCCACAGCCAAAAGTATTTTACAATAAAATAAAAAGACTACCATACAATTCCAAAACTTGAATCAAGGTCAGATAAGTTAAACCAAGTAGTAATCAAGAACTTTCAAATGGAGGTGCTTTTTTGAGAGAAATATGGTGAACTACCCTAATAATATCACAAAAAATGAATGATGTCTTAAAGTGGCATGAGCTGCCGAAATTCACACTTTTTTCATAAATTCTGATCGTCACAACAGTAAGAGGCTTTGGAGCCCACCGAATCAGGGAATTCCATACAATATTTGACCTGTGCAAACCGAAAACGTGTTCGAAAAGTAAACAAAATTGAAATAACCGGGACGACCATTCATTCATTCTAAGCCAAAGTTAGTTCAAAACAATACTTTACCGTACATTTTCGAGACTAGAAGCACTGAAAAGCTTCTGAATTATACGCCTTGAGAAAAATAGCCAATAATTTCAACATTCTGTTTTAACGTCAAAATATCAACATTTTGGCAGCTCATGCCACTTTAAGCCACTTATGCCCTTTTACGTTAAAAACCTAACATGTTAAATATTGAGCAAGGTTATGTGTTTGTTTCCTGACCTTGTGATGACTGTAACCATGGCAAGTTGGAAGGCGACGTCATGGTCTGTGTGTTAGGAGGAGGGGGTGGTGGAGCAGCCATCAACTGAGGAGGCATACCTAGAAATAACATCACAGGATGAGATAGATATATACACACACATAAGCATCAATTTGTCTATATCCAAATTAAATAAGTGGCCGTCGCCATCGGGACCCCTCGGGTCTGGGCCAAAGAAACCGAAGATATCTTATTTTCCAGACAATTTGTTGCGAGTGAAAAACTACTCCACATACATGTATCACATTTACAAGGAGGTTTTTGGCTGAGTCATGTAAGGGGCATAACTCTTGAAAAACATGTCCAAGCGCGTCGATTTTAAATAGGCTTCTTGTACTTGCTGTGTTGAACAAATGTAAGGAGTTTTAAAAATGTGATTGAAAGACTTTTTTCCGCAGCGGTAATGTAAGGGGCATAACTCTTAAAAAAACATCCCAGCGCGTTGATTTTCAATAGGCTTCTTGTATTTGCTGTAATAAACAAATGTGTGAAGTTTCAAAGTTAAATTAAAGGGGCATGAGCTGCCAAAATGTTGAAATTATTGGCTATTTTTCTCAAGACGTAAAATTCAGAAGGTTTTTTTGCTTCTTGTCTCAAACATGTACGATAAAGAATTGTTTTGAACTAAGTTTGGCTAAGAATGAATGAATGGTCGTCCCGGTTATTTAAATTTTGTTTACTTTTCGAACACATTTTCGGTCGTACGTCAGGCCACATACTGTATGGCTTTTCCTCATTCCAACGCCAATCATTTAGTTTTTCGATGGCCTTCAAAGCCTTTTACTGTTGTGACGATCAGAAATTATCAAAAAAGTGTGAATTTTGACAGCTCATGCAACTTTAAAGACTTTTTTAGACAATGTGTTTACAAGGCTTTTTACTGCAGCGGCAATGTAAGGGGCATAACTCTTGAAAAAAACATCAAAGCGAGTTGATTTTCGATAGGCTTCTTGTACTTGCTGTAATAAACAAATGTGTGAAGGACCAATGGACAGACGGACGACGGAGGCAACGACAATACCCTTCGGGCAAAATTTGCCCGAGGGGTAAAAAGGTAACTATAATACAAAATATTTAAAACGCAACAAAGTTTTAATCTGTTGGAACGGTCTACAGGTACGGTCGTTAAAGAAACACAATGAGGTCGGAGCAACTAAAAAGAATGGTAAAATGTGAACTGTGTTTATATACATAACCGTTTCACTGAAAATTTAACAAAATATTGACTTGGGTCTTTAATCAGAGAATGATTATTTATTTTTCTACTAATCTGACGGTCAAAGAATAAACAGCAAGAAACTTTGGCAGTATGTCTTATAAATCCAAGGCCTCAGCTTTTGTTTTTCTTTTAAGTTTGAACAAAGTACTAAGAAGAAACTCCTTTATTAAACATTAGATACTCTGTTTCTTTCAAGCAACCATTTCAGTTACTAGGCAAAATGGATTGCACTGCACCCATGAATCCATTTGTCGCTTATTTTTCACGCACCTAATTTGGGTGCGACACAATAGTAGTTAAACCTGTGCTAAAGTAGAAGACCAAGCAAAGCGATGCACGTTTTTTATGGTTTTACTGTGAAGTACACCAAAGACTGGTAATGTGAAAAAGGTACACAGCAAATCACTGCTGTGCCTGCCCAGCCCAATGTTTGTGCAAAGACGTCACAACATTGCTGTTGTCTAAACTGGCAAATAGCTTATTGAAAAACACGTGTCAAGATACTATGTAATGAGATATCTAAATAAATTCAGTACAAACCTATGGATGTTGAGTTGGAAACAGGTTGTCCTTGACTGGAGTTGACTCCTTGTTGCCATGGAGGCATGTTTGAATGTGTGGACTGCATCAATGGCTGTGGCTGATTGTTCATCCCATTGGGTGGAGGGCCTTGATTAAAGTTACCACCCATGAAGGGTTGTCGGGGTGTGTTCTGGGCCCAGGGCGGTGTTAAACCCTAAAAATAAAGATATCATACCATAATATAGGCAAATTAAACAGAGGCCCACAGAAAATGGTTTGAAATTTTAAATGAACAGATCAAAACTTTATTTAATGAAATGTAATCAAACATAATCAAATTACAATTTGTTTTCAATTTAATTTGATATACAAAAAAAATACTCAACAAAACTGTCATTGTTTACCCACCACAAATTAGAGTCATCAGATTGATGCCGGTGTGATAAAAAGCTTATCTGGCAACCGGCCAATTGATCTCCTCACCAGCACCACAGTGCCAGATGAAACAAATCCAGCATGGTCGCTTTGTAATTTTTTCGTTTTTTGCTGAATTTGTTCGGTTTGGCGACATGGCACTGGCAGACACCTTTTCTACTTACCATGGGTGGCTGGTGATGATTGAAGTGTGGTCTGTTAAACTGTTGTTGGTTAGAGTTATGATGATTTTGTTGGGATAGATTTCCAGACTTGGGGGCAGGTGGTGGGCCTTCACCTAACTCAGCCATCAAAGACATATACTGCAATATACATACAAAGAAAATATTGTAGTTCTAGGATTCACAATGACAAACTTTTTATTGAAAAACAAAACAAACATCCAGGTGGTTTTATCTTGACTGTCCTTATGCAAACCCCCCCCCCCCTCCCCCCTCAAAAAGCTGATCTTCAAAACTAGACCCCTGGGGAACCCTAATGCAACATTTTGTGATAATCCATCCAGTAGTTTTCTAGTTTACAAAAGCCCACAGGCGACAAATCAAAGACTTTCATTTGATGATGGTGGTAAAATAAAGCAGATCTTACTTCGCTGTCCATCTTGGCTTTATCCGCAGGAGTCTGAGGTGGAGGCATGTTGAAAGTGTCGCCAGGTCTGAAACAATAATGCAAAAGTAAGATGCCATTGATTGAATATTTGATGTTTTGATTTGCAATCTTATATAGTTGCAATGCCAGGTTTATTTCGCGAGCAAATACTACTGAATGCACACAGGAAATCCACTGAACGATGATCTGCCTAAAAAGCCCATGACAGAACAAACCCCAAAAAACAATTTTCCCTTGATTAACATTTTATGTTATACTCAACATTAGCAATGTTAAATGTGAAAAACCTCACAGTCCAACCACATAGGGCCATTGAGCCATCAAAAGGCCAATTTCTGTCTTACCTTTTCTGTTTACAATCTTGTGCTAAATGACCTGCCCCTCCACAGATAGAACATATGATTGTGTTTGTGATAATTGTCTGAGCAGTCTGAAGCTGCTTCAATTTGCTGAAAAGAAGAGCATATATGACAACTAATTAAAGACTTAGAATAAAAATGGAAATATTTTCAGGAGGTAAAAAGTTAGCTTAAAACATAAACTCTTACGTCAAAAGAACATCGATGTGGCAACAAAGGCGACCTCTACTTACGCAAGTCCATCATTTTCTCGTAGAGTTCCGTTGAGTAGAGCTAATTCTCTAAGCTGTTGTCTTCTTAAATCATTCTGTCCTTCAGGCACCTCTATTCCCTGTTTAATAATCTCATTTATCTGAAACAAAGTTAATTGGTAAACTTTAAAAGGTTTATAATCAATTGGATAATCATATATATTTCTATATCAAAACCCTCAAATGACCCAAGACCTTTTTGCCACTTGTACGAGATATTTTTAGGTCCACTGAGTTTTATCCTTCATATTAATCATGGTTTTCTCTTGATCACAAAAGTTTGTTTACATCCTATCGGGCCCACCTCATTGCATTTTTTAAAGTCTGGACTAATCAATTAATCAAACACTGACAAAAAACTTTCAGAATCCAAGAAACTTATCAAATGAAAAAGAACACAAAAACACGAAAATGAGAGTTTACCTTTTCAACAGCTTTTTTGACATTTTCTGGGTTGTTTGCTGTGACATAGGCATGGAGAGGTTCATCTTCTCCTGGTAATGGTTGACCATCTTTACGGCCTATTTTACCCTCCTTCACAGATCCCTTACCACGGATAATGATTTTGGCACCAGTCTATTGATTTAGAAAAATAATAATTCAGATAAAATAACAAAAATCACTGAAATTCAGTAAGTATGCCAGGTTAGTCAGTAACAGCTTTTTATTGACTGTCACTTTCTCCACAGATCATGCACTAAACACTTTGGCTATACATTGAAATCAGCATACACCAAATTCTTTTTATCTCTGTTGTTCGCAAATAAATTTTGGCGCAAAACTAGAAACTTGTTCATCTGTTATTACGCAATATAAGTTTGTAGATGTATAGGGGTTAGGAGATGTGTTTATGATGTCCGGTACAGACAAGCTGTATTTGTGTCTACGCTGTTAGATCCAAGCCCACTTTTCTAACAAATGACATTCAACTGTCTGGAAGTTTCAAAAGATAAGATAAAATCTTGCATGTGAATAAATGAATGACAGCATTTAAGTATGATCAAATTAACAATTTGGTTTTATTCGAGGGCACCTAGACAATTTACATATATAATTTATATTAATCAAACTGCATAAAATTCATACATGTATGCAAGTTAATCACATTTATGAGACTTTATGAGTCTAGGCTGGTACACAGAACATTGTATAAAGTTCACCTTCCTGACTCAAATTTTCAGTATAATCCAGTGTTTAAAAACTTAATTAAGTAGAGAAATAAAATCTTACATCCTTCTCCAGATTTTTCAGAGTATTTCCTCTTGGACCGATTAACAATCCAACAAAATTGATGTCTGGGTGTTCTTCTTGTGGGATCATCA
Organism: Lepidochitona cinerea; assembly: GCA_963971465.1. Classification (NCBI taxonomy): domain Eukaryota; kingdom Metazoa; phylum Mollusca; class Polyplacophora; order Chitonida; family Tonicellidae; genus Lepidochitona; species Lepidochitona cinerea. Next base: position 41,465,031 of record OZ020551.1, on the reverse strand, counting down.
CCTTGTCATTAACTCGGACAATGGGAGGCCTAAAACAGATCAAATACAAATACCACTTAAAGGGGATTCAGAAGAGGCATAACTTACTATGACTGGATTGATTTGACGCAGCATTCAAAATAGTATGAATGGACTACTCACTGGTACTGTGATTGAAGCACAATTATTTCAATCATGTTCATGTAAATTGCAAATTTCATGAAAACATAAGAATATAACTTATAATAAATGAAATATTTATTTGAGGGTGGGATTGCAAGTCTTGTTATAAATGTTTAGATCTAACAGGAAAAAAAATGAACACTAACTCTACAATTTGCGTCGTTTTGAACAAAAAATATAGGGGAAAAAATACATTGAGCAGATTTACAACCGATTTAATCCGCTGAACAAAATTAATATAGTGAAGTAACAAGTAGTAGTAAGATCTGAACTTCAAACATGTCATCATAAGGATTAATGTTAATGGTACATACTTATAATCCGGAGGTGGTTTGTATTCAGTGTTCAGGTTTGAAGCTTCTATCACAAGCTTATGTCGCTCTTCCTCCAACCTCTTCCTTGTGCGATAATCTCGTGTGTTGAGACGTTTGCCCTCATTATTATATATTGGCTCCGGGGAGGGGGATCTGAAAATACAAGATAAAATGTGATCTAACCATTTTTTTAAATAGTGCCTGCTATACTAAACAAAACCATGCCACAGCTTTAGTAGTTGTTATGGATTCTCATAATTTGGTAAATCTATATAAGTAATAAAGTGGGAGAAAATATTATGGCAAACACCTTTAAATATTGATATTAAACATTTTTTGGTAAAGAGACACACTGGTGTTCTTATCAACAACAAAAAAGAAGACCCTAGCGTCTGTATCAAAATGTTGTTACCAGTCAATAAAAGAAATTGTTATACTTAATAATTTGTGTTTCTGATTAATGTTAAGTTCCAAGAGAACCTTTAAGTCTGACATTTTTCTTCTTTTTATTCTGTAACTTGTTTTTGACCGAAATTGACCTACTACTAAAGCTGTTGATGATTTGTTAATAGAGACACACATTGTTGATTCTATGTCTTAGAAAACTTCAGCGAAATTGGTACTTTCATTTTAAAAATTAATTAACAAAATTTAAGTTATATGTATAACTGTTCCATAGATACTGCAACTAACTAATTGTTGAGTCTGGTTCTGCTTAAATAGAAACCAGCAGCAACAATGGCTGCCTAATTTGTGTTAACGGTCTGAAAAACAACGACCAAGAATAGGTCAGAATTAGAGACATACATTATTTGGAATTCAAAATCAGAATATAAATTTTGTAAAATTAACTGTACAGAGCAAAGAAAAATGAATTAGATTAATTGGAGAAAAAAGAATAGATTAAATCTTCAACGTCACGGACTGGCCACTGTAACAAGGTAAAGTGATTATATCTGTAATGTTTAGATTACACGATTAGAGCCTGTTTGCATATACATACATCAGAATAATAATATCTCTGTAATATTTAGATTAGATGATTAGAGTCTGTTTGCAAAATAGAATAATAACATTTCACCCTAAATAACACAATATAGTAACAGCATTATTCCTATGCTTGAATATAAAAATACATTCAGGAGAGAACTGTGAACTGAATAAAAAGTTATTGGAAAATATTATACTCTATGACGAATTAGAAAGTCAAACATTTTAATAGGAGACCCGAAGAAGAATAAAAAAGGAATCCATGAAATTGCAAAAAATTAGGTGATTGCTGATGTTAACATTATCAGATACAGACTGGAGCCAACCATGTACACACTTAAAGCACAACTTTGACAACAGACCTCCGGTAAAGAATTAGGCCAAACAAATAAAAACCAAAATTTCAACACATCACAAAACTTCCATCCCTTTAGATCTGAAGATATCTTGATATATGACAAAGGTTCCCTTTTAAACAAGTTCAATAATAAATTCAAATACAACTTTTCCCAGAAATCAATGAAATAGGACCAATAGGACAAAAAGCGCCTGTCAGATGTCTTCCACCCTTTAACCAACTTTAAACCAGCAAATTACCCTTGCTTACCATGCAGCAAATTCCTAACAGACATTAGTATCGAAGGACAAAATTTTATACTTATTGACATTGGAAATGGAAATTAGGAGCACTGAGGAAGTATGAATTGATATTGTTGATTCAGTTGTGTCCTGCTGTTAGAAGAGAATAAAGGTTACAGCTGCCGGAAAACGGCCTCATCTCAAACCTGTCTTCAGGATTCGGTGGTATTCCAAGATCTCCTGTTCTCAATCGACGGCTTATCTCCTCAATTTGAAGGTGAACTGGAATATAAGTAGGTAGAGTAACAAGGTCATAAATATATACACATTCTTATTAGTAAACGTTTAATGTTTTTAAAAGGAACTTGTCCGAAGTAAAAAGGAACTAATTTTAGCCACCTTGCAGATGCGATTTTTTCAACATTTTATTACTTTTTGTTTAACTTGTTACTTAAACAGCCGAAAGTTGACACACTCAAGATTATTTTGCTTATATGTGACTGTCAGTGTTTCATGGGGGAGGAAACCACATCTGTGGCCGGAAAAAATCCCCGACGTGTATCTGGTAGCTCTTCCACATAGGGCAATCAAGTAAAAAAAACACTAAGAATTTATTCAATTTCTTTGATTTGGACTGAGATGGATTAGAGGTCGCAATCCGCCTAATTAAGAAGTTATTAAGTTATATAGAACTACAGAAAAACTGTTTACCTACAGAGCATTACTCACCTCAACTTTCCAAAATAACCTAATCATTGTTGTGTGGAGAAATTTCATACATTATTAGGAGAGAAATGTAAAATTAGCATTAGAGGAAATAAAAACAAAAAATCCCAAAATCATGCTGCGTTTTCATTCTGGACCTGCAGATTTTGAAAATTTAGAAAGGATTAATTAATGATCATGAGCTACTAATTGTAAGAGGAAAAGTTTCTTACCTATATATTGCCTCTCTTGTTCAGTGGAGAGGTTAGCTGGGATAGTGGTTGGCATTCCAGGTATGTTGGTTTTCTCACCATCATCAACAGCCGCCCAACGACTCTTCCTTTTCTTCTTCCTATCCATGAATCCCCAGTCATCTTCACCTTGTTTTAGGAGGGAAAAAAAGGAATGAAATACTGGTTTATGATAATATGACCATGTGTTCTATGATTGAAAACTTTCATAGACTGATCCAGAGACATTTTGATACCTGTATACAGGTATGGGCGCCCAAACTCACAAGCAAAAAATCCACCCAAATTCTTAAAACCAACAGATTTTAATGTCAAAATAGAATTTAATGTTGAATTTTGGGCCAGAGATGTTGTTTTAGTCTTATTGTTGGAACATTTTCAACCGAAACGGTATGCCCAAATTTTCCCTGGATCAGTCCCTGACTTTGTCAAATAATATGCAATTGACGATGTCATAAATGGTTCATGACACACCTTCTACCCATAAGGTATATGTTGTGAAAGAATTGTAAAGATTAGATCAAAACTGTTCCAAGTTATGGAGCCGAAGGGAATCTTGGACGGACGGCACCAGTGCCGCACTGGTGATACCATAAAAAAAGTCGGCCGTATAAAAATGTATAATCATCTAACAAAAGCTCAATATTAAAATAAAATGACAGAATAAAAGCAATAATTCATTTCCCTGTCAGTGGTTAGACAAGCTTAGAGAAATAGCTTTATTATGTCAGCTACATTGTAACCCGCTGGGTTTGTCTAGCCTTTAGGAATGATTGTCTAAATCTAAGCGAAGGTTTTTTCTCACAAGATTTAAACCCTTTGAAGTAGGCGATCAAATGTTGACTTTCTTATTTCTTCAATGACAAGAAGCAGGAAAAAAAAACAGCCAGTTCAAAATTGTACAATATTTTAACTGCCAAGGAGGATGGGTAACAGACAAATCCTTTGATATATCTGATAAATCAATATATCTTGGCTGAACGCCACTAGCTAGACCCCGCCGATCGGTGCGCCGGTGGGTGATCGTTGGACAAAAATGATAATTTCCTGTCTATGTGTCTTGCATTTACTATCGAGTTCTAAAACACAGGGCATGTTCCAAGATTTTTGCAAATGGTTAGTTCTGGTTTCCACGACTTCGAAGTTTCATCCAGGGTGGACTCCTCATTTTTGTTCAAACGAACTGGAAACGACCCCTACCGATCATGGAGGAGCAAACGTCAACTGAGGTCATTCAGAAGAGTGACAGGAGGCTCAATGTTGGGTTGGTCGCTTCCAGTTCTTCAACAATTTCAGCCTCATCACCACATGGATTTACGCCTAGTGGCCATTTTTGAAAACTACAGGCCATGCGCTGCACGCAGATAGGTCAATCATGCGAGTAGATATTTCGCTCTATTCTAAAACACATACTTAAAATGGCGCTATTTGTTTGAGACTTTTAAGAAACAAATTTCAAGTGATTCAGTGCAAGCGGCGAGTCGACTTAGAAGGTAGCACTATAGCCATTCTCGGTTTCGGACATCCAGGTACCTGACCAGCCGAGTAAGTAAAACAGGGTACTTAGGGTCACCTGGTCGTCCCTCAGCCAGTCAAGATGGAGTTGTCATGGACTTGTTTTCACCTCAGAGTCTTGTTGCCGGGATCGTGACGTCATGCCGAAATCGAGAATTGGCAGCAGGCTTGGAAAATGCACTGTTGTCGTAGAACTCACTGGTTCGGCGAAAGCGCAAGAGGCGGCAGATAGTAGGAAATTGTCATTTTAACCAAACTTTACCCACTGATCGCTGGGTTTTATTCTTCCTCATTCGGCGATTTACCTACCTAATAGGAGATTGATGGACAACCCGCCGATCGGCGACTTTCCCCAACCTGTTACGGAAGGGGTTCATTGAAGAGAACGAAGCCGTGTTTTTGTGTGCTTTTTTTCACCCACCCTACTACCGATCGCTAGTGGTCTATGGCTTGTTCGGGAGTGTTACTCTGGACGTTTTCCCAACCTGGGGCTCGTTCTACTAAGCTGGCGTAAGTTGCGCCAGTCGCAAATGCGTGTTAAGTTATAGGAACGTGCGCATGGTCGCAAGTCTGGAGGCGCAAGTCTGTGTTGTAAACCTATGCGTAACTTTGCGCCAGCTTAGTAGAACGAGCCCCAGCTGATTACCGTCAACTGGTCAATTTCAAGTTCAACAACAACAACAGGAACCTGGGAACAAGTAAGACTAAAATCATAATGCCGAAGTCGGTGACTAAGAATGAATAAATGATTACCAAATCCTCTCTTGTTCATCATTACGGTACAAACTAGGAATAATCAGAGATTAAGTTGAAACTTGAAGTCGATTTTCTTTCAATATGTCTTCTTTCTTGCACCTCCTTCTTTCCGAAACCACGCAGACGTCAAGATGGCGTCATACTAGTAAAATATAATCCCATAGAATTACAGAAGAATATAAAGTAGTTTACTTGTCATTCTCCCAAAAAATATTGCTAAATACACTTACATTTGAAGCTTGAGTCGACAAGACTTATTTTTGGCTAATATAATACTTTTAAATTATGTTTTTATTAACTTAGCATTTAATTTGTTTTATGGGTTGTACTTTTTTTTTACCCCTGGCACCAGATGGCGCTGTGAAAAGCATGGCCCACAGAAAACAAATCTAAGAGACTTGCTGTCAAGATTCTGATTGTGAGGCAAGATGGTGAAAGAATTGTTCAGAGAAACAGACGTCGCGAAAAAAATGCAAGTCCAGATATTGTTCATTGTCTACTGAAGTGATTGTTTCAGTTTATCTGGTTGAATTATATTTGATCTCATTTAACAAATTAAATTTCAGTGGCAGTGGTACTGTGTACGTGATCAGGTGATAATTGAAAATATCCAAACTCTAGCCAAAGTACATGTATACAGCTGAGTGTATTGTCAATATTATTAGTTATTATTAGTAATAGTATTGATGTTGTTTTGGCCAACCCAATGTCATTCGATTGATTGTTTGGTGTTTTACGCCACACTCAAGATTATTTCACTTATATGGCGGCGTTGCCAGTTTTATTGTGGGAGGAAACCGGGCTCTTGAAAAATTTTCCAATTTTTTTTCCGGACTGGTTGTTCGGATTGAGCGTCAAAAGCTCTACCTACTGAGCCACGAAGACCCCGATGTCATTCGAATGCCCGGACTAAGCATCATGGCAACATATTGATTATTGGTATATAACTTCATCATTAGGTCATTACCAGTTGCAAAGTTACGTTGGGCATAAATGATTTGAGAAACCGTCCTCAGTTTAAACTAGTATTTAATTTTAGCAGTTAACTAGTTAAGTGAACTGTCATTGTCAAGTGCCAGCTGAAGTACAGCGTATGATGACGTCTGATGCAATAAAATTTTATTTTAGCAACTTATTCTCGGCTTTGGACATCTGTTGATGGGATCATTTCCCCCCAAACAATTTCCCCCTTATTTATTATGCGGAGTGATATCAATAATCATTTGCCTATTTGTTTGAATGAATAAGGTTAGTAATTTTAATCGACACCTTTTTATCCCTACAGCAATAGAATTGGGTTAGTGAGAAGATTGAAGACCTAGTGAAATACAACCCACTCTATCCATGTTGGCTGGTGAAAAAAACCCTATTAAATTAAGTCTGATACACTGCACAAACATATATCTTCTGTTGATGCAGTACCGGCAGGGGGGGGGGGGGGGGGGGGGGGGGGACCTGGCTCATTTCATGGAGAAAATTACCCACTCTTCTAAATACTGCAATCAAGTGAAAAATTCATTGTGAAAATTGTCAATTTTATTTGATGTTTGACTGAGAGACTATCACTGCGCACTGAGCCACCGGGGGCCCCCTACAAAATATTAAGCAAAAAGCTAAACTAGGTGGCTAGGAACCTAAAATGTTGATTTGAGTTAACAGAATGTCAGTGGAATTAAAACCTTTGGATGGGGTTGAAATCTTATATTCAAACCCATCCAAATTAAGGATTGTGTGTCTAGCAATTGGGTGTCTTAGTGGTAGGCTGAAGTCAAGAATGATTTTGGAGAAAGAAAACAATGTTTATACTGCTTCTCCATTTCAAAAATATTCCATGGATTGGTTTGCTGTCAAATGCAGGTCACCCAATTGTTTTCTCCATAAAAAGATTGATGTTTTATGTGGTACTCATGTCTCAAGATAATTTCACTTGTATGACGGCTTTGCCAGGTTTAGTGGGGGAAAGAAACCAAGCTCTTTGCCCCTAGGAAACTCCACCCTTCGGCGAGTACCTGGCAACTCTTCCACCCAAGGTTCTCCCTACGGTGACTAATATGATTAATAATATAGAATTTTACCAAAACCTTTTCTGTAACAAAACTTGGTCGCGTATGTGGAAGAATTATCAGATACTCGCCGAATGTCAGCGTTTTCTTTGGGCAATGAGCAGGTATCCTCCCCCACTAAAACTTGCATTATAAATAAAATAAACATCAATCAATCAACTGTATCAAAATCTGATCTACTTCAAGATTTATGTCGAGAGCTTATATCTTTTTTCAGCAATGTTTGACACTTTTTCTGCCAAAAAAATAAATGGCAGCCGCACTACCTCATGTTCATGTCATGAGAAAATGGAAAATTTTGTTATGATTTTGTCCCTCAAATGAACAACCTTACCGTACTGTAGTTTACCAATATTTTCACTTGAGTAAAATGTTTTTATGTTTCTGCACTTGTAGAAGCCATGTGACGTTTGGATTGATGTCAGCTGACCAGATGAAACAGGCAGCCCATATTCATGTGGTCAGTAAAAATCTATATAGTCAAGATGGGCGGAGAAAACCATTACCCTTTGGGGTCTTGGATCACAGGATGGTAAGGCAATTATCATCAGATTTGTTTGTTCTTAATCCCTGGATAAGTTATTGCTGGCCAATGGCACTGGCTTCATGGCTCGTCTGTACTGGTTATTTCCTCATTTTTTTGTTTCTGTCACACTTGGATGTCAAGTGTCAAACTTGGATTCTTCAATAAGTCAGTCACCTAAATTATGCATTTTGTATAAAGGTCCAAATGACATACCCCTTCTTAACACGATTAGAAACTTGTCTCCTTGGTTAATTTAGACAAGGCCATTTTCCATGTGCTCGTGTGTTCAGAAATATACATTTTGGCATGCATTAAATAAATAAGTAGATAGCTTACTCTGAGTGATTTATATTGGAACAAATGCCTGGGAATAGCTTGCTGCTCAGATTCCCTTTATGTACACGCACACGTCCTCTAGCTTGATGAGGCAGACCCTTTTTGCTAGCATTTTTCATTGTGTGTGAATCTTCATCAGTGGATTCCACAAATAAGCTATAACAATAGTAAATTGTTTGTCAATTAAGATTGCCATATATTCTTATCTTTTATGTCAGCCATCATAAACTTTCAACAAATCATATCACATTGATTCAATATATTTTGAATATTTCAATTGTACCACCAGGGCACCAGTGAAAAGGACAATAACTGTGAGACTTGTGGGAAGAACTTGGCAGAGTGTGTTGGTCACTTTGGGTACATTGATCTGGAACTTCCTGTATTCCATATTGGCTTCTTCAGGATGACCATCAATATCCTGCAGGGCATTTGTAAGGTATTCAACACAAACATGCAAATGCATAGTCTCTTGTTATTGAGATTTTACACAAGGCCCACAGATCTGATATATTCTGTAAAATGAACAATTGGTTATCAGAATTCTTGACTGTACACACATTTTTGCTTGTCGGGGGTTGATGATGTGCAATCCCGGCAAATTCTTCACTGATGTGAGGTATATTATATATAAGACTTCTTATTCCAAAATCTTTGTTAAAATGCCCGGAATGATAGGTCTGGTAACCACTTACCAGGGTTTCCTGCACATTGATTTTTGAGGTCGAATATCAACCTCAAAACAAATAGAAAAACTCAATACAAGCCTAAAAATACTCAATTCTAGTCATTTTAGACGGAAAATACTCAATTTCTTGACAAGAAACAAACATTTCTTCAAGTTTAATTTGTTACTTTTTACTTCGTTTTGCAACACAACATGCGTCTACATTCCTGGTGTTATTCAGACATTGTCACCCTATTCTAATGCGCAGTTTTAACTTTGTCAATAAGTGAGTCTAGCTTATTCAATGTAAGAGCAGTCGGTAGACCAGGGTTATGAGAACAGGGTAAAAAAATTGACCATGATGCATCAGTTGTTCAGGCTCTCCTAGCAGAGGTACATTCCTTAAAACATAAAGCTGATAACATGTACTCTTAAAACACCTCTGCATAGGAGAGTCAGCCAACTTTGACCCTTGACCCTTTAACCCCAGTATAATGTCTTCGTTTCAACTTTTCTCTGAAACTGAAAGTCTTTCTATCAAGGAGATTTTATCAGGGAAAACTGCCGAAAGACAGTCATTGATACATTGAATTTACTCAAATAAAACAGGTCTGTATTGGCAAGTGGCATGGAATTTCCTTCTTACACAGACACAATTGTTTAGTACCGGTAAAGCATGGTTTTACATTATTACAACAACGTTTCAAATGGCAACATTGGACAAGGTAACTTTTTATGTGGATGTTTACATTTGCGGGTAGAAAAGAAAGAAATATTTGACAGAAGCTGCACAATTTATTAGAGGAAATTGTAGCTTATCTCTAATAATATTTCATTTCTCATGCGATTTTGAAGCTGTAAATAGTAAAAGTCTGCATTGCATGTTTACTGGCACATATGATCTTTATTAAAAACAACTGCAACATAAAAGAATTTCTGAACAGTTCTAGACATTTTTTTTTCTCTCTAGAAAATAAATACACTGAGCAGTTCAAGATTTGTTGCTACCTATATAAAGTTTTTAATAACCAAAAACAAATTATAGTCTTCAAACACTTTGCCATGAATACAGTCTGTAGAAAAGGGACATAATGCTAAATCCATATATGTTGGTCAAGTGCATACAAATATTAAATTATTAATTGAAAGACAAGTGGTTGCAATTCCCAGTTACTGGCCTAAAACATTTGGACTTCTATGAAACCCTGCTTACATGCCACTTTATTAAACTTTTTCTTCAGAATAAACAAAAAAAGCTAGTTACAATACTTAATTACTCAATTACTTAAATGTCCTACTAGTACAGAAGGACAGCCATACTAGTATTTGATAGTATGTTTTGAAAATCGGCAGGCATGTAGTCGAGTGCTACTACCAGAAGATGAGAGGAAAGCATTTCTGGAGACAATTAAAAGACCTAACATGACCTACCTACAGAGAAAAGCTATAAGAAAGAAAGTGATGGAAAGGGCCAAGAAATTCTCAATTTGTCCGACATGTGGAGCTTTTAATGGTAAGTTTAAGAATCTAATGTAATGGTACATGTAGGTTTCGTAATCTAATGTACAAACTTACAAAACCTATAAACTCAAAGAACTGTTACAAACATATTTAGCATCCCTTGTTTTAGGCCCAGTAGTCATTCTAGCAACCCTTAAAGGGTTCCTTCTGAACACCTAACGCTGATTTAACCTGGGAGCACCACCATATAAGTGAACTAACTTTGAGTGTGGTATAACCATCAATGAAACAATGTGGACTAGCTATAATTTGTGAAATAGCTATAACTTGTGAAATAGCTATAGGTTTATACGCAAACATTTATATCCTTGTACATTACCATGGAAACTGACACCCTGGGTCTTCAACCAATAACAAAGTGGGAATTTCCCTGTATCATGCTAAATTGTAAAATACTTTCTTTTATTTCAGGGCAAGTCAAGAAATGTGGCATGTTGAAAATTACCCATGATAAATATAAAAGCTCTCCTAAAAATGTGGCCCCTCTTGTGGCAGAATTTCTTGGCTCTTTTCAAAGTGCTATGGAGAATAATAAAGAGGTAGAAGGAATGGTCTCCAAAACACAGGTAACAAAATACGGGTCCTACAAATTCTAACTATTCACACAAATTCAATCTATTTGTTTGAAGGAAATCCACATTATTAAATTTTCAAAACCATGTCTATTCAAAGTGACCAGGGGCCGGAGGTTCAAAAGAAAATTAGCTTAAAGGGAAAGAAAATCTAAGCTTTAGACTAGTTTAGATGGAAAGATTAGAGTTCATTTAGTCCAAAACAACTGTCCAATGTATGTTTTATCCCCTCGTAAGCGAATAATTGAAATTTGAAGGTGGCGTTACAATAGAGAATAAGCTCCATAGGCCATTCACAAGGCCGCCACCATTTTTTCATTAGTTTTATCCAATTATTGTTGAATAAAAATTTAAGTGCGTTATAGAGTAGTCATGTGATGCAATTTAGCCAATGGCTTGGCTAAGATAATGATAAGCCACTGAAAGGACATACTTCTGTCTGTTTTTATTAGCTTGAGGGTCACTGGCGGTAATTGATCTGAAATGTTTTAAGTACTTTGAAGGTTGTTATCGACGATAATGCCTATGTATTTCAAGAGATTTCCCATCCTTTAACGGCAGGTTAGATGACATCGCGCCACAAATTAATTTCTTTGTTACTCTACATCCTTTTGAACAACCGGCCTCAGAAAATAAGCTAAGCTTTCTCTAACCAAAATTCCGAAAATGTTTACCTTCCATGTCCCTGAAAATGCTTTTAAATATATCAGAGAGCAGTAAATGAATTTAACTTCTATACATTTCAATCTATATGGATATATGTTACAGGATGTTCTCAACCCACTGATTGTGTCAAACATGTTTAAACGAGTTGTAGAAGAGGTAATCTTTCAATATTCATTCATTGGGTTTCTTCATTTAAGTCTACACTTTACATAATTATTACCCGTTCTGCAAATTCGCTGATTTTAAACACTGGAATGTTTACATTTTATAAAAACTACTACTTTTGCCCAAACTGTTGAAGTATTTTCCGAACTTTTTAATAAGAAACATTCCAAATTTGTTTTCTTTGCTTATACAGCACTCAGGGTTAAAACTTTAAACACAATTTTTTCTTTCTCAGGATATTCCACTTCTATTAATGAATCCGGCCGTTAGTCGACCCGAAGACCTGCTTCTGACACGCATAGTTGTCCCCCCTATCTGCATCCGACCATCAGTTGTCTCAGATCTCAAGTCTGGAACGTAAGGCATTTTGTTTTGCTCTGACTTTGATGAAGTTTATACATTTTGCCAAAGGATTTGTTATCTGGTAAAAACTTACCACCAGTATTGGTTTATTAGATAGATACAAACTGTTCTTGAAGATACATTTATTTCCGAAGGTTATCTATTTGTAATTCTTCACATTATTTATTTTCAAAGAGAACTATCAAATGTCTGTCTCAGAATTTTTACTATTGACTATTTTTACTGTTTTACTATTTTTGTAGAAATGAAGACGATGTGACAATGAAAATGACAGAGATAATTTTCCTGAATGATGTGATTCAGAAACATCGTGCAACTGGTGCCAAGATGCAAATGATAATGGTAAGAATACCGGAAACCTTTACAGAGGGTGGTCAGGATTTATTCAATTTATATACCTGTGTCACTTACATTTCATATTGGCCAAAGAAATCTGTCTCTATTTCGGAGAAAATCCCAGACCTTGCATTCAACCTTACAACAAAGGGTTACCGTTTGTAAGGTTTTTATCTTTGAAGGTATCTGTTCCCTGTTTTTTTATAGTTTTTGTTTAAAGTTAATAAGGCCGCTTTGCTCAGAGATTTCATGACATCTTTGTGAAAGGAGATGATATTCAATGTTTCGATGGCAGCATTTTATTTCAAGATGCATTCCACAAGCTAAAACAGAAAATTTGAGGAATTCTCTCCATAACTAGGTTATCGGGGGAGAGAATCATATCTGTTTGGGATGAAAATCACAGATAAAGCATTAGTAACCATCCACTTTTGTATTTTGGTTGTAGGGAATAATAATGTGGCACTTTACTATGAGAAATGCAATATGGAAATAATAAGCTATTTTTGGCAAATACACATCCAGATATTCCATTAATGGTTTTGTCGTGGAAATCCTTGGGTTTCGGAGGCAAAAGAATTTCACTCAAGTAATTTTTTTGTCGATCGCTATCATATTTTAATTTGCTTTTGTTTGTTTTTAGGAAGACTGGGATTTCTTACAGCTTCAGGTGGCTCTCTTGTACAACAGTGAAACATCTGGGATTCCTCATCACATGCAGGTTAGTACATTATTGGGCGTCTTTTTAGAACAATTATAAGCACACAAATAATACCAATCTTTTTTAAGTGAAGGGGGCTTCGATGGTTAAGTCAGTCAGAGTGATAGTCCTTCAGTCCGACACAGGCCTTCCATTGACATTACACAGGTTCGATCCCACTCAGACCAAATAAAAATTGACAACGTTCTGAGTGGATTTTTCACTCAGTTGCTGTATGTGGAAGAGTTGCCAAGTACTCACCTAGGTCAGGGGTTTGGTTGCCTCCCCGCATTAAACCTGGGAATGCCGTTATATAAGTGAAATAATCTTGCAAAACATCAATCAATTGTACTGAAGCCAAAAATTGCTTCAGCTGAACTCAATTTGTGAACATTTGCATTTATTGTTTCTTCAGCCGAAGAAACCCACTCGGGGATTTGCTCAAAGACTGAAGGGCAAACAAGGGCGATTCCGGGGTAACTTATCTGGAAAACGAGTGGACTACAGTGGCAGAACAGTTATATCTCCTGATCCTAACATGAGAATCGATCAGGTGAGATTGACAAATTTAATGGTTTTTTTCCCAAAAATCAAAAAGGCTGCTGTGTATGGGAAATTATTTTGAGTGTGTCCTTATACATAAAATTCCCAAAAATTGAAAATGCCCCATATACATTTTTTTTGTCACTAAGATGGTTCAAATACATTTTTCTAGGTCAATGTTTTTTTCTATTCCTTTGTTCTTTTGGGACTTCAATTCAATTAGTCTTGGAACATTGTTATGCCTTCCCCAATTCCCAAATAAAAAAATCCAAACTTATTTTTTTCTGCCAGACACTAGTGCTAAGTTTTAAATTCCTTGCAGCGTAGAGGCTGATTTACTGAGTAAACCTGGTTACTTAAGTGAAATAATCTTGAGTAAAAAGTATAGTGCAAAGCAATAAATCAACCTCAATCTGTTTGACTTCAGGTTGCAGTACCAGTGCATGTTGCCAAAGTACTGACCTACCCTGAAAAAGTGAACAAAGCCAATATAAACCTGATGAGGCAGTTAGTTATCAATGGCTGTGACGTACATCCAGGTGCAAACTTTGTGGAATCCAGGGACACCAAAATTAAAAGGTACACCTAATTTTAGAACTTTTTTGCCTTACAATTAGGTGAAGAATTACTTACGCTAATTCAAGTACTCTAAAAAATTCAAGGGCCAGAAAAACATTAACAAAAGTACACTTAAAATTCAACTTTTTCGTTGAGAGTCTTACCTCCTGGAGTGAGCGATCAGATAATCCTATTGAACGATCGCTGTTGTTGTTTTTATAGACCAAATGTGGCAAATAGCAATGTAATAATTCGTTATTTTCACATCACTGGTCCTTGAATTAGCGGAGATCTTACCGTATGGACAACAACTTCTTGGTTTATTGGGTGACGATGTTTCAATGTAGTTCATACATCATTATCAAAGTCAAATGACATAACATTGTCACCCAATAAACCAAGAAGTTTATATCCATTCCATTTATATCCATTCTTCACATTAGTGTAACCATTCAACTTCTTAATGCCATTGAAAGATTTGATACCTTACGATTATTTAGTTAAGTAATTCAGAAATTAACATTGTTTGATTTCTGGTGCTTTTTTATCCCCAAGGCCTGTGGTTGGATTATAAGAGTTGCCATTTGTCCACTAGTGCCTGGAATACTTTGTTAGAATGTTGGGCTGAGTTGAAAAGTGTATTAGGCTTAATACAGGTCGAAATGACGTCGAGTATCAAAGAAATCCAATTTTGACGTTACAAATTTATACCAGTATTAAGCCTAATACTCTTTTGAACAACTGGGGCCGGTTGCACAAAGGAGTATTAAGCTAACGTCAGGTTTAAAGAGTCACAAAGAAATTTGATTTTGACATCGCATAGTTACGTCAGACTTAAGCTTAATACACCTTTGTGCAACCGGGCCTCGGCCACTGGCTTCATTAGGCTTGTAGATTGTTTTGAGAAAAACTTATACTGTATAACTGAATCTCCATTACAGAATATCATAATGAAAATATAAAATGTCACAATTTAATTGTGTATTTCAATCTTTGCAATAAACCTTTTGTTTTTTTAGGTTTTTGCGCTATGGTGACCGTCAGAAGATAGCCAGTAAACTGAAGTATGGGGATGTGGTTGAGAGACATACAATTGATGGGGATATAGTGCTCTTCAACAGACAACCATCATTACATAAACTCAGTATTCAGGCTTTTTATGTAAGTTTTAAACCTACAATATAACCTGTAATTCTGACACTGACACAGGCCTTCTGTCAATGTTTCACAGGTTTGAATTACACTCAATAGGAGCCAAATTCTGATTTGGTTTACACTTTGATGCCCTATTTGGTTGCTACTGAAAGGCTGTGGATTTCCTTAAGGCACAGTCTGGTATCCTTTCTCATTAAACCTGCCAACATCGCCATACAAGAGAAATAATCCTCCTGCTTAAAACATCAATTAATTAATCAAGCAAGTAAATAGTTTTGAGTGCAAAGTGAGACACCAAACAATTAATCAACAAAACAATTAAGCATGAGAATCAAGATTGATAGATCATCCACCAAATACTGTATAGAGCCTTAACTGACAAATGTATTTAGTTCATGAACATTGTATTACCAACAGGCTAAAGTTATGCCCCATCGTACATTCCGGTTCAATGAGTGTTGTTGTACCCCGTTTAACGCTGACTTTGACGGAGATGAGATGAACCTACATTTACCACAGACAGAAGAAGCCAAGGCAGAGGCCATTGTTCTCATGGGGGTCTGTACAAAAATTAAAATAATGTCACAGTGATCAATATTTGTCTCTTCATAAACTTTTCTTAGAGATGTTAATTTCACACAAAAACATAATGTGTAAAGCGTCTTAAACTAGTTTACACAGTTGACTATATTAATTTGCTTCTCTTTTTTAATTAATTATTTTACTTTTTTACATTTATCTGTAATTTTAATTTCTGTTTTTGATGGGCGAGGGAAGGGGGAGGGCATAAATATTCATAGCTTTTCCAGTACTGGAGGTATAATAAAAGCATCAACTCTTAAAATTTTTTATGAACCCCGCTTTTGAAAGCTATACAAAAAAGTCTTTCACAAGTGCGATTAGGTTTTTATGTTAATATACATTGTGATCATTGAAATAGCCTTGAATGTATTTTTTCAGTCTAAATCCAACATTATCACACCAAGGAATGGGGAACCATTGATTGCTGCCATACAGGACTTTATCACAGGTAATTTAGGGCTAAAGTTTTTATGTATAATACTCAGCATTAGTCAGGAAATAAGCCACCCAGCATACAAACAAATTTCAATGCTGTTGTCCAAATGAGTTTGTATTGGATTACCATAAATTTGAGATGTTGGATGTTGATCAAGTTTCTTCCTTTATATTAATGGATTGATTGATATATGTTTTACGCCACACAAAAGATTATTTCACTTATATGGCAGTGCTGCAAGGTTTAGTGGGGGAGGAAACCGGCATATTGCCCTTAGGAAACCCTTGACCTTCAACGAATACCTGGCAACTCTTCCACATACGCTGACCGAGTGAAAAATCCATTTCTCAATTTTTATTTGGTCTGAGTGTGATTCGTACCCGGGCTGCATCAATGGAAGGTCTGTGTAGGAAAGGAAGCACTGCCATATCAGTGAACTAATTTTGAGTACACCAAAACTTTCTACTGTCCACCTTATCAATTTAATAAATCAGTGTGTGTTATTTTTCAGGAGGCTATCTTCTAACACTGAAGGACAAGTTTTTTGATCGTAGTAAAGCCTGTCAGTTGATCTCATCAATGCTGGCTCAAAAAGATCAGAACATGAAGATTGATCTTCCACCACCTGCTATCATTAAGGTTTGAACATTATATAATATATAAAAGTCTCATAATTTTCATCACCAGAATATAACTAATCTTGTGTGCTGTGTATTAAAAACTCTGAACAGTTATATATCAACTAATGGTAAACTGATTTTTTACAGCCATGTAAGTTGTGGACAGGGAAGCAAATCTTCAGTGTAATGTTGAGACCCAGTAAAGACTGTCCCGTAAAAGCCAACCTGAGGACCAAGGGGAAGAACTACTCACAGGGGGAGGACCTCTGTTTTAATGATTCATGTAAGACATTAACTTTGTGTTGGAACCTCGCTGGCTTAGTCGGTTAGAGTGATACTCCGTAAGTCTGATGTGGCTCGGGATGAATTCCACTCGGACCAAATAAAAATTCATAGATTTCTGAGTGGATTCTTTTAATCGATCGCAGTATGTCGAAGAGTGGGCAGGTACTTGCCGAAGGTCAGGGGTTTCCTCCTGGCAAAGAGCCTGGTTTCCTGCCCCGCCAAACCTGACAGCAATACCATATAAGTGAAATAATCATGAGTGTGACGAGGAACATCAATCTGTCAATCTAATATGTGTAGAAGGCTATATTTTTTCTGTTCATTGTCATAAGTGGAAGTTTTGCTAGGTGAAGGTCGGGGGTTTCCCCTGGGTACAAATAGGGACAGAGAAGTCATCTTGGGCGCAGCGTAAAACATCAATCAATCAATTGAGGATTTATGAAAGAAAAATAAACTTTTTGGTTGCTTGAAATACAAATCAATTAATGTAAGCTTGACTACCTTAAGTTTGACATCTAATTTAAAAAGGTTTTGTAGGCCTAATAACCCTGAGGCTGGGGGCAGTGTGGCGATGATTTAGCCTTGTTTGCTGACGTAGCATGGAAGAAGATTAAATATGCCAAATTAGAGTGTGATCTTGTGTTCAGTTGGTACTTTTGTTGCCGTATGACCTAAGCTGTTGAGTGTGGCATTGGATCTTTTTTTGTAGACCTAAACTTCACGTAACACACCTACTTCCAAATTGTCAACCCTTTTTTAGTTTTCAATTTTTGATTTTTTATGTTCTCTGTATGACTTATGTATATAAGGGAAGCATTTGAAAGGTGACTCGATATATTTATCAGCCTACAAAACTTTATTGTGCGACAGTCTGGTCCTAGATAAATAGTTTTTACAGCAGTCAATTTATTATGTCATTTCTTTTAGTTGTTGTAATCCGAAACAGTGAGTTATTATGTGGAGCCATGGACAAGGCCACATTAGGATCGGGGTCGAAGAACAACATCTTCTATGTCATACTGAGGGATTATGGGGAGGAAGCCGCTGCCGCTTCTCTGTCACGATTGGCTAGATTGTGCCCCGCCTTTCTTAGTAAGTTTCTTTTCATTATTATACTTTTTGTTGCAAACATACCATTCATGTGAAATAAACTTTGATACAAAAAACGTCAACCCATTGGTCATTTTCATATTTTTACTTTCAAATGGTTTGATGCCTTTCTTGTGTGGAAAATTTGGTTAATTTTCTTTGTATGTTCAACTTTTTGGTGAACCCTATACTTGTGAATCTTTAAAGTGTCTTTCAGAATTAATCAATAAAGTGAAGAAAGCTTTTAGTTTTAAGAATTAATCTTTAACTTGTTATTGTTTAACTTTCAGGTAATCATGGTTTTTCGATTGGCATTGGAGATGTCACTCCCGGAATAGGTCTTATTAAAGCGAAGAATAACTTGTTAGATGATGGGTAGGATTGCTACACCGTACTCCGATACCATGTATAGAAATAATCTGAAAATGTCTAAACGCACTTGTTTTTTTGACTGGAGAGTTTGTATTCAAAGAGTTTCCCCCCTTGTTTACAGAAAAATTTGGAAATATTTTCTTTTTATTAGATTTAAAATCTGTGAAATGAAGATGGTGTAGAATGTAAATATGTCCGTTAGTACCAATTTTACATATTTTCAAGCTCTACCTCCAACGTTTATGTTATATGAGAATATTTGATACCCATTATTATTGAAAAAAAACTCGAACTTTGAGCAAACGAAGGGTTTTTGTTTAATCTTACAGGTACCAAAAGTGTGACAAATATATTCAGGACCTGGAAGATGGTAGGTTACCCGCTCAACCTGGTTGTACAGAGGAGGAAACCTTAGAGGTGAAACCAAACTTTTATTGAACTGACATTCAACACATTTAGGATGCTTTCTTTTTTTCAATTTTACTTCCAATGTCATGTTATCTGTGTAACTTGATTTTGTAAAGAAAACAAATCAGTTATCAAAAGATTTGTACGTTTTGTCTTTTATACGATGTAGGATGAAAATGCAGATGAAATTTAAATGGCTTTCCTCAAATAGAATCTGTACAGAATCTCAAGAGATATTTTGATTTTGTTTTTACCCGTCTGTTAAGCTTGCTTTACTTACATGATGTTTAAGCTGGCAGAGGGAGGGGGGGGGGGGGGCGGTCTATTTACAATTGCTCTCTCAGCTCACTTACCATATCTTACAGAATAAACTGTAATTGACTAACAATTAGCTAATTCTGTTTCAACGAAATTTTCCCTATAATTTGGCAGCTCATGCCACTTCAACACGTGATAAATATACTGTTATATTAATTATATTATATTTTATTTTGCTAGTCCCTGATATTGAAGGAGTTATCCGTAATCCGTGATCATGCTGGTAAAGCATGTTTGAGAGAATTACACAAGAGTAATAGTCCTCTTATTATGGCCGTCTGTGGATCTAAAGGTATGAAGGAGCCTCAATGTGTAAAATTAAGTATTTTTTTTGTTTTATTTGGCTAAATATTAGACCTTATCTATGATTGCAATGTCTAATGAAATAATGGGCCGCATCTAAAAAATATCTATCAAATAAATGAAATTTTGTCTCAATATACAGAAATTTTCAAAGGCTACTTAACCTCATACCTTTCTACCTAAAAGGTAATCATTGTCTTAAAAAGACTGTAATCATTTTTTGTTATGATTTTCTTTTCCCTGCATTTCTAGGCTCTTTCATCAACATTTCCCAGATGATAGCATGTGTTGGACAGCAGGCTATCAGTGGTAAGAGGGTGCCCAATGGATTTGAAGACAGAGGACTTCCACACTTTGAGAGACATGGTCAGAGTTCAATCTTTTAGTTCTTTTAGCTAGCCCATTCTTGAAACTTACACATAATGAAGACACCGGAATAGGTGTCAGAAGCTACATTGTAGTTCACAAACTACTAACTTTGAAGTGTTGCCTTAATTATTTCTCATTAGGCCATTCTTCCGAAACTTAATGGGTGCCTCTGTGGCTCAGTAGGTAGAGCGTTGGACGCTCAATCCGAACAGCCTTCCACCAATTGGTCGCGGGTTCGAATCCCACTTAGTCCAAAAAAAAAAATGGAAAATTTTCTGACTGGGTTTTCACTCAAACGACCTATGTGGGATGGTTGCCAGTTACCACTGGAAGGTCATGGGTTTCCTCCGGGCATAGAGCTCAATTTCCTCCCACAAGAAAACTGGCAATGCCACCATATAAGTGAAATAATCTTGACCAACCAACCCAAACTTAATGAGACTTTAGTTGCGCCTTGGGTTAAGTAATTTATGTCTAAAACCCACTCTGTCCCTCAAAATTGTACTGGTTTTGTAAACTTTATGATCTATGTAAAATTAAGGCAGATCATCTGACTGATGGGAAGTTCCTTCAGGCAAAGAGTCCAGTTTCTTGCCTGAACAAATAACGTCCTCATATAAAGCCAATTATCTGGAGTGAAGCATACAAAACTGAACGATTCATCAAAACTCACAAGAATTCTGTGCAAGCAAAAATAGTTGTGAAGTATATTTGTCAATTTGCAGAGGGAGACAAAGATATTTAAATCTCCAACATGAAAAAGAAAATGCCATCGAGGCTGTTATTTCTATGGGAGTTTTTGTGTCATTTGCTTGACATCAGAGTTGACAATCAGAGTTACCAACAACAACTTTCACCATAGAAGCTTATTGATAACATTGTTGTCATGGTTATTGTAATCTGAAGGATAATTGGTCCGGTAAAAATACATAGTCTTGCTCATTCATTTCTGTGTGAGTGAAAAATATCTGAGTGGGGTTTTCAAACGATCGCTGTATGTGGCGATGTGGGGCAAAAAGCTTTCTTTCCTCCCACACTAAATCTTGAATGTGGCGTTAAACAACAATCAAATCAAATAATTTCTGTTTTCAGCTAAAGACCCAGCAGCCCGTGGTTTTGTGCAGAATAGTTTTTACTCCGGTCTGACTCCGACTGAGTTTTTCTTCCATACAATGGCTGGCAGAGAAGGTCTGGTGGACACAGCAGTAAAAACGGCCGAGACCGGATACATGCAAAGACGACTTGTAAAGGTATCAGCAAATTTTCCATTTTGGAGTAAAACAATCCTTTAGTTGAGATAAAAGTAATAAAATGTTTAATCAGACTAGCTATTTTCTCCTACAATGTGGATACTGTTATGCCTACCATATAAGTAAAATTTTCACTGTCTGATTTCTTTTAATGGCTATCATATGAGTAAATATCAATTTTCAATATAAATTTCTCACATTCTTATTTCTGTTTTCAGTCTCTGGAAGATTTGGGATCCCAGTATGACCTGACGGTGAGATCCTCTACAGGTGATATTGTACAGTTTATTTACGGAGCCGATGGTCTTGATCCTGCAGCCATGGAGGGCAAAGACAGACCAGTGGACTTCAAGAGAGTCATGGATGGCATTAGGGTCAGTACAATCTATAAATCTTCCTTGAGCTGGATGGATCCCCCCCCCCCCCCCCTTCTCCAACTAAACCAGAAAACCTTGTTATACAAGTGAAATAATCTTGAATGTGGCATGAAAAATTAATTCATCAATCCATGAGCTGCAAAAATGTCCATGTTTTTTGTGGTTTGATTGTTAGATGTATAGACAATGGCCTATTAAAATATTATGGGATATGAAAGGGAAGTGCTTTGAAGTGACTGCATTTTGATATATCTTTGTAGCATCACACATGGCTATATGCCTATACTTTTCTGTACAGATTACATTTTGATTTCCTCTCAATGCCCCAGGATGTTACCAGAATGTAATTGACCATTTTCAGGCTAATACAATGAGTGAAGTAAGGGATGAAGATTCTCTGTCAGGCAAACAACTCATCGCACTTGTAGAGTCCCATCTGAATAGTGAGGCCTTTGCTGACTGCAGGGAGGACTTCATTACTGAGTTCAGGTAAGTTGATCACATATTACCCAAGTAATACTACCAACAGATCATGTTGGCTACAGTGTGATAGCTTCTATATGTACTATGCATTGAGGGGTAGGGCTATCTTTTGGATGACTATAGCCAAAAAAAATCACAAAAGTTCAGTCAAAGCATTGTAGTTTTCCTTTCAATGATACCAAACACATGATATGCTGATTTGTAAGCCTTAGTTAATTTCACTCAATTCAAAGCCTTTATTTGTCAAGGGAATTTCATTAAGTTTTTGAAGACTTGCATTAAAGTAACCTTAGGGGAAAAGTAGCTTTGTTAAATAGTGATCTGCAATGCATATGGATGAGCTAACAAGGTCTTCAAATGAACAAGTTTTGAGTGTGGCGATACATTCTTCTGAGGATTTTAAAAAAGGGAGAAATGTGAATTTGATTGTGTCCATTCTGTTTGTTAAATTCTGTCCATTTTGGCTGTATGTATAAAATGACTCCAAAAGAATGACTTTATGATTGTGTCTGTCTACTTGATAGTTTCTTTCTTTCAGGGATTTCATATCCGGCCATGCTGGCTGTATTGACAATGCCTGGAAGAGATTTGACCTTCAGGATAAAAATCTCTCACAAATGGCTCCAGGTCAGTTCACGCTTTTTCCAAAAAGTTTCTCTTTTTCAATCGGTCGAACGCTTAATATCGTCGCTCGAAAAAATTATGGTTTGTCGGGGGATATTGTTTGAAGTGACCCAGAGTAGTGACATGCATTATTAGTTACAGGGTTTGTTCGAGGGGGGATACAGAAATGTATGGGGTCAGTAAACGAATATTGGGCGAGTCATTAGCCGAGCTCAATATACTGTTTACTGACCCCATATATTTCCGTACGCCCCCCCCTCGAACAAACCCTGTAACAAATTTATCCCACTGAAGACCTAACTTGTACGATATTCTACTCTTCTTTCTCAAACTTGACTTTCATAAAAGGCAGAAAATGAACTCTGAAAGCTATTTTCTCAAATGTATGGCATGACCAGACTTGACTGACAAGTGTCTAGACATGACGTCACAAGCCATGTATGGTAGTCGCCCTGTAAGGATCAGCACAGCGACGTAATTTGGAAATATACACGGTCTACACGTGACTGGTTTGAACCAATCGAGAGGAAGTATTCAGTGTGAGGGGGGATAAGATTTCACACATGGTTTTTTTTTCATGCAGATTAATTTCCATGCACCATTCTATCCATCTTACCAAATTGGTCTTGCTTGGTTTATTGAAGTTTACTCTGTTTCAAGTATGTCATGATATTGAGAAGTTTTGGTCCGAGAAAATTTTGGTCTGTTGGGAGCACGTCACAACTAGTCAAAGTCGTATATCAAGCCTTATGCATCCTTCAAGAGTTGGGACATAATAACTCCCAATAGACCACGCCTATGTATGGCAACCGGACATCTTGAATCTTTTGTTACATTCACTTTTTCCACTCCCCATATTGTAAGGCTTTAGAGAAACGGATTGTTAGTCATTTGAAGGTGTAACAGGACATAATTAAGGATACAAGAACCTTCCGACCTGTATTGACATATATCCGCAGCCAAAGATAATAAAAAAAGGTGTTGACCATGTGACAATAAAACACCAATCAGAGTTTGAATGATCAACAAAGCACAATGGTCCTAAGTTCATGTTATCGAAACTGAGAAAACTGTTCAGTTTAAGTGTCATTAAATTTGCTTGGTTAACGAAATAGTTTCTGTGTATGTACTTGCAGTGTTTAAAGAACTTGAGAGAGTGACAACTTCCCAAGTAGAGAAGTTCTTACAGTGCTGCCTGGACAAATACATGAGAGCCAAAATTGAACCAGGTCAGTAATTATTTCTCCAGTAATCAACTGTATTGCAAGATAAAGCTGAAGGCTTAACCAATACCCATTTTTTCGGGGGGTATTTGGCAGCAGTTTTACTTGATTCGACTCATTAAGAGAGGCTTGGTGACTCAGTCAGCAGAGGGATAGTCTCTTAATCCAACACAAGCCTCCTAAAATTGTGTTGTTTTTTTTCTCACTTTATCACCCTATGAATGAGTGTCGCCAGGTATTCAGCGAAGGTTAGGGATTTCCTTGAGTCTCACAAAGAAATTCAACCCTTTAGACATTAAGAATTTTATTTCAATTAAATTATGTGTCCTATATCTCCTTACGTTATATTTTTGTGTTGTTGTTGTTTCAGGTAGTGCTGTGGGGGCTGTATGTGCCCAGAGTATTGGTGAACCAGGCACACAGATGACACTTAAAACATTCCATTTCGCTGGTGTGGCCTCCATGAGTATCCTTTCAAAGAAAGCTATGAATTTTTTAATCAATTATTAAATCTTTGGCACCCAGGGTAACTTCACCTTAAACAATAGTTCATTTGCTAGTTAGTTTGAAATGACATCATCCAGCTAAAGTATATGTTCAAGTGACTCGTTGAAATTGCAGCTACACTTGCCCTCTGTCGGGATGTCATGATGTTATCGTGTTCAAAATTAACAAATGGACTATTTGGTTCCAACAAACACAAAATTAAAATTTGAGTGGTGTAGTTAGCTGGAACCAATAATATGATACCAACTGAGCCCTGCCTAAATGAAGAGCACATGATTATTTTCAAGTGATTTTAGAGAAATTTGCATCACTGGCTAAGATTTGTTCTTAACAAAATATAGATATTACTCAGGGAGTGCCTCGTATTAAAGAGATCATCAATGCATCTCGTAACATCAGTACCCCAATCATCACTGCCCAGCTAGACATTGACAATGACCCAGAATTTGCACGTGTGGTCAAGGGGCGTATTGAGAAAACTACACTAGGGGAGGTAAGCAAGCCCAAAAGTAACATGGGGGAGATAAGTCTTGGCAAATGAATGGTAGGCTGTAAAAGAGTGATGTATAATGAGTAATCAAGCTTTGTGGTGGGGATAGCCTACCTCACCTGATTGTTCACCTAAATGTAGGCAGGAGGTAATACCCGAATCACTCACTTACCCCTAAAGGTAAGCCCTTTGAACATGCCTTTGCCTAGTCTTTATCTGATTGGCTGTGGGGTTACCTTTACTGGCTCAGCATTGTTTGATTGGTTAAAACAGCTCTCAAAAGTCCACAATGAAGGCAGGTTTACTTAAATGTGATTATCACCCTTGCCTAACAATACAAAATGGTGTGTAATATCCACTCACCTGAATCATATTTCCACTACAATATAGCTTTTCTTGAATGCATTTATCCCATTTTAATGAATCAGTTAGCTCTCTTTATACATATGTTGTAAAAAAGTCCATTACAAAATATAACTGTATTTTTTCTCTTTTGATTTACTGGAAATGTTTGTGTGTATCATATTGTTATTTTTGGACAGGTAACGGAATACCTGGAAGAGGTTTACCTGAAAGATGATTGTTTCATCCTTATAAAACTGGACCTGGATAGGATACGACTCCTCAAGGTAACATGATTGTTTCATCCTTATAAAACTGGACCTGGATAGGATACGACTCCTCAAGGTAACATGACTGTTTCATCCTTATAAAACTGGACTTGGATAGGATACGACTCCTCAAGGTAACATGGCTGTTTCATCCTCATAAAACTGGACCTGGATAGGATACGACTCCTCAAGGTAACATGATTGTTTCATCCTTATAAAACTGGACCTGGATAGGATACGACTCCTCAAGGTAACATGATTGTTTCATCCTTATAAAACTGGACCTGGATAGGATACGACTCCTCAAGGTAACATGATTGTTTCATCCTTATAAAACTAGACCTGGATAGGATACGACTCCTCAAGGTAACATGACTGTTTCATCCTTATAAAACTGGACCTGGATAGGATACGACTCCTCAAGGTAACATGATTGTTTCATCCTTATAAAACTGGACCTGGATAGGATACGACTCCTCAAGGTAACATGATTGTTTCATCCTTATAAAACTGGACCTGGATAGAATACGACTCCTCAAGGTAACATGATTGTTTCATCCTTATAAAACTGGACCTGGATAGAATACGACTCCTCAAGGTAACATGACTGTTTCATCCTTATAAAACTGGACCTGGATAGGATACGACTCCTCAAGGTAACATGACTGTTTCATCCTTATAAAACTGGACCTGGATAGGATACGACTCCTCAAGGTAACATGATTGTTTCATCCTTATAAAACTGGACCTGGATAGGATACGACTCCTCAAGGTAACATGATTGTTTCATCCTTATAAAACTGGACCTGGATAGGATACGACTCCTCAAGGTAACATGACTGTTTCATCCTCATAAAACTGGACCTGGATAGGATACGACTCCTCAAGGTAACATGATTGTTTCATCCTTATAAAACTGGACCTGGATAGGATACGACTCCTCAAGGTAACATGATTGTTTCATCCTTATAAAACTGGACCTGGATAGGATACGACTCCTCAAGGTAACATGACTGTTTCATCCTTATAAAACTGGACCTGGATAGGATACGACTCCTCAAGGTAACATGATTGTTTCATCCTTATAAAACTGGACCTGGATAGGATACGACTCCTCAAGGTAACATGATTGTTTCATCCTTATAAAACTGGACCTGGATAGGATACGACTCCTCAAGGTAACATGATTGTTTCATCCTTATAAAACTGGACCTGGATAGGATACGACTCCTCAAGGTAACATGGCTGTTTCATCCTTATAAAACTGGACCTGGATAGGATACGACTCCTCAAGGTAACATGATTGTTTCATCCTTATAAAACTGGACCTGGATAGGATACGACTCCTCAAGGTAACATGATTGTTTCATCCTTATAAAACTGGACCTGGATAGGATACGACTCCTCAAGGTAACATGATTGTTTCATCCTTATAAAACTGGACCTGGATAGGATACGACTCCTCAAGGTAACATGATTGTTTCATCCTTATAAAACTGGACCTGGATAGGATACGACTCCTCAAGGTAACATGGCTGTTTCATCCTTATAAAACTGGACCTGGATAGGATACGACTCCTCAAGGTAACATGATTGTTTCATCCTTATAAAACTGGACCTGGATAGGATACGACTCCTCAAGGTAACATGATTGTTTCATCCTTATAAAACTGGACATGGATAGGATACGACTCCTCAAGGTAACATGATTGTTTCATCCTTATAAAACTGGACCTGGATAGGATACGACTCCTCAAGGTAACATGACTGTTTCATCCTTATAAAACTGGACATGGATAGGATACGACTCCTCAAGGTAACATGATTGTTTCATCCTTATAAAACTGGACCTGGATAGGATACGACTCCTCAAGGTAACATGACTGTTTCATCCTTATAAAACTGGACATGGATAGGATACGACTCCTCAAGGTAACATGATTGTTTCATCCTTATAAAACTGGACCTGGATAGGATACGACTCCTCAAGGTAACATGATTGTTTCATCCTTATAAAACTGGACCTGGATAGGATACGACTCCTCAAGGTAACATGGCTGTTTCATCCTTATAAAACTGGACCTGGATAGGATACGACTCCTCAAGGTAACATGACTGTTTCATCCTTATAAAACTGGACCTGGATAGGATACGACTCCTCAAGGTAACATGGCTGTTTCATCCTTATAAAACTGGACCTGGATAGGATACGACTCCTCAAGGTAACATGATTGTTTCATCCTTATAAAACTGGACCTGGATAGGATACGACTCCTCAAGGTAACATGATTGTTTCATCCTTATAAAACTGGACCTGGATAGGATACGACTCCTCAAGGTAACATGATTGTTTCATCCTTATAAAACTGGACCTGGATAGGATACGACTCCTCAAGGTAACATGGCTGTTTCATCCTTATAAAACTGGACCTGGATAGGATACGACTCCTCAAGGTAACAAGCTGGGGTCATCTCACTTAAGTGACACATTTATTTTTTCAGGTATTCAATGATCATTTAATTATCGCTTGCTTCCACCAAACCAAACCTTGATTGATTAGCGTTTACAGCCACACTCACTTAGTGGGGGAAAGGCAACAGGATCTGTAACGTGATAAAAAACTTTACATTCTGGTGGTACCTGACAGGCGATTGAGTAAAAACCAAGTTAGAATTTTGATGCTCTTTAACATTGCGTAGGACTCCCACCTAAGCAACTGAGTGGGGTGTGCCAAATAACAAATTACAATGTGGAAGTGAGCATAGATAATCCAGGTAATGTTGCCACATTAATATAATAATCTTGAGTACAGCATCAAAAATAAACAAATATCCCTGTTGAGTATCTCTTTTTTTTTCTATTTAGCTTGAAGTGACTGCCGGATCCATCAAAGATTCTATCACATCCTCCAAACTGAAAATCAAACCACAGGTAACATCTCATTATGAACCACGTCCTCCTAGGGAGATATCAGGTGGGGGTGGGGATCCATCCCCAGCTTTACATACTGATACTACCTTATAGCAGACTAAAATGGAATTGCAACCTCATCAAAAACGTTCTAAATGGTGTCATCTGTCACCGGATATCACAAAATCTCGTAATAAATCTTATGAGACTTTCGCTCCCTATTTTCCTCACAGAAATCCAGCAGGGGCTCTATGTACTGCGTAAAACATCAATCAGTCCATCAACCAAACAAAGATGCTACCTTATAATAGATCTGAGTGTGGCACTAAACACTAATAAATCTGGTACCCCATTGTAATCTGAGTAAATTCCATTTTGTAGCAAGTACAAGTGTACAGTGACTCTATCCTAACAGTGAACCCACAGGAATCCAACAAAAGCTCAATGTACTATGTAGCACAACAGTTGAAGAAAGACTTGCCCAATGTCATGATCAAAGTAAGCAACTCTTCTAACATCTTGCAAAATCACATTTGTATTAAAAAATGCAGCCAAGTCTATTTAAAAACAAAAAGATCTATAACCTTTTTTATTCACTCTGAACTCTTCACCCTATACATGAATTGGTATCTCAAAAGATCCTGTTCTAAATGGCAATGAAGTTCTATTGAAGATAGGCCTAAGTGGGTAAGTGGGCAGAGCGATAGTCTCTCAGCTCCACACAGACGTTCCATCAGATTTGATTCCCATTCAGTCCAAAGAAAAGAAATAAAACAATTTTTGAGTAGATTTTTCTCTTAGTTGCCCTGTCTGGAAGAGTTGCCTGGATGCCGAAGGCCATGCAAAGAAACCCTGACTGAAACCTGGCAATGTCTCCATATTAGTGAAATAATCTTGTGTGTGGCACAAAACATCAATCTATTGAAGATTCTATTATAGATAGTCCTTAAGAACTTATCCCGAGTTACTAGCTACTCTTATGTGACTGATGAATCTTTGTTCAGGGCATCCCCAGTGTAACCCGTGCAGTTATACATGCTGATGAGAAGAAAGGGGACAGTTACAAACTACTGGTAGAGGGAGATAACTTACGTCAGGTCATGGCAACACAAGGTAGGTAACTCCACATTCAAAATCTTGACTTTTAAGTCGACATAGACCAAAAAAAAGTCCTAATAATAACAATGTTAACCATAAACATATACTGCACACATTTGATACTTGAGGTATATTTGAAGGTTTGTTTTGGCGAAAAGTAAATTTTTCAACTAATCTTGGTGGCAAAACCAAATACCTGTATGCTCTCTGATCAAAATGGCTGATGGTGTTTTATGCAGGTGTAAAAGGCAGCCATTGTATGTCCAACAATACATTTGAGATGGAGAAGACATTGGGTATTGAGGCAGCCAGAACAACCATTATGAATGAAATCAATTACACCATGGTGAATCATGGCATGAGTATTGACATCAGACATGTCATGTTACTCGCTGACCTCATGACCTTTAAGGTGAGCCAATAGACAAACAGTCTCAAGATGTCCTTACTTGGTTGACTTTTGTAAGATTACTCACTCACTCCTATTATGGCGGAGTCAGTTTTTTTTTGAGTGGGAGATAAAATACGCTTCAAATTGTCTTTCTGGTAACCATCCCAGTGACATTGAAAGAGTACAAAACTACCATGGAGATCCGATTTCTAGGGTTGGATTCGGTTCTACCAGAAACAATTATTTAGCCTCTATCTTATAGCTGGAAGCCTCAGTCAGTATAACGATACCGAATTAGTCAATAACCGACACTAATTGGCCCGCAAAAAATTCCCGGTAACCCTAAGTCGTGAGTTCGTTTCTCACCCTGGCAAGGAATTTGCTTGATTGGCATACAATCCAAAGGAAAGAAAAGGGTTTGTCAGTAGATTACCAAATCTGATAGGGTGGTTCCCCTGTCAAAGCGCCTTGTTTCCTGGCTAACTAAACCTGGCCACATCTCCCTGTTAGTGACATAATCCTGAGTACAAAGTAAACACCAATTAATCAATACATTTTTAAGTAGAATAACCTGTAGATGCATGTAGCTTTTAGTGCTATTCACAAAAGTTATTTTGTCAACCAATCAAGCAACAACGGAATTATTTTCAATGAGCTTGTATTACTTTATTCCCCAGGGTGAGGTATTGGGTATTACAAGATTTGGACTGGCTAAGATGAAAGAGAGTGTTCTGATGTTGGCTTCAGTATGTATAACCATTGTCTACTTGTATACTCTGTGGCTCAAAAAGTTCTTGAATATTGCTCTGTATTGAGTCTGATGTTTAAAGTGGCATGAGCTGCCAAAATTCACACTTTTTCATAATTTCTGATCGTCACGACAGTAAGAGGCTTTGAAGGCCATCGAAAAACTAAATGATTGGCGTTGGAATGAGGAAAATCCATACTGCATGTGGCCTATACGAACCGAAAACGTGTTCGAAAAGTAAATAAAATTTAAATAAAGTTAGTTCAAAACAATACTTTATTGTACCTTTCCGAGACTAGAAGCACTAAAAAGCTTCTGAATTAAACGTCTTGAGAAAAAAAGCCAATAATTTCAATATTCTGTTTTAACGTCAAAATATCAACATTTTGGCAGCTCATGCCACTTTAACCAACATTAATGACAAATGTATATACCCAATGCTCGGCGACATGTATGCGAAAAGGCTATGGTAGAACAAAGATGGCGCCATGTTTCAGAGCTGGTTGTTATACTTGCGCTTCATAGACTCTGACCCCACCAAGGCCCTGTCTTATAAAGCTGGTATAAGTCATGCTGTTCTGTGACCTCAAATTACTTTGTAGTGTACTGACACTGAAAATCTAAGTGAATTTACAACTTTCTGTGGTGGTAACTTCTGTGTTAAAACTACAACAACTTATGCCGTGGTCACAACTTGACCTAGGCGCATCTTAATGCCAGCTTAATTTTTTAAACGGTCCAATTTGACATCCATGAATCCAGGCCAGCTGTTAAGTTTCTTTTTGGTCAATAGGCCCTGTTTGCATACCTGTACCAAAGACCACAGCTACACATTTCACACTTATCAATGACCTTCAGTCAGTAGAAATAACTCAACAGATTCTAGGTATAATGTACTTTTCACACACAAAGCTTTACAAAACTTGAACAAATCCTGTCATATTGAAAAAAAAGTTGGGTTTTCAATTGAAACATGGATTTATTTACAGATAATACCTACAAATTTGGGATGGATAGGGATTAGATAGAGGAAGCTTTAATTCTAGATAAAGGGGAGCTAAATATTGCGCTGACAATTAAAAGATGAGTGAAAACAGAGGATTTGTACACTAATAAAGCCGCAGTAATCAGGTTTTTCATTGTATTTCTAGTTTGAGAAGACATCAGACCATTTGTTTGAAGCAGCTTATCATGGACAGAGAGATGCCATCAATGGTAAGATACCAGTTGTAACAGCTTGTTCTACTCTGTTATGAAAAGGTAGCCTTAGTTTCTCACTGTACAGATCGTTTGGACATGTACATGTATGGCATGCTCATTGTTGAAATTCCGGACAATTTTCGTTTTCCTTAATCTAGATTGGCAGGTACCAACAGAAGGTTAAAGTTCATCTTTCTGCTTCCGGTAAACCAAATTCCACCAATTAATAGAACATACAGCATCACCCTATTTTGCCTATGAAACTAGATTATTTTTCCGTTAATTGTAGAACAGGTTCATGTAGTGTTATTAAATGGTTTTAAATTTTACATCTTATTTTCTTCACTTTATATGCTTTTGTCTATAATGATTAATCTTTTTGCACCACACTCAAGATTATTTCCCTTATATGGTTGTCCGTTGAGTTGCCAGGTTTGGTGTGGAAGGAGTACCTGAAAACCCTTCCCCATATGGCGATCGAGTAAAAAAAATTGTTTGGTGTGAGT
The DNA here is from genome assembly GCA_963971465.1 of Lepidochitona cinerea. Lineage (NCBI taxonomy): Eukaryota > Metazoa > Mollusca > Polyplacophora > Chitonida > Tonicellidae > Lepidochitona > Lepidochitona cinerea. Next base: position 41,432,387 of record OZ020551.1, on the reverse strand, counting down.
GGGATTTGAACCCATCGATGGAAGGCCTGAGGGAAGTTCACTCTGAGTCACTGAAGTCCGTTGTCTATAATGGGTTTTCTTTTGTTTATTCAAATAAATGTGTGGTTGGGTTGTAAATCCTGACTGGCTAATTTTTTAGCATGTCTTAACGTACCAAGTTGTTGTTGATTTCTTTCAGGTGTGAGTGAGTGTATAATAATGGGAATACCAATGAGTATTGGAACAGGTCTCTTCAGACTTCTGCATAAATATCCTTTTGAAAGGAGAATCTGTTGGTGTACATAAATATATTTTTGTCACAAGAAGATTTTCCCTGTGCCCGTGTGTTTGTGTTCTTAAATATATATATTTTTGCCATCTCAACGAGCACTAGAAATTTATAGCAAAAACAAATAAAAATTTTGCTTTTTCATGTACGTCTTCATAGTAAGATTATATATTTCTATTTAAGTCCCATGAGAGCTTATTCTCGCTTTACCATTAAACTTGTGTCCTGTCTTACAAAGCTGACATATATTTCTTTTTGGTATTGGGACTCTTAACTTTTCCAGAACTGTTTCATTAAGAATGATGTGCATATGTTAGCTTTTAATGTTCACACAAGGCCCAGTTGTCTCCTTGCCGTGACCCACAGGAAAATATATCTGGTTTATAACAAAATTAACCTACCAAATATTCCCAATGTATTATCCTTGACATTTATCACAGCTGTGAAAGATCCAAACCCAGCCAAGAGACCAGTTGCCTTTGATGTCCCAGAATTCCATCTGCCAGGTTTTTTGTCTTCATGACAGTTGTAAACATTCTCCCCTATCCTGGTTATTTGAATAAAACTGTTCACTGTTTAATTTATATCAATTAAGTGCTTTCGATTGAATTGCATTTTTGTTTATATAATTTTGTTGGAACTGACCACCAAAAAAGTCTTCCTTCAAATTAGTGGAGAAAGTAACTTTCAACCAATCAACTGACCGTTGCCCTGGTTACAAGGAGCTGAACAAGTTCAGGGCAGCGTGAAACCAACCATAAATAAGATTCCCATAGAAAACAAGGACACATAATGGTAACCATATTAAATAGTTTATTTGGAATTGTCACAGATGTGTCCATTTTTAACCTAAATCTTATAACAAATTCCAGCTTAGCATAAAGTCTGGCCAGGTACATAATACTAACAACAACAACGACACAGAACACCATAGTTATGTATGATCACAGTAAAAAAAGAGGGCAGCTTTACACCCTGGCTTCACAAAGTTAGACTATACATATACACAGACAATTAAAACTAATGACACTTCACAAAGACTATTTATGTACATCTAGAATTATTTACATTAGCAGTAAGCCTATTCATTCTCTTTACAACTTAAATTACAAACATGGCAAGGCAAACGGTAACTATTACAATGAGTAGACAAATTTATACAAAAAGCTACAATGTCTGCAGGTGACAAACAATTTCAAATGTCCATGGTAACTTGTACCCTATTTAATATCAATGTATTGACTATAAATGAGGATATTTCTTTACTGTTTTACAAATTGTATTGCACTTACATGTACACATCTAGGCTAGCCCTTCACTGGGTCCATTTACAAAGCATGGGGAATGGTTTTAACTACTTTCTATACAGGAATCATTATGCCAAAACATTTTATAAACAGGAGCCAAAATAAAATCTCCAGGAGGGGGGAGGGTAACATAAGACTAGCAAATGGTGTTTTGTTTAAATGGGCATTGTCTTCTTAACACCTTGCATGTGCACTAATAACGAGAGCTAAGCAATGGCAGAAAGAACTTTGTCTGGTTTTGTATAAAGCATCTACATTGATCGATTGAGGTTTTTATGCCGCATTCATTCCAAGATTATTTCACTTATAGGGCGGTGTTGCCAGGTTGAGTCTGGGAGGAAAACTTCAGTGAGTACCTGGCAACTCTTCCACATACGGCAACAGAGTGAAAAATCCACTGACATTTTTCAATTTTGATTTAATCTGAGTGGGAGTGGAACCCGTAGAGGCCCCTCTACCGAAGGTGGACAGGTCATCACATCCTTAGAGGAACATCAGGACTACACCTCTCAGATTTATAGCTAACAAGATGTAATGCAGTCATTTTGAAAATGATTTGGTTTACATTATTACATTGGAGAGGTGAATATCTTCATTGTGTTTTTAGCCAAAGAGCACTGCATAAGAAATAAATTAAAAAAATGAAGTTTTAAGAATGGAAATATAGCAAAACTATGTGTGGTGTTAAAACCAGTCTTCATGGAGCTAAAATTAAGTAGAAATAGAACAATATCAAAGCGGTTTATTGGTCTTGAGAAACTAAACCAATTCATACAATGGAATTAATAAAAGCAAATATCACACAATTAAGATGACTTAATCAAATGTTATGGTAAATAATAAAGATGGAATGAGCACCATTTTATATCACATAAATAAAGAAAATTCTGTGGTCGGAAATTAAACAAAACATAAAATGGTTGGACATCACTGAACTAAAGAATTAAGTTTCATTTAGTGGGTTTAAAGGAACCCAGGTTTCCCGATCAGGCAGCCCAATTAGGAGATAGGTAAGCAGACAGATACCCAGTTAAAATCTCATTTTTCTGTCTGTACAAAGCACTAAAATGTCAATTATTCTGGACTGTAGCTTTATTTTTTGAGAATTAAAATTTTTAAGATTAGATTCTTTTTTCCTGATGAGTGGTTCAGCACTTTTTTGAAATGACATAAAAAAAATAAAGAAATATTAGCAGGATGAGGAAAAAAAATGTCCTGTGAGCAAAATATATAAGAGAACAATTGATGGAAAAATAACAAATTGGCACAAAGGTAAGAAAAGTAAATGACAAGTTCATTAAAATACTGCTGAAGGTTACTTGGGACAAATAATTAGTATAATGTTGAGTAAACATTGAGCTAAAGCAAAATGATAAAATTATTAGGACATGTTTTGATCAAAGCCTTACCCAGGTAAGCCAGTCAATAAAGTATATACACACATTGATGACTTTTGATCTCTGTGAACACCATTTTTGCCATAACTTTATTCCAAATTAAGACTTTTTAGATTCCAATATTGTTTTCAATTTTCAGTCAATTAATTAAAAAACATTATTTAAATTTCTCAAATATTTCTTTCTTTCCCAAATATAAAAAAGAAATTACTTCTATGGATATAACATTCTCAGAAATAAAATTAGTACTACAGCTACATGTACCAACTGAGGTTACTGGATGCAGAAAGATAATGCAAGTCAGTTTCAATCACTACAATGCAATACCTTACTCGTAAATTCCAAAAATTCCAGAGCTCAAAATCCTTCAGTTCATATGACAATTTATCCTTAAATTTTTACAATAAAAAAACAAAATTCAAATCTGAATTTACATTATCTACAACATTTAATATCTATTCATTTAAACTAAAACTAGATTTTGTCATTTTTTAGACTAAAGGAAATGGACGTATACTTATACAATAAAACATTAATTCATATCAACTTCAAATAACTACAAAGAATTTAAATTCAAATTCATACTAAATCTAATTAGTTAAAATCTCTTAAGTGGTACATGTTATGTATTCTCCCATAAAATCTTAAATTAATTGTATAATATCCGCGTTTAATTTTTGAAAATTTTTTAACATTGTGCTGAAATTAGAGAATTAAATATTAAAAACGATTCAACGTGCAAATTAATAAATTATTTGAAACTCATATTGATTGATTGAATAAATGATGTTTTATACAGAGAGATTGTTGACATGTTTAGTTGGTGAGGAAACCCCTTTTCCACATACGCCAAACTCATATCAACAATTAAGTCAATTCACATCAGCTTAGAGTGATTTGATCAAATTGATATCAAACAAAGCATATATTGAGTTGATGTAATCATTTAGCTCACAAAACCTTCTGTAGCCAGATACATGTATATCCGAAACAGAATCAATGTACAGGAATACATTTGTACTATCATAAACACCCTAAAGCTACAGAAACAGTTTATCTTTTTTAAACACATTAATAACCAGGACAGTATAAGTAACAGGGACAGGTTTACAATCTGTCTACAATGTGGCCTATCTATTGTCCCGGGACAAGTTTCACAACCTTTTATAAACAAATTGCACAAATGGTAGGAATGTTTCGCCTTGTTGCTCGAAGAAAATGTACACACATCAGTGTGCATGGTTTTACAGTCAGATCTGAATGATTAGAAAAACTTGTAGGTTTATATAATAAGGTTCAAATGAGTCTTATAGAGTTCATTTGATTGACTGATTAAGAAAAATTTATTCATTTCAAAGGGAAAGCAAGTTGTCCTAATTCAGATTTTGGATAAAAATGGGATTAATAAACACATCCTGTGACTGACTTTAATTGTCCTAATTGAATTGATTTAACGATTGTTAGTGTTTTTGCACCAAAATATACCCTGTACCAAAACAGTTTTTGTGGGAATTTTTTTAAAAACAAAACGCTGGAATTCACACTCCAACTACATGTACCTACTGTATGTTTACAAACTGGTTTTATATCTTCAATTTACAACTAATGGCCATATTGATGTGATACAAAATCTGTCACAATTAAACATACTGAATCATATTACTCTGGAAGTATTGAGGATAGAAAATCTTTTGGAACAAAAAGTTACTATATATATTTGATGAGGCATAAATTTTTGTAGACATTCACATATACAATTCATTATTCTAAAGTGACCTACATGTAATTTGTTTTTGTAGACGTTCACATACAGAATACATTATTCTAAATCTTAACAATGGTATTCAGAATCTAAACAAACTGTAAAGAAAATGAGATTAGAAAGCTTCATTTCTACATGTATGTCATCTAGGGTCAAATTACTGCAGTACAAAACCAAAACCAAAGAAAGCAGTGGTCTAGTTGCCTAGCTTACTCGGATCTGACTGGAATATTAACTAAGTGCAATGATTTTGGCTTGAGCCCATCTGATTGGCTATGAATTTACTTACTCTGTATATGGGACACAGTGCAATCATTTAATAGCATGAGCATTTCTTTTAAAGCTCGAGGAATAGCCTTAAATTACCCTCAAGTAGATAGGCAATAGGTAACATTGCAATACATATGTATGCAAAAAGATATACTGCCTAAATTTACAAAAATCCATTTTCAAAAATTTGGCTACTAGGGATACATGCAGATCTATGTAATTTTGTGGAGAAAGAAAATGTTGGTAGTTTATCAGTGAAAACCTGGGTACATGTGAATAGTTCAAACTGGAATCAAAATAAATAAATCCTTAAGTTATTTTGTTACTCCTAATCAATATCTTTAACATTATCAGGTATCCGGTCTGGCTTATAACTGGAGAATCAGTCGGTTTTTGATTCAGGTATTTCACTCAAATCCTAGTGTTCTCGCAGCAGTAAATTGAATTTAGTGATCTTAGTCGATAGTTTGTACGAATGAATGTTTAGGGGGATAGATTACACAGAATGCAATTTTACAAAGTTTATTTTGAAGGACATCCATTTTGGTGCAGCCTAACTGCCTACCATCTGTTTGGTGAGAGTTTTCATTGAGAACATCCATTTTGGTGCAGTCCACCATGAAAAACAACTGCCTACCATCTGTTTGGTGAGGGTTTTCATTGAGAACATCCATTTTGGTGCAGCCTACCATGAAGAACAACTGCCTACCATCTGTTTGGTGAGGGTTTTCATTGAGAACATCCATTTTGGTGCAGTCCACCATGAAAAACAACTGCCTACCATCTGTTTGGTGAGGGTTTTCATTGAGAACATCCATTTTGGTGCAGCCTACCATGAAGAACAACTGCCTACCATCTGTTTGGTGAGGGTTTTCATTTAGAACATCCATTTTGGTGCAGCCTAACTGCCTACCATCTGTTTGGTGAGGGTTTTCATTGAGAACATCCATTTTGGTGCAGTCCACCATGAAAAACAACTGCCTACCATCTGTTTGGTGAGGGTTTTCATTGAGAACATCCATTTTGGTGCAGTCCACCATGAAGAACAACTGCCTACCATCTGTTTGGTGAGGGTTTTCATTGAGAACATCCATTTTGGTGCAGTCCACCATGAAGAACAACTGCCTACCATCTGTTTGGTGAGGGTTTTCATTGAGAACATCCATTTTGGTGCAGTCTACCATGAAAAACAACTGCCTACCATCTGTTTGGTGAGGGTTTTCATTGAGAACATCCATTTTGACGCAGTCTTCCATGAACAACTGCCTACCATCTGTTTGGTGAGGGTTTTCATTGAGAACATCCATTTTGGTGCAGTCCACCAAGAAGAACAACTGCCTACCATCTGTTTGGTGAGGGTTTTCATTGAGAACATCCATTTTGGTGCAGTCCACCATGAAGAACAACTGCCGAACATCTGTTTGGTGAGGGTTTTGGATTGAGAACATCCAGTTTTTAGAACACATATTTACCAAGAGATTACTGCATTCGTTACACTACAGTGTGCTTAAATATCCAGCCAACAAAAGCTAAATGGTTTTGATATATTAAACATTGCACATCCGAAGCACTACACAACTAAGTCTCTGTGTACATCCTTGTGTAGGTCCTTCAATATAAAGAAAGCTTTTCTTCAGGACTTGGTTAACAGTGTTAGATTTTGGATTATCAGCTTGGCTTGGCTGAACACAGTCTATCTGATGCCTGTTGAGCTTTGAGAACATTATAACAGGACTGGCAAACTCGAACAGGTTTGATTATTCTCAAACGACGGATTTCTGTCTCAAAACGACTGCATCTATAGAAAACAAAACAACAAGTTTTATAGCCACCAACAAGACATTCAATACAGTTTTCCTCAATGTCTGTTTAGAATTTACTTCAACAATAAATCCACGCACTAATCCTTGTGTTGGATTGTTTGTTTATGAATAAAATACAGTTCACAGAGATCTCAGTTCTTCACAATTAGGTATCTTGCGTAAAAGATTCCTCACTTACAGTGGATGTTCAGGAACATTGTAAGATAAAGAACAGCAACAAGATAAGGCCTGACAACTTGACATATGTCTATGTAAGAAGGATTAACATACTGTCATATGAAGGATAACTCATTATGGTACAGAAAATAAGTTGTGCCACGTGAAAATAAATGGATGTTTTTTGTGATCATGCATAAGAGACAGACCTTGAACAAAACAGTTGTCCACAGTTCCTACAATGATGTCTTCTCTCTGTTAGGGAGAACTTCACTCCACACGATAAACATCCGTCCACCCCTTCATCCTTCATCCAGTGGTCAGCTACTACACGGCCTGGCTGGTCAGTTACTGTCCAGCTGAAGATTCTACCTTTGTTATCCCCAACATACACAGTCTTATGGTCTCTGTAGGAGGGAACAAACAGTGGCAGAAACAGGACTTGAGTCAAGGTTCAGTAACATACATTTCTTTGTTATTATAATAAGACAATCTTAATTTTAGTTACTTTAAAACAGCAATTTCAAAAACAATCCACCATATTGGGATTTTTTTTACAGAAACATCAAATCAACACAGGTCCACATTTGTCCATATAGATTTTTGGGAGGTTTTTGGTAAATTTTGGAGGAAAAATGTAAAGTACTTTTATTGTGTCACAATGAACAAAAAGGTAGATTTACAGAAATATGACATCAACACAAGTCCTCATTTTCAATTGCTAGTTTCTTACTTTGAGATGGCAATAGCAGTGACAGCAGCAGGATCTTTGTTATCTTTTCTCTCAAAGGCTGTATGCATGGTCAGCTTACTACGGAACATTAATTGTCGCTGCCACTTGAAACCTACATCCAGACAGAAATAAAGACATCCATAATATGAGATGTAGCTCTTTTAATTAATACAGGCTGTGTGATAAAATAAATGTCCAGCTGCTTGCAAAACTACAGCATTGGTACCCAAAAAATCTTTGAAATTAGTGCAACACAAACATTCCCTATGATGGAAAGTTATAAAATATAAACATCTTTATAATGACCAGAGAATTAAAGTAAGTTTAATGGGTTTTTGAATTTTTTAAGTATTCAAAACTTAAGTCAAATTAGACATAAATCTACAGGGAAGGTCTTCAAAATAAACAATGATGTAGATAATAGATAAATAGTATTAACATCACTTGCAGGAAAGCTGTAGAGTATAAAACTATATGTAGATTATAGGTTAAGAGCATTAAGGTCACTTGGATGGTACCTGTAGATTTATAAGACTGTATGTAGATTATAGATAAAGAGTATTAAGGTCACTTGTAGAGTACCATCATAATACTATTTTTCCAATACAAACGTAAACAGAAATTATTTTCAAGGGAGACAGCCCACCTTCTCTAAGCCCTGTTGTTATCTTCCTCTTGTATTTTTTTAGGACATCCTCTGGTGTGACAGACTTGACATCATTATCTGTAATTAGGACATATTCAGACGAGGGGGAAACTTTTGTTTCTGTCGTATCCCCTGAAGCATTGCCATTGGCTTCATCCTTTTTGGTTTGTTGGGAGGATGACGTATCGGATGTGACTGTGTCAGAAGAGTTATTTGTGGCTGTACCGCTGTCTTCTAACTCCATCAGGGCATCAACTCCAGCGTCTATAGACATATCAGCCGATTTGAGACTGGTGTTATCCATCCCTCTGGCAGGTATTTCATTGTCTGTACTAGCCCCGTCTTCACACCTGTACAGGTCACTAGTACTGCTGGTTGTACTTATATTACTGTCTAAACGATCTATTATATCCCAGTTATCGTTCATACCAAACTTTTCCCTTCCGCTACGCATGTGGCTGTCGCTTTCGGCCGAAGAACCGAGAATGTCAGCACGTTTGGCGGCTAACAAATCAGGATCTTTAAAGTCTTTCAGTCTGTCGATGGCCGATCTGCCCGGACTATCGTAACTGTCACACGATAGTCGTCTCGTCCTTTTAGGGATATCTATAGGCTGTGTTTGTACGGTCTCTACTTCAGGAGGGATGTGAACACCATCAGTCTCATCATCTCGTCTCTTCCCTTTCTTTCTATCTTCATCAGGCACCTGAACATACTCTACACTCCACATCTACAGATAAAAGAATCAACACATAAAAATTATGTGAAGAATAATTTTTGGATAATAACTTCTTGGTTTATTGGATGTTGATGTTTCAATGTTGTCCTTACACCGTTATCAAAGATAGTTATCCATAAGTAATTCTCAACCTAATTCTACCCATTCAATTTCAAAACGCCGTTGAAAGATTTAACACACAGAAACTTCACTTTCAGGGAAGTAATAATTCAGAAATGAAAATCAAACTATAGATTCTTTTATGGAGCAGTTGATCTAAAACCAAAGCACATAGGACAACTTTGACTTTTTTGTAAATGGTGGTATTTAATATAAGATCAGTCACAAGATGGTGATCTGGTGAAATCTGATCTACTGAAATCCTATCAGAATTGAGTTGTAAATTTTAACTTGCGAGACCTACAGAGGACTTTAATCCTGTATAAAAAGGGCACTGTAACAGGGGTACTACATTCCAACATGCATTGTTTGCTATCGTGATAACAATAATTTTCAAAGTGGCTAATACAGGGCAAAACCTTAAATTGGAATAAGAAAACGCATAATAAGGCTTGACTCCACTTAAACTACAAAAGCTTTTGAAAGAAAAAACTAAAAAAACATGTTTTTGGTGTATAGAATCTGATTTTCATTGAAATACAGAAAGTCCTACTGACATTAGAAATACATGATATGCCTACCCGGACAACTCCATCACTGCTTCCAGTCAATATCACATTCCTGATGTCCCATTCCATCATCTGAGGAGGAAAATTATAATACAAAATGTATATAGCATTGTGGGATGTCCATAATATAATTTTAGCAGCACACTTCAAGTTAGATTATGTTAAACCCAGTTGATTGAGTGTAGTTGTTAGAGCCCAGTTGATGGAGAGTTGTTGAGGTTCCTATCATAGCCATCCTTTACCAAGTAACAAGAATAGGGACAGTCAAAATGCAAGTTGGAGCTGTGTTTGTTTGTGGTCTGATTTTCATTTAAGATTATTTTCTTTGCGTTTGTTGCCAAAATTATTTGTAATGCAAAATGTGCTCTTTACAGATCAGGGGAATATACATGTATGTGAACTTCTGTAAGTTTCTGGCGAGCAATACAACTGTCTTTTAAGTGGCACCTATATATGACACAAAGGGATTTGTGCAATGTATAACTGTTTTAAAGAGTTTTAGACCTTTTACCACGACGACCTCTCTGTCTTACATATGACTGAAATAAGTAACTCATTGTGATATTGCATATAAAAAAGCGAGGGACCGGTTGTTCAAAACACAATTAGCTTAACGACAGGTTAAATGACGTGACATAACTAAAGAAATTCCTTTGTGACGAGACGTCATCTAACCTGCCGTTAAGCTAATTTGAATTATCACTACACTTGGATTGTCATTTTATACATTCATTCATACATTTTTAGACATTCAATATTAATTTTATTTTAAATTGAAGAAGAAAGCGGACTCTTTGTGTGAAGGATACCCCGGCCTTGGGCAGGTACCTGACAACCTTTCCACATAGGGCGATCGGGTGAAAAAAAAATGCTCTAAGGTCTTGTCTTACAAAGCTGACATAAAGATGTGTGCTGGAAGCAGCCCCTTTAGTTTACGCCAGATTTGTAAGAGAGGCTCTGGAAGAGTTCTTACCTGTGACATGGCCACACAGAGTATTTGTTGACTGCGTGAAGTGGCTGTATTCACCACAGCTATTTCTGTTCCATTGACATCCCATACATGGAGGTATGTCCCTGCACAAGTGGCTATATCACCCTGGTAAATTATAACATATATGTTAGGTAATGAAATAATATCAAAACATTTAATCAGTGATGGAAGAGTCGAAATCAGTGTATTTAACCAGGAAGCTCATTCTGTTTGTCAATGACAATTGTAGATAAATCCTGGTAAATTATAACATGTGGGATAGGCAATGAGCAATGTATTCATATTTGTTTATAAAAGAGATAATATCAATGCATTTAACTTGAAAACATTTTTTGTTGATGTCATTGACAATTTCATATGCAGCTCCAGGTCACAAATTTCAGGTCCAAACAGTAAATTTACTGAAAATTAAATTTAAGATAATTTCACTTTAATATTGGTGTTGAGAGGTATATTCGGCCAGGACAACGAGAGTTTCAATAGAGGCTAAATTAGCTATAAAACTGACTTTGTAATCTTTTAACAATTAGCTAAACATAACTTATTCTTTCCTGAAAAGGAGCAGTTTACCTGCCAATACATCAGACTGTTAAAAAGGTTCCTATTTATTAACCCAAATGGACTCATACTTACTGTTAATTCATTGATACAAACGGCCGCTACAGGAGCAGTGTGTCCTCGCAGTTGACGGACATAGACTAGACGACTCATGTCCCAGATTATACAGGTTCTATCCCTCGATCCACTCACTATGACATTGTAGGCTGGGGAGACAGACAGACAGGTCACAGGCTCTGTGTGACCAAACAGGGGTTGTTTGAGGGAAACCTTCTTGTCTTTTGGCAAGTACTCCCACACACTCACAACCTAGAACATATTGGTAAAAGTAGATTTATGTTTAAAGACGCACTCAAAAAGACTTGACTTATATGGTGGATTTACCAGGTTTAGTAGGGGAGGAAACCAGCCATATCGATCAAGTAAAACCACTTGAGAATTTTTCAACCTTGAATATGACCGAGTTGGATTTATCCATAGAAGGCATGCGTGGGACCAGCCCATCCATCAAATAGAAAAGGAACTCTGAATGGAGTGGCTAATCTAAGCTTCTTTCAACATTTGAGGGAATAGAAAAATGAACTCAGTGACTTAAACTTGCTGAGTGCTATAAGATAAAACCAGTGTTGGTGAATATAAATAATTCAAGCCAGATGTTACATGGTTAACATTTAAGAAAATCAGATAGGGGACAGTTTTGATAATATATCATATATCAAATATGTAAGAGACTTATAGTGAGGAACCAAAATGCAGAGTGTAACTTACACAGCTGGTTCCTCCTGTGATGAAGAGTTTTGGATTGGGAGAAGCAGCACACAGAATCTCACCATTATCCAGGCATTCAAATACACAGCTCGCCTACAGGGAGTCAATATAAAGCAAAATATAAATCATTCATGTTCATATGGATTGATTGCTGTTTTACGGGTCACTCAACATTATTTCACTTATATGGCGACGTTGCCAGGTTAGGTGGGGGAGGAAATTGAGCTTTCTAGCCAAAGAAACCCAGAACTCCGGCTAGTACCTTCCACATACAGTGATCGAGAGAAAAATCCATCCAGAAATTTGTTCGATTGTTATTTAGTCTGAGTGGGATCCAATCCTGTGCTGCATCGATGGAAGGCCTTTGTCGGACTAAGGGACTATCACTCTAACAATGAAAGTATTGTTTATAAATTGACGGTGCAGTTCAGAGTTTGCAGTATTTCATTTATATACATGTAGTAGCCTATATCCTCGAAAACTACATAAATCAATAAAAAATCAAAAAAGTAAAACCACTGAATAAAAATTCGGTCATATGAAACAATTAGTCATCATATCCTGAAAATATTTAAATTATGCAGTTAATGTAAAGCATTATTTCTAGGCCTATTAAGCAGAATAATCAAAAAGCGTTCCTCCAAAAAACAGAAGATCTATGTTAACTCATTTCGGCATTTTGTTTTCCCATATTCAGGAGAGTGGGAAAATGTATAGTTAAAGAGTGCCAACAAAACTTATCGATGGAACTAATAGGGAGCGCAAGTCTCATAAGAATTATTACGAGATTTTGTGATATCCGGTGACAGATGACGCCATTAAGAACGTTTTTGATGATGTTGCACTTCCATTTGACGTATTTTGTTACATAACGTCAGATTAAAACGTCATGTTGGAACGAAAAACGCTCAGTGACATGTGCAATGCAGTGCCAGTGAAATTCACACGTGACTTGCGCTCCCTATGCATTCTGTAAAGCAGAAGATACAATGACAGTTAAGCCCAAAGTGTTAGGAATGAATTCTACCAAGACATACCTTATCAGATTCGTAGTTACCAATCCTTATGGAGAGATCAGAGAATCCCCAGGCAAGGTACTTGTTATAGGATTGAGGGACTAGTACCTTGTTCTGTTCTACAGCTAACACTGACCTCTCTGTGGAGATGATCTGACCAACTGCACTCTTCAGCTCTACAAATATAGCAAAGACAATCATATATATTGAACACACAGCCAAATTAAAATTCCCAAGTATTCATAAATATACGGAAAGAGATATAATTGACCTTGATACATACCTTTGACTGGCTGTAACGTAGGTTTGAGGTTATCCACATGGTGGAAGAACAGTCTGTCAATGGTGTAGGGGACTGACATTGTCACAGGATCCAGTAATCGGCTGTTTAACTTCTTGGCAGGATGAGGCTTCTTAAATAACTAAAAACAATATTAGAAAAAAATATTTTTAAAGAAAGTATAGAGCCAGAAATATATGTATATCGAGACCTATAACTAAACGTAAACTTTCACTTTTAGAAGTCAATGGACCGATTGTTTATTGGTCTTGTAGGGGTGTGGCATGGCGGAGGGAAAGTATTCTGCACAGAAAAGTTTAGGCGTGTAGTGTTGCATGTTATTACAAGGTCTGGTAAAAAGGTAGTCAGTTCAAAGCCAGACCCCCTTTCATACCCCACAATGAAATCCACCCTTTTCAAGTTGATTGGCTGAGATAAGATCCAATGTCACTTTCAATATTATTTCAGTCTTGACAGGGACGTCACAAGGCTTCAGGCCTTGATTAATATTTGGACACCTTCAATATGTAAAATCAGGGATAAACTAAATTTTTTTCTCATTATGTAACTCAAAAGCCTTAATTTCAAATGTAAATTTAGGAAACACATTTGCAATCCCATGTATTGCAGCATATACAAATTGAAAGCTGTTGCTGAGATCGTAATTTAGCTTTAGTGCACATGTACCTGTTTTGGGATTTGTCCGAAATTATTAATAAAACCGATGGTAGCGTTTTTCTTGAGTGGGTCATCAATGCTGTATATATCCACATTTCCTTCATAGAATAGATGATGGAATACATTGACAGCATCCACAGCTTGTTGGCCTTGTTGTTTGCAGCCAAATATCAGATCAATCCATTCATGAAGATGGGCACTCACATAGTCACATTCCAAGGCCTGGAAATAAGGAAATTGAAAACAGAGCTCTAAATTCATGATTTATCTTTGAAGAAAATGATTTGTGATGATTGTGAAAACAAAGTCAAAGATATTCCGAATCACACAGTAAGAAGTCATGGTTGATGTTTTCCATTTTTTGGACAATCACAAGGATTCAAACCTGCGACACATTGATATGAGACTTGTGTCGCCATAAGCGTCTATTACTCTGACTGTCTGAGCCACAGAAGCCACATAAGAAGGTCATAGATTTGATCGAGATATTCAAGATAAACAATGGACAGTGAGGGTTATGAGGGAACAAAATGTCTTTTTCATTAATTCCAACCTTACCTCTCTATGGGCTCGAATGAACTCCCGGGGGTCTTCCTTTGCCCAGTTAGGTAGCACTACATTGCCCAGAGATACGCCACTTTGTTTGGAACCTAGATGAAAAATTTTATAAAATATAAGTTTATCAAATTCAGTTTAACACAATGTTCATATTAATGCAAGAGAAAGCTGTTCATAAATTCTGATTGGCAGACAATAAAATAGTTTGCATTTTAACAAAAAACTAAATGATTGACGTTGGGATGAGGACGATCTGTACATCCTGTGGCCTGTACAAACAGAAATAGTGTTCTTAATGTACATGTAAACTGAATTTAAATAACCATGACGAAAGTTCATCCACTCTTTGCGAAAGTTAGTTGAAAACACTAGTAGCACTAAAAAGCTTCCAATTTAAAAATTTTGTTTAACTTTAAGGATAAACTAGATTGATTGATTGATGTTTTACGCCGCACTCAGGATTACTTCACTCATATGGCGACTATGCCAGGTTTAATGGGGGAGGAAACCGGGCTCATTGCCCGGAGGAAACCTCCGACGAGTACCTGGCAACTCTTCCACATACGGCGACCGACTGACAAATAGACTCTGAAGGATAAACTAGAATCATTTGTCATGCCTAATGTTTGTTACCTAGGTCAAAATTGTTTGAGTTGACTAGAAATTCAGGTAAGTAGAAGAATTCTGGAATAAGTTCCTTGACATCGGCCATGTTGTGTTTAGAAGCAGAAAGCCAGTTCTCTTTAACACTGTGAAACATTCTGTCAGCAAGGTCAAAATGACCGCCCTGAAAAAGACACAATAAAGACATCTTTTTAATATAAAAAAATCACATAAATCAAGATATGCTTGCCATTTAATGGATTTATTTTTATGATTCTGGACTTAAAGAGCCATTTTTGTCCATTTTGTGACCCCAAAACAGTGGCCAATTTTATCCCAAATCAAAGGTCTGGTTATCATTAACCATTGACATTTAAAAGTTAGTTTGAAAACACAGATTAGGTCATGCACAATATTACCTGTAGTTTGAGAAAGTGTTGAGTGAAGGGTTCCATCCTGAGCAGGTAGGAGGCAACAATCATGGCTGACGAATAATGGGTACCATAGTGATACGGAGGGGTTTCCCCTGAAATGTAAGTTTGTTTCAATTCTCAATTTCAGTTTGTTTGTTTGCTGTTATCATACACTGCACAGAAGATTTCGGGAGGAAACTGGGCAATGTGGCTGGCAGTGTACATGGAGGAATTAAGTTCGAAAATTTAAAAGACTGGACTTAAAAAAACAAACAATATTTTTCCCCAAATACTCCAGTTAATTAAGAAATAATTGATATCTTACGCCACTTCACTTATATGGACTTGCTTTGGGCCCACAGAAAACGCCTAATCTTCCTGAGGTACCTGCCAGGCAATCCACTTAGGACAATCAACTGAAACTCTGGTTTTTATCTCCTATTTTTGTACTCAATGAGATTGAAATCCAAATCAATTGCTTTACCGACAGGGTTATAGAGACCACTCATACCATTGCAATTTATGGCTTAACTACAAGTAAGCAAACCTATCTCAAAGTATATCTTTAAAGCTTTTGAACACTGTCTGCTGTATAATTTGAAGGTGTTACCTTGTGGGTCATCCCAGTCAGAGAATCGTTTTCTAAACTGTTTTAATCTCTCCGGTGTTTGAGCTCCCATTGGTTTACTGAGGTCACGGAATGTGGCAGGGTTATTCAAATCCATCTCCTGAAAAATGTTGACAAGGATTAAGACTGATATCAACACTTCCAGATAGGAGACGTTTTTTATTCTTACCAAAGAAACAAGGAACAAACAAAAGAACGTTTTTACAATAGTCAATATAATAATTAATTGTATAAGTATAATGTTCCCAATCAGTCTTTAGTCTAGCTTTCTATTGGTAGGGATTGGGATTGACTGTTGCAAAAGCTTCTCTTATTATTTCAGCTGACAATTAAATGCCGATGACATTAGTCTTTGTAATCCTGTGACTGGATTCAACATAAGTTTTTTTATTTGTGTGAACATCAAAATCACCAATAAGAAAGGGTAGCCATTTTGATATTCAGACAATGAGGAGGGCAAGAATGGGACCTATGTTATACCTTCATAAATATATAGTAGATCAACTAGTAACAGGACATGAGTAGTAGCATTTTATTCAGTTTTCATTTATTGATTGATTGATTGATTGTTTGGTGTTTTACGCCGCGCTCAAGATTATTTCGCTTATATGGCAGCGTTACCAGTTTTATTGTGGGAGGAAACCGGGCTCTATGCTCGGAGGAAACCCACGACCTTCCGTTGGTAACTGGCAACCAGTTTTCATTTACAATGTCATCTTAGCATGAAATACTTACATCAGCGTCATAATCAGCTACAATCCACGGGAAGACAGGGTACTGCATGAGATCATTGTAAGAACGACCAGCCAAGGTGTTCAGGTGCATTAAATATTGGAAGTTATTGATCTCACCTCGCTACAAAATACAATAGCAAGTAAGGGTTTCAAATTCAATATCTCACAGAAAAATCTAAGGCAGAGACTGATTGTAAATTTATTTATCTCAACTTGCTACAATATCAATTATATGAGAACACAGAAAGAAAGTTTATATTTTTATCTTTGGACTAGAGCCCCCAGCCAAGTGGTTGTTTAATGCTCTAGTGAGACATCTACAAAGACAATCTGAGAAAAACTACAAAACTACTTGTCCTGCAAGGATTGATGTTTTACCAGCAGTCAAGTTTATTATGGCCACTCGGTTTAGTGGGGGAGGAAACCTTCAGCCTATGGCAAATTATTATTATTAAAATACAGCAAACGAGTGAAAAATCCACTCAGGAATTTTTCAATTTTTATTTGAACTGATTAAGATTCGATCCTGCATAACATCAATGGAAGACATGTATCAGACTGAGGGAGTATCACTCTAACTAACTGAGCCACAGAGACCCATCCAGAAGCTATGGACAGAAGATTTAAAGCAAAGTCAGCTGTAGAAATGATCAGAAGGACTTACCTCCCATCTCTGAGTGACAGATTTCTCCCCTATCAGACTACTGATGAGGCCTGTACCAGGTTCTACCTTAGCACTCTGTTTCTGACCAGATACAGACTGGTGAGCATTATCTGTGATTGCAGTGGCAACTGTCAGGAACCTAGATAAAGGGGAAGTTGATGGTTGTAATACATTTGCTATGAATAAGGAAAATATTTTTTGACAGAATGTACTTGTATGTTTTATTCTGAAGAAATAAATACTTCAGCTTGTAAAGCAGGAGTATTCTTTTGTGGTTTGTGTCTAGAAAGTGAAAAAAAATTTATCTTTGAGATTTTCCTTCTTATTAAATACAATGTAGGTAGAGTTTATTGTTCCAATTTTTGGTCATGTCCAAACTGGGAATCAAACCGGCCAATCAGGATATGGCATCTATCCACAGTACTAGATGTCTTATTCACTTCATGAGATAAGGGGACAGGACAACTGACATTTAATGTTTGTTCCATTTCTGGTTAACCTTTTTCCAAAATCAGAAGAAGAATTTGAAATTGTTTTTAAGAAAGTGAAACCCCCAAAATAATAGAAATAATGGTATGTGAAACTGCTGCAGCTTTCTAGCCAGGATTAAAGTGGGTGGTGGTAGCCCATTTCTTGATTCTCAGCAAATCAACTCACTTCGTTGAATACTGAACAATATAGTGCAACGATTGAAGACTTAAAAACATATTCCAGTAGACCAGTGCGTCAGTATTTCAAATACAAAGTAACAATGCATGAACTTTCAACTGTGTCACAAGCCATTGGTTTCATTTTTCAGCCTTTCAACAAAAAGAATTATTTTGAATACTCACTTTGCGTAGACTTTATTTCGACACTTTGGTGGAAGTGCCAGAAGGTAGTTTCTACCGTCAGCCGAGAAAACTTCCACTGCTATTGGCTGTAGGAGATATCGTCTCTTGTGCACTTCCCGGATATCTTCATAAGCAAATTTACTGCTCCTGGTAAGTAAAATCAAGTTTTATTCCAAGATTAGTTTGACAAGGGTTTAACGACATGCTCAACAATAAAATATTGTACAGTGTGAGGAATGAAAAGACCTTGGTATACTAAGTTTTCCATTACATTCAACAACTCTAATCATAGTATTCTCGTTATTTTGGGATTACACTTTCTTGAAAATATGGTAGAAATTCCTCTACCGATTTTTGGGTGACGCCCGAAACGGGAATCGAACCCAAAAATCGGTAGAGGAATTTCTACCATATTTTCAAGAAAGTGTAATCCCAAAATAACGAGAATACTGTTATACCCACTTTCTAAAAGACACGAATTAACTAAACTCTAATCATCATAAGCCCAACACAGTAACTTATAATTAAAGTGCTTTTGATTAACTAAAAGTTCTAAAAAAATGTAATCAATGAATTGACATACATTCGTTTCTGAGTACTACTTCCTCCTTTGCTGGCACGGGGAATGATAGGGTCATGGAGTCTGGAAAACAAAACAGCATTCAAGTAGAATCAAATATAGCTTTACAGGACTGACAATACTAGGTGCCGTATAGTGGAATATGTTATGTAGAAATAATACAAATTTATCAGAAAACCAAACAGTTGGATATTAGGCTTATAGATGTCCAATCATGTTAATCAAATAATAAAATAGATACGCCATATCAAGATTCGAAGATTGGAAACATTGGTATTATAAAAAAACATCTTGGAGCTGTTTCTCAAAAGATTCACACCTGTTGTAAGTCTGATTAGCGCCCTGTCATACCATCATATACCTTCAACTTTACATTAAGACCAGTCGTAGTGTTATGGCAGACACAAATATTTTTGTGATCACTCTAACACACTGGACCACTGAGACCCCCCTGACAACTTTAAAAAATTTGGACAAAAGCTTACTCTGGTGGCAGGCTGTCTATGTCCTTAATCTCCTTAGAGGTGAGTAAAGTAAAGCCATCTATCACATAGAAATGTTCCTTGCCAAACATTAGGAGACCTTCAGCTGTATCCAGACCCTGAATCCGCGCACAACGAAACATCAGACTTATCTGAAATAATAAAAGATGGATTGATAGAAAGGATGTTAAAATTCTATCCCTTCTATGGCAGAGTAATAAAAGTTGGATAAAAGACCTGAAAAAATTAACTGTCACCATCAAAACAAATCATACCTGTTAGAAGGCAAAGCAGTAAATATGAATTGGAAGATGGATAACACAATCTTTTATTACCATCACCAGACAGTCTCAACATCAATCTGTTGATCAATTGATGTTTTTTGTTGCACTTTATATTTTTCTGATAATTAGGGTGATATATTTATGAACACTAAAACACACGGGCACAGGGAAAATCTTCTTGTCTAAAATAACCACGGAGACAAGTTTCTAATTGTGTTAAAAAGAGGTATATCATTTAGACCTTTATACCCCATCATAAATTGTGTAATAAAGTAAACCTATGATATTTCATTAGGTTGACGACTGACAGGAGCTTGGCCTTAGTCAGTAGAATTTTCTGGAACACTTTGTATTACATTGACAATGCTTACGCATATTAAGCTATAGTAAGAATATCGTCAGACTATATATTATGGGGTCATGGGGATGATATAGATATAGATACACCAGACAGAATAAAGTAGTAAGGAAACTCCGTAAATATTCATGGTGTAATCTCAGACAGTGTGTCCAGAAGATAAACCCAACCCTCCACAGTTACTTGGCAAACATATATAACTGAATTGATTGTTGTTTTAAGCCATACTCAAGATTAATTCCCTTATTTGGGGTATTGCCAGGTGTAGTATCATAGATAAATCACACTCTTAATTTACCCGGAGGAGATCCCAGACCTTTAAACTCACTCAAAATTTGTCTTTTTTTTATTTGGACTGATATCAAAATTCAACCAAATCATATTTATCCTAATTTTATCTTAACATTTTTTCATATAGATGTTAATTCCAGTAGCTATAAATCAAATGAATGGCCGGTGTAAAACACAAAACTCCCCCCTCTGTAAAAAGTACAAAAGTGCTTATAGTGCAGGCAATAGGTTCCATACTCTGGGACCCAAGTCCGATTCGGGTGTCACAAAAAATCGGTAGAAGAATTTCTGGCGTTTTTTTTCAAGAAAGTGTAATCCTAAAAATTAACGAGAATACTGTCAAAAGTACAGGCTAAATCAATTATCACCAAAACATACCAAATAATCAGGAGAACGGCTGATCATTGTTCCTGTCATAAACACATAAAAAAAGAAATTAAAGGAAAGAAAAAAGGTACTATGAAGAATGTTTTATAAAACCTAAGCACCAAATTCTATCTTTAGTTACCTTTTCTCCTTCTCCAAGTAGCCTAATAGCTGGGTTATCAGTCTGTCCCTCAGTAGGTTGTGTATCCATTCCTCCATCAGTCCTGTCTCCCTCAGTCATACTGTCTCCACCCAGGCTCTCATCACCATCATCATCAGGATCAGTTGTTGATAGGATACTCTTGTGACGACCAAGGAGCTTGGGCATGTCCGCTGAAACTATAAACAGACATACATTTCAGGTCATTATTTTTGTTAAATGCTTAACGAATATTTGATTGGGATTTGGGTCTAGCCATCTATGCTACTTGGTAATGAAAATTAGTAACCAATGAAAAGATCTACCATCCCACCATATAAGTTAGTGGTTGGTTGATGTCTCACTCAAATTTCTATTGCTTATTTAGTGGCATAGCCGGGTTTCATAAAGGAGAATAACAGGCTTTTTTTTAGGAAACCTGACGTAGGGTGATCAAATGAAAAACTAGATCAGAATTTATTTTTAATGAATACTTGTTTGGGTTTAGTCTCACTAACAAAATAACGTAAGTTTGTAAAGAAATTGCTCGAACATCTCACCATATAAGTCAATGATTGGCAGTAGGCATTATAACAGGCTATATAAAAAGATTTGCGCAAACCAACATGATCAATTTATAGGTTGTTGTCCACTCCTAATTATTTCACTTATATAGCGGCACTTCCAGGTCATTTGTGGTCTATACCCGGCCTAGACCCTGACCTTTGGCAAGTACCGGGCAGCTCTTCCACATACAGGACTCAAGTGAAAAATCTACTCAGAAATCTTTTAATTTGTTTTATTCGGTCTGAGTGGGATTCAATTCAGTGCCGCATTGATGGAAGGCCTGTGTCAGACTGAAGGACTATCACTCTAACCGACTGAGCCACTGTGGCCCAGAGTGGAATTTGATTCTATGACCCATTCATTGAAGGCTTTGTCTTTTCCTCTATCTTCTGAGTGTCCAAATGCATAGAAACTAAAACATTTTTTTTTTAAATCACAAAAATTTGCTGATAGATATATTTCACATATCAATGCTTACTTTCTTGATTTTTATCCTCTATTGATGTGTCAGTATCAGAGAAGACTTCCAAATCATTGAGTTCAGAAGTGGCAACAGGAAGATCTTCCTCACACACAAAACTCTGAGATCGGAATCTCTGGTAATATTTCTTACTGTCATTACTCACAGCCACCTTGTACTTAACACACTGAAAGGATATGATATTTGCAATGATTTAATGATAGCTGAGGAGAATGAAACAATTTGGGAGTTCAATTACAGATGAGAACTTTCAAATGTACTATACAGAGAATGGAACTAAACAGACATGCAAAATCAGTATTTTAGTAGTTAATGTAAAGTAAGTGAATTGTTTTAGGTACACTCTATGTCAAACTTCTTGTAGCTGTCTGAAAATATTAGACTGATTGACATATTAAGGTAGCATGAGATTGTTACTCTACCTACTGAGCCAACAAGATCCCTGATTCACATGTATAACTATATTACCATGATTAAGGGGGGGGGGGGGGGGGAATCAATTTAGACCAGCTCATTCCTCCACATAAGCTTGGAAAGGGGTTGAAAACCTACTTAGACCAAATCAAGACGAGGATTACTTATGGATAAACAACTTCTTAATTTATTGGGTGACGACGTTTCGATGTAGTTCTTACATCGTTATCAAAGTCAATGACTTTGACAACGATGTAAGAACTACATCGAAACGTCGTCACCCAATAAATTAAGAAGTTGTTTATCCATAAGTAATCCTCGTCTTGATTTGTACTTCCAACTTCTAAATGCCACTGAAAGATTCAACTTAGACCAGACCACTCTTCCACTTAGACCAGCCCACTCTTCCACACAAGCTTGAAAACCAACTAAGACCAGGCCTCCACATAAGCCTATCAAGTGAAAACCAACTTAGGTTTTTTTTTACATTTGACCTGTGCCTCATCAATGTGAGCCACCAGCGTGAGACAGTTGTACTTACAAATCTCTCCATGTCTGGTCTGTATGGATAGTGTTTATAAAACAGGTCATTCCCAATCATCTTTTTCCTCATTCTACATGGTCCTGAACAAAATATACACAAAAGGTTAAGAGTTGATGGAAAGGATATTGGGGGGGGGGGGGGGGGGGCAGCATCACAATAATTTCACTCATACAGTACTGTCAGTGACTAAGTATCAATCCTCCGCCATTTGCTAACACCTCCGTGAAGGATCGGTGACGGAAAATCAGAAGCTCTGCGGGGCATTTCTCTCGCCTCCGCGGAGGATATGAACGGGAAATGTGCCGGCTCCACGGGGGAACTGAACTGCATTTGAAACGTTGATGCAACTGACGACAGACTGTGACAAACCTTGCAACACAGAAGTTTAGGATTACCACGGCGAAAACTAATGTCTAAAATGGAAAAGAGGAAATGCTTGGTTAGTCTTACTTGTACGTCTGAGGCGGGAAACTGACTGTCCGTAGTCAATTAAATTCATCTTCCCGTTTTATTTTTTCTTATTCCACGAGAAATATCTTGCATTTGGAAATAAGTAGCGATTCACTCAGAAAAAGGTGATTTCTGTTAAACCAATATTATCTAAAAGTTTTTATATCCACCGTCTGTGTGTTAAAAACAGGTGCCCTGTTTAGCAGCAAGGCAGGTTGAGTCCATCTCTGACCCTTTTGTGAGGTTGAGTTTTCAAAGTTTTTTTATTTTGAGTTTTTATTTACATGCGCGTTCAACAAGAAATATAGCTTATTTATAGCCTATTTAGTTGAAATTCCTTTAAGTAGTTGCGCAATTGTTAAAAAAAATAGAAAAAATAAAAATTCTACAACACCAGTTTCCACTGTAGAGCTATACACAGCATGTACTATCCTTGGTTATTTTCAATGTGCTATTGAAGCAAGTAAAACTGTAATTTATAACTACATGTACATGTAGTCTTTAAGACGTCACATAGGCCTACCCCTGCAAGATTGTTCATTCTTCCTCAATGGCTTGAATCAGCTGAACAAATAAATTGTCTTCATCTGACAAGCATTATATGTCAATTAATGAATTTCTAAAAAACATTTTTTTAATTTGTATGTATTTAAAAAAAAATAGATAACGCATTGTTTCTTAACTAGGTCAATTCGCTGATTGCTGATTGGTTTAAATATCAATCAGGTCATGTTCCCGTTGTCTGATTGGTCCAAACTGAATACAGCTCACTTAATTTATGTCAAACTGGAATCCATTTTCTATCCATTTGAAAGTTTTACAAAATAATGAATGAAGTTAGTTTTGATTTATTAGAAAATTCCTGCTGTTCCCATTCAATTGTTCAATTGAAACTAAAACAAGATTCTTTGCAATGTTAAAATTTAAATAGTGATTTGTGCAGTGCTCATACAATGTCGCATACAGTACGGCCGTAACGGTGTAATCCACACGTGGCTATTGTATTTAAACTACCTTACGAAATATGACCGACTGCCACTGTCAGCTGACGGACTTCGGTGAAGGCATAGAAAACCTCCGCGGGGGATTTGTGTCGGCTCCCCGGAACCTCCGCGGATGTTCCGCAGGGGATAAATGCTGGGTCCGCAGGGGATCCGCGGAGGATTGATACTTAGTCACTGACAGTACTGTATGTGATTGATTGGGGTTCAAACCCACAAATAATTGGTTGAAGGCTTTATCATTCTTCTCAATGGGCTACGTGGTCGTGAGAACTACGAGTTTATTTAAATTTCTCTTTAGAAATACCATGAACTGAATACAAGTCCAGCCCTGTGGTTAACAGGTACCTCCATAAACAGTCAATGTTACCTTCTGTTGTATCCAGCATCCATTTCAGTAAAGATGACCCCATAGTAGGGCCCCAGAGGCCCCGTTCTCTCAGTAACTCTGTCTCGGTGGACTTCCATTCAACCATCAAGTACTTCTGTAAGTGCTCATTCACCTGCACCAAATTACAACAGGTTTGATTTGTATTTGTACATACTTGTATTTGTTTGACTCATTGTGATTCTATAAGGATTTTGGTTAGAAATTACATTTGGGAAAGTACATTTAAGTTCAAGGAGTGGAGAAAAATCATCAGTCTTATGTTGAGGTTGGTACGATCACCTGACCATCAGACTCGCAGGTTATGAATTCTATGGTCTGATTATTTCATTTGTTGGTTGATGTTTTACAAGATTATTACACTTATATTGCAACATCAGCAGGTGTAGTAAGGGGAGCAAACAGAGCTCCTTGCCCTGAGGAAACCTCAAGCTTGGGTTGGGGCCTGGCAAACCTTGAAATGACACAATTGGCTCAGGTAGGTCGTTACGGCCCTTCATAAATACACTTCAGTTATTTTACAAAACATAAATTTCACAAAGTAAGAGAGAATTTATCACTGACTGACCTGCATGTATTGCTTATATTGAAGGTCCACGAGATCTTTCACGATAGACACATGGGTCATTAACCATAACATGTAGTCCTGAAATAGAACGTACCAAAAAATAGAACACTTAAGATTATTCACTTATAAGACAGCTTTGCCTGGTTTATTGGAGAGGCAGGGAGGGGGTAACCAGGTATTTTGCTCAGAGGAAACCTTCAACATCGGCAGGTAACTACAACCCATTCAAATGGGGTGATTAAAGACCCGTTCACACAGTGCAATTTGTCATACAGACTTGTAGCATACTATAAACGGATGAATTTGATTGGTTGACAAATTGTACCGGCCAATTAAAAGCATGAATTTTATTGCATGCTACCCGTTGGCACGACAAATCATACCATGTCAACGGGCCTTTAGTAACAGCACACTCAGATTCGTTTCAATTGATTCTATTGGAGTGAGTGTGACTTAAGACCCATCAATGTAAGGCTTGTGTGAAAAACTCACTCGACAGCCAGGGACCTCATGGCCTCATTTACCCATAAGCCTCAGATAGTGCCAGTGATTGAAAAGAATCTAACGTCAAGGTCTTTACTTACATGACTGTGTACATTAGAGGGTGGGGATGATTTCAGTGGTAAATCTTTCTTCACTTTTCTTGAGGCCAGTCGTAACACACCACTGCCAACTTTCTGTAATTTCTGAAAAATGATCCCACAAAAAATACATTAAAACAAAACCGAGAAAAAATTAGTCACAACATTTTGAGTGCAAGAAGACTTTTTTTTACAATAAATGACTATAATGGCTGATAAACTACTTCAAAGGATCAATACATTACTTTAATGGCCGATAATCTTCAATGATCGATAAATTACTTCAATGTTCAATAAATAACCTCAATGATCGATGAATTACCTCAATGGCCGATAATCTTCAATGATCGATACATTACTTCAATCGCCGATAAATTACTTTAATGGTAGATAATCTTCAATAATCGATAATTTACTTCAAATAGATAATCATGAGGATAAATTATGTCACATTTGTCCAGTTGAGTGATCTACTGATTGATGGTCTCATTGATTGGGGCTTATCGTAGTACCCAACAACTTAAATCATCTGGCAGCAAAAGTACCAACCTAAATTTTGACATTAGACCATACAGCATCAGAAAGGCTAATGTATTACTTAATGATCATCGTTGGTAGGAGTGACTTACTGATTGTATCTGGGTAGGGAATTTCTCTGTGTGAACATAGACAGACTTTCTCTCTCCTTCTGCATAATTCACCCAGATTCTAGAAGCTGTCTCTTGAATTTTCAACCTGTGCATTTGATAATGAGAATTTCTGAACATTGTGTAAAGTGAAATACCTTCAATTTTCATTAAAGATTGCATATATTGCAGATTATAATATTTGTCAGATGAACTTTTTTATTATGGGGTGGACACTCTAGGTCAATTTTCAATCAATTTCGAGACAAATTCATTCACCGAGAAATTTGCCTAGTGTGTCCAGGTCAACAAGGTTGGGCAAAGTTTATCGCTGAAGATGAATTTGCCTAGTGTGGCCACTTCAGTGAATTTTAGTGACAAGCATTTTAGGCAATGACAAATCAAAGCCCTGTACAGATGAAGCCACAAACAAAATATAGACTCTAGATGAAGTTCTCTTGTGACTGCAAAATACAACCACATACGGCACAAATGATAAATTCTCCAGGAAAACCACCCTCTTTCTCTGCGAATTTGATTGGGATATTTTGTGCAAAATTACCGGAGAGTAAAATAAATTTGACTGGTGAGTCAACCCCATTACTAAAATTTGTTGTCGTTGCTCTAATTCATTGGCTTGATTGTTTGGTGTTCTATGAGTGTAATATTCGAGAATAAAGCGTATTTTTAGGTTACAATCGAAATTATTTCTCTTATATGGGGGCATTACCAAATACAGTGGAATTCAAAAACAGCCTTTTTGCTTCTTCCACATAGGACGATAAAACCTTGTATTTGGGATAAAGAAAGACTCACCTAACATCACCAAGATCTGGTGCAGTTATCTTAGCTCCAGGTGTCGTGTCAATATTGTTCAAAGATACTCGGAAAACCTCCTCTAATTGCTACATAAGGAAATTAAACAAATTCATACAAATACATTTACAAATAGCCATGCAGTTTTTGTGATAATTAATGCCATCATAAAGGTTCCCTAAACAGCAGAAATATTTATTTATAAAATCAGGTTAAATACTGTTATAACTGAATAACCGGATATGGTGAAAGCTTGGTAAATCTGTATGTAAATTACATGTACGAACTGTATGCAAGGGTTAGAATTCAGTCAATGAAGTGATTACCGTAGTTGACAGGAAAGTAAGGAGAGGAAATTGGACTCTATGTTTGGGTTGATTGATTGATTGTTTGGTGTTGGACCCCGCGCTCAAGATTATTTCACTAACAGTACTGTCAGTGACTAAGTATCAATCCTCCGCCGTTCCCCCGCAGAGCTTTGCTAACACCTCCGCGGAGGATCGGTGACGGAAAATCAGAAGCTCTGCGGGGCATTTCTCTCGCCTCCGCGGAGGATATGAACGGGAAATGTGCCGGCTCCGCGGGGGAACTGAACTGCATTTGAGACGTTGATGCAACTGACGACAGACTGTGACAAACCTTGCAACAGAGAAGTTTAGGCTTACCACGGCGAAAACTAATGTGTAAAATGGAAAAGAGGAAATGCTTAGTTTGTCTTACTTGTACGTCTGAGGCGGGAAACTGACTGTCCGTAATCAATTAAATTCATCTTCCCGTTTTATTTTTTCTTATTCCACGAGAAATAGCTTGCATTTGGAAATAAGTAGCGATTCACTCAGAAAAAGGTGATTTCTGTTAAACCAATATTATCTAAACGTTCTTATATCCACCCTCTGTGTGTTAAAACCCATGCCCTGTTTAGCAGCAAGGCAGGTTGAGTCCATCTCTGACCCTTTTGTGAGGTTGAGTTTTCAAAGTTTTTATTTTGAGTTTTTATTTACATGCACGTCCAACAAGAAATATAGCTTATTTATAGGATATTTAGTTGAAATTCCTTTAAGTAGTTTCGCAGTTGTTAAAGAAAAAAAATAGAAAAAATAGAAATTCTACAACACCAGTTATGAAGGTAGGTATCCCCCCCCCCCCCCCCCCCCCCCCTATATGTAATGAGACACAACTATTGTCATGGAGACAACATATCCAGACAGGTTTGGCGCCAGGGTATTAATTGAAGGTTGAACAATGTTCCAAGTGTGGGAAAATTGTCACCACAACAAAGCAGATCATTTTCCCCTGTAGAGCTATACACAGCATGTACTATCCTTGGTTATTTTCAATGTGCTATTGAAACAAGTAAAACTGTAATTTATAACTAGTCTTTAAGACGGTCACATAGGCCTACCCCTGCAAGACTGTTCATTCTTCCTCAATGCCTTGAATCAGCTGAACAAATAAATTGTCTTCATCTGACAAGCATTATATGTCAATTAATGAATTTCTAAAAAACATTTTTTTAATTTGTATGTATTTTAAAAAAAAATAACGCATTGTTTCTTAACTAGGTCATTTCGCTGATTGCTGATTGGTTTAAATATCAATCAGGTCATGTTCCAGTCGTCTGATTGGTCCAAACTGAATACAGCTCACTTAATTTATGTCAAACTGGAATCCTCTCGATCTTTTCCTGCTGTGTATTGATGAGTTTTCTATCCATTTGAAAGTTTTACGAAATAATGAATGAAGTTAGTTTTGATTTATTTGAAAATTCCTGCTGTTCCCATTCAATTGTTGAATTGAAACTAAAACAAGATTCTTTGCAATGTTAAATAGTGATTTGTGCAGTGCTCATACAGTGTCGTATACAGTACGGCCGTAACAGTGTAATCCACACGTGGCTATTCTATTTAAACCACCTTACGAAATATGAACGACTGCCACTGTCAGCTGACGGACTTAAGAGCATCGGTGAAGGCAAAGAAAACCTCCGCGGGGGATTTGTGTCGGCTCCGTGGAACCTCCGCGGAGGATTCGAGCCGGCTCTGCGGAGGATTTTAAAAAGGTCCGCGGATGTTCCGCAGGGGATAAATGCTGGGTCCGCAGGGGATCCGCGGAGGATTGATACTTAGTCACTGACAGTACTGTATATGGCGGCGTTGCCAGTTTTAGTGTGTGAGAAAACCGGGCTCTATTCCCGGAGGAAACCCGCGACCTTCCGTTGGTAACTGGCAACCATCCCACGTAGGTCGTTCGAGTGAAAACCCAGTCAGAAAATTTTCCAATTTTTTTGGACTGAGTGGGATTCGAACCCGCGACCCATTGGTGGAAGGCTGTTCGGATTTAGCGCCCAATGCTCTACCTACTGAGAAATGGAGGCCCCCTCTATGTTTGGGAAGACCTCCCTTGCTCTGTGGTTCCTGATCATCATGATAACATACAGTGCAAGATGTTTTGTACATTTAAAGTAAATCCTTAAGATAAAACAAAACCAAGTAGACTAACCGGTTTCTTGCAGGCATACAACTCATCCCAGACCCTCTGTGCTGCTGTAGATACAAGATTTAACCCTTGAGTCAAATCCTTATTCTCGGCTCCCACATCTGTATCTTCAGTACCTACATGCCAGGTGGTATGGCGAGCCTTCTGTTCACTTAAGTTAGCCCCACTGAACAAAATAACATTTAAACGCATAAGCATTGACGAACTAATATCAATGATGGTATTGTCATGATGTACACAGATCTGGTAGCAACATTTTTCCTTATGATATTATGTATTCTGAATGATTGAATATCACTATGAATTATCAGCATATTTGATTGTTTTGTTTGTTTGGTGTTTTACGCCGCGCTCAAGATTATTTCACTTATATGGCGGCGTTGCCAGTTTTATTGTGGGAGGAAACCGGGCTCTGTGCCCGGAGGAAACCCACGACCTTCCGCTGGTAACTGGCAACCATCCCACGTAGGTCGTTCGAGTGAAAACCCAGTCAGAAAATTTTCCAATTTTTGGACTGAGTGGGATTCGAACCCGCGACCCATTGGTGGAAGGCTGTTTGGATTGAGCGATCAGCATATTTGAGCATATTTCTACTATATAAAAGAAGAAAACCAAAAATCATGATGATGTAGTGTTGTAAAAAGGCATAAACTAAATCTTGCACAGACTTGTAGTTTTACAATTTCAAATTGGAATTGTCACCAGTTAACATTTTGCCTCATGAAAAGCCACCACTGAAAAATGTTCTGAAAAAAAAAACAATTGATTGATTGGTGTTTCACAGTTTACACCACAGCGATGATAATTTTACAGACCAGTCAAGAAGTCAAAAAGTTTTACATGCTAAAAATACCCTCCAAAAATGGACTGAAATGAGAGACTATGAATTGAGTACTCTACACTCCCTATAAAGACGAAGGTGATATGACTAAACATAAATAACACTAACCTTTTCTTGGGGTTTTCTGTAAGTTGCAGGAGGCAATAACATAGACATCCCATGAACTCTTGATCATAGTTTCCAGGTCCGAAGACAAGGTTACGATTAGTGGTGAGTTTATGTAGGGCGTCAAGGACATGGAGTTGTGAAGCAACACTCTCTACAGTCCGTGACAACTGGAAGAGTATCACACGGTTCAAACACTTGTACACAGGATCCAACGATACCCCAGTAGCTAAAATGGAAATATTATTAGGTTAAACATATTAAATAATAAATCAGAGAGAGAAGAGTCAAGCACCTAGGAAGAGGCTCAATTCAGGAGTAATAGACCCTTTCGGCTTAGAACGACGTGTTTATGACGTTTGAATTGTATGACATTGACGTCATCTCTCTGTTGCGGTCGCTGTGACACGCCTCTTTTGCATTACGTCATAGACGATATGAACACGATTCTGACGGCAGATTGATCCAAAAACTCAATTTAGCGTCATTTTGCCATACAACGAGGCTTCTGCGCAAGCGTCAGTCCTTAAGCCGAAAGGGTCTATTTGGGCATATAATTGGGTGTTGGCATAACTGTACTACTGTAGTGTGACGGTTGAAAGTGAACACAGACATCACATTTTCTTCTTTAGCGTGCAATATGTTTTTCTTCCAGCTGATTTTTTAATAACAATTTAAAACTTTTCTGCATGAAACCATCTTAATGAATGCATCATCTCACTAACAGGCAAATTATTTCATCCAGAGGTATAATGCTTGTGTTGACAAGAAATTGTTTTAATAAATGTTTGAAACTCTCTTAAAACATGGGTTCCATACTGATGAGTTTTTATCAATTCCACTTTATAAAGACACCAGCACAGATGCCAAAAGATTTTGTTGTTCACAAAAAACTTACTGCTTGATAATGCCCTCATTATTTCTCATTAAAGAGTATCTACGCCAAATAGTGAGAGAGAAAAAGTATTTTGTTTACCTTTTCTTTTGGCTTGGACTATGAGTTTACTGATGAAATCAAACAGCTCCTTGGACTCTCTGGTGTATGTGCCTAAAACATAAACAACAAAAATGTTCAGAACTTTGGCTTACTTTTAATTAAGGCCAACAGCATTCTTGTAAAATCTGGGCAGGACTCATCAGGCCAAACACGGATGCTCTGATGCCACGTTATTGTTTCGCGTAGAAGGTTGCAGGTTCCTCTAGGCAAAGTGCCCAGTTTTCTCCGTATAAATGAAATAATCTTGAGTCCAGCATAAAACATCAATCAATCTATCAGATTTTTCAAAAATGATTTTAGCATACAAATCTTCTGAGCTAACCTTGCCAGAGTTTATCCACAATCCTAGAAGCCAAGTAGAACACACTACCAGTCATATTGGAATAGTTCCCACCCAGTGCCAGTGGAACGGCTGCCTGTTCTCCCATTAACACATCAGCTGCTAACAGATGATCCATTAAGCTCTTTAAAAACTCTGTCTGGAATTCTTTCCTCTGACCTCTAGTGGCACCCTCTGGTAAGGCCTACAGTAACAAAGTATAACTGGTAAAAGAGCATATCACTTTTAAGCATCCTAAAATATACGGCAAAGGTGAACAATGACCGTCAAAAAAACTGTTACGCAAGCTCAGTTTTAGTCAGAATATAAGATCATTGAATAGTTACCATGAAAAAACAAACACATTGACATAAACTAGTTTTGGTTGTATGAAACATAGAATATGTTAAAGTGGAAGTCAAAGCTGGATCAACTGTTTAACTCCTCACAGATTATTTCACATTTAAGTCTGTTTATCAGGGAGAAAAACTCGGCTCCATGCACAGGGCTGGTATCTAACATACATCTCATATGTTCATCCAATAAATAATTGAAAAAAAACAAACAATCTAGACAGCAAATAACCTGTGTTTGGAACTGAAGGGTCGTAGCTTTGTGCAGAACCCCAATAAGAAGGAAGAAGAACACAGATACAAAATGTATACCTCTAGAATGAGATCAATAGAAGGTGCTGTCTTGGTACTGCCAGACAAACTGTCCATAACTATCATCCTTAAGAAATCCATCACAAACTTCCGGGCAGGATGGGTACTCAAAATACCTGAAATGATCACACAAAATAATACATATGGTGAATTTTCTGGATAGTTTACGACACACTTAAGTTATTTCACTCTTTTCAGCTTAATTTTGGGGAGCTATTCCTTGTTTCTTAAGGTGATTGCAACTGAAAGTTAGATTATTTGTACGCCGCGCTCAAGATTATTTCACTTATATGGCAGCGTTGCCAGTTTTATTGTGGGAGGGAACCAGGCTCTATGCCCGGAGGAAACCCACGACCTTCCAGTGGTAACTGGCAACCATCCCACATAGCTGAGAGTTAGAATAAAATGAGGCACTTACCTGATGGGCTTCTCTCAATGGGTTTGATTATCACAACAGGTTCAGCTTCAGGGAATGGCTGGTAAATACAAACATAAAGGCAAATGTAAAGCCCCTTTCACAATTGAGATACGGCGGGTTTACGGCTCTTGCGGTCATGAATTTTGGCCTTCCGTACGATGGACCGCAGCCTTTCTTGCGGACAACCGCACCTTACCGCGCGGAATATTTGTGCCGCAAGAGCCGCAGAAAAGTTTGGTGTGCACATGGAATCCAATTTTCGGCCGTGCGATTTTTTTTATTACCTCTGGTCCGTGCGGGCGCTAGTACGTTCACCGTAAACCGTTGTATCTTGACGCGCGGTTGTTGCACGATTTTTTTGTGTCGTAAGATGCTCCGTACGGTGAAATTTCTTGTTCCGCCAACCTTGCGGCAGTCGTAAACCGTTGAACGATTCGCCGTCTCGGTCTTGCACCGCCTTACGTTCACCTTGCGAAAAATACACTCAGGTGTGCTACAGGTATATATTTTGGGGTGCTTCATTTTATCTCACAACAGTTGAAGCTTTTACAATGAATACAAACGTTTTTTTGGATCTCTGCGCCTTTTTATACTGCAATCACGTCTGCGGAGCCCAAAATCGCCGCACGATTTGACAAAACGCCGTAAGGCGCCCGCTTATTGGTGCGCGGCGAAAAACAATGACGCACGATGCATCTTGCGGCACGTCGTACGTTCCAACCAATCACGTTGCACCTCCACGCAACTGTCTCACGGATCACGTGCGCTAGACGTGCGTTGCTTGCTCACTCCGCGCTGTTCGCCGCAAGAGATTCGTGGAGTAAAGCGTGCGGGAACCTTGCCACCCTCTTACGATGCCCCGGCCAATCGTAAAATGGATTATTTTCTTGCGGTAATTTGTCCGATTCTACTGCGGCCCGAACAATTTTATCTCCACCGTGCGATCGATTTCAGTATTTTGACCGTGCGGCGAAAGTCTCAATTGTGAAAGCCCCTTTAGATACAATGTAGGTAACACAGAATATTACATAACACAAGCAAAATATGTAACAAAAAAAAATTTTCAGTCAAATTCAAAAGGCAACTGATTGATGTTTTACGCCACACTCAACATTATTTTCCTTATATGGTGGCGTTGACATGTTTAGTGGGGGAGGAAGTGAGACTCTTTGGCAACTCTTCCACATACTTCCATTTGACATAAATAGTAAAACTGTTGTCCCATGCAAATAAAACATACAGATATTTAGATCTACTTGAAAATGTTATCTGTTGTGAGAAATTGGCTTTGGCAGCTCTATATGAAATCTGATAATTGAAGTACAATGCTAAAGTTTAAACAGGTATGGCCAGTTTTGTACAAGGAATGTTAAGAAAGAATAAAATGACTTGAGTCTTTAATGATTAATATACCTTGAATTCTTCACTGGGTGTAGTGACAATACTCTCTGAGTTGTCCTGTTTCAGTGGGAATAGGGTACTGACAAGGGCTCCCAGAAACTCACTACTGAAGCAGATAGGGATAAAGTCTGACTGGTTGTGATAGAGGAATAGTAGAAACTGCATCAATGTGATGGGATACTCTCTCAACCAAGAACCTTCTTCTTCAGTATGCCAGTTCTGTAAAACAATAGTCTTTACATATACTCAGTGCATTATATCTTAATTTTCACGCAACAATTTCATTTTAATATAAACATCACAAGGAGTATCAAAAGTTGTATAAATTCAGAGAAATTTAGAGTGATTTGGTTGGGCCTTGACCTTCAGCATGTACCTGGCAACTTTTCCACATAAAGCGATCGAGTGAACGGACATATTTCTTAAAATTTTATCTTTGGGGTGAATGGGATTAAAACCCGCGACCCATCGATTGAAGATGGGCCAAGGATACAAACTAGGCCAAAGAGGTCCCCTTTTTTGTGTATGATTTATACTGCGTAAGTGGGAGGCAGCTTAAGAAGAAGGTTCAAGGCCTTTATTTAAAATGGCATGAGCTGCCAACCTTCACACTTTGTTCATAATTTCTGATCGTCATGACAGTATGAGGCTTTGAAGGCCATCGGAAAACTAAATGACTGGCGTTGGAATGAGGAAAATCCATACAGTATGTGGCCTCGAAAAGTAAACAAAATTTAAATAACCAGGACTACCATTCGTTCATTTTAAGCTTAAGTTAATACTTTAACGTACATTTACGAGACTAGAAGCCCTGAAAAGCTTCTGAATTATACGTCCTGATAAAAATAACCAATAATTTCAACATTCTGTTTTAACGTCAAAATATAACCATTTTGGCAGCTCATGCCACTTTAGGTATTAATTTTTCTTTTTCCTTGATGTAAACTTTATGACATGATGAACTTACCTGGTTTAACATAAATCTGACCATAGCAAGAAGTACAACAGCTGCTTCACCACAGAACTCCTCTTTATTAGCAATAGACACCGGTTTGGAGGCCGGCACTCCAAATATCACAGTCCATACCTCATCCAAATTCAACTATAATATATATATCCATATCACATTAATGCCATGTAATATTAATCCATATGTCAACAGCAGAATTAATTGATTGATGTTTTACGCTGCATTAAAGATTATTTCACTTATATGGCGGCGTTGCCAGGTTTAGTGGGGGAGGAAACCAAGCTTACTGCCCGGAGGAAACCCTCGACCTTCGGAGAGTACCTCTTCCACATACGGTGACAAATTGAAAAAATCTACTCCGAAATTCAATCCACTCAATTTCTTATTTGGTTTGAGTGTGATTCGAACTCACGCCACATCGAAGGAAGGTCTGTGTGGGACTGAAGGACAATTACTCTAACCCACTGGACCAACGAGGCCCCTTTCAACAAAAGAATAATAATCGAGAAACTTCTCAATTTATTTACACTTTATATCAAGGCTTGGTTATGTCACCTCAATTCCGGGACTTAACTTAAGGTAAAACTGTCTGCAATTTTTTTCAAGTTCTATTGGCAGCATGGACAGACAGCTTTGTAAAAAAGACACTTGTTTTGGGGCCTATTTCATTAATGAGTTCCCACAGCTAAAATGATCGAGCCAACTAGAAGTGGACTATCTACTGTTGGTCATCAAATGAGTTTTACAAAATAGACCAAACTACAGAGATAGAGAAAGAAAAAATCAGATATATCAATGTTCCTACCTCGACATCTTGTGGGAGTTGTCGTACATGTTGACCCAGCATTACAGCCATCAGTAAGAAGTAGAGTTCTGACACATTAGCATGTTTAGGTAGTAACCACTGGAGAGCAGTAAAACCTGGCACATGACACACCTCCATGTTAATCTCACGATTATTACTTCTGCCGGTCGGCCCAAGGTTAAAACCTGAAAATAATTAACACAGAAAATTTGTAAGTCATGAGAGACAGAGTTAAGGGGTTTCAAGATACAAAACGGCCTATTTAATTCAAGATATTGTAGTCCTTTGTAGCGATAATGTTTTCTGCTATATGATCATTAAATAATATAGGAAAGAATGTGCAATGGAAAAAAAACTAGTGCACTGGAATTCATCTCTGTAAGGATGATTTTTTAAATTAATTTCTAAATACCTAATGCAGTCTCTGTGTCATTCAGACACCCTCCAACAGCAGTACCTTCTCTAAACCTCTGCATAAAGGGTGGGTTCCGTAGGAAAGCAGAAAGGATACGAAAAGACAGAATAACTGTACTCGAGTGAAGATGACTCTGCATGAACATTAACAGCCAATCAAATCCCAGTATTTTCAAAACCTCTTCGCAGGCGCTGAAAAAAAACAACAGAAAATAGGAAAAAATGCTAATAGCATAGTCACTGTTATCAGGTACTCATATAGTTAAATTCCAGGCAAAGTAATTTTTGTAAAAAAACAACAACAAAAAACGCTTGTTTAGAAGGTAAAACTGAAATATCAGGGTCATCAAGTTTTTTCTATAAAGACGATTAAAAGGTTATTCAAATTTGAGACAGGGCTTCGCCATTCCAAAGGATTGTCTATATTCAAGAGCATTAACGCGAAATAAAAAAAAAATTTTATACTTGAGCTTATAAATGTACTAAAGCTTTATGTTTTATTTTGAGTTTGGATACAGCCTTTACAGAGCCATGGGACTTGCAGTGCTGCAATTGGCGGTTTTGACAAGGAATCAATATTTTTTTATTTATCGACCAAATATTCCTAAGAAGTTACAATGACCAAACAGTTACATGTAAGCGAATTCTGGGTCCTGTTTCACAAAGCGGCGTAGATGTATTTTTTGCGTAACTTTCATACTAACGTATCTCTACAGTATGGGTTGCTATGGCAGTTACGTGAAAACTTACACTACGCCGCTTTAAGAAACAGGGTCCAGTTGGTTCAATACTTACACTAAATTCAAAACGTCTGGACCAGATGGGAAAATGAGCTTGAGGATAATCTCTAAGCACTTGTTACGGAGTTTGATGTTGTATAGTGATGGACCTCTGTCCTCATCCTCATCTACAAAAACAAGGAAGAACTTACGTCAGACACATCGAAGCTTACGCTATCTTAGTCCTTGAAGGTGGAATAATTTACCTTTGTTGTTTGTTCAAAAAAGCTAAGAGAGGATGTATTAGATTCCTTTCCAAAGAGAGAAATATAAAATATTTAAGATTGTTTATTCAGTATTTTTGTCACAATAAAAATTGACCATTAAATATGGAGACATTACCAGGCTTGTTCTATTGACAATCATCACACGTTGATCAAATGATTCATTGATTGATTTTAGCATTTGAATGCCAAACCCTTTGATAAAGTTGTTTGAATTGGGAAAGCAGGGAGTTTTGGGAGAAACTGAGATGAGTTTATAGGGACCTCTTCTAACTATTTAAGAGAAAGCCTACCCAAGGAAGTAAAAAGCATTGGCCACGATGAATAGAATGGATTTAAGACAGATTAGAATCTCCAAATTTCAGTTAATTAATTAATTTTTTTATGTCAAGAGGGTTTCCAGAGAATTACTATAAACTGTCCGATATAATGACTAACCTGTGGTACCATTCTCAGTGCCATTGGAGTTGAGTGCCACAAGTTCATCCCCATGTAGACTATTCATACTAATGGACTTCTCACTACAGGACGTGGAACACAGCAAGGTGGACAACAGGAACTGACCCAGTCTACAACACAAAAACACAAATCATCATACTTTTAAAAGTATCATTACATAATCAGCATAATGAAATATATTTTGAAAACATTATTTTGGAAGTTTGAAAAGGCATTTATTACGCTAAATTTTCACTTTATGCATGTCACCTACCAACATCAAATATTGTAAAATTCCACATCGGTTGCAGTAAGTTTTCTAAGAGGAGTTCTATTGCACACATGTAGGTCAAGCTATTTCTATTAGATGCAAGACCATGCATTCTTTTGTAGAAAAAATCTTTAAAAGAAGACGAGCCGGGCCTTTTCCATCCCTCCACCAAAAAATAATTTTAAATGGGGACCTACATGT
Source organism: Lepidochitona cinerea (assembly GCA_963971465.1). Classification (NCBI taxonomy): domain Eukaryota; kingdom Metazoa; phylum Mollusca; class Polyplacophora; order Chitonida; family Tonicellidae; genus Lepidochitona; species Lepidochitona cinerea. The sequence goes on along the minus strand of OZ020551.1, from coordinate 41,393,614 downwards.
ATACGAAAACTGCGTTTTTTTTCTTGAAAACTCTGATCTTACCTGAGTAAGGATGAGGGATCGAGATTTCCCTGTAACATGACAGTGATGACACCAGCTATAGTGTCTATTGTGGCATCTGTTAAGTTTGGATCCTTCAGAATGTGTAGTAGTCGGGAAATCAAACCTATCTGCTGCATCAACGTCAGGTTAGCTTTCTGGTCACTATAAATATAGATGAAAAAGATCCAGTAAAAAATAAAAACGTAATACATTAAATACAGTAAATCTATCACATCAATGAATCCGTTTTTGTTTAGTTGATTGACGATTTACACAACACACTTAAAACGTTTAGTGGGAGAGCAAACCAGGCTTTTTGTCTCGGGGAAACCCCCTACCTTCAGTGAGTACCTGCCAACTCTTCCAAATACGACGATCAAGTGAAATTTATTTTTTAGGTCAGTGAGATTGAAACCCGTGACCCATCGATGGAAGGCCTGAGTTGCGCCACGAGACAGTCTACTGAGTTACATAGGCACACAGCTGTTTGTTGTAAGCAAATATTGAGATTATCTTTAAAACTGTTGTTCAAAGAAATGTTCATAGGGAAAACCGTCATATTGAATCACATCTAATAACATCAAATAGATCAGCAAAGGGAGGGGAAAACATTAGAAGGATAATACAACTAATATAAGGAAGTGGGGAAAATACCTGGAATCTGTAAGCAGTTCATAGAAATGTTCATACAAGGACCTCTGAAGGTCACTGGGAGCTTCATGCCATACCTGTGCAAATTAAAATAAAACACATGAAACAAAACTTATTGAATAACTTTTAGTGCATTTATGAATATGGAGACTCTTTCACAAAAACATGCAATCATATTTTTTTATGTAACCAGTCATAGTACAATTAAATAAAACGAACTGCCATTTTGTACAATTACATAATATTTATTTTTCTAACTGTACTGATACCCACATGTATTCTACAGAAGGTGGATAAGTTCTAGCCGTCCTTGTGTGTACTAATATTAATCCAAACCAACTATAATATTGTTCCACAAAGATTGAATGAGATGAATTGTGTATATCCCATGCCAAACATACCTCTAGGTCACAGAGCAGGTCTTTGAATGCTGTTTTATTTGGAATAACAGCGCTTTCCCTTCCACTGTCTACAGTCCCAACCAATGAGAAGGTCAAATGTAGAATGTGACTGTTTAAAAGATGACGTTTCTTCTTATATAACATACCCAAGGTCTGAAAAAATAGTCATTAAAGCCATAATAATTAACGGATAGGCGGCATCTGATGAACGGTTCCAATTCTGTAGGACTCACTTTCTATATACAATATCCTAAGCATGACATTATAATTTAATTTAAAACAAATAGCAATCAGGTAAAAAACTCATTTAGAAATTTAAAAAATTGTCTTTAGACGAAGTTTGATTTGAGTCTAAGAGTCATCGATGGAAGGCTTGTGTCAGACTAAGACTCTGCTGACTGAACCACCAAGGCCCCCTTATTAATTTTGAGTCTGAGTGTGTTCATGATATTTGAGGAAAATGTTTTGAGCTCACCTGGTAACCACAGATTCGATCCATGTCCCTCATGGCAGACTTTCCACTTCTAACAACACAGACTAAAGCCTTGACGGCAGCATACAGTCCCTCCACATCAGTTGCCATGGCAATTAGACCCAGTAATGCTGAAGTACTTCCAACATTCTCAAGCATTTTTGCCACAGGTTTGGGACAAAAGGTTCTCACACCTAAAAAAAAAGATTGTTTACATTCCAAATAAGTGATTTGCCAATTACTTATAAACAACGTAACTTAGCCATGTCCAAATAACTGTTGAACATGATTGGTTGATTGATTGATTGATGTTTTAAGCGCTCAAGATTATTCGATTTATATGGTGGCGTTGCCAGTTTTTTTGTGGGAGGAAACCAGGCTCTATGCCCGGAGGAAAGCCACGACCTTCCGTTGGTACCTGGCAACCAGTCGAACTTGATAGACAGAACAAACGATTTGCTGTTTTTAACGCAATATTTTCGAAATTTTTACACTAGATTTTAGAAAGGAAAACCAAGATGCGTGAAAAATGATTTCGACTGAGTATGGCTGATGAATCTGGGCTGAGATTCGGTTGACAACATTATGTTAATGTTGTACAAAAACATACATATTTTCTGGTCAATAATTTTTTACACCCGTAAAAATTGTAGGATGACTGATTGGGGCTAAACATTGCACTCAACAGATAAGGTTATATGGCGACGAAAGTATCAACCGACTAAAAGATCACTTTCCCCCAAAAAAACCCTGTTGAACAATGTTGATCAGAAATGTTTGAAACTCTCTTTAAACGTGGGTTCCATACTAATGATAAAAAATTAAAGACATCACCACGTCCTCAGTTGTTTTTAACCAACTGAGGACGTGGTGATGTCTTTAATTTTCTATCATTAATGTTGATCAGGTTACTTACCAATATATCCCATGAGAATTGCCCCTAGACTACGAGCAGGTCCACTCAGGTGACCGGAGGAGTTGTGGAGAATACGGATGGGGGTAGCACTGTCATGGGCAGACATGGCAAGCTGAAAACATACATATAAACTTCTTCAGATAAGATAACTTGGCATTTTATGTCGCAATGGGGAATATTTCAATGACAGCGCTCCAACACATGGAGAATAAAATTGGTGTAAATTAATTTATGTTCATCATAAACCTTTCTTTTTTTCGTTAATTGTAAATTCAATCTGATATATCTAAACAATTCTACCAATTGTGGCAGCTCATTAATGAATTTCAATTAATTCTCAGTACAGAGTATGGCTATTTATTATTTAGGAGTAGGGGGAAGCTTTATATCACGTTAAATACCTGTTTGGCAATAGATTTACTGTCCACTTTATTGTACACCTTCCTGATTTTAGCGACAGTCATTTGTGAAACTGCATGGGCATGTGCTCCAAACACCACCTTCTCTTCTGCTATCACACTGTTCAACACATCTTTGTCATCTGACAAGGAACAAATAAACTGATTAAGCCTGATCAAGATTTAAAATGATAATTGGCTTCTTTAATATTTGGCTCTGGATTAACATTATACATATCATAGATTTGAGACATACATGTAGGGTTTTCATAACATCCTCAATTATTTGTGCGAGTAAAAACAATAGATTGCTGGTCATCATCACATTATGTATGTCTTTAATGTATCAGTGAGGTTCGAAAGCAAAATTTGGGTAAAAAAATATCAAAAAACCTGCAATAAGTGATGAATCAGGGTTCGAAATGGCGGGTGCATGGGTGCACGAATGCACCTAATTTTTTGTTGGTGCACCCAAAAATATATAAGAGAGTAAAAATGGGTGCACGCAGTGCACCCAGCGTGGATCCTGTAAAAAATCACTGTACTACCAGTACCTGTAGCGTAGGCCCCTTTCGTAACCACAAGTGGTCGAAGTCACAAACCCTGAGCTGTACGAAAGGCTGAGTGGATACTTATTAAACAATAATCCGCTCAACAATAATCGGTAAATGTAGCTTTTATTGAAAATTTTGTTTGTGGATGAAACTTCGAGAAGCAACAAGGAAATTCATACCGACTTTCCAAGCTATAGAGGTATAGCGATAGATTCACGTAGTCCAAACGACCAAAGTAGCTTACGTAATGCTGCGAGCAGTGATTCATTGATGTTTCTCGCTGATGAATGGAAAGGATAATTGTCGTAACAGAGGAGTGTGGACATGTAACTCTATTCATTACAGTTTTTTTATTTACATCGACGTAAACTTCAAATATTCAACATTGAGCGTGGCCGATCTTTCACTGAAACTTTCTACAGCTTTAGCTTTACACATAAAGGTTGTACAATTGATATCCATGGGGTCCCAATAGGCAATAAACCGGGCCATTAGTTTCTGGTAATATCGGCCCGAAATGAGGATAGACAAAACTTGAGGCGAGCATGCAAGCATGTGGTTGTTGTTTTTTTTCTTCTCTCGAGTAGCTTCAATAGGGGTCGATGTGGGGAGGGGACCAAGTTTGAATGCATGTCACTTGTTACAATCAATTCAACGGCAACGGGCAGAAAAAAATGCCTTCAAATATTCCTCATTTTACCGATTTCCGCGTTACTGCAACTGACACGAGCGGACGCTTGAAACAAACGACTCCTCACGGAGGACTACATAGTAAAAACAAATAAAACACGCTTTGTCCATATATGGTGTAGTAAGATTTATTTGCGTATCAAATATTTTGTAGACAATTTCGGTATAACTGTTTTTTTTCTGCATTGTTACGTTGACATTTTGTTGAATGTAGATTAGTTTTAAGCCTTCCTGCTACATTTACTGAGCGTTTGTAACTTTTTACCTTGTGCACCCTGATATAAATTGGTGCACCTGATATAAATTGGTGCACCCGTTTTAAAAAAATGTCATATTTTGGGTGTACGGCGTGCACCCAGTCAAAAAATTTGAATTTGACCCCTGTGAATGATTTAGCATCATTTCCAAAGTTTTGAATGAGTTTGTCGGTGACGATGTCCATATTTACAAGACCATCAATCATTAGACTGCAAATTACACCAGTCTTTTTACATATAATTAGCGTGTAAAGGAGAAAACTGAATTACCTAGGTTAGGAGCTTGGAAGCTTCCCACATAGTTTGGTCCAAGATGATAGATTGTGGAGACTGTTTGTGAAGATACTATATCTTCCACCAGGTGACAGGGTCCCTGTCTCCATGCCAACCGTGATTTACATCTCAGCTGTGGTGGGGTACCGATGTAGGCAAAGACGGAGGTGAAAGCAGTTGGACTAGCTGTTCCTCCACTCCCTAAATTAGGCGAAATGTACTGCAGCTGAAACAATGAAGGGAAAGCATCATGTAAAAAAAATGTGTTTGTTCCAATGTATGTGAAGACAAAAATTTATTTTCATTAAGAAGTTCCATTTTTTTTGGTATTTTTACAGATATTTGCCATAAAACGAATAGACCTTAAAGTTAATGACATCGCTGGAAACATTACGGAATATTTGAGGTATGTTGTTTGAAGTGATTGCTTAGTTAAAAGTCCATGTGTCAACAAACATGACTGCACACCCTATAGACGTTTCAGTGAAGAATATGTCATGTTCTGATGTTCATCCCTCAATATGCCCTGATGAGGTCATTAAGCAATCTGTCTATTCAGTGATATTCAATTTTATTAACATTTTCATACACATTTTTATAGTTTTGCTTCATTTGCTTAATTACCCATTAAGTCGAAAAACTTGCAAATTTTATATGGCAATGTGGATCAAATGTTACTGTTATATGATATTTACAAACTGTTTTTATCTATATGACATTATAAATTGATTGATTAATGTTTTACGCCGCACTCAAGATTATTTCACTTATGAGGCAGCGTTACCAAGTTTAGAGGGGGAGTAAATCTGGCTCATTGCCCGGAGGAAAACAGACCTTCAGCCACATATGGCAGCCGAGTGAAAAATCCACTCAGAAATTTGTAAATTTTTATTTGGTCTGAGTGTGATTTGAACCCGCGCCGCATCGATGGAAGGTCTGTGTGGGACTGAGGGACAATCGCTCTAACCCACTGAGGCCCTCATTATAGAAATACAGGTGTTAGCCAATATCATCAACTTCAGTGTGAAAATACTTGCTTGCCTAGGTGACATGAGCTGCTGATATTTCTTTTTTGGATAAAGGAATGTTTGGGTATTTTAAGCTCATGCAACTTTAACTACAAGTACAAACCTTTTGAGTATGAACATGGTTTCCATCCACAAACAAACTGACATTGCTGTTTTTCATGATACCCGCTCTGTGGAAGATCAACACTAGATGGTGCCACTGTCCTTCCTGTGAGAGTTCCGGGTACCAAAACCTTACAGTACTGTCTCCAAGATCAGGGTCTTGTTCCTGTTCCTGTCCACTCACTACAACAACAACGGCATAACTGATTGCAACCTTCAGTTCAGTGGGTGAGAAAACCCTAGGCCGGAGTTTCTTTCACAAATCTCATACAACCGACTGACATCAGGGTCCTGTTTCACAAAACGGAGTAGATGTATTTTTTTCGTTACTTTCATACTAACGTATCTCTACAGTATGGGTGGCTAAGGCATTTACGTAAAAACTTACGCTACGCCGCTTTGTGAAACAGGCTCCTGATAACTTGATAACTGACTAAGCGATAATGTTAAAGCATAAGCTTAACTACTCCAGATCCCTGGGGCTTGTTTAACTAAGCAGCGTTAAGTTAATATATAACGGCCATGCCAACCCATACAAAAGAGATACGTTGTAATGGAAATTACATAAAAACTTATGCCAGTGTCCTTTTAGTGAAACAGGCTTCTATCAACCTTCTTCCTTCTTTTGGGATGCAGAGCAATCTATCTCTGGCTTATATTGGTGTGAGCATCTATTACTCTAGCCAATGAGCCCCAGAGGCCTTATAATATGGGAGAATTGCACAGAATATTAGCGTTCCACAGTTTTATTCTTAAAGGTAGCTATTTAAAAAAATAAATAAATAAAGGGCAAATTTTATAAAAAAAATACTCAATAAGCATTATCCCTAACAAAAACTATTTGTTTATATAACTTAAGCCAATTAAAATACAAGTATCATGAATAGAAATTTTTTCATGAGGCTTTGGGTTGTAGTCCTAACCTGTAGATGGCATCGGTGTCTCCTGTGTCGAAACAAAAAGGGCTCTCTCTCTTGAACTGAGAACCACACTGAGGCACATCAAATTCTCCTCCCGACCCTGAAGATTTCTAACAAGGGTGAGTAATCTGACAGGATGAGCATCATGCAGGGCTGAGCTAAACTTGTCCACACAGAACCAAGTGGAGTATGTAAGACCAGACTGAGGGGGGAATATTCTCTCACCTGGAAAAATAATAAAAATAATAATGCAAAATAGACAGCAAAATTGAAATTTTATACCACAGAGGCTATTGAACATCCAATGGAATGTCTACCAGCCCACTTACTCCCATTACTGTCCGTTCTATAAGGCAGCTGGAAGCTGATTGATTGATGTTTTGTACTGCCTTCATGATTATCACACTTATATGGCAGCATTGCCAGGTTTAGTGGGGGAGAAAATCTTTGCTTGGAGGAAAGCCCCGATCTAGTTGAGATTGAGTGCTGGGGATTGTGAATCCCATATTTACACTGATTGCTACCTTGAAATGGGTTTAAATCAAAATAAATACCGGTAATTTAAGTACATACAAGAAAGGATTTAATTCTCACTCCATGTAAACTGAACTATTATAGACTACAACATGCAAATATTTATAGTGAAAAGCAAATATACTCTTTCTACATGCCAACATAAAACATTGGGATAGGGAAGTTATTCTGTCTCGAGTAGCATACAGGTGTATATAAATATGTTGAGAGGTGCTGGTGTATACCCTGAGGGAGTAATCAATCGATCTCCACCAGTTCAACATGACTGGCTTGAAACATTCACAGTAAGATCTGTGTGACATTATGCTATTTGTACCACCACAAAGCTTTCTCGTGGAATTGGTTGAACTTTTTCAAATAGTTGGCTTGGTAATGATGGTGCTGGTGGATCAATAGACCCTTTCAGTTTAAAGACGAACCCTTGTGGAGAAACCTGGCTGTATGGCAAAATTACGTTAAATTGAGTTTTTGGATCAATGAGACGTTGGAATGGTGTTCATGAAGTCTATGAAGCAATGCAAAATTGGTGTTCACAGCGACTGCATCAGAGAAATGAATTCAATGCCAAACAATTCGAACACCATCATAAAAACATCATTCTAAGCCGAAAGGGTCCATCGTAAAATCATTTTAGAATCAAGTCCGGCCTACCTGTGCCAATACCTCCAATGACAATAGGATCGGAACTGCCTCCTACCCCAGGTACAGATGAGGGAGTTGGGGGTCCTTGAGGGGCTATACTGGGTAAATACAAGCACCCAAAACCTTCTGAGCTCATATCAAACTCTACAAACGCTGGTGTCACTGATGCACCATGCATACGAGCATCTCTAGGTGTTGTCATAGAAACCAGACATTTCACACGTGTCAGTGGAACAGAACCTCCAGCGGTTTTCAATTTTTTCTCCAGTTCATAGGGTGTTCTGTTCTCCTCCATACTAGTAGAGCGACTGACGGGACCTTGTTCTAAACTCTCCTCTCCCAATGGGTTGATCTTAGAATCATGCAGCTCGTCAACACTTCGACAGTTTAAAGGAGAACCCAGACGAAGGAAGTCTCTATAATTCACAAATATAGAAGAAATGTTACATAACAATATTTGTCATCAAAATACTATTTTTTTTAGTACTTTCATTCTCTCTACACAAGTCAAATTTGGGATAAGCTTCCCAATTAGACTGTTTTTCGGCAACTGCCATAGCAAACATACAACTGGCAATAACAAAAAGACGTCTACATCATCATATACATGAAACAACCTTGAACTTTCTATCCATTCCAATTTGTAAAAACGATGATGTCTTATGCCACCCTCACTAATATACCAGCGTTGTCAAGCTTAATGGGGGAGGGAACTGAACTCTTTTTTCAGAGAAAACACCTGACCTATGAGAATTTGGCAGTTACCTGGCAACCGGACCAGCTTTAAGTTTCAGACGTACCTGAGATCTCTCGGTGTTAGTGATTGTGAAGCAAGGCGTTCAAACAAGTACTGTAGTGGTGGGTGGAGAGGGTGAGATTCGTCTGCCAGGGCCACGTTACCGTGACTCAATAACTCGTGAGGAAAACCTACATCACACATCATCTGCTGGTTACGCTCAGATCTTAACAACGATTTCAGGATTTCCGCTGAGTGAAGTTGAAGGGATAAGGTGACCTGAGGACAGAAGAAAACAATTATTAAATATTATAGAAATTTTAATGTTAGAATATTTCTATGAAATAGGTTTTGTCAACAAATGATATTTATGCAGCAACCCGTAGGACAATTGTTTAAAGTCAATAACTTGAGACAGAAATATTAAGCAAATATATACTAAAAGCCAATGAACAAAGCTTTCATCAAAAGTTAGACAACCAAAGCAAGTATGAATCAACCGGACAGTGAAATAATCGTAGATGGGTTTGAAAAAGTAACTCATAATGATAACTAGGATAATATATCTTGATAAAAAGTTGTAATAATCTAACCTGTGGCTGATAGTCCATTTTGATACCTGGTAGAAGGTGGAACATAGAGAGCACAGCCCCAGCATGTACTATAAACAGGTCCTGTGGATTTTGATTGAGACTAAGGGTAATACTCCCTGTACTGGCCCTCTTCCCTTGTTGAGGGGATTGCTGGGGGGAGGAGCTTGTCTCCCTTGGCGATGAGAAGCGTTTGAGTGATGGAGAGCTTGAGCTTAAAGGTGGAGGGTGGACCTGTTGTCCAGAAACATTATATCTGCAAAATAGAATTTATGTTACAGTTGTTGAATGCTTTTCGAGAGTATGAGAGATATTTTGAGAGGATGGGCGAGTGTGGAACCAAGAGAACACACCTTTTGAAATGGCGATCATAATCGAGGGACACATATGCATCATGGTACAAAAGACTGGCGTTGTCAATCAAATCATTGTTATATTGTTAACCTCTGAGAAATTTTATTTTGACTGACACAGTTTAAAAGATTGGCCAATGAAATCCATAGTCTTTGTTGTTGTGTAGCTACGAACAGGTTAAATGATCTCAAAAAGGATATATTCGAAATGTATAATCATGTATAATAATTATTAATGTTCCAGAAAAGTCTACTGACTAAGGCTAAGCTCCTGTCTGTCATCAACCAAATGAAATATCATGGGCTTATGATTGAGTATAAAGGTCTAAATGATATACCTCTTTTTAACACAATTAGAAACTTGTCTCCCTGGTTATTTTAGAGATGAAGATTTTCCCTGTCCCTGTGTGTTTCAGTGTTCATAAATAATATTTATATGTACAATGATCAAGAGACACAAATGGTCAAAAGGATAAAAACGTCAACAAGTTAAAACTCAGCCTGTGAACTTGAACAAGGGGTGACATAAGCTGTACCTGTCAAATGAATCCAAGGCCATGTCATACAGATATCTCATCATTAAACAGGCTGAGACCATTGTCACTGGTACCTCTTGACTAGACCTGTACAACAGAACACATTTTTTTCAATTTATGTAAAAAAAAAAAATTAAACTGTAAAAATGAATATGTTTTACATGTAGCTAAGCACAAGAGCTGTTGGGTCTCTCTCTCTCTCTCAATCTACATAGCAGAAATCAACATCATGGTACCAATAATAATATAAGCTTGTTACTCTATGATTGATTGTTTGGTGTTTTACGCCGCGCTAAAGATTATTTCACTTATATGGCGGCGTTGCCAGTTTTATTGTGGGAGAAAACCAGGCTCTATGCCTGGAGGAAACCCACGACCTTTGGGTGGTAGCTGGCAACCATCCCACGTAGGTCGTTCAAGTGAAAACCCAGTCAGAAAATTTTACAATTTCTTTTTTAACTGAGTGGGATTTGAACTCACCACCCATTGATGGAAGGGGTAACTCTATGAATTAGGGTTATATAGGAAGTTATATCTATGTTTATTGCAAGGAATAGGTGTTTTTCTAGAAATCAACCAAATTAGTAAAAATAGCAAGACGCTTTAACATCTTAATCCTGGTAATGGCAAAGTTGCTAACACTTGCTTTTCTTCCCATAATGTTCCAGTGTTTAGCTACTTAATCAAGATTATTTGAGGCATGTAAGTGATCAGTTACTTATATGTGGAGATTAACAGAAAAGGTTATTAATCCCTGCCTAGGAGTCAACTCATAATTTTGGGGGTCACAGAAACTAAATGCTACTCACTCCTGATTTTTAGGGTCAAAGAAAATAAACATTACTCAGTCATGATTTTTGGGGGTCACAGAAACTAAATGTTACTCAGTCATGATTTTTTGGGGTCATAGAAACTAAACGTTATTCAGTCATGATTTTTAGGGTCCCAGAAAACAAAACGTTACTCACTCCTGTTTTGGGATCACAGAAACTAACAGTTACTCATTCATGATTTTTGGGATCATAGAAACTAATCATTACTCACTCATGATTTTTGGGGTCGCAGAAAACTTTTTGGAAGACCTGTTCCTCCTCCTCCTTAGGAATGATTTCTTCAGGTACGGGCTGGATGTCCATCATCTGAGAGAAACAGCCTAATAACCGGACTGCTTCAGTTAAACTGTCATACCTCACCTAGATTGATTATTAAATATTAATTAGAAATAATAAAATAATTTGATTATGAGTTTCTGTGACACATCACGATACATACAATTCAATAACATCATCATTAAAGTGGCATGAGCTGCCCAAATTCACAATTTTTTCATAATTTCTGATCGTCACGACAGTAAGAGGCTTTGAAAGCCATCGAAAAACTAAAAGATTGGCGTTGGAATGAGGAAAATCCATACAGTAGGCGGCCTGTACAAACCAAAAACGTGTTCGAAAAGTAAACAAAATTGAAAGAACCGGAATGACCATTAATTCATTCAAGCCAAAGTTAGTTCAAAACAATACTTTATCGCACATTTTCGAGACTAGAAGCACTAAAAACCTTCTGAGTTATACGTATTGAGAAAAATAGCCAATAATTTCAACATTCTGTTTTAAAGTCAAAATATCAACCTTTTGGCAGCTCATGCCACTTTAAGCATGTAATATTTGGATACCTGCAACAATTTCAGCTGTTGATACCTTATTTCATGCTGAATGCTAACTATGTTTTAGTTACAGAATCTAATAAAATGTTAAACAAAAAGTTACATACTGTCATTAATAGAAAAAGATTTGAAATGATCATATACATTTGGACTCACAATTGCATAAAGTCATTAAAGATCTTACCTCTGAAGCAAAGAATTTGGCGTTGGCGGGCTCATACCTCATAGCGACAGTTACTGTACTGAACACGGTCTTCAACATAGCCAGGATTTCTTTTCTTGGAACTAGGAAATATAATCGACCAAAATCTTAATTTTTTAAAGTATAACATTTTAAAAAAATCACAATGCTTAATCATTTTGCAAACACATAAACATATAAGATTGGTTAAAAAAAAGAGTCTTCTTCTTTGTGAACAACCTAATTCTAGTAAACTTCTTTGTGTCTTTTAGGAAGTACATTAACAACAATTGTTCGATTATTTTTGGGGTGATCTTTCTTGGAAAATGATAGCCATCGCAGTACTGAATGTGTGCCAGGTTATCCATTGAACGCATCTCATATTGACCACCCTACATACATTCAATCAATGATTGAGGATGATTCTACATGAATGGAATAGACTCACTGTTATTCCAGGGTGCCTTTGGTGGTTCAGCCAGGCATCCCTCCATAGACACTAACACAGACATCACATAAACAAACCCTCCTACTTTACGGAACACAGTCCTCGTACGATGACTTTCTCGTAACACATTTAACAACGACTGTGAAAAGAATCAGAAAAGTTGATGGTATACCTTCAATCTTACCACAGCCATGTACCTACGGCTAAAAAATATTTGGAATTATTTCAGCAAATGTTGATTGATAAGATTATTTAATTATTTTGAAAAAAAAAGTAAAACTGACAAACTGACATTTTTAACAAAGACCATTTCATTTATATACCAATGCTGGCAGCGTAATATACAGCAGAAACCAAACTTTAGAAGTACAGGGAAACTGCAGACATTTTATTTTGAAAAGACAATCCCTATGTTTTGCTACCTACCTTAAGGATATGTGTTTTAAGTTGAAGTGACTCGACGGGTGCTGTATGCATAAGACCCAATAACGTGCCCATATCATCATCACCCCCAGGGGAGAGAACCAACTGTTGTACGATGTTCAGCGCCTGTTGGCGACACTCCAGATAAGGTACCATATTATGGGCACAACGAGCACCGCCACATTCCCTAAATACATCTGTAAAGACACCAACATTGAAATATCAGATTTAAAACAACAAATATAGATAACATATTTTTGAACACTAAAACACACGAGCACAGGGACAATTTTCTTGTCTAAAATAAACATGGAGACAAGTTTCTTATTATGTTAAAAAGGGGCATACAAGATGACAAACAATTTGAAATTGTTACGATTTTATTGACATTGATTTAAAGGTAATTGTATCAGTAAGAGTTTGTAAAATTGGAACATGAAAAAACTTTTCTAGGATCTTTTCTTAAAGAAATGTTAGTTGAGACCGAAAGCAACATATATTAAAGGTCTTTAGGTGGCCAATAGTATTAATTGATTGTTTGGTGTTTTACGCCACGCTCAAGATTATTTCACTTATACAGCGACGTCGCCAGTTTTACTGTAGGAGGAAACCGGGCTCTATGCCTGGAGGAAACCCACGACCTTCCGGTGGTAACTGGCAACCATCCCACGTAGGTCGTTCGAGTAAAAACCCAGTCAGGAGATTTCACATTTTTTTGGGGCTGAGTGGGATTGGAACCTGCAACCCATTGGTGCCAATAGTATAAAAGATACATGTAAAATAGGTTTTGTGAACCTGGACTCTGGATAAGGAATAGTCAGTACCAGTACACTTACTAGCATTGTTGTTGTTTCCACTAAGTAACAAAGCCAGACTTTCCATGACTAAGAACCCCATCTCTTTTTCCTCTTCACACATCGCAGGACGTTCTGAAAGAAATTCCACAATTTAAAATCGGATCCTTACATGTTATCAATTACAGTCAAAAGCTGCAGTCAACAGTCTGCATCCAGTTGCACAAAGCTTAATAAGCTTAAGTCCAGGGGAAATATACTGGGTCATAAAGCAATTTCAGTGGCTAACTTAAGCTGAATACACCTTTGCGCAACCGGTCCCAAGTCTTTACAATATTTCGGTATTTCAGGGAAATCAGACTTTATGGACATTTGAAAAAGCTGACTTATTATTGATACCCGCAATGAATGATTGATTGATTGATTGATTGGGGCTTAACGTCGCACTCAACAGCTAAGGTTATATGGCGACAAAAGTACCAACAAACCAAAAGATCCCCCCCCCCCCAACACACCCCTCTACTCCCCTCACCCAGATCTAAATTTTGACATTAGGCTCCACAGACCATAAAACGTCAGGAAGGCTAATGTATGTGGCATACTTAATGTTCCTCCTTGCTGGGTCAGCATACATGGCTAAAGCAGAGTCACAATGCTCCAGCCTGAGGGCCGCAATGAATGATGTACATGAAAACATGTCATTCATGTAAATAACATAAAAAATTCCTTTGTGGCAGATCATAATTTCATCAATTCCATGAACTTTCATGAATGAATTTCCAGGAAAACATATGAGTAGATGTAACATTATGACAGGAAGCCTGCTTACCTTCACCATTCTGTGGTTCCTTAAGTAGAGCAGCATACCTGTGTAGACAGGTGACCATGACCTCTAACATACCCACTTCCCTGTAGGCATCCTTGAACGTGTTGTGATACCTCATGATCCTCATTAACGACTTCATGCATAAGATACTGCACTGAATTAAGCTGTGCAACAACAACATAATAATATAATATGACCATGTCTTACTCAGGGTTATTTTACTAACATGAGCATGAAAGAAACTGGGCAAAGTAAGTTCTGGTTCTTTTTTAACAGTCTGATCATGTTGACTGACTGAAGACCAGTTGATCATTTTAGGTTGATTGATTCACTTATGTTTTAAGCCGCACTCAAGATTTTTTCTTCTACATGGAGGCCTTGCCGGGTTTAGCGCAGGACGAATACCTGACCGTTGGCAGGTAGCTGGCAACTCTTGTGAATAGGGAGATCAGGTAAAGCAACTTTATTTGACTAATTTGTAATTTTTCGACATAGTGGGATTCGAATCTTGGGAAGGATTGAACAAGGCAGTGGATAAAATCAATGAACTATATGCGGGGAATGGAGGTCACGTGGTGCTTGATTTGCCTCGAATGCCGCCATTACTAGGAGATAGTGCAATTTCGATCCAGATCTGTTATGCATGCGCGCTTCAACTATCAATGGCGGCACATTTTACAAAGTCAGATCCAAAGCAGCCAATGAGAAGTGTCCATTCCACGCATATAGTTCATTGGATAAAATCGTCCTTTTGACAGAAATTATTTCCAAATTAAAATCATTTACATTTGGTGACCTGGAAAATACTTACTGTTGTGACTTGATAAGAATGCTCAAACTGATCAATTCTTTACAGGGTACAAAGTTCAACTCAAAAACCACAAATTCCAGTAGCTCAAAAAACTTTTGCTGCAATAAACAAAATAACATAAAAAATACATGTAGGTTCATTCCTATAGAGGTTCATTGATTGACTGATGTTATACGCCACACTCAAGATTATTTCTCTTATATGGCGGCATTGCAAGGTTTAGCCTCTTTGTTCAAAGAAAATTCCGACCTTTGGCGAGTACCTGGTAAATCTTCCAAATTTTTTCACATTTATTTGATTCAAGGGGATTCGATGTAGGGCTTGTGTCGAACTGAGGGACTATCACTCTTACCAACTGAGCATCCTTCCTATATAGGAGTAACTGTTAATGTTAATTTCGAGAAACTGTCTACATATTTGTGCACTAAAACACAGAGAAGCAATGATAGTACCCCCCAACATTTTAAACAGACTTTCCAAATTGAATGAGCTGGTTTCATGACATCTCATCTCAGTTCATTGTATTAATTGTGACAAGGTTTTTTTCTTTTTGGACCCATAGTTATCTTAAAGATAGCGCCTGGGCATTTCTCTTATGTGAACAGAGTAAAATCTTTTCCTTGTGTATTTTGCAATGTTTCCAATTTAGTTGTCTACAGATTAACTGAAAAATGTATTGTTGAAAAAAGACAAAAAGCTGAGATACCACAGCTGTTATTTCATTTACTTCAATTTAACCAGCTGCCAGTTGATAATTGTACGAACACAAAAAGAGTTACATTTTTCTATGTGTTCTCTGAATTAAATAAAGATTATCATCATAATAATTGTACCTGTACATCGGCTGGTTTTAGGTGTATTTTCTCAGCAAACTGAGAGAGTGTATGTTGAGGTTCTAAGATGAAATAATTAGCTCGGTCTTGGTGGTAAATACTGTTGATTACATCTAGGATGATACTGCACAGGTTTGTCGTCACAGCCTAGAGGGAAGAGAATAATAACACTTCAATACTTAACTACTGATTGGTTGGTGCTTTACACTGCACTCAAGATTATTTCACTTATATGGCAGCGTTGCCAGGTTTTGAAGGGGAGGAAATAGGAGTTAATTACCAGGAGGAAACCCCCGACCTTTGGTGACGATGGCCAACCGCAGTTAACCCCAGCGTAAAACAGATATTTATTCTGTATGGAACTTTAACAGTTTTAGGGCCAAAAATATATTGTATCACAAGATCATTTAAGATGCTTTCACATACCATATTATTATTATAATATCTAATAATTTCATGCTTCTCAAAATTATTTGATCTTATGAAGTAAATATTGTCTGACTCTATAGGATTGAACAAAAAATAAAACACAGTTTCTTGACTCACCTTTAAGAAGACTGACTGTAAGACTTGAAAAGCCTGGATGTTTCTCACACTGACGCCTAAAATGGAAAGGAAGAAATTCCAAAACCGCGATTATGTCAAAGGGGGTTTGTTTTCCATCCCATGAAATCTGTCATGTGAAATGTGCAACTAATATTTTTGAACGATCAAACCGAACTAAATGGAATGTTTGGTGTATATTATCTGACATCCAAAAGTATTCAACTTATATGATCATGTGCTGTACATGTATTAAATTTTATTAAGGGAGGAAAATAAAGGTTTCAAAAGAGCAATAGTTTATAATGTTCCACCAATCTGGCTTTTTTCTGAACTTTTAGTCCGTAACATTGAAGGCATAGGAACACGAAAATTGTACAATTGGATGTCCAAGTCATATGCATCGTTGGAACCCCTGATTAAAACTTACACTCACTTTACCTGTGGGACAAGTGGGAACAAATTTGTTGTTTCTAATTTAATATGCATGTAGACTTTGATTGGTTCCGCTGTGGTGGAAATTTCACCAATCAGAATCGGCGTTACATAAGGAAGTGTTCAAAACAAAGATGGACGACTTTTACGTTTATACTTCAATTTGATAAACGTGTCCCCAAAACTGAAGAGTTCCAACGTTTAGAATAGAACTTTTGATTGGTCCAACAGTAAATGGGCGTTCCCAGAAAACAAGGCTTTGTATCGCAGTTGGCCCAGGGGTAAAAGGTGAGCTTGTTGAGAATTTAACCCTGGGCATCCGAGGATGAGCCATATGGTAAATCAAAGACAACAATGCCATACATTTTAGTGCCAATGACCTATTTCCATTGGTTTATATGATACAGATTGAACCAACCCATCTCCTCTCTTTACCAATGACCTATTTAGACTAAAACTACTTTGAAGACAAGTTTCCCAAAATATTTTCTACAAAGTATTTTGTACTTTTAAGATTAAGAGCATTCGAACTTACTTTGTAAAAAATGTTTGAAACTCTCTTTAAATGTGATGGTTACATACTAATGAGAAATGATTAAGGCATCACCTCGCAGTAGTTGTTTCAATAACTTACTTTGTGTTGATGGCTATATAATGAAGAGAGTTTCAAACAGTACATTGTATCTTTCAATGGCATTTAAAAGTTGAAAGGTTAACAATAAGGTAAAGAATTACTTATGGATAACAACTTCTTGGTTTATTGGGTGACGACGTTTCAACCATTGACTTTGATAACGATGTAAGAACTACATTGAAATGTCGTCACCCAATAAACCAAGAAGTTGTTATCCATAAGTAATTCTTCACCTTATTGTTACAGTACATTGTAATTGGAAGAGTGCTATTACTTGCTTAATAGAGTGCTATTGACAACTTTTCATAGCTGTTAGATGGATTATAATAGACAGCTTAACTCAACAATGTCCGTTAGATAATGATCATGGAATTAAAAAGTTCACAACAATAAAATATATGTGTATGCTAGCAGTATTTAACATATAACATTTACCAATTCTAACATCGTCTAAATTTTGATAGACTTCAAGCGGAAAGATTGGCCAGAGCACAAAAGGGACATTCATGTCCTCATAAAAATGCATTGTATCTGGACAAATTATGGATTATAACTCAATGAATATTTTCAACTTTGATCAAGTTACTTAGGAGCCATCAAGGAGCTGTCAACTTTTCTCTGGTCGCCAACAGCAATTTCTACTTGCAAATGGTGAATATTCTGCCCTTATTTTGAGCACTGTGTTAATAGATAGTGAAAATGGATAAAAAATAACTTAAATCAGTATGCTGCACGTGAAAGCGAAAATGCACATATATTCATCTTCTTTTCTGACAGTATAGCTTATAAGGAGAACATTTTATCTAATGAGTTAGAGATATTGACCAACACCAACTATTGCAAAGACTATGTATGTTTGCACTATGTGCACTAAAGAAGAATGGTTTTAATTTTAGACCACGCGCTGAAAAACTCGCCAATGTATTTATGTGCATAAGTATTTATCAAGCCGCTATGTAAAAAGTTTAGTGACCCCAAAATTCACAATTGCCCTAAACATTTTTCCCCAACCAAACATGCATATGACCATTGTCTTCAGCTCTCCACAACCGTTTTCAGGCAAAACAGATAGAAATATTTATGATGATTTTGACGTAACTGATACCTGATGTTATTTTGAATAATACATATTTTGTTTCAGTATAATCTTTGGTTTGATACATACATGTAGTATTTGTTACAATGTGCGAAAGAGTTGCCAGGTATGTGCCGCAAGTTGTGGATTAGAAACAATTGGTATGAAAGAACATAAAGGATGACAGATGAATTAGTTAATATATCTTCACATTATCCAGAGCGTTAACTTTTGGAACTTACCGGTTAAAAAGGAAGACAGTCAAAGGGGTTTTACCAAGAGCAAGATTAACATGCCTTTTTTACCCAAATTATCAGAATAACAGGCCAAAGTGTGATAAGGTTCGGATTGACATACATATTTTAAGAGTTTAGGAAGGGGGCATTCTTG
Source organism: Lepidochitona cinerea (assembly GCA_963971465.1). NCBI lineage: Eukaryota > Metazoa > Mollusca > Polyplacophora > Chitonida > Tonicellidae > Lepidochitona > Lepidochitona cinerea. The sequence continues at coordinate 41,374,463 of OZ020551.1, read as the reverse complement.
TAAGTTTGGCGGGGGCATCTTTTTACGGATTTATTAAAATAGATTATACCTGATGGCTAACCGTCACAATTCATCATTTCACTGAGGGCCCAAAAAAGATTACAGGAGATCATTTTGTCTGTATTTATAAGTAGCATTTTTGATTAAATGGCTACATCAAAATTTTCGTGAATTTTGTTTCTTCGGGATGTGACATTGGTTATTGCACCAGTGAATTGTTAAGGTTAAATGTGATAATATTAGTTATGCGTCTCTACATTTAGTCACACACCCAGGTTAAAAAAGCAAATGTGTAAATAGATGAAACTTAACCGGGGGTGGGAACACTGATGACTCCTTCACAGATCTCTGATATGGAGAAGAATGAACATTTACACAAAAGGTACCAACAAAAGTGTGCAATGATGTTAGACAAAACAGTGAATTTACCAAAAACATTTCATACAACATAAAAAAAACAGAAAAAATACCACAATAAAAAGCAAAAAAAAAGCAAGTAGGATTTGAAAACTAGTGCGAAATAAAAAAATTCATGTGAAATTAGAAATATCTTGAAACATTTTCTTTGATCAACAACTTCCCTTTAAGTCAATGATTGTAAATTCTTATCGTAATTAATCCTAATGAAAATAGCCAACACTTAAAAAAATGTGGAAATTTATATAGTTCTTGAAAAATAGCTGACAAGCCACAGACATGCAATCCGTGTATAAGCATATCAAAAGTGAGAAAAGTTTTAGAAGAATTTGACTGACCTTTGCCCGTTGGTGAGGGAATAGTAAACCCTGGAATGTGAAATAATGAGCCTGTGCTGGCCTGGCTGGGTTTTAACTCGATATAACCACATGTTGTCAAACTACCAGCAAATAACACTAGATTACGTAACGCCTGCTTAGCTTCTTCAGAATCATTCAATTCTAATCTGAAAATCACAAGCAAATAACATTTCACATCAAGGTAAGTGTTTGCAAAATAATTGGGTGATATAGAAATAAGTTCAAGCTTTTTTGTTAAAATTTGATGGATTGATGTTCAAAGCAGCAATCAAGATTATTACACTTATATGTGTATACTTGTGTTGCCAGGTTTAGCGAGGGAGGGCATTTTGCTTCAGAGAACAAACATTCCACACAGAGCAATCAAGTGAAAAAGTCACGCAGAATCATACACTTGGGTTGGGGGTGATATTGTTTAAACAGAATGGAGCTGCCAAATAATCAAATTATGTATGTTAACAGACAAGTTTTAAAAAAAGTAGCAAACAGTAATACATACTTGAGTAAAAATTCAGAGAGGAAGAAATATCCCTGACATGTTCTGAAATCATCTAATAACGTCTGAGACACTTCACTGGAATCTTTGAGAAAACAAAACACTGTGACAAACATCTCCACCAGCTCCAAGGGGGACAACTCTTGAACTCGCTGCATGTTCTCAATACAGTGACGCACACAGCCTTTGTCTAAAATAACCCAATGACATTTCAAATTGAAAACTAAATAAAAGGCGCATTTCATTGTTAACCTTTTTTTCTTATAGAAGTCACAAAATAAAACTGTGATTACTTTATTTAGGAAAAACTAGTTTTCTTTAACTATGTTATAACGGAAGTAGTTTCTAACCACTGAGAAAACAAGCAGTTCAATGTGACCCTTCATATTATGCATATTGAATATAAAAATTCAGTCTAATCACAAATGGCTTGTAGTTTGACCACAGCTATATATTAAAATATTACCTACATATTTACGAAAATAAACGAAAAACAAAAATTAACTTCCCCATGATAAAAAATCTGTTTCCTCTACAACAACAATTACATGATTTATTTGTACAGTTGAAAATCATTAAAAAGTTTGTTTTAGGTAAACTTTTTTTTGATGGTGAATATTAATGATGAAAAAGGAATGATTAGTACAGTCGAGAAAGTGGAACTTACTGTATCCCTTATTGCCTTACCATGGATATATTTGGTGACGTTTGGTGTGAGTCCATGTCTGGAGAGGGTGGCTAACACCTCCGCAGCACTCTTCCTCCACGGGGTGTTATGCGGAGGACACCAACTAGTGATAGCACTGAAGAGAAGACTTAAATCATCTTTACGTGCGAGTTCCTCAGCAGGGGATGCGTGACTACATAATCGTACCAACACCTGCAATAGCGCAATATGATATTTTGTTCACATTTAAATTGGAAATTTTCAAATTCATGTAAAAATTCGAAGAAATTGAATTCTGTAAAAAGCCTATAAATAAGCTTATTGCAATGCATCTGGAAAAATAAAACGAGAAATAGGTTCTAGTTCATTTACATCAACCAATCAGATTTTACCTGTACAAAAACTTTCTGCAGTAGGACTCGTCTTTCTCGTGGTGTAAACTGACAATCTGACTGCAGCGAGTCTGGATCTTCCACATCGGGCAAGTCAAAAAATAAATACAGACATTTGACGAGTGTCGATGGGAGTGAGGCTGCGGTCATACAGTCAATCAGGGCAGGTGTTCCCGTTGAGAGAAGGTTTATAGCGCTTAGTAACATCCATCCATTACTACTCTCTTCACAGGAGTCAATCTCTAACAGCTTTACAATAGCACAGCTCGCCTCCACTACAAAACAAAAGGGAAGATAGCAGGGTTACTGCACATAATGCTTCTTACTCTTATTTCAGTGATTAATTGACTGACATTTGTTTTTTTATGGTAATCAATATACAAAAGAATTGAGTGATACAAAATAAGGATCATTTTACTAAGCAGGGGCCTGTTTCTCAAAACATTTACGCCCGGCTAAGTCCAATCCAAGGCTTAACTGTCATGGCAATATATACCTTCAACATAACGTTATGACAAGGTGCAAAGTTACGACGTATGTTGAGAAACATTCCCCAGGGGTAATTAACATAGACCAGTGATGAAAGTATGGGAACCTTCCCGAAAATGATCCATGTGTAACACATTTGAATTTATGCAAAATTGATCAGATGAAAGTAAAAAAAACCAAAATCTTTAAAAAGGCATGAAAGGTAGTCTGAGAACAGCCCCAATGAAATCCAACAAAAACAAGCATGGGAAAACAAAATCAAACAATTAAACAGATAAATTAGAAGACACTACCTCATAGGAAACTTTGGGAGGAGAGATGGTGTAACAAAATGTATTTAATCCAAAATTTATATCAGATTTATTTTGTGACTGATTCGTTTTAGGAAATAAACTGTACAAACCATACCAGAAAAAATTCCTGGAACAAAACATATACAATTTTAGGCATACACTCTTTATGACCTTTATCACCTTTTCTATAATGTCCAGGGATTGGATAGAAAGCTTGTTTTCTTCGTACATTATATTTGTAAATACATTTATTCAATTTACAGTGAAAAATAATTTGTTCATTTTCGGAAAGAACTGGTCATAAATCACTGAACACTCAATAGGGCAGAATTGGCTTGTTAACTGAGGTGGGGGGAGACGATTATGTAACGTAACCCTAAATGTTGTCTTGTTACTGGTTGCCAATCCAGTTTAAAACCGTGCCAATATAAAAGCCTCAACTTCAAAGATTGAGGCTAAAAATGATTCCAGTTTCTGCAATTCTGGCAGCAGAATTTACTTTCAAACTGAAATGTTTAGGACATGTATATGTATTTTACTTCTTAAATATGAGAAAATTTAGTTGTGTTGGTCTTCCAATAAAGGGTAAATTAAAACAAAATAAGGAAACCACAACCATATCATGCAAAAGCTTTACAATATAATACCAAGACAAATTAAATCAAAACAAAATAAAATCAAACTATGCAACTGATTGGAACAGGTCATTTCATTCTATTTTTTTTCTTGAGGATTCTTTATATTTTGAGCATTGGTTTCATGCCAGAAACTTACCACAGGTTAGGAGGTGAGGTCTCTGAGACTCATCCTCTGTTGGGGCAATATTTACATAATTAAATATACCATGTGAAACACTAGACATACAACTTGTTTTTTTTTCTTCATTATTTTACTTTCTAATTAGGTTAGACCAATTGTCCGGGGTAGTGTTTAAAAATGTATTGGTGTAAAGAAACAAAATACAACACTCAGACTGAGAGAAAACCCCAGAGGCCACTTGTTCAAAAAGAAAATTAACTGAATGGCAGGTTAAATGATGTGACGTAACAAAGAAATTCCTTTGTGACACAACGTCATCTACACGTAACCTGCCTATAAGCTAACGGCGCTTTGAACAACCCACCCACAATCTTCCGTTTGTACCTGACCACCATCTCACAAATTGCCAAGACTTCACATCATGTACATTCATTTAATGTTGAAAGGGACGTTAAATATTCTATCGATCACTCTCACTCTCCAAAACATTAAATATTCATAGCACTTCTGATGAACAATTAGCTAATATGGTACATCATATGATCATACAGACATGTATTTACAACATAAATCACCAGTTACAAATCATACAGAACACATGTATATTTTAGAGAAGAAGATTTTCCCTGTGCCCATGAATTTTAGTGTTCAAAAATAAAAATGTGAAAAGCAAACTATTGATGTATACAAAAATTAAACTCAATACAACTTCAAGCAACCATTTGAATACACTGTCGAGTCCTTATAAATGCATTTGAAACCAGTAATTTTTCAAAGCTGTTTTATTTTTCAGTGTCCAAACTCAACATGTTCCTTATCGGTAACCCTAGAGCAATACTCCTACATGTTATTAATACTCTTATACCAGGACCCACAAAAAGTGAGTAGAAATGGTTTGAAAGATAATTGTACTCATGGGTTCCTCCAGATGTGTGTCCACATGTCTTTTGGACACCCTATGGTGAACTTTGGACACCCAATAATTCTGCAATTTCACATGGCCAGGATACAAAAATAGATCATGCTTATTTTGAAAATAGCTATGTTGGACACTTTCTTAGCAGGAGCTGGATGAATGGTTCTTCCATGAAACTTGAAAGACCTTGACAATTACATGGCGAGAATTCTACTTCTTCTATTTCTTGGCACCAGTGGTAGGACACATATCACTTGGCGCTTTGGTGACGCTCGTTTCTGATGTTGTGGAACATAAAGCATTGGATGAAATAAATTTCCTAGAAGTCCGATTTTTTAGGGACGTGAACTTAAGTATTGGATTTCAATTAAGTATTTAGTATTTTACTTGCCAGAAATTGAATATTTTCTTGCTAATTTGACTGCAATTCAGTTTTTTATTGGGAGAATTGAGCTTTTGTGGAAAATATACATTTTGAAGCAGATATTCTACCTCAAAACTGGACTTCCAGGAAACCCTAACATCACCATAATACACTGAAGGTTCGTAACAACATTAGCTGTCAATGGATATCACCAAATCCCTGAAGAAGCCAACAGGCCTGAACATAAAATACACTGTGGATTACACACACTAACCTGTTGATTGGTTTGAAGCTCTTCGTCGGATCTCAGTAACCATAAGTTTAGAAATATGACTGCAGAATTGTAAAATATCTCCAAACTTCTCTGTCATATCACTGGATGGGGCTCCACCAAATACCTGTACAAACATACACACACAGAATATTTACATCAACCTGAAAATCTGGGCGTAATACTAAATCCCAAGTTGAGTTCAGTGAAACAAATTAAAGCCTTACAGTAACACGAGCTGCATAAATTTTAAAACGAAATATTAAAATCGTCTATTTTTCTGAAGACGTACAAATTAGAAGCATTACTGCTATTTATCTCCAAGAGTAAAGACTGATTGACAAATGTTTTATGCCGCACCGAAGATTATTTCACTTATACGTGTATGGCAGCGTTGCCAGGTTTGAAGGGGGAGGAAACCTCAAACTTTCGACGAGTACCTGGCAACCATAGCCCAACCCTGAGTTGTGTAATATTCCGATTCACTCTGGAACCGTAGATAAATTTGACCAAAATTATGGTTATATTAACCAAAACATCAATCAGTCAACTTAATCTGAATAATAATAAAAAATTGTGTTTTACTTACTGTTTCGGCTTAAGAGACATGAGCTGCCGAAATTCTGACTTTTTTTCTATCATAAATTCTGATTGTCAAAAGATTGATTGATTGATGTTTTCAGCTGCACTCAAGATTGTTTCACTTATATGGCGGCGTTATAAATTTTAGTGGGGAAGGAAACCAGGCTCTTTGCCAGGAGGAAAACCCTGACCTTCGGCGAGTGCAAAAATACAGTTTTTATTTGGTCTGAGTGTAATTCGACCCGCGCCACATCGATGGAAGGTCTGTGTGGGACGATCACTTTAACCTATTGGACCACCGAGGCCCCAGTGATTGGTTGAAATGACGACAAAAGCATTCAAATGTCAAGTATGACGTCAAATACGAATATATCTCCGATTGCTGATGGCAGATATTTTGAATCGCTTTTTTTAACTCTAGGACCTTACAGAAAGTTTGTTTTGGTCCAACATCATGTTTTAAAATACATATCTAGTCAATTTACAGTTACAAATCCGAGCTAGTTGTTCAAAAAGAACTTGTCATTCATCTTTTAAAACGAGCATGCCACTTAGACCGTTATAACCACCCAACAATCATTTTCTTTATTTGTCATTTGTGAGTTAAGCCAGAGGGTGATGCCATCGGTTTATAACATATATTCAGTATTAAATATTAAACTGGCATAAGCTGACACTTCAAACTTTTCATACATTCTGATTGTTGTGACGCTATGTTTTTTCGACGTGTGTACGATCTTAAAGATAGAGCATGTTCTATTTTCTTCTGAACAGTCTTCAGGTCGCAGCCAATCAGCGACCTATACTTCATCACATGATCATTTTTTTCTTGGCGTTTCGATGACGTTGTTTTGTTGCGTCATTTCATGTGGCGTGCCAGTCTACAGAATATGGTGACGAAATTCCCTTTCGATCAACTGATTGGACGACCAGAGCGGGCTTAAAGACTGATCCGTCGGGGAATCGTTTGGCTGAACGATAAGCCAGTCTCAGTCGTCATGAAGGTCAATCGCAGACAATCGGATCAGATCTTAACTCAACCTGAGTCGGGCTTTAGAGGCTTTGGATGTCAAAGAACTAAACTAAAAGGATTCACATAGGAAAAAAAACGCTTCATCATACAGTGTAGCACCATTTTCGTTTTGTGAAGGTTTATATGTATATATTTTTTTTATATCCTCAGCTGATTTTAGAGGATGCATGCAACCATACTATTCTGAATACATTGTACATATTTTTTTTGATAGGTTTTAAACGTATAAATCTTGTTAGGTGGGGATACCAAAAAGTTATTTCTTTGGTGTTTACAGGGCATGGTACTCAAGATTATTTCTTCTACCAACATTGTATAACTATTGATGTGAAACACTGAAACTTCATCTCTCCATATAAACACTTGACGATATATATATTTATATATATTTATGTAAGAGCTTTTTAGTTTCTTGTGATAATAGATTATGTTGAACATTTATTACATTTCCCAGTAAGTAAAGAGTATGGATGACCAGGGTCTGGCTATAGCGATGTCTTGAATGTGGAGAGGTTTGAGAATTAAATGTAGCTGTCTGAGTGAGAAGCATGGTCAGTAACATCCACATGTTGTGGACAAGGCTCTGGACAGACAATGAACCCTGACCTTTTCATTACCAGGTATTGAAAGTAGTATAATATATGGGTGCTTGTTAGGGAGGCCTTAATAGTACTGGCTGGCCTGGCATAGTCAATGGATGTCTGGTCCATGTAGGGATGCCAGAAAGTAAATCAATAGTGAGCCTCCGACCTGCACATAGTTCTATATACTGCAACCAGCATGGTCTTTAGATTGCTCCACAGCATTATAACACATTTTTTACCTAGTCATTTCAACAGCGTGCCATTTTGGATCATGTAATACAACACAATATCGGCCTTCACAGCAACCTTACAGGAAATATCATGTGGGGGTTTCTACATGTTTAAAGTACATTGGGCTGCCATGTAAAAACAAAACATAAGTCTACTTTTAATGACAGCCATCTGAGTGTAAAATATTCTTCATTGAGAAATATGTTTCAAACATACTTAAATTGATTGATTGGTGGTGTTTAACACCACTCCCAAGATTATTTCACTTATACAGGCAGCATTGCCAGATTTAGTGAGGGAGGAAACTGGTCTTTGTGCTCAGTTGATGGATTGATTTATACCGCTTCCAAGATTATTTCACTTATACAGGCAGCATTGCCAGATTTAGTGAGGGAGGAAACTGGGCTTTGTGCTCAGTTGATGGATTGATTTATACCGATTACAAGACTATTTCACCAATACGGGCAGCATTGCCAGATTTAATGAGAGGAAACTGGGCTTTGTGTTCAGTTGATGGATTGATTTATACCGATTCCAAGACTATTTCACCAATACGGGCAGCATTGCCAGATTTAATGAGAGGAAACTGGGCTTTGTGTTCAGTTGATGGATTGATTTATACCGATTCCAAGACTATTACACTTATACGGGCAGCATTGCCAGATTTAATGAGAGGAAACTGGGCTTTGTGCTCAGTTGATGGATTGATTTATACCGATTCCAAGACTATTTCACCAATACGGGCAGCATTGCCAGATTTAATGAGAGGAAACTGGGCTTTGTGTTCAGTTGATGGATTGATTTATACCGATTCCAAGACTATTTCACCAATACGGGCAGCATTGCCAGATTTAATGAGAGGAAACTGGGCTTTGTGTTCAGTTGATGGATTGATTTATACCGATTCCAAGACTATTTCACCAATACGGGCAGCATTGCCAGATTTAATGAGAGGAAACTGGGCTTTGTGTTCAGTTGATGGATTGATTTATACCGATTCCAAGACTATTACACTTATACGGGCAGCATTGCCAGATTTAATGAGAGGAAACTGGGCTTTGTGCTCAGTTGATGGATTGATTTATACCGATTCCAAGACTATTTCACCAATACGGGCAGCATTGCCAGATTTAATGAGAGGAAACTGGGCTTTGTGTTCAGTTGATGGATTGATTTATACCGATTCCAAGACTATTTCACCAATACGGGCAGCATTGCCAGATTTAATGAGAGGAAACTGGGCTTTGTGTTCAGTTGATGGATTGATTTATACCGCTTCCAAGACTATTTCACGTATACAGGCAGCATTGCCAGATTTAGTGAGGGAGGAAACTGGGCTTATTGGTATTGTTATCAGGTTAAGTGGTGGATCTATGTTAACGGTATAATTGGAAGAACCAGTATTACCTTGCATTGTATTAGAAATAACTTAAACCAAAATGAAGGAAGAATCTACATGTTGACTCTACCAATACTTTCTGGATACATTTTCATTAGCTTATTATTCAAGAAAAAATATTGACATCTAAATATAGAACATGTGTCCACAAATTACATATCTGTTGGGGTAGATTTGGCTAAATTGAGAGAAATTTACGTTCATGTATCTTCTGTGACCTAAATCTAGTAGAGGATGGATTTAAATTTATCTTAAAATGTCCCACACATAGGTTTACTAAGACATCTATGTTAAAATAAATATAATTGTTTTCAATCGCAAAAATAACTAGAGGCTGATGAAGTTGCAGCGAGGCAACTTCAAGGTCCGGGATCCCCAGTTAAGTTTTTATCAGTTTGTTTTTCGTTATATCGTAATTATTCGCCACATTGAGACAGAAATCTCTGAAATAAAACCTAAAACCGGGAAATTGAATATCTATTTGGTTATATTTTTCAATCATAATTTGCCTTAAATATGTTTAGCACTGTCTCTGATATTTTCACTTTGGTAACGTACTATATATTATTTATATAATGTCACATCAAATTGTACAAGATTAGGTCTGTCTTCTTGAACATAACAGTTATGGCGCTGGTCACTAAATCAATGTCGCTGTCGTTGTGAAAACCATATTTGGTGTTAGTCGCTAAAATAACTTACAGTTTGCTGTAATTTTGCTTGCGAGCGCCAAATGACAATGAAATTTGTCATTAAGCCAGTCATGGTTTTCTGAAACATTTAATCTCTATACTTGAATAATTGCGCAAAAGTTCTATTATGGTCTTAAACTAATGAGCGATTGATTGAGACCTTGTGTGCTATTTCTTTTCCTTAAAAATTGGGCGTATTTGTATCCTCGATGGTGAAAATATCCGTTTTTCATGTTACTTACCAAGATTCTATCAATAAAATACACATCTTTCATTAACATCCTAGGTTTTTGTCCTTTACTTGTTAGGGGTTAATGTCTGTGTGGTCGAAGATCTTTCTAATAAATATTTGAACATAGTTTATTAACATCCTATTTTTAAACAGTCATATTTTATTGAGTTTTTATTGAAACGGGTTGATTTTCACACAAGGCATAGACCTTGATCAACACTATTAGTATGTCGAATTTAAAGTTGATACCTTAAAGAAATTTTGAAAAACTTAAGTTTTTAATTTTTAAATAAAATTCAATATGGCGGCAAAACCATTGATCCAATCAAAAATTACCAAGCGGTTCAAACATGAAGAAAGATATTGTCTATCTAAATTTAAAAAGCCGATTGCTGTATTAAAAAAATTATCTGAGATATGACTCATTAAAGTTTTCAAAAATTCAAAATGGCGTCCTGGTCACGTGACTTGTTGCACGTTCATAAAACTTGGGAATTTCATAGATCTATACTAGGTCTACAAGCATGACAATTATCGTTAAGTTCCAATAAATGGTTTTCTAGATATTGCATTTTTTTGAAGAGTTTAAAACATCATAAGTTTGACGAATAAAAGTCTGCTATGAATTTTCGCGGAGATTCTTGATTTGGACAACTTAGTAGTCCCCCGACTTCTACTAAGTGTATGTGAAATTTGAGCTAAATCGGATGAACGGTTTCAGAGAAGAAAAAATTTGGGCAAATACGCCTTTTTCAAAATGGCGGACAAACGGCGTAGCGTAGCGACAATTTAGAAAAAATGGACCTAGATAATTTGTTTAAGAATATGTATGTGAAAGATGAGAGTCGTGTCTAGAAAATTTGTTTGAGTTATATCACCTACAAAAACCGTGGAAAACAAATAAGAATAATAACTAGAGGCTGATGAAGTTGCAGCGGGGCAACTTCAAGGTCCGGGATCCCCTGTTAAGTTTTTATCAGTTTGTTTTTCGTTATATCGTAATTATTCGCCACATCGAGACAGAAATCTCTGAAATAAAACCTAAAACCGGGAAATTGAATATCTATTTGGTTATATTTTTCAATCATAATTTGCCTTAAACATGTTTAGCACTGTCTCTGATATTTTCACTTTGGTAACGTACTATGTATTATTTATATAATGTCACATCAAATTGTACAAGATTAGGTCTGTCTTCTTGAACATATCAGTTATGGCGCTGGTCACTAAATCAATATCGCCCTGGATGTTCAAAGTATAATTGGTGTCAGTCGAGAAGATAACTTACAGATTGCGGTAAGTTTGCGTGCTAGCGCCAAATGACATTCTATTTGTCAATAAGCCAGTTGTGGTTTAGTTGACCAATTAATCTCTATACGGGAATTATTGCGCAAAAGTTCTATTATGGTCTGAAACTAATGGGCGATTGATAGAGACTCTGTCTGCTATTGCTTTTCCTAAAATATTGGGCGCATTTGTTACCTCGATGGTGAAAATATCCGTCTATCATGTTACTTACCAAGATTCTATCAATAAAATGCACATCTTTTATTAACATCCTATGTTTTTGTCCTTTACTTGATATGGGTTTATGTCTGTGTGGTCGAAGACTTTTCTTATAAATATTTGAACATAGTTTATTAACATCATATTTTTAAACAGTCATATTTTATTGAGTGGGTTGATTTTCACACAAGGCATAGACCTTGATCAACACTATTGGTATGTCAAATTTAAAGTTGATATCTGAAAGCAATTTGGAAAAACTCAAGTTTTTAATTTTTTAATAAAATTCAATATGGCGGCGAAACCGTTGATCCAATCAAAAATTACCTGGCAGTTCAAAGATGAAGAAAAATATTGTCTATCTAAATTTAAAAAGCCGATTGCTTTATTAGAAAAATTATCTGAGATATGACTCATTAAAGTTTTCAAAAATTCAAAATGGCGTCCTGGTCACGTGACTTGTTGCACGTTCATAAAACTTTGGAATTTCATAGATCTATAATAGGTCTACAAGCATGATAATTATCGTTAAGTTCCAATAAATGGTTTTATAGATATTGCATTTTTTTTTAAAAGTTAAAAACATCATAACTTTGACGAATAAAAGTCTGCTATGAATTTTCGAGGAGATTCTTGATTTGGACAACTTAGTAGTCCCCCGACTTCTACTAAGTGAATGTGAAATTTGAGCTAAATCGGATGAACGGTTTCAGAGAAGAAAAAATTTGGGCAAATACGCCTTTTTCAAAATGGCGGACAAACGGCGTAGCGTAGCGACAATTCAGAAAAAATGGACCTAGATAATTTGTTTAAGAATATGTATGTGAAAGATGAGAGTCGTGTCTAGAAAACTGTTTGAGTTATATCACCTACAAAAACCGTGGAAAACAAATAATAATAATAACTAGAACTGTACTCGGTACAGGTCTGCGGCTTCCAGCAATTCCACTGGAGTTAATTCAATAATGCGATTGAGTTGGTTCATAACAACAATTTGAAATCAACTGAAAAAAATTAAATACAATGTTAAATGCTAAAAACTTTCGATGGAAGCTGTTGATTTATTTTTATAAAAACAATATATCTGAACGTGTGTATGAATTTCATAAATCTATTCTCGCTTGCTGCTCTATATATAATATAACCACTACTTGTAAACGGTCTGCATAACAGAGGGAAGATGCCTATTTGTATATGGTCTGGACGGTAGATGCTTAGCTCACATCAAAGGGAACCGCACTGCTGATAAGAAGTGGTGTATGTGTACATAGTACATAGAACAAGGCAGAGTTACTATAAAACCTTATCTCTTTGTTTGTAGATTAAACTTAATATCTGTATATCTGTTTTTAGTTTGGTTAAAAGGTGATTTATTGATTCATAAATAGTTTTAATCAATTTAGAAACATTATTGCAGTTTGAAAAAATCCTTGTTTGATTAGAATCGGACAAGTAGAACCTATTTTACAATTTTAAACTAATTATTATGAAATCGAAAGTAAGAAAAAATCAATCTAGCTTTATTTAAAATCCACTTGCAGTAGATAATTGAAAATTTACATCAAGGTTAAGCTCTAGTACAGCTTTAATTTTCCAAAGTTTCATTAGTTTGCAATAAATATATTTTCAGCCGTTAACATTTTACGTCAACTCTAATTAACTGATATTTTTAACCAATCAAAATAAAAAAAGTTCTTGATATAAATTGATGAAATTTGTACAGTGTTAATGTCTGTGTATAGACTTAATACTTGCAAAGTTTCAACTTCATTGATTACATTGTTTGGAAGTTATTGGGTTTTATAGATTTTCGTAACAATTCAAAATGGCGGCCAAAGTGTTGGTTCAATCAAAAACTTGTAAATGTATTGAACATGCGCAGTCTCTCTGTTAAGTCAATCGTGGAATTCCCGTTGTCCTATCTCTCATTATAGTTAAGATAGGAGTCTATACATTTTTAACATTCAAAATGACGTCACGGTCACATGACTTAAAATTCGCGCGGTAAGACGTCATTTTGTGGTATAAACCTTCTCTGAGTTCGTCTATGTCAAGTTTCGGCTTCATCGGATGGATACTTTCTGAGATAAAAAAAAAATTATGACATCACATTTTTCGACCAATAAAAATGTAGTAAAAATTTCCCGGAATTCCAAGAAAGCCAGAACTTTTATTGGCAGTGACATGTTCTTACTGTATACGAAAAATGAGCTGCATCGGTTGAGCGGTTTAGGAGAAGAAACTTTTTCAAATATAAATTGATTTTCGAGTTATTCCAAGGTTACGAGAAAAGTAGGTCAAGGTCGCATCCACATTTTTCACATCAGATGAAGAAGGGCGATGCTCATCAGTAGTTCAAGTTTCACGATAGTGGCTGTTACGATTTTAGAGTTATGCGTTACACAAATTTGGCGGAAAAGAAAAATAATAATAATAATAATAATAATAATAATAATAATAATAACAATCAATACAATAATAATAGGCTTCCAGCTTTTTGCTGGAAGCCTAATAATAATAATACGGAAAAAGCAGAACGATTTCAATAGGTATCCCCACCAAGTTGGGGATCCCTAATAACTAGAACTGTACACGGTACAGGTCTGCGGCTTCCAGTAATTCCACTGGAGTTAATTCAATAATGCGATTGAGTTGGTTTACAACAACAATTTTTAATCAACTGAAAAAAATTAAATACAATGCTAAATACTTTTGATGAAAGCTGTTGTTTTATAATTATAAAAACAATATATCTGAACGTGTGTATGAATTTCATAAATCTATTCTCGCTTGCTGCTCTATATATAATATAACCACTACTTGTAAACGGTCTGGATAACAGAGGGAAGATGCCTATTTGTATATGGTCTGGACGGTAGATGCTTAGCTCACATCAAAGGGAACCGCACTGCTGATAAGAGCTGGTGTCTTGTGTACAGAGTAAATAATCAAGGCAGAGTTACTATAAAACCTTATCTCTTTGTTTGTAGATTAAACTTAATATCTGTACCACTGTTTTTAATTTGGTTAAAACGTTGTTAATTGATCCATGAATAGTTTTAATCAATTTAGAAATATTGTTGCAGTTTGAAAAAATCCTTGTTTGAATAGAATAGGACAAGTAGAACCGATTTTACAATTTTAATATTATTATCATGAAATCGAAAGTAAGGAAAACTCATTTTAACTTTATTCAAAATCCACTAGCAGTAGATGATTGAAAATTTACATCAAGGTTAAGCTCTAGTACAGCTTTAATTTTCCAAAGGTTCATTAGTTTGCAATAAATATATTTTCAGCCGTTAACATTTTACGTCAACTCTAATTAAACGATATTTTTAACCAATCAAAATAAAAAAAGTTCTTGATATAAATTGATGAAATTTGTACAGTGTTAATGTCTGTGTATAGACTTTATACTTGCAAAGTTTCAACTTCATTGATTACATTGTTTGGAAGTTATTGGGTTTTATAGATTTTCGTAACAATTCAAAATGGCGGCCAAAGTGTTGGTCCAATCAAAAACTTGTAAATGTATTGAACATGCGCAGTCTCTCTGTTAAGTCAATGGTGGAATTCCCGTTGTCCTATCTCTCATTATAGTTAACATAGGAGTCTATAAATTTTTAACATTCAAAATGACGTCACGGTCACATGACTTAACATTCGTGCGGTAAGACGTCATTTTGTGGTATAAACCTTCTCTGAGTTCGTCTATGCCGAGTTTCAGCTTTATCGGAGAGATACTTTCTGAGATAAAAAAAAAATTATGACATAAAATTTTTCGACCAATGAAAATGTAGTACCGGTAATAATTTCCCGGATATTCACGAAAGTTATAACTTTTCTTGGCAGTGACCTGTACTAACTGTATATGAAAAATCAGCTGCATCGGTTTAGCGGTTTAAGAGAAGAAACTTTTTTAAATTTAAATTGATTTTCGGGTTATTCCAAGGTTACAAGAAAAATATGTCAAGGTCGCACCCACATTTTTCACATCAGATGAAGAAGGGCGATGCTCATCAGTAGTTTAAGTTTCACGATACTGGCTGTTACGGTTTTAGAGTTATGCGTTACACAAATTTGGCGGAAAAGAAAAATAATAATAATAATAATAATAATAATAACAATCAATACAATAATAATAGGCTTCCAGCTTTCTGCTGGAAGCCTAATAATACGGAAAAAGCAGAACGATTTCAAAAGGTATCCCCTCCAAGTAGGGGATCCCTAATAAAGAAAAAGCAGAACGATTTCAAAAGGTATCCCCTCCAAGTAGGGGATCCCTAATAATTAATTGAATATGTTTAATAGCAAAGTATTTGGAAAAAGTTGAACAGATGAGGATAGTATGGAATATTATTTTGTAATATGTAAATTGACCATCAGCGTTTGGCCCACCCATGCAGTCAATGTTATCCCCATTACATGTACTAATAAGTATTGTTTACGATAATATAGATTTATTTATCTATATATCTGTACACTGTAATCCTAAATGAGAAGCGATTGGGTAAATTCTTTACATAGGCATTCAACATAAATGACTAAATGTACAGGAAAAAAAAAAGTTGACATTTTATAACATATATGGTATGTTTAATGTGAACACAGCTGGGCAGTACAATACCAGAGATTAAGTGGTCTCAAAGTACTTCTACATACAATATTTACCATATGTTGTAACCTGCTGTTATCAGGAAAACACAAAGTAAGCACTGCTCCTGTTGTACATGTGTATATTTATATTGCATTTGTTAAAGTTGCATGACCATTCAAAAGTGGGATTTTGTTTTTATAAACCGGAACTTAATTTGTCAAGAGAAGCTGGGCATATGGAATTCATTTTTAATCAAACTAATACAAAATACTGAAAAAAGAACCATTTTAATTTTTTTTTAAATATGTATGTATATTTAAATATGTATTCAAAAGTTGGATTTTGTTTTCATGAACAGGAAAATAATTTGTCAAGAGAAAGTGCCCATGTGTTTTAGTGTCTATAAATATATATATATAATATTTTCGTTTCGCAATTCGTCATGGTCTCCACAAAAATTCTATTCCAGAGCATATTCCCTGTGCAAATGCATTGCAAACCAGAAAATATAATAAAAGTGGTATTTAGTTTGGGTTCCTTGGTTAAAAATGTCTCATTCTTAAAGGCCCACTTGCCGCCGTAGCCTGTTTAAATTTGCTAAGAAAACCAATTTGCATGAGCTTACTACGACTAATACCACTAAACTTAAACATAGGACACATAAAACATGTCTAGTTAGCTTTAGAATGTAGAAATGGGGTGAAAAACAAACGAAGAATCGAAGCCTGATTACAACAACAACGATCAGTGTCGGTCAACTTTCGTGTTGGATTACCCTCATTTCAGGCCTTTTTATCTGTGGTTTACACTCAAACAATTATCAGCAGGCTTTTCCAGTCGCTGTTAACCGATCGTCAGACTGTATTTCTCAGATAATAGGCCTACGTAAAATTACACTGTGCCGTTAATTCACTCACTCAACTGAAACATAAAATCGCCCCTGCGAGCAGTTTGGTTTGTTTACGTACCGACCGGGCACCTAACAATTCAAATTTTCAAATTCAAATTAAAAATACAAAGTGACGTCCAAACTTTTAAATTTTGGTAAAAATAGAAAGTTCCTAACTTATATTGTCTGGGAAAAATACAGAAAATGGTCTTTCTTTTTTAATGTAAACAATATTCCTGATTTTCGCGGCAAGTGTGCCTTTAACAATAAATTAACAAACCTTTGAATCTGTGATGACATGTACATATACAATGTTAATTTCCTATTTATAGTTAGAGTGAGATTAGTGTTAAAAAGAGAATACTAATAAATTAACAGGACATATTTACATTAAAGTGTTAATGTTAATAATAATTCATAGTTTCCACTTCATCAGAAAGAGACAAAATGCGTAAATGAGAAGATTATATACATGTATAGATTTATTAAACATGTGGTCAATAATGACTGATTTATGATTCAGGGTTTTGGATTAAACAGAATGGAGGGCAGATATAACAGGTTGAGCTGGGAACATCTGTTGGGCTTTAATATATATGCTGCATGTGCTCACAGCTGGTCTGTTAACTAAATTATATCATTTATCACTAAAGAATCATCTATTGATCTTTTATATAGTGGTATGACAACCTAAGCACAATTGAACTTCTGCTGCAATGACTTTCTTTAATATAACAGTAACACACACATAAAACAATACATGTACATGTATGTACATCAACTAGTTATTGTAAGACTGGTTTGGGTTTTCACATGCTGTCTCAGAAATAAATTCACTTTTATGGTTGATTGATTGATGTTTTATGCCACACTCAAGATTATTTCACTTACATGTACTAGTGGGGGAGGAAACCGGGCTCATTGCCCGGAGGAAACTCTGACTGTTGGAGAGTACCTGGCAATCACACATAC
This sequence comes from Lepidochitona cinerea, assembly GCA_963971465.1. NCBI lineage: Eukaryota > Metazoa > Mollusca > Polyplacophora > Chitonida > Tonicellidae > Lepidochitona > Lepidochitona cinerea. The sequence continues at coordinate 41,356,320 of OZ020551.1, read as the reverse complement.
AGCTGAGTGAACTTTTATGGATGCTTTGCTATGTTCAGAGAGAGAGAGGAAACTCCCACCTTCTGGTGATACAGTCTACAGGACTTGCAACCATTATGCATACTATATAAGGTCATTGAATGAAAACCCACTGTGTCATGTTAGACTGGATACTTATTAGCGATCTACATTTAACATTTTGTCCCTTGCAATTCCCAGTTATACATTTGATACATTTAGGTTCTACTCTTACTACATTGATTCATAAAGTATGACTTAAAGGGGCATGAGCCGCAAAAATGTTGATATTTTGATGTTAAAACAGAATGTTAATATTATTGGCTATTTTTCTCAAGACGTATAATTCAGAAGCTTTTTAGTGCTTACAGTCGCGAAAATGTATGATAAAGTATTGTTTTGAACTAGCTTTGGCTTGGAATGAATGAATAGTCGTCCCCGTTATTTAAATTTTGTTTACTTTTCGCACACCATTTCGGTTCGTACAGGCCGTACACTTCATGGATTTCCCTCATTCCAACGCCAATCATTTAGTTTTTCGATGGCCTTCAACGCCTCTTACTATCGTGACGATCAGAAATTATGAAAAAAATGTGTATTTTGGCAGCTCATGCCACTTTAAAAAGACAAGTTCACTCTTCTGCAGCAAGGCTTTGTCCGGAAATTCTGATTGCCTGGAGCAATTTTACCCTTTTTTGAAAACAAAATTAGGTCCTGATGTTCAAGATTTAAAATGTTCCATCATATTAATGTTTAAACTGCTAAAAAAAATGAAAAAAGAATGTCCAAAAACGATTGACTGATGTTGCACTCTTGAAAGATTATTTCACAGAGACAGTGACGTCACGTTGCCAGGTTTAATGGAGAGGGAAAACGGGTTCTTTGCCTAGAGGAAACCCCCAACCTTCAGCGAGTATCTGACAACTTGGCAAGTACCTGACACACACTCAAACATTTTTTTTTATTTGGTGTGAATGGGACTCCTGTTACAGCGATGGAAAGCCCCACCATAAAAGGAGTTAAATTACTAAATAACAACTTTATTTAGACTCATGATCTCTTAACCACATGACTCTTAATGGATTTTAACCACAACCAAATAAATTCTCAACTGTGTACTAGCCAGTTTTCTACAGAGAAAATAATTCCATGCTGCATATAAAGATGATCTACAAAGTTGAGATGTGAGACACATACCTTACAGAACAATGGTAACATATTATATAATTTATCTTCTTGGTCTTTTTGAGTAGCCCCAGCTGAAGGATGGCGAAATTCAGCAAACAACTTTCGAAGATGCATCAAGCCCAATGTGTTGTCTTGGCTGGAGCATTGCGAGGGGTCAGTTTGCCTTGACCCCTGACCCACCAATTTACGCATAATATTCATTGTGGAGTGAAGGGTCTGAAATAAATATATATATATATATATAAAAGTAAGCAAATATGTATGTACATTGAGTTACTGGTTCACTTTTAAAATGAATTGACCAGAAAATTGAGGATCACAGGGTCTAAGCTTTAGTACTTTAGGTTAAGCATACCTCAGCGTTCTATGATTTCCTGGTAACATGCGCAAAGAATTATCTATGCACATGCTAAGTAAGTATTAAAAGGCATAATTACAAATAGAAATAGATGGAAATACATAATTTAGGTCTGTGGGCTAATCTGTACACGAGTGACGAAATATAGAGGGTAAGCCATAATTTTATCGCATTTATTGTACTTGACAGTTCTATCTAAAGGTATAAAATTTGGAGCGAACTGGATTTGAAGATGCAACATGGAATATTTTGGACGGGAAATGTTCTAAAATGATGGCTGCCACTGTTCTATCGTGGGTCAATAACACAAGACTGAACTACGAAATGGCTATTTGTATTCTGCACCAAGAAGAACTTACAAGATCGCGTGTTAGCATTATTACATCACGAATAACACAGCTGTGACGCTGACTTGACCTAATTCACTGACACAGTTTAGATTTCCAGAACACAATAAACAACAATAAATATACTACAGCCACATCCTGGGATATAATATACATGTAGGCAGAATTCAAAGGATCATTATATCACAGTTTGTAAGATAAGGAATAGAATTAGTTTATCCAGATGGAGGTATTTTGATAGGAGAACCCGGAGTTGCATATTTCCATTCACTCTGAATCTCAGTGATACATGTATCATGTATATCATATCACAATCCACATACATGCAGCAGTTGTTTCTATTGCTAGCTTTGAATACAGGCATGCTTGTTCACTCATGTTTACTGAAATTGTGAACAGAGTTTCTTTAACCATTTCTAGCTTGATATGGGTAGTTGACGTATACAGGTACATACGTTGGATCATGTAGCAAAGATGATGAAACATACGTATTGTTAGAAAAGAAGACGCCCATGAATAGTGGTCAAATAATAGACCCACAGACATTGCAAACTAATGTGGCAAATGGTTCATTTGATATTGGTAAAGTTACAGTACTGCGTTGTAGCATGCTTATTCCCACAATGAGAACAGGGAAGTTGGACAGATTTTTGTAGTATCCAACATGTTGTTAACGAGTCGCATAAAATAAAGAAATTCCTATTTACATCCGGAAAATGTAATGCATTGACCATTCAAATCGCTTCCAAATGTCAAACAAGACTTTTTAGTTCTATATAAGGATTATTAAAGAATTTACACAATTTTCCTTACACAATTTTAGGCGAGTAGTGTTAATTTCGAATTATCATTTTTTTAAATTCCGAGAGCAACTCTTAGCTTTTTCGAATGCACCCTCTGTTGACGTGGTATTGAAGAGGCGCATTTGGGCTTATCAGAATAACTTTAATCCATTCAACATATTGTGGGCTAGCTCCAAGTGACGAAGTCTGATCATGTCAGTGCCACAATTTGACAAATAGCACAGTGAGAACTAGTCCGCAATATGTTGAGTGGATTGAAGGATAAATTCTGATACGCCCGCATGGGCTTCTTCAATACCACGTCAACATAGGGTACATTTGAAAAATCTAAGAGTTGCTCTCGGAGTTTTTTAAAAATGATAACTCACAATTTTTAAACATTACTCACCTAAAATTTTGTCAGAAAGCTTCTTTGATAATCCCTTTGTAGAGCTAAACCATCATTTGTGATCATACACATCGCCAAACAACGAAATTCCCTAAGTTTAAATTCCCTTTGCGTTATCACCGACTTTCCCTGACAGCCGTTACCGGTCGTAGTGGCGAGCATGATTTGAAAGTTCGCGGTAGATGGCGGTGTGATCGCCCGAGAAATTTTTTAGTCAACAGACGGAATTCAAACTTAGCGAAATTGGCTGCTAACAGATTTTAAGGTCACATATGATGGTTTAGCTCCACGAAAGGGATTATCAAAGAAGCTTTCTGACAAAATTTTAGGTGAGTAATGTTTAAAAATTGCGAGTTATCATTTTTTTTAAATTCCAAGAGCAACTCTTAGATTTTTCAAATGTACCCTATGTTGACGTGGTATTGAAGAAGCCCGTGCGGGCGTATCAGAATTTATAGTTCAATCCACTCAACATATTGCGGACTAAGTGAGAACGGACCATAAGTGAATGTGTTTACAAATTTCAGGACAATTTGTCTAGAAAGGGCACAAATAGAGTATTACATTTAGTACTATTACATTAGAATTGTGTGGTGTAAACTGTAACTGTAAGTGTAACTAAGCTGGGGCCTGTTTCACAAAGCGGCGTAGATGTATTTTTGGCATAACTTTCCTACTAACGTATCTCTACAGTATGGGTTGCTATGGCAGTTACGCAAAAACTTACGCTACGCCGCTTTGTGAAACAGGGTCCAGGAGCCTATTCCACAAAACGGCGTAGATGTACTTTTTGCGTAACTTTTTTACTTACATATCTTTACAGTATGGGTTGCTATGGCAGTTACGTAAAAACTTACGCTACGCCGCTTTGTGAAACAGGCTCCTGGGACTCGTTCTACTAAGCCAGCGTAAGTTGCACCAGTCGCAAACGTGTGTTAAATTATAGGAACTTGCGCATGGTCGCAAGTCTGGAGGCGCAACTCTATGCTGTAAAACCTATGCGTAACTTTGTGCCAGCTTAGTGGAACGAGCCCCTGGTAGGGACTGTAAGCGTAAGATCTTAGAAGTTAAAACACAAACATGGGCATTCGTTTCGCGATGGTAAGAGCTATTGGGTCCGATAAGGTTAAAAAATCAACCAGTAGATGGATCCCCTGAAGTGTTATCGCTGTTCTCAAAGGGAAATTGTTAACTTCTTTCGGTTTTCACAAATCAACCACCCCCACTCTGAGTCTGACAGTGTCACTGTCAGTGTCAGTCACCCAAGGAAGACGAGAAGCCGTCGGCATCGTTGTCTGTCACGATACCCGATACTAGCCAAACACTTACTAGCTGACACTTACATCACCTGGCTAATGATCCAAGGAAATTTTCCGATCGTTCTTCACATGTTTAAATGTTTGTACTGATATTAACATCCATGGTTTCTTTTCGTTTTCCACTGATTATGGATGTGTCTCGCGCATGGTGAAGATCTTCTTCCGCTTTAACACCAGAGGGCGCTGTTAAAACTGTCATTATTTTCCATCGCCTTTTTCTTTTATTGCATTATTTATGCTATATGGAGATCAAATCAAACAATAGTGTCACTGCTTAGATTCGATTCCAATCAATCCAAATGATAACTTGAATTAAATGAAGTTTTAGATATCAAAGAAACCCACATAATTATCATACATGATTAGAGGGGAAGCTACTCTAAAAATGTATCAGTTTGGATAATCTCCCCCTGTTTCCAAAACCAAGGCAGTATACACCGATTACAGGTATGAAAATCAAATGCATTAGGCTAAAGATATCTTTTTTAGTAATCCCAATACGTACGTTGATCTATGTCGCCACGCCAACTGTTGTTCCTTTCTCATCATATAATCTCTGACTCGTATATAACCCAACAATAACTTATTCAAAATTATAATTAGCTTACCGGTACTAGGTCCTATAGGCCTAAACCTAGCCCATAAAAGGCCGCGCTTAAGATTATTTCACTTTATATATGGCGGCGTTGCCAGTTTTATTGTGGGAGGAAACCGGGCCCCATACCCGGAGGAAACCCACAATCTTCCGGTGGTAACTGGCAACCATCCATTCCCATATATAGGTCGTTCGAGTAAAAACCCTGTCAGAAAATTTTCCAATTTGTTTGGACGGAGTGGGATTCGAACCCGCGACCCATTTTAAATGGAAGAGCTTTAAGTGCATTTAAAATGGAAATATTGCTGAAATTAGCTTTCAGCTGTGTGTCGGTAGAGCAGTAGTCTCCGATCAGTCCCATACAAGCCCTCCATTGATCAGCGTAAATTCTTAATGTAACTGTCATGGAAACCCATATACGGTAGAGATACGTTGCTATGAAAGGTGCCCAAAATAGACACCTACGCCGTTATCAATTCCCACGCTGACCATGTAAATACTTCGTATCCCCCCTCTACCAACCATGATAACTAATAATATTACGTTACGACCAGGCGCAAAGTTACGCCGGTGTTGAGAAACAGCCCCATTAAAGGGTGTAGCGTATAGTTTTTACGTAAGTTCGGTCATAACAACGTATGACTACGATTTGGGTACGGTAGCCATAGCAGATAGCCCTGCGGTCTATTTTACCGATGGACAATCATCCTAGTCGAGAAATCTTGTTAGTGTTTCTGTTTTTCAACACAGGTTGCATGCGCCAGGGAGTGTATGTTAGATTCTTACTAGCACCATTACAAAGGCCGATTGTTTGGGTTACCTAGGCCTATACATATTGCATATTCGTATTGTCACGCCACACATAGCGGGTTTTATCATTTTGTTTGTTAAAAAAAAGCAACATGATTGTGGTTTCTTGAGAAATGACAAAATGATTCAACCGATGCTGAATAAATAAAATTTACCCAACAATATAATTTTGCCCGATTAACTTGGCGGAACCGCCCCCAATATAACAACTGATCAGACGACGAAATAACACTGCATGCATGTGTTTCGAAAACAAGCAATTTCGTCTTGGTGTCTCCATTTAAATTGTAAGCCATCCGACACAGCATCCCTCATTTAGTGTTATGGCTGACTGGCTATAAGATAAGAAGGGAACTAGTATTGTACAAATATATAGAATGAATATTTGAACCAGGTGTCTGTGAATACCATGATACTGTAACAAAGACGTACACGAGGACTACCGAGGCCTTCTAGCATATGGTAAAATCTCAAATGTAATGTTTACAGATCTAACGAGAGGTTAAAAGTCACGTATGGAGACGATATAAACACAATCTGTCAATATCGGGAGTTTCCACGTAACACTTTCATCCCATGCAGCTTCAAGACATACCCCTCACAAGATGTCTGTATTGTTTCATGGACAGCGAACGCAAAGTTTTCCTCGTGTAGTACTGCTTCCAAATCATGCAAATTTTGCGGAGAAGGATCCAGACATTGAATCCTGTGCCCCCACAAATGTCCCACACATGTTCCAGGGAATTCAGATCCGAACTCATTGCTATGGCCATGGAACTTCTGGACTCGTTGTTTTGAATAAACTGGATCCTATCTCCAGAACGATAGGGCCGAGCGTTACCATCTATCTAGTAAATACCTTGTAATCCAATGAGAAACACTCACAAAAGGCAAGATCCCCACGATATGGCACAGTTGGAATGATGTTTCTTGTTGCATAAACAGCTCCAGGAGGCCTCTAAATTCTAATTTCGCCACCAAGAACATGCAGAAGGAATCTGACTGTTCTCGAAGATCTCAAGAACCACCCATGTCTTTCTCAACACCAATCGTGAAGTCGTCGTTTGTGATTACCTGTGTTTCGGACGCTTGGTTCGTCTTAGGTTCCTCTATCCGAGACTTTTTGTGGTCTGCGACTACTTTCGTCATTCGTTTGTTCATCGAACCAAACGGTTTTCCGTTGAGTGTGACGTCCGATTCTTTTGAAAGGAACGTCCTGCTGTGTGCAAGCCAATCTGACTAAAGTCGAGATGTTCATTTCTTTTCAATGAACATCTCGACTTGAGTCAGATTGCGTGCAAGCCAATAATTTTCCACTTTACTGCTTCAGTCATTTTCTGTTGCAATGGATCTGGGCTGAGTTGTTCAAAGGTGTATTAGGCTTAATACCGGTCTAAATGACGTAGCGTAACAAAGAAATTCAATTGTGACGTCGCAAAGTTATACTGGTATTAAGCCTGATACACTTTTGAACAACCGGTCCATGGTTTTATAGGCGATATTGACCATAAGAAGATATCTCATTTTGAAAACTTAATGTGGCATGTCATGAAGTTCCAGCGAGTGAGTGAGTGCTTTGGGTTTTACGCCACATTATACTGACACCGGGCCAACCAGTCGCTGCTCTAACTCCTATTGCTGAGCGCCAAGCGAAGCAGCAGCAGATCCCATTGTTAAAGTCTTTGGTCTGACTCGACTGAGGCTTGAACCTGGATCTCCCAGCCCTGAAGCGGACGCTCTACCAACTGAGCTATCGGGGCTGGTCATGAAGTTCCAGATTGTCACGTTTGTGCGAATGTATTGTTCCTCGTGAAAACGGATTCAAACCCAGATCAAGAACAGTTTCGAATGATTTAGATTTTGTAATGTACCAATGTTTTTTATTTGGGGTGCAACACCTTTTTAATTATTGGAGATCTATCTAGCAGACTGCATCTCAGGGTATATATCATATCGATATATATCTAGGCCTAAATAAAGTGTTCGACTGTCCAGTTATGGGTTGGAGGTGTCAAAGCGTAATATTGAGGTGGCCATCTGTAGTATTTACTTGGATGATTGATTGCTTGACGTTTTACGCCCGCACTCAAGATTATTTCACTTATGTAGAGGGGTTGCATGCCAGATAGGTGTGTGAGGAGACAGATGTTTACCCTGAGAGATAATCTGTTCCCGTGTATAGGCGGCTCTCAGACCCACACATAATCACCTTTCCGGACAATGCGATTAACTACCACTAACTTGCTGAAAAATCTTTCACCCCGGGGCCCAAAAGAGTCCGTAGCGATGACACTATACCAATATCCAAAGTCGAAACATTTTATCACATGCAGAACGCCTCGCGCAATGCAGGACCCTCGAGCCCCACGGTCATAGTCCTTTTCGATTCGGTCACATACTAGTAGTCCTTTATTAGATTATTTCAGGTTTTCAGACTCAACTGACACCTTACACTTAATAAAGGGGCTGACTTGGCGCTGTATTCGTGGGAAATTCTTGAACGGGTGTTCCATATCACATAACTCAACTAAAATCCTGTTAACAAAGATAGGATTCGAACAAGAGATGCATTGGAGGTTTGTCGAAATGGGGCTCCAAGGAACTGCATAGTGAAACACGGAATCCAGCGATTGGTGTTTTGCGCTTATATGGCTTAGTGGGAAAAGACAATCAGGCTCATTGCCCGGAGGATACCACCGACCTCAGGATAGTGCCTGACAACCCTCCCAACTACGGTGATGGACGGAAGAATCCAGTCAGCAAATTTGTCAATCTTTATATAGAGTGGGATTCAAAGTCGTGCCGGATCAATGGATGGCGTGTGTGTCGGATTGGACTATCAATCTGCCAACTGAGCCCTCCTGCTGCTAGCGAGCATGACTGAAATAATGTCGAAAGATACGTTAAATCTTCTTACTCACTGGCGTATAAGTCTATGTTTAGAGCAGCTAATAAATCTTTCTCAGCTTGAGGTTTTACCATATCGGAAGTGTCGGTTACAAAGTAATATATTGCTATGTTTGTTGCAGGAGTGAACCAGGTTGGAGAAGTCCATATGAAATACCTTAAAGGAGAAGAAAAGGAAAAAACTAAGTAAATACAGTACAGGCGCGACACATTTTCCTTTCTAACGGTACCAAAACCATATTTCTACGATTTTTCCTCGCTCAACTGTGCTCTAAGTAAGTAAGCAATCGTTATCAGAGAACGTCTAAACTGACTCGGCAGCCATCTTCACAGCAGAGCTTAGCTGTGTGTCTCGACCGGCCAATCAGCATACGCCTGGCCACCTGTCACTCACTAGCGTAAGAGAAATTGGTCAACTCTGAAAGTCTCCCATTTAAACCTAGGTTAATTTTGATCATTTCGACGCGCTAATAAGAGAAGATAAACACTCTAACAGCTCTGAAATGTACACTGGCTAGTAAATCAACCTTTTGGAAAGACGTGACAGGCTGCTATGTTGTCTACGCGACTTGTGGGGATCGTTGTAGAATTTTAAAAAAAGGTAGTCTTACCGCTGACATTGGAGGTTATAACCATACAAGATATGCTAAGCTCGCAAGGGAAGTAATCTACTAATACTTTTTCCGGTCAATTTCAAACCGTCAATGGCGCGCTCCACTGACGATCGAGCACAAGCTTGTCGGGTATATTCATTTTCATTGTATTTTCACACCGTAAACCACGTGCAAGACTCACACACATGAATATGATGGTCTATGGGAGCCCGTTCGATACGATTGCATGTTGTTTTTTTGTTTTCTCCTCCTTTAAAAGAGCTCGGGACTACTTTCACAAAGCCGCTAACACCAAAACCAAGCTGGCTCCGGTGATTATTTACAATGAGAAAAGAGACAAAAGAAAAAATAGTTTTTTTTCAAGGGCGAGTTATTTTCTTGGTTTATTTTTAACACTTAAATGTTGACAATTATGAATACATGCATGATTTACAACAAGAATGTTCTGACAAAATAATGAAAAGGATTGAGTAAATTTGAAAACATCAAAGGTAATAATGTTAATAAATCTTCTATACACGGCATTATTATACATACATGGGGTAAATTCCCTACGAGAGTTTGTACATAAAGCCTCAGTATTTGGTAGCATTGGAAAATAAGGGTGGAAGTCTCACCACAGACCACCTATAAATATATTAATATATTAGCCATTTTTTTTATTATTTACACTAGCAGGTCCTGTCATAGTTGAGCGGCACAGGTCCCAAGTCAAGTAAGTCACAGCCCTCCCACCCATTATAACCCTGAAACCATCAGCTTTAACCTCTTCAATCTCCAATTAACCATCTCAGATTTCTCTGAGAAACCCTGCAACTAGTGGAGTGTGACAGAAAACAGCAAGATCCACAAGGCAATAAAAAATATTATAGAAAACTGTCGCCCATACACACCTTATTTGATTATTAATAAACCCGATATACTAACAATGATGTCCATCTTAACAGCAAGTCATATAACAAGGTGGAGAAATTGAGGATATCTAAGTTATTTAGTATGTGGTATTATTTCATAAAAAAGGTCTATGGCTAGGTGATTTGATTAGGTGTAATCTGAAAATTTTTCAATGAAAAAACTGTGCAACAAAAGGTGCTTTTTTACTGAGGTGTTAGAAGAGTTTGGTGTGACTGTGACACTACAACATCCAAATTGTTTTGTTTCAAGATAAAAACTGTAAATTGCAAAAGTGTAAAATGCCAAACAACTTGCTCACAACCACAGTACCCAACAGCAATTCAATAGTTATTAAATACACATATCTGAATGAAACTTGGTTTTGAAGTCGCCAGTGATGGAGAAATAAAACACTAGATACTATCAATTGAAAGAACTTCACATCACACTGTAAACCGTATAACTAATACACACTGACTTTGACACTGTACTAATAACAACCTTAACAGCAATAAACGATAAATGCCAATGACATTTTTAAGGGAAAACCGTCAAATTTCATGTTGCCATTCATTTCTTGAAATAAATTAATGGCATTATAAATACCCAGTTAAGTCTTCAACTGACCACATAAATTCATAAACATTTGTTTTGATAGCAGTGTTAGCTTTTTAAAGAAATTGTATAATATAAAGAGTTATAGCACAAACAAATTGAAATAAACAATAGCAAACCTTAGCACTGTGAGGAAACTAGCAACGTCAGAAGGGAAAATATGGGGAAATGTAGAAGTATATATGGCAGTGAAAGATTAATTCCTAAGGCTTACAGAACAATAAATAAAAAAAACACTTGTCTAGATTTCTTATAATTCCTAGTGACAAACAACAAATGTGGGTGGTTGACATAACTTCTTCAGTTTTAGAGTGAGAGAAATAAAACAGGCATTCAATTAGGAAATGGTAGATTTTAGTAATCTGGTTCTTTAAGTGTCAAAAATATGGCAAATCTATTTTTTTGTATTTTTTATTTCATTTTCTCTTTTTCTGGCAAGAACTGGAAGTACAGAATCATTTTTTACCAGAACTGTTGAAAGGAACACATTTAGTTAGAGTAAACAGCCAGAGACAGTGTAAAAAGATACAAGCAACTGTGTACTACCAGATGATATGATTGATAATAGTTCATATAAAAAAGTTCAGATCTTTGTGTCTTTAATGGATGAGAGGAAACAAATAAAAAAAGAAAAAGTCTAATGGGTTTCGTAAGAGTTGCCCCATAGCATTTTTTTACTGGGGAGGGGACATACATTAAGTTTCCAATATTCCATATTTCAAGGACAGGTCCTACCACTGAGTAAATGTGGCTCACATCTTTGTTTTTGTTCCTCAACTCTAGACTAGCTGTTCTGCAGAATGAGTTTGTTCAGCCTGGGACTCTCAGCCAAGAGTTATTGCCCTTTGACTAGGATACTCTTGATAAAGTCTGCAGTGCTCAGATTTCTTCCTTCTTTCCAACCACCCAAACACAGAAAGCCGCAGAAATATTTACAATGAGTCACACTTGGGAAAAGATCACAATTTGTGGAACTTGTCTCCGACCACAGAGTAAGGATACAGGTATATCCAAAGAGTCTGTAGAGAAACAAATATTTTAGTAACATTTGGATTTCAAATCTGGTGTTTGGAACTGAAGAGATCTATACAACGGTTAAACACCAGTGGATTGGGAAGATGATAGCCCATCTCTCCAGAATGAGCTAGATCGTGTCAGTCCTGTCTGACAAATCCATACCTAAGCCTTCTCTTTGTTGTTTGCATTGTTCACCGAGTCTTTACGGGGTGGCATTCGCTCATTCATCTTGTCTAGACATTTGGCTTCCTCAAAACCACTGATCTTATGGTTGGGTGAGAATCCGCTTAAAGCTGGAAAATAACAAATTTAAAGGTTAAAAATATATTACAATGCTCGCATTCAATGACAAGATAATTTATGCTTACTGAAATTTAAAAAGAAAACATTAATATCTTTTTTTTTTTTTAAATCAATCTACCAACGATCAAATGTTGATTAAGACCTGTGCATAAATATTGTTAACCATAGTAGTCTGTTACACTCCCTATAGTATATATACAACACTCAACATGGGAGAAGCATAAAGCACAAAGACTAACATTCTATTCTCAACAATGCCAGATTGACTACTGTTTCATTTAATACTATTGAACAATATTTACAGCACATGAAGATACATCGAGTTGGCTATTTTCAGTGTCCACAACCATTTATTTATTTTTGGTGGATACTTCTAAATGTAAACATGCAAACTCCTTGAGGGGCTATATAAACCTTTAAGCTAGTATACATGCTTTGCCTATAGGGAATTGTATATTGGTTAAGCCAACGGCATTTCTACACATCTTAACTTTTACAAAATGTCTACTCCCACAACATAAGTCTTTCCAAATACCATATAATTATTGCACATAACTTGTGTTATTATATTATGATTATAACATATTAGGAACAGCAACATTTATGTGATAATTTCTTTTTAATTGTTAGTTCCCATAGCTAGTTACCAAAGTAACCCATAGCAAATTAAGTGACTGGATAGATACATGTATAAATGGGCACAGCAAACGGTTTGAGTGAATAGATGCATTGTGTTAATAATTATTAGGGAAAAAAACAGATTTCCATATTTGACATATGACAGAACATAATACATGGCAGGGTCAGGTTTCCATTTGTATCCAGGAGGTTGTTCTACTAAGGTGTAAGGTGACATAAGTTACCCCAGTTGAAAATGTATGTTAAACAATGAGCTTAAAGATTTATTCAGCTTATGTAGGACTTGACCAGCTGAAGTCATTATCACTTTGTGACATTAATCACTTCAGCTGGACGTTGCAACCGGACCGAAAGCAATTTCTGCTGTACCTATGCTTAACTTTTATGCCAGACAAATTAAACATTGCCCAGCTGTGGGCTGTTTCTCAAAACATTTACGACCGACCCAAGTCCAATGCAACATATGCCTTCAACATTACGTTACGACCAGGCGCAAAGTTACAACGAGCGTAAGTGTGTTGAGAAACAGCCCCCAGGTTAACAAGTTTGTCGGGTTGATTGATTGATGTTTGACGCCCCACTCAAGATATTCCACTTATATGGCGGTATTTAGAGGGGAGGAAAGCTGGCTATTTGCCCAGAAGAACCCCTGACTTCGGGCGAATACATGGCAACCCTCCCACATACAGCGATCAAGTGAAAAATCCACTCAGAATTGAATGGAACTCGAGATATTGTTGAACATTAATTTGATCAGTCTGTGCCCAATCAGAGGTGGAGATGCCAAATCAGCAGTGGAGATAGCCATTCAGAACTAATTGCTTGTTGATAATTCTATATCAAAATAGCTATATTTTTGGTTAGATGGCTTGGCAGTTATAGCTGCACCCAACACAAGGTATTCAGGGAAATGAGCCATACAATGCTCTTTTTGTGTAGTACTTTGAAAGTCCTGCAGCTCATCTCCAAATAAACGGATAAATATTCAACCCTGAAAGGCCTATCACGAGTGGATTGATTGATGCTTTATGCCGAACTCAAGATTAATGACTTGTATGGAGGAAACCTTGACCTAACGCGAGTGTCTGGCAATGAAAACCCCACAATTTTATTGGGTCCAAGTCGGATGCGAAAGCATCGATGGAAGGTCTGTGTGGACGGAGGGACTATCAATCTTCGGACTGAGCCACCATGACCACAAGCTCAGTGGAGATATTTTATGTAAAATTCCGCAAAGTATTTAGAATGGCCGATGACTGACAATCGAGAAGCCAGGTTATCATAGGCAGAAACACAAGTTCAGGTTACTTGTCAGATTTAAGTGCCAGATTAAACATTATTGAGTATCTGATCAGTGTTCAGCAGGGCAGCAGCAAAAACTGTAGACTTTACTGCATTTCATAACATCCATAAACTGCATTTTAAACAGGTCCTACAATATCAGAATATATAAAAACTCTTTTTTTCACTGAGTAGGATTTGAACCCGCAACCTTTTGATACGAGGCTTGTGTCAGGCAGAGACTCGCTCTGCCAACGGAGCCACCAAGGCATCTTCTAACCAAAGATCAATCATGTATGAAAGTACAAGGTAGAAACTACAGTCGTGCCATTGTAGATCTAATTGGTGGTCTAACAAAAATCTGATTACTAGGGATACTCAGACAAACTTTGGACAATAACATGCAATTGGACAAACAAAACATCACTTTTAGTTTAACATATTGGGGAGAAAGAAACTGAGAGGTTAAAAAACCAGGCTCATTCCTTAATTAGTTGTCAGTGGGATGGCAGTGAAAGGAGATATAACTTACTCTGGATACCTTGAGGACATGAAAGAAAGTATAAAAGAGTGTCAGAAACAGAGGTGAATTATTACCATTAAAACAGCTCAAGAGGCATGTACCGTTAAGAGAACATGAGCAATAAAAAAGATATAAAGCCATGGCATAGAAAATATGAAGCGCTGTCGATGGGTATGACAGTAACAAAATACAAATCAGTGATGCAACTGTATAAGACAGAATTGCAGTTAAAATGGAAAGGTGTTGTAAACACTTAAAATCACAGAAAATTAAAAAAAAAAAAGAAGCCTTTATTGGCAAATCCAAATATTACAACTTACCACTTTGTAAAGTGTGTTTTCCCCCAGAAAGGGCCCCCAGTGGCAGAAGACCATTTGGTGTCAAGCCTTTAAGCTGTAGCACGCTCTCACTTTCCTCTCTAAAAAAAACAAGACGTATTCCAAATATTTATTGGGACGGATAGTTAAAAACAAGCCTGTTAAATTGGGACAAACCTGGATTCCTCTTACATCAATTTTGGAAAGTATGTTTAAATGAAACCTGTACAAATGTACAAGCAATTGCTAATTTGAAAATTTCTTTTCTCATAGTGAAGTCTGCATGACTGATTGATTGGAGTTTTACGCTGCACTCAAGATTATTTCACGTATATGCCGGCGTTGCCAGTTTTATTGTGGGAGGAAACCGACAACCTTCCAGTGGTAACTGGCAGCCATTCCACATAGGTCGTTCAAGTGAAAACCCAGCCAGAAAATTTTCCATTTTTTTTTGGACTGAGTGGGATTTGAACCTGCGACCCATTGGTGGAAGGCTGTTCGGATTGAGCGTTCAACGGAAGTCTGTATGTAATGTGAACATGCCGGTAAGTCACTTTAACATCACCGATTGCAGCAGTTGATTGTTATTTTATGGTGCACTCAAGATTTTTTCACTTATATGCACATACGGACCGATCACTGCGGGTCATACCAGTGTCCGGCTTGTCTGAACACATTTTCTCTCAAAAACTTAAATTCTGCATAGTGTGGGATATACTTCATACAATAATATAAATGTTAATCGAACAGGAGGTGCATTAAAATTTTCCTGTTCAGTAATTGAGCTTCTTTGCAAGAATGTACCAGGTGAAGCTTTGGGAAGGACCGTTAATTGCAATAACTTATTTGTTTTTGTTTCATGGGGTGCTTGTCATGGAGTTATTTTACAGTGTAAAAGCAGGCCAACAGCAGACAGTTCTCATCAAAGGGGGGTATAAGAACGTCGCCCACTACGGTCCAAAGGGTTTTGGCAACAGTTTATGTAAAATGGAAGACATACCTCAAGACAGTGAAAACACGGGCCATTTTGCCAATAGCTCGAATTTTGTTCCTAATGACTTCTTTCCTCGCTGCAACTAAAAATTTGATAGAAAACGTCAAATACAAAAAAGTTAGTATTTAAAAATCCGACACAGCATACTTATAAGTTATTTCAAGTATAGAAGACATTTCCCTGCGTCTTTAATAACACCTGTGATTACATAATTCTCCCCCCACCCCCCCTTCCAATTCAAAACAAAGAGAGAAAAAACCTTCTGTACAATATGTAGTTGATTTTTTTAGTCAACAGAGCTTCATTAAGTTCAAAAACTTTTCCGTAATACCAAAGTTTTGTACATGTGCAATCTTATCACTCTTTATACCCTAAAGAATCGAGTAGACCAATACTTAAGCCATGCTTATTACAGGCTAAATCAGTCATTACTGAATTAATTCTATTGTGAGGTGGTGATAATGACATCTCTAAACCAAATTAGTTCTCAACAATCTACACATTGTTATGTCTTGTCTAGTCGTATGGGGGTTAGTTCCTTCTTTTATACATATATACAACCCTTTAACCACTGGTCAGTTTGAATGGTTAAAATACCGAAAAAAACAATAATAATATCATTACATACATCTATATGCTTGTCTTAGAATAGAGTCCAAATAACCAAGTGTCTCAATGCTGGAAAAAGACAATTCCCTTGTCATTTACAGATTTCCAGAAACAAGTATTTATTACTGGTTTTTCTCAAAAGCAAAATTGTGAATAGAAAAAATAGGTTTTGAAGTAAGAGAGGAAAATTTTACAGATGACTTGAGACGTAAAGGACCCAAAGCACCTAGCCAATCAAACAGGAAAATCGCCTGGACCCATTTCTAAATCATCCATGGCGACATTTTCTTGGGAAAAAAGGGTGAAATAAAACATGCCACTTTCTTGAAGTACCTAACCGCATTCTATCGGATAAGTTGATTTTATGGGAATAAGTGTATGACAGCCAACTTTTTCTCCTGCTGAATAAAAAAACATGCACCTAAGAATGTAGCAATCGCTGTATCATTAAGGAATTAAGACGCTGCATATATCAGTGTCAAGTAGCTTAGTGGGTTGGATGGAGAGAGGTTAACATAGTGTCCCATACATAAATACATTCACACAGTGGATTACTGTTAGCAAGGTAAGTGCAAGGGTTAATGCAAAAGAAAGCTAGAGCACACTTTGTGAGGAAATATATCAAACTTACCATTGACATTTTGCTGCCCTGGTAGTTAAGCATGCAAGGAATGGCAAGGTGACCCACGATGGAAAAAAGAGAATAACGGTAAATAACATTACCATCTCAAAACCATCAAAGGGACCTACCAAATAACTTCTACACATAGATAAGCCCCTTTAATGAGGGTTATACTGAATGCTGGGGCCTAATTACAGAATGAGAACATGCAGTTGAGTAATTTAACTGCATTTGACAAACATTGAGAGAAATACTCCAGAATGTTATTATTCCTTAAATCTTTAGCTATGACAAAGGCTTTTATTGTTAACTGTTTTTTTCAACACACCTTTGAAAATTCAAGGTCAAATTTACTAAGTTACAACTTAATGTAATCAATATAAGAGTACTTTTCGTGCTTATTCATTGATGAATCATCCTCAACGTGCAAAGAAAAAGAAACTGTGCAAAGAAAGAATAAAGAGCCACAAATACAAGGGAAATACAACCAAGGAGGGATATGAAATGAGGAGGGCAGTAGGAAAGAAAAATAGAAGGAAACTAGGCTGTTCGCTTAGGTGGGAAAATGCAAGGGACACCAATAAATCCAGCTCTTCCAACCCACAATGCTTTTCTATAGTATGGGTTGCATCAGCACGTCTGGCAGTGTTCAACCACACTTTTTATTCAACCATGCCCTTTACCGAAAACATTCACATATCTATAGGATTTCACCAGAAAGAGAAATGCATTCACAAAACAGACTATCTGAATAAAAAGTACCAAAGTTTCAGATAAATCATTTACATATCACATTAAAGCAACTGTTTCCTTATCAAACAGAAGAATTGACAACCAACCATAATTGTCATACAAATGATCAACTTTTCTTCTCATGCAGCCTGGACATGGGCTCTGTGAAACAAAGAGAACTTAGCCATGCAAATTGGCACCACTTTCAACGTATTTGAATGTAACAAGACATGGAAAACATCCACGAGATGAAAAGCCAAGAAAAAGCTCGATGAAATAAAGCCTGGACTGATATCATCAGCATTCATCATCCCGGAAAACTGGTAATACTCGATCATCATGCTTCACCAGTCACAGCTTACCTTCAAAACTGTCATCTCCCTCCGTCATCAATTCATCATCTGAGCAGATGTTGAGAACATTTACCAGCATCTCCGTTACTGAAAACAGTTCAAGCCTCATTAAAACACAATTAGTTTGTACACAATCCCCACATTACCAAATCTATATCATCTAAGTGAGAGGTGAGGTGAAGATTGAAATGGCTTTTGTAATTTCCCCTTTCTAATGTCAATGAGTTTACCTAATAATTTTCATTGATGTCTTCAATTTACTGCCCGTTTGATTTGTTCAAGGTGACTTTTCATTATAGTAAATGTTAGGGGTTGCATGAATAAATAAAATTTTAGCTTTGGAAGTCTAGCCATCTTTATTATATATAATTATGGTCGTAGTTCTGAGGATTTATTTTTGTGGGTCTTGCTGACATTTAAGTTCCTCATAGTAGCTTTTTTTTTTTTGCATATAAAATAATCAAAAATATGTAGATGGTAGGCAGGTCTGTGTCCTATCTCACATGTACGGAAATCATTATGAGTTAGAATAGTCAATATTTAGCGCAAAGGATTTTAGTTTTTACGCTACACTCAGATTATTCGACGTTATGGCGGCTTTACAAGGTTTAGCAGGTGGAAGGAAATCATGCCCTTTGCCAGTTAGAAACCCCCGACGTTCGTTGAGTACCTGGCAACTCTTCCACATACCATGACCGAGTGGAAAATCCAGTCAGTGGTGGAAATGACAGTTATGTGCCCTTGTTTGATCTGGGTAGTTCAGGCACAATTGATGGAAGTAAAGTAGCTGTAACAAGTCCATTTTTAATAATGGGTAAATATCATTACTTGTATTGCCAGTTGGTTTTTCAGTGCTATACAATTCTCTAGATATAAGTGAGCTATTTTACACATTCAATTCAGTTCTGCTTTTGATCCCATGGTGTATAATTAAGGTTTTTTTTAAAGCTTATGTTTGTAGAAAAGGTGTAAAAGAAATTCAAATTTGATGTTGGCGGGTCAACTCCTACCTTTTTCTCCAACAAATGGAAGAGACCATGTGAAGACATCCATAAAGTTGGGTAGCCAATAAGGATGCGGCGAACAATTAAACTGACGAATATTCATTACATTATTTTCATACTTTAGAATGGCAGCTGAAAAAAAAAAAAGGAAAAAGCCATATATACACTACACTATCAAAGGAGAATTTGTTTATGAATTAACGGCAGCTCAGTCCACTTTAAATATTTATAAGATATCATATTCATAAGTAAATATGGTGGCGAACAATGATGAAATAAGTGCTATCAACTTTGACTGAAGGATAAAAAATGATTGATTCAATACCCACCTTTATTGTTGTAGACATCCAAATAATTTGGTGCTGAAAATATCGTAATAAGTGAAGGGAAACCTGTTGTTTGACTTTTCCTGTACATTCTGTATCTGTAACAGTTAAAAAGCATTTCAAATGTTATTTTGATGAATGATTCAAACACAAAAAAAGTTGTCATTAGTAAGATTGATCGATGGCTTACACCGCACTCGAGATTATTTCAGTTATATGGTGGCTTTAGTCAGGTTTAGTAGGGAGGAAACCCAGAGGAACCTCCTGCTCTTCAAAGATTTTATTGTGGTCCGAGTGGGATTTGAACCCTCATTACTATGAAACCGCAATGATCCCAAACTCTTTGTAGAGCTTAAGACTGGCAACAAAAAAAAGATCAATAAATTTCAGCATTGTTTATTTGGTATTTTACAACACATTTAAGGTCATTTCATTCATACAGCTGTGTTGAAAGTTTCTTTGGGGATTAAATATGCGCAGATTATTGGGAAAGTCAATCTTGAGGTATTGAACTCTAACAATCACCACATAGCCAGGCAAAACACTAGAAAATCGTCAACCATTTCAACAAAATGGTTTTGTGAGGTAAAGAAATTTGTACAGTAAGCGACCAAGCTAGACTTGAGGGAGCTTTTTTAAAGATTACCGTAAATGCTCGACCCTTTCAGCGATTTTATGGGGAGGTGGGGGGAGTGACTCTGACAGCTCAAGTCTTCTATTTACTCCCGATCGACGAAAACTTCAATGACGCCGACTAGAGAGGGGTGGGTAATTGGTTTCACGCCTGTGTCGGGTAGATGAACAAACATCGCGCCAGGTGGGGTATGTGCGGCACCAGTTCGAGAGCCACGTGTTGGTCTATAACTGCCTATATCCCACTGACGTCTTTTGGCGACAGCCTCCAGTTGACTCTTTCAGTTCGCAAAATCTCGTATTTACCCGTTAATAAACCAAATAAATATTTACTATTGTGTTTTGTTTATATGTTGGGAACATTCTTTTTCGTTTAAATGGAAAAGTTTCACCCGTAAAAAGGATGAGAAATCACGTAAAACGTAAGGGTTGTAATCTTGTTTACTGCCGATATGACTAAAGTTGCACGGTAAAACGGTCGTGTTCATAGAGATATTATCGATATTTGCAAATGCCGACATCGCTGCAATTTCAACTGGATAAACACTTATGAATCTGATGTAGACTTTTGTTTGGTTTTTACAATCTGGCTGTACCGAAAACAATATATCCGATATATTTTCTGACTGGTGTTTAGTCGATATCATGCTGGCTTTACACAAGCTCCATTGGCGAACTGACAGCGTGCCCCTCAACAAGCATATTAAAGTGGGCTATACGCTGCACAGTGAGTGGCCTACTTTATCCATATAAAGCGGCCCATAGTTCAACTCTAGTCAAGGCGGCAAATTGTCCGATGCGTAAACTGCTGACTATTTTATAAACCGCTTGTACTTCGTTATTTCGCAAATTATTAAAAACCAAACGAATCATCGGCGACTAAAGACAATAGTTTCTTCCAGTTGTAATCTATATTTACATAGGCCTATTCAAAGTGTTTAGCTTCGAATTCAGGGTGTAGTATTTGAGTACCGGTATGACTTTATTTGAAAACCACATATGGTAATACGCATAGGCCTACCGAGGTGAAATTACTATCGGCCGTGTCGGTAACGGTAACTCAGACTACAGTTATAATTTAATACGGGGACAAATCTCAAATTCATTCCTCAATCAAAATCTTCATAGCCTTTTGTTTTTCTAAAACCATTATCAAATGCGATTTTCCCCAGACTTTGTGAGATTAGTCCAAATTCCTTTCCGATAAACCACAGCCTAGATCGAAAAAAACAACAACAGCAGCATCGATTAAAATGCGTCAAAATCGAAAACAAGCTAAAAGAAAATTGCATTAATCGGCATATCTTAACAGATTCATTTTTTATAACAAAATATATGAACGTATTTTCTCATTTCCCGCGACAAACCGGTACATTGACGAACGAATGGACTGGCTTGCAGGTCAGTCCGTTGTCACTGTGAGCTCAGGCGCTCTGAATATCGCATGTGGGTTGTGTATTGTGTGTTTAGGCGCACAGCACCAATTTACCACCTGTGGGTAGGCCATTATACTTTTTCTAGTCTGCGAAACGGATTATCCCCACATTCCCCATTTTAGTTTCTGTCATATGCTCTCTAGCTTTTCGGCGATAATCCCCCCTGGCATCGCGGAAAGGGTCGAGCATTTACGGTAGTCAGGTCATGAGGGCCGCGGAGGGGTTACCTGACAAGATTTAGCAATAATACAAATTCGGGTTAGTTCATTTCTTTTTGTTTTCATTGATTGATGTTTAGTGCAACATTCAAGATTTCACTTATGAGGAGTCAGTGCAGGAGGAAAACCAGTTCTTTGCCAGGATGAAACCTCGGCCGTCAGCAAATACCTTGCAACCTTTCCACATAGGGCGATTAAGTTTTGCTTTTTATCCCAACCGATCATATCAGTTACAAGTACTTACCCAGCATCTTGTGCTTCATGTGCTCTGATAATTGACAATAGATTATTCTGTTGCAAGAAATCACAACATGCTGCATAGCTGAAAATAAATAAGACAAATTCAGTTTATATTTACCTATTCTAGAAAGTTCACTCCCAGCTGCAAAGAAAATATCAAACTAGCATGTTTTTACTTTAACATTCGATTTTTCATTAGTCGAATTGAGACTGAAGCAATGTTGAAAGACGTTAATTCTTCTCATACTTATTTATTATTTAAGAACGCAACTAATTCAGACAGTTCTTGTGAAAACAAAAAAATAACAAACAAACAAAATAGAAACTAAAAATGTCTTATTTTGGTCCGATAGTATAATGTTTCACAGTGACTTCACTTTTGAAGTGCATGCTGTTGATTATGTACAAGAGTGGATGAATTTTTCCGCTACCTGTTCATGCTGTAAAATCTAATCTGCCGCTCGTTCACACCTGGAGAGGGAGTTCAGAACGGAGTATTGATTTTTGAACTAATGCAATAACTAGTGGTTGACTTTTGAAAGCTTTACTTATTCTTAAAAAATAATAATCAAACTTTCCATTGCCAAAGTTCTCTGACGTAATCGAATCCACATATCGATCAGGTTTAAGTTTCAATGACCTAGTTTTGTTGATTTGGGACTGATCCAAAACTGTGATGAACTTTCATTTTTTTAATTATTACCCAAATGACCATCTCGGCATGGATATTGTTAAGTGATGGTCATAGTACCCATGAGAACCAACCAAGGGCTACACGGGGTAAAAGCCACGGGAACGTCAACAGTTCGAAGAAATTTGAAAAATTTGGCCTGCACAAGATATTTGAAGAAATAAAGCCAGGGGATAAAATATTATTTACTCATTGTAGAAGCAGTAATAGAAACCATTCCTGTCTAGTACAGGTCATGTGATAACCATGTTTTGAACTAAAACCCGAGAAAAAAAAAAAACACGCGATAATATTTGGGTAGTAAGGGTGGATGCTGACCTGTAGAAATATGAGCAACCTCTAACACTATTGTGAGTAAAATGTTCTGTAGTTTTCTCGTTGCCAAAATCTTCCAATGGATCTGACCACAACAAATCACACATTGGGCCAAATGCTGGTGGTTCTTTGAATCTATCCAACTGTAAATTGGAAAAGAAGCTAGGAATTAGAGCCATACAAAAGACAAAGGGGAAGGGTGTAAAAAAAAAAAGAGTCTGTATTCAATACAATACTTTTTAAAAAATATAGTTACAGTACACTAGACATTGGTTAAGCTTTGAAAATCCGTCCACGTAAAAAAGAAACTGCAGACTGAAGTCTGATAAAAATGTATACCAGATCTATATTATAAACAATCAAAAACAGAGGCTTTGTAAATGACTGCAATAGGCCACACTTGTAGATGATACTGGATGCTCCACGAAAAAGAAATATTTGTTTTCATTACAGTCACTTTTATTTGATTCGTAATAGTTATAAAAGGACCAAAAAGCCAGAATGCAAATTAATAAAATATTGTACTACTAATTTGTATAATTTGTGTAGTCCAATAGGAATGAGAATAACAGTTAAAAGCTCAATAAGACCAGACTGTCAAATGCATGGTTGGAAACCTATTTTGTCTAAGCGAAACACATTATTTTAAATATTCATCTTTGAGATAGTTTTAATAGCCAGACTTTTGTTTACTCGCCAAGCCTGGACTTCAAAAGACTGCTATCAGTAAAACTGTTGTGTTCATTTTAGCATAACCATGTATTATGTGTGATCATACTGAAACACACATACATGATACAATTCTGTTAAGTGGATGGGGGATAACAAATCAATACATGTTGCATTTCAACTGATAAGAGAGATGGGAATCTAGAACCCATTCAAATAACGACAGCCATCAAAAGACTGCTTACGTAACAAACCAGCACAGTCTTTAGCAAACTGGGGCTTTGAAACTACAGCAATGACATGTTTTCAATGAGCAGTATCAATTAAATACAAGTACCACACCTGCAAAGTGAACAATGCCCAGGATATAAAGATAAATCAAAACAAACATTTCCAATTTGATTGCCTGACAAATGCATTAAGGCCAACACAGAAACATTTTTTTTGTCAATAAACCTAAGGCAAATAGATGTAGCTTATTGACACAGAGGAGAAGCTGTCTGACTATTACTGAGACTAGAGGATATCAGTACTAGCTGATCGACTGACATCTTATCAAGTGTTCTACACACAACACAGACAAAACAAAAGGCATTAACTGTTCCAGGGGAGCTCTTCTCTCTGCAGAAGCTAATT
Source organism: Lepidochitona cinerea (assembly GCA_963971465.1). Classification (NCBI taxonomy): domain Eukaryota; kingdom Metazoa; phylum Mollusca; class Polyplacophora; order Chitonida; family Tonicellidae; genus Lepidochitona; species Lepidochitona cinerea. The sequence goes on along the minus strand of OZ020551.1, from coordinate 41,331,927 downwards.
TACAGAGCACAGGTGGCCTATGAGGCTGGAGGGAATATGCAAGCTTCCCATAGAGTGTACATTCTATGGTCAAAGCAATTAGTCATGGACACTACATACAAACTAACTCATAAAGGCCAAAATCGCTTTCAAAAGCAAACTTAACAATGAGCTTTAATGAGGAATAATAATTGAACTGTTAAGTATGGAGAGTTAAGAAATGATATTAATACTTTTCTGGACAAATCAATCAGATGTAAAAATCAGGTGGTTAGACAGACATTTGAATTCAGTTCACCTGATGTATAGGTGTGCTTTTTCAGTGAGGTTTCCGTTAAGCAATGCTAAATCAAAGTCCGTTCAAATTGGTTCACTTTCTTAACTGGGCAGGTGGCTGACAAACACCATGCTGAAAATAATTTATCTTAATTATAAATACAGATTTTCTTACCTTTCTTATATCTTCTAATGTGTGAATTTCAGGTGAAAGTCCCCCATGAACACACAGGAACTGTTGATTCATTAAAGCTGCAAGAGGCAGACAGTCAAATGCTTCCATACAAGCATCGTATACTCTTTCTGTGTATTTTATTTTACCTGATAATCAAAAAAAAAAAAGTTTGGTCACAGAAAAAATACATACTGTTGAAAACCATCAATGATATATAAATCACGGAGTTTGGTGTTTTACAGTGGATCGAACTGCTAAATATCAAGAAAATTTGGTTGAAAACACAACTGGGTTATTGTTCGCAAATTTTTATCAAGTTACGAAGTACACAATTAAGAGCTACATGTTGATGATAATCTTGGGAATGTATTTTATGGTAGTTTTTTTTTATCAGCCGATTAAATAAATGTTTTATGGCCTGCTCAAGGTTATTTACAGCGGCATTGCCAGGTTTGATGGGGGAGGAAAACGGGCTCTTCGCCCGGAGGAAACCCTTGACTTTCGGCAAGTACCTGGCAACTCTTTCACATAAGCCGATCAAGTGAAAAATCCATCCAGAAATTTGTCAATTTTTATTTGGTCCATCTCCGGAACGCATGTGTCAGACTGAGGGACTATCACTCTAGCCGGTTGAGCACCAGGGGTCGTTTTTTTTATACAAGCAAAACAACCCGTAAAATGCTCTACATTCTGCTGATTTAAATTTTAAGTGTTCTACATCTTCAGTTTGTATGGTTTACTGGTTTTACTGATATTTTTTATTTTAATGCCAATTGCTTAGTTTACAAAAAAGTACTTTAAATGCTCAACCATTCATGACAATCAGTATTTATTGAAAAAGTCTGAATTTTGGCAGCTAATGCCACTTCAAGTAACATTTTGAGTATTTGACCAGTGTTGGATTATTAGGGCAGGACTTCAGCACATTGCACACAGGAAACTGAGACAGTGTTGTAATAATATTCTCATATACATTAGTTCCAGGTAGAAAAAAAATTCATTTCCATGTAACAATCTATCGGGTTGTAATTGCATTTACACTTCAAAAAGCCATTAACATCAACTATGAAGGGCAATAATTCTTATTTGAGCCTCAAGCTTGAGGGCAAAGATTAACATTACTGAGGGCAGCATATTTTAGTTGGAGGCATTTGAGATCCAATAGATTTATGCTGCGACAACTTGTCTCACACAGAAATTGTATTGATTTTCCTTGATAATCCATTTTCCCCACTTAGTACCCATACATGCAACCAAAATTCCAAAATCAATGCTCAATTATTCATGGTTCTGGAAAATTAGTTGGTAGTAGATACACAGAAAGCATTTGTCTGCTTTGTACCTAACAATGATAAACATCTAACAATGACTAACAGCTGTTGGATACAAACATTTGCAACTATTGCACTGGTTGATATAACAAGCACCATTACAGTGCCATTTGAAAGGTCTCTAATATTGAACATTAAGTTCATGTTGAGTTTCCCTTTTTTATGAACATTTTCAATAGTAGGACATTAATTTAACAAATTGAGTCAGATTTAGTTTTTGTAAACAATCTCAAATTTGTTGTGTGTGTGTTTGTGAATAGGGGGTGGGGTTGAAGCATTCACAATTTAGCAATGTCTAATTATTATTCAATGGTGTATTTTATGGGGATATCCACAAGACATTTTTTTGTATCCCAGCATTTCTCTTAGCCATAACAAAGTGTGCCAAATGAAGAGTTGATGTTGATGCATTTGGGATATATTGATTATGAAGGAGTCAACGTTTGGTAGAAAAAAACAACACATAAGTTGTTTTAAGCCGAGTAAATAATTTATACGTTAACACATAAGATAGCAAAGCATTAGCAGCAGACTAAATAGGACAGAATCATTGAAGTCCTGAGGGCATTCATTCCCTGGTCTTTCTGTTTGCAAACATGCCAGTGTATGTCGGATGAATTATTTACAACTGAAACAACTTCACAGAAAAATGGTTCGTACAATTTAATAATAAAAACATATACATCATGCATATTACATAGAATGGGAATTTGTAGTTAGTAGCTCAAAATCCCATACATTGTCATCCTAAAAAAGCTTTAGAAAAAAAGACACAAAAAATCCCACAAATACAGTACACAAGCAACTGATAATTTACATTATTTGTATACATAATACACAACCTGGACATATTTTGGTAAAGGCTTTTGGTTATATAACAACCTGTGATCATGGTGTGGATTATATTTTATTGCAATTATGGATTTTCAATTATTTACTCCTATGATTGGTTATATGAGGAGAATGGAAGGCGAGTGTAGATAAAAACAGGTGGTGACTGGAGGGTACAAGTGGAATACAGGTCACTGTGGACTACACAACAATATGGGTTGGTATTCCTCCCACAGTATTGATTGACCTGAATACTCCTCCTGCAGGACAGAATTCAAACCAGGTTGTCTCTGAATAAAATGTACATACTGAGACTGTAAGATAAGGGGTATTATCAACATGGTGGTGTACAATATACTTTTTCTGTTTTCTTCAAAATGTTTGAATGTGAGTGTTAAAAAAGCAAAAAGCCAAAAATCAGTTAAATTACAAAATTCATGGGGACATAATTCAACATGCTTGGACATTTTTAAGGCATTGGCCTGAGATTAGAGCAGTAAAGACAGTAATAGTGAGGTTATAAGCCTGAGATGACATGTGATGTATTCTGCTGTCAGCACTGCCAACCGACCGACTTCTCTGCAAGGTGCACATACCATGCTCTTCACTTCTACCCGAGAAAGAAAAATCAATTTTCCATCGGCTCAACAGAATAGTCTGACAAGGCATGTACCTGGAGGCAACCTAACCAGGACTCTTACTCAAGGTCTAGGCCATAAACACAAATTAAGTCACCGTGGGAACACTGAATAGCTACCATAAAAGGAGGATACTTACGTAATCTTGAAACACAGGAAGCAAGATTACATTGTTCTTTTTTTTAGCTTTTAATTAATGAAGAGAAACCTTCATAGAAGGGCAACATAAAATTAAAAAAACAAAACGCGTGGAAGTAACCTGGGTAGAAATAGCAGGAATTTGGTGGCATTTCAATTAAAGAAATTGAACACAATTTTAACATATGGTTTACATGTAAAGTTGATTGAAATTTTGTTCCGCACTCAAAATCATTTCACTTATATGGTGGCGTTACCAGGTTAAATGACTATGGCGGGGAAGAAATCGAACTTTTTGCCCGAGGAAAGCCCCAACCTTCGGCGAGTACCTGGCAACTCTTTCATTTGAGGGTAAAAATCGATCAAAACATTTTCAATTTTGTATTAATATCAAAATATATACCATGAAAAAAGTTAATGTGTGTAAAAAGAGATTTTACTTACATTCTTGTTTAAATGTGAAATACTCTGTTAGATGCCTACATTCATGGTTACCCCGTAACAGGAAAAATGTGTTGGGATAAAGTATTTTCAAAGCCCATAAGTATAAAACACACTGAAAGAAAAAAAGTCAATCATTGTTAAAATGAGGAGGCCGGTTGTTTAAGGCTCTGTTAGCTAAACAGCAGGTTAATGACAGTGGGTCACGCATAATTTATTTTTTTGAACAACCGGCCAGAGATATCTACTTGGGTTAAATTACTTAAAAAAAAAATACTGAACTACAATTACTTTCTTGATTTTTCTCTGTTTGGTTTTGGTCAGGATAACAGGTTTCGGATTAAAAAACAAAGCCTGAATACCTACAAGAGTGTAGGCTATTGCGTATCAAAAGAGGCTATCGCCTTCTTCAGTGTTATATTATAATATAATTAAAGGATTTATGAAGTCTTATTTCAGTGTACACTCTCTGGTCATTAATGTAGGTGTGGGTGCAATATGCATATTTTCCTAACACTCGGTAAAACCTGCCAAACAGGACGTCATACAAGACCTTCCCTGAGTATAGCACTGGCAGAGGTCGTGTATAACGCTACTTGTGACAAGTTTTTCCGAGCTTATTAATTTCCGTAACCGCCGTAACACAACAATTTTGCATGTTTTATTCTCAAAATTAGATTTTCTTTTTGCTCTGACTTGAAAAGTACATATTTACAAGTAAATTTCACTTAAAATAGAATATATTAGCCAAAGACTAAGTTGTTCAGAAAACCATTTTTTAGCTTTCTTACCTCTATGCTAAAATATCCCCTGTCTACATAGTCTCCTAAAAAGAGGTAGCGAGTTGTGGCTGGAGAACCACCAACTTCAAATAACTTCATAAGATCATAAAACTGACCATGTATATCGCCACAAACTGAAACGGAAAAACACAAAATAAGAAATCAACATCTCATAATTGCATGGCTTAGCAGGTCTCAAAGTTAAGTATTGATACATCTTTCTCACCATTTTGGATTGATTCGATATCAGGCCATAAGATTTCGCGGTAAAGAGCCTGTTGTTCTAAAACCACGAAAACGAAAATCTGTTACCGTCCATGAAAGTCCCTGCCTCAAGATTATTTCACTTAGGCGACCATTAAGAATTAGACGGTTGAGGGTAGCCCGACCGACCCAATTGAAAACGGGCCGACTGAAATGTTTTTTAATATTTTCAGAATTTTTTTTTTAATTGAAGTGAAACCGCGAGAGTTCGCTCGCAACTGATTCTTGTCTCTCTGGTTGTTCAGATACAGCCGCACGGCCTTCTTCAATAGGCTCAATCTGACTGAATTTTTAACGTTGTGCAGCACGTTAGACAGGACCCCTGTGTTCATGCAGCATGGCCCGGTGGTCGACAACTGAACAGTTTGTACGCCTTATCGCACAGCGAGCAGAGCATGGATAAACTGACATTTGGTTACCATGTAACTTCAACTCGAGGCAGATTATCTCAATTACAATGACGCTGTCTTCAAATCCGATCAGAATTAACGTCTCAAGTCGAGAATGGATAAACAATTTAGCAGATTCTAACCTGTCGATTTTCATTTTGTAATGCTTTCGTGCAGGTCCGCGACCGACTTCTCAGAAATCTATTTCCATTGGTCTGAGTATCTGTAGTTTGCAAATTTATGCAGCTAATGCATACGTCCACAACCCTCGCAATTCAGATTTTTACCACGGCAAAAAAGAAAAAAAAAGTTGCCGCGGAAAAGTCAATTTTCCACGGCAAAAGTGATTTCACCACGGCATTTTTATCCAAACAATTCTCACTATTTTAACGGTATTTAAAGCGGCAAATAGCAAAAACTGACATCTAAAAGGTGCATTGACAAAAGAAAAATTGTCAATCACTGTTCAACAAAGATTGTTTTAATTTCTTCTTTGATTATCATGGAAACCAGCATAGAGAAAAAACGCTAACTTTGTCTTACGTCTGGCTGTGAAAGGCCGTAATTCTTGATTTTCTTCCCTCATAAAATCCACATGAAATATCTTGTATTTCCATGGAAATAATTCGTAGTTAAATGTATATTCCTGGTGATTAGTCACTTCACTCTGCAAAGCATTTCTTTTTTAAATCATTCTCTAAATCCTATCGTAAAGCAGTACAGGTTATAGCCATCGTTTGTGTAATACTGCATAGTTCAAAACCCATACAGACACGTGCAGAGCTGATCAACAAAGCCTGGTTGAGTCCATTAACCTTTCTGTGGGGTGAAAGTTTTGAATGTTTCTATTTACAAGTATGGTCGTCAAGAAATATATTTATTATTTTGTCACAACCTCTTCAAATCTTTTTAAATAAAAATTAGAACCTTTAAGTCGATTTTTTTAAAATAAAAAGTAAAATTCTTTATTTCTTGAACAACAGTAAACATGTACATGAGGGCAACACCCCTATAGATTTTGAATAAGGTTTACTCAATAAGACATAACTGACAGTTGAAGACATTCTGGAGCCGGAGTCCTGCAGAGCTGTAGACAATCTAGACCAATGAGAAGTCAGAGCGCTAATTGGAGAGTTGAACTTTGTACCATATTGTGTCACGTGCAGAGTCCTTCTCTTTATTGTGGCCAGATTAAATACAAACGAATGAGTGGTTTCTATTAAATATACCTTGAAGAAAAGATAAAACTATTACTTGTTAAAATCTCCATACATGTAAAGTATTCTAGTAACCCAGCAGCTTTTCCCAAGATGTATATTTATTTTTCTCTGCGGCATTTTTGATTGCCGTGGAAAAGCAGTTTTACGGCGGCAATCTCTACGGCATTGCCGATTGCCGCGGTGAATTGCGAGGGTTGCGTCCAGACTGGCGTCCACTTTATTGTCTACGACATTTTGGATTGCTTTTGAAAAAGCATGTTTAAGACGTCTAAAGTACAATCTCTGTGACAGCACAGATTGCCGTGGTAAATTGCGAGGTCTTTGAATGTAGTTAAAAATTTTTTTTTTTCTCTAGCAATCGTAGGCATTGCCGACCTCAATGAATATCAAGTATAATGAGACGCAACTTCCGAAAAACAATATAGTCTAAGTCAGTATATAATATATTAAAAAAAAACGGACGGACCGGTCTTCCAAAAGTAAGGCTTGTTACCCGCATTAGAAGCCAACTTAGATGGGCAATAATATATTTCGAGTCAAATACTGATAATAAAAAATACTCACCAGTAACAGGGGCTTCTATGTCTATCATTGTTTTTTCTTGTCTTAATAGGGCAGCTCCTTCGTTGATAAGCCGTAAAGCTACATCCTCAGTCACTCTGCCCTCTAAAATAAAATGTTGCTTCAATACATCTGGTCTAGGTTTGCCTTTACCATCGAAAACTTCACTCATTGTAAGTCTGTGACTAGGTGGAAAGGGGACACCTGAAAGTAAAGAGAAGTCTTTAGATATTTCATTTGTTGATTCAGTGATTTGATTATAATCAAGAGGCCAGACAGGAAGGTTGTATCATTATACACTCGAGCTATAATGCAATTTAAAATTTTCAGAGGCAAACTTGTCCAGAACTATAATTATTTATCTGTGAATGTGGTGTAGCAAATAGCTTTGGTTCTTTGCCACGGCTCTATCGATAAATCATCTCAAGAAAATATGCACTGGCGGATACCCGCAGAGGCGTATAGGGTTACCGTTAAGACAGGTTACAAGCAATATTTTTGACGAGCACAAAAATGTCTGGATATTTTTTTAATACAAAGATTTATCTAATCTTGATACACATCGGTTGTTTTCTGAGGTTATCAACTTCCTTGCCCTTAAATAATGATATTTTCATCCAACTGTAGACATGGTTTCGTAAACTGCTTCGTTCAAGTCCCTGTTCATTTACACTTTCAAAATATTCCTATTAAACTGCTTTTTTTTAATTATTAAAATGGATTTGGTTGCTTCTTTATTGCGAAGATATCGAAGTCAGCAGTGAAGAGACGGCAGCTAAGCTGAGGGAATTCAGACTACAGCTGTTTCACATTCAAGGTAGAGTCCTGTGTACGGCAGAGTCTGAAGATTTAACGTTTCAGCATTTTCAAAACAAACTACTCAAAGCGGCATTGTTTTTAGTCTGAATTTAGTTGCATGAATCAATGCAGAACCAGTACATAGCATATGTAGGATTGCATATTTGGGTGAAAGTTGTCATTGGACACCCTATTTTCAGATCCTTGATGAATATATACATGCTTTCAGAAAGTAGAACGTTACCAGTGATCAAAAGAATTTTCTTTACTGGAGGGTAGCAAATTTTTGCAACCATTTGCATTAACCAAACGGCTACTGGTTAACCAAACAATGCACATTAAGATTATTGCATTAATATATGTATAAGTAAATACTGGCTGGAAAATACAGTTTTACTAACGTTTGAAAGGATTATTGTAACATAGCGTATTGTATATTTACCATTTTATCTATGTCAGATTATCAAGCGGCATAAAATTGACAGGAACTTGTTACTTTAGGGCCGGATGAGGAAGATAGTTTGCTTAAGTTTACATGTAAATATTGTGAATCAAAACGGAAAAACTTACGATAGGGATTGCACAAGTTGAATCAAAAATGTCATAACCAGATAAAATAAATCTTTTAATCAAAGCAATAGCATCATAGGAAATAACAGGCTGTGTTAATTGAGCTTGTTATACTTAAGTTAAAACTAACTTTTTCAATGTCAATCCGGATTGATTTCTGATATGTGAAACCAAAACATTTTGTGCACACAGCTTTGCCCAAGTTGAGTTTGTCAAGGGCAAACCTCTTATTTGAAACGCAATCTAGCGCGGGAAACTATACATGCAAACGAAGAGATAATCAAATCATTTAACATCGTTCTTGACATAACAGACGAAGTTGTGATGGGAATAGATTCGTTTTCAACAATGACTCAGCATTTTTCAGATGTTCCCCTGTAAGTAATTCCAGTAAATGCACAAGCCTTTTCAAATGAAAATAAAATGCAAATGGGGGAGATGACTGTGTTTTAAGACGAATTTTTTTTTTTTTTACTCAATTCTGGAACCTAACTTTTTAGAGTGGTAGCCATCAGGGCAAGGTAAATGACAAAACTGATTGCCCACACCAATATGCTGTTGCCCAGATTATCACAAATGTTTTAAAGCAAATGAAAAGTGACTTTGTTGAGACAGATTGGTGGTAATCATTGTTTGTTTGGACCAAACGAAGGCCCTGTTACTTCATTTTTTAAATTAACATCAGCCCATTTAAATCAAATGCCAAACTTGCTCCAAAACTTGCTAAACACTTTTCAGGTCTTGCTTGCTTGCAGACCAAATAACTTTGGGGGGGGGGGGGGGGGGGGGGGGGGGGTCATTTATTTCTTTCGCATTTACATGCCCCGATCACTGTACTTGGCACTATATAAAATAATAAATACCTGAAGCTGTGGTCGCAGTGCACTTGGCACGCCCGCGGACTCGCTATAATTGTGTTCAAGGACTTGTTTCACAAAGCGCACTCCACCTCCATAAGCATCGTAAATGCCATCGTATATATCGAAGAGATAGAACGTTCTGGCAACTGCATGATGTACGTGGCTTCTCATAACAGGCCCCAGATCACAGCGAAGTTCGAAAAAGTTAAACAATGCTAATCGCGCTAAAAGTAACAAATAACTTTAATTTTTTGTGTAAACTGGTTATCATTTTTGCTGTTTATAGTAGATTACTTGTAAAGCAGATAAAAATAGATCTTTGTCTATCGAGTTTTGTGTTAAACTGTTTGCACATTTAGTGAAGACTGACACACGAAACAATTCTCTCGCGAATATTGACCAATGGACTGGCAGCATGCTCGGTTTTCCATGTATAAATATTGAGAATAGAAAAGGGGAATATTTTTCGCAGCGGGATACGCTACACGTGTGTTGTGGCAGAATCTGACGTTTGGTTAAACCGTTTTACACATGTACTGTCGATACTGTTTGGATTGCTATGTGGGTGATTTTTATAACTGAATGGAAATGAATAAAGCTGCCTTCGTGGAAATATGGAGACATTTGAGAACCAGTTAGTGAGTTACCCACTATTGCCGAGATTTTACTACCTGCACCACCGTACATGTAAACTGCGTGAGTTACTGAATTTTACATGCACCATCAAAAATCTACTGATATCTTCAGATATATCTTTTTCACATAAAAAAATGGATAAATAAAACGTTTGGAGATAAATGAAGACCAAATGACACGGTAAGCCTCGATTTCCATAAGCACTAATGTTAAATTAACGGTTGGTCAGTGAAAGTTATACCCCTAAACTGATCTTGCAGGATTTCAGCTAAATTTGAAAGTGGCTTATTTGACATTGATCAGAAGAGTGATCATGCATTTCCAATATCCTAGTTTCCAAATTCAGTGGCGCCGTTTCCAGTTTTAAAACCCTCAAATGTATTTATTTGTTTAGGCCTAAACTTAAGTTATAACTTCAGACTTGGCAAGGCTATAAATATGAGGCTTTCAATTCCACCATCATGACATGAGCAAATTATGCAGAAAATTAGAAATAAAAAGTTGGTTTAAATTTTAAAAAATTATGAATACCAAGTAGCTTTAGAAGACACCTAAAAAAAAGCTTTAAATAATTCACGAGCAACTGAAAGCCAGACTTCAATACAATTTATTGAAGGTCTATAGGCTATGAGTACGATTCTATGAATCGATGTTGTTGCCAGTGACCAGTTTGTCTCGATTTTGACAGCTACAGTGAAAGAACATGTTTACTGCACACACTGAACGTGGAGACAGTGCCAGGCAATAAATGACGAAAAGGAGAGCCCCATGTTTATTTCTTCACTATGACACACATAACCATGCCTGTCTCTGTGTGTGAAGGGGATTATCAGCTTGAACAACTTGACAACTAATCTAATCGGAGATGCCGACAAGCAATATGGCGGAGAAAACTCAGCAGACTAGTCGATCACTGAGGTATACTTACTTTTGACAACTCTCTCCGTCGTCGACAGCTTACCGTCGGTGTTAGCCATATTTAGGCTTTACGGTAGACTGTTTAATAACTGAAAGCCCTCGATGATGCTTAGGTGTTCCGATATTTCACAGATAAGCTTCAGAACAGACAACCGAATTCAAGATGGCGTTAACAACATCTTATTTGCATATGTCTGACTTCGCTGCGCAGTAATTTGCGCAACCTTGCCAACGCCCGGAGAAGGAGTATCAGGCAGAACTAATCGATAAATGTCGTTTTGGTTTCCCACTATTCGAGTTATGAAACCCGCGAATGAAGGACGAAAAAATTACAACAGTTCAGTCTGATTGTCACTAAGCTTAGTATAATGTTTAGCTAAATTTGATGGTGGATATACTGACTGTGGTTTTCTAAGTAAATGGACCATAGCCACACTGTACTGTACCACGAGACACATTATATACGCCAAACATTCAGCCTCTGTTGACAGTTGAGATGGGCAGAGTAGATGAGGCGTACGGTTGCCGTTATACCTGCGTTTAGGCTGTATCTTGAGGAATGGACATGTGTGAGGTGTGGGGATACTACCAAACTAAAAGGTCACCCTAACCTGGAACAAATTGCAACAAAATCATTTCTGATTGTTAAAGTTTGGATGTAGGCCTACAGGCATGCAAATTGCAATCATACTAGTTTCACCCAGGATCTGAAATAAGGTGTCCAATATTGGCCTAGCCATTTGTCCACATTCTTGGGCGTCCAAAATGGCCTACATTTTGTATCCAGACCGTTAATTTGCTGCGTTATTGGGATCCTAATAAGATAAATTTAGACTACATTGTCGAAAACATTGGTGGACACCCCCTAAATTGATGAACCGTTGCGTGCAATCTAAAACAAAAGTCAATTCATAGGCCTTTAGAGGCCTACTTTTAGATTGCAATGCTCAAAAGGCCTACATAGGCTACTGTAGGCCTGGCTACGTCCAAACAGTCCTCTGACGAGTCTGGTTCTCACGTACCGTACAGCAAACTCTAGGCCTACATACCGCAGCTACATCTCAACAAGTTTGGAAGTGGATTAAAAATGTTAAGATGTGTGAGAACTTTTTCCTTAATTTATGTTAGGCCTATAGGCTTAGCCTACGAACCAAGTTGAATGACCATGTTCGAGTTGACATCGACATGGTAATCGTAGGCCTTATAGGCCCTATTGTCGCGAGGTTTCCCAAATGCTTGCGGTTAAAGGACTAGGGTGATTTACTAATTTTAGATTCTAATGAGAATTCGGCCGAACTACGAAGTAGCCTATAACTTTATATGTGAAAAAACGCTTTCGAGTGAGCCTTCGACACATGTGCTAGCGTCTCTATCAAGTGAAATATTATTGCAATAGGTGCCGAAAGCTTAACTAAGCCTATACTTCGCGTCGATACCTTAATTATTTCTCATTAGAATGAAACCCACATTTACGGATAGTTTCAAACAGTTCTTCAAACAATCTTGCCAATATATCGAGTTGGGCCCTACGTCACAACACATTCCAATCCAAGTTGTCAGTGTCATTGAGACGGGTATGAATCAACGAACAACATGGAACAGCCACGTAACGGACCTGACAAAATTTAAATAACCGGGACGACCATTCATTCATTCTAAACCAAAGTTAGTTCAAAACAATACTTTATCGTACATTCTCGAGACTAGAAGCACTAAAAAGCTTCTGAATTATACTTCTAATTGAGAAAAATAGCCAATAATTACAACATTCTGTTTTAACGTCAAGATATCAACATTTTGGCAGCTCCTGCCACTTTAATAAACAGTCGAAATATTGTCTTGCATTTCCCTATATTCGGGTTAAAACTATTATAGTATCATGTGTAACCAGAGCTAATAATTATAGTAATTAGAATAGCCGTGGCATAACTGTTGTCATCGATGGCCGGGCGTTTTGTAGGCCTGCATGTTACGTGACAGCCATTCCACGTATAATGCAACGATGATAACTTTTTTCAGACACTTCCATTACAGTTAAAAAACAACAACTTTATGGTTCAGAAGAAGCGGGTTTATTTTTCCTTTCCAACGGTATCCAAGTTAAACACATAGTTTTGCAATTTTTTCGTGGGCCATGATGCAGTTTATGAAATACCGTATTATGTAACATACACAAAACAAATTGGTCAACTTATAAATCCAAGTTAATTTTACTCTCTTCAAAGTATTCCTATCTCCAGAAAATTGCTTTCAGTTTCTTGAAACTTACGTTGAACTACAAAGGAAGGATGAATTTAACCTATAGGCTTAAATGGGAGATTTTGAAAGTTGACCAATTTGTTATGTACTTATTGTGATATTTTATTAACTTCACTGTCAGGCGTAAAAAAAATCGCAAACATATGTGTTTGGTACCGTTGGTATAAGGAAACATTAGCGCATTTCTTCTGAACCCATATTTTTGTTATCTCCCCCCTTTAATGGAAAACCCATACATAAATGCCAAATGAAAATCTGTTGGCGTTGTACATCAAACAATCTAAATCATTCCAAACTGCTCGTGGAGGTATTTATTCAATATACTGATCTGAGTTTTTTTCACGAGGAACCCGATCGCACAAACGTAGCAATAAGAAACTTCAAAGCATGTGACATGAATTTTGCAAAATGCAACATTCTCTGACAGTCTTTTCAATTGCAACCACATGTGCCAGACAGTCGATCGACCGCAGTAATAAATTGGTAGTGTGCAGAACGGGACTTTCCTTCAAGAATATTGCAAGAAGATTCGGACGTCAACCGTCCACAGTAAATCGTTTGGTCCTAAAACGTGAACAATCGAATGACGCAAAAAGCCGACCTTCAGGTAAACCACCCAATACCTCGCTCAGAGATGAATGAAGTTTGCTGGTGCGAGTAATGTTTCTCGCTTCGCCATAGTCCTCCGCTGCCAAACAATTAGAAATCTTCTCAGGGCGGCGAGGTTGAGGATCACAGAAAAGTTCACAGAAAATCACAAACGACTAAGTTTGGATTGGTGCAAACCAAGACCGCGGGGTGGAGCTTGAGATCTTGAAGAAGAGGGGGCGTCCGTGGCTCAGTAGGTAGAGCATTGGACGCTCAATCCGAACAGCCTTCCACCAATGGGTCGCGAGTTCAAATCCCATTCAGTCCAAAAAAAAAAAATGGAAAATTTTCTGTCTGGGTTTTTGCTCGAACGCCCTATGTGGGATGCTTGTAAGTTACCACCGGATTTAGTAACCATACAAGGCAATACGAATCGGACAGGGGCTCCTTACATCCAGGGAGTGCTCGATCCAGTTTCCCATATTTTGATGATCCCCCATTAGCCACAAGCCCCTATTCATGCATGGATGATAACGTCATGACACATAGTTCAAGATATGTTACCCAGAACTTTCCGTGCCGGGCATTTTGGAGCGCAGGATTCAATGTCGGGATCCTCCTCCACAAAATCTGCATGCTTTTGAAGCAACATGGCATCGTTACAGTTCTGGCAATTTCTAATTTTGAGAATTCACCATACTTATTGACTTCCGTTTTTCTTGTATTTCCATGCACTCACATTCCAGAAGGTTTCCTGATTCCTGATTGGTAGCCTACACTCATGCATTCTCAAATTTCAGTAAAGCCACAAGAATTTGGTTTTCACTCATTCCCATACGCGAATTCAATTAGACATATTTTTTCTTATCAATTCAAAACGTCATTTATTCCCCACACAAAACTAGCTGAGTATGGTGCCTTGTCTGTACTCCATTAATCATCTGAAAGATTTGTCGTACATAATCTTTACACTATCGTATGTTTTCTTAGTGTACGAAAGCAGAGATGACTTCAGTATAGGCAATACACCGACAAGAAGAACAAAGGAAACATTTTTGAACAGCGGGGGTACACATTTGGAATTTAATTAGAATTCCAAATATTGTCTCTTATACATGCTAGGCTATTAGCTTACGTTTTTGGCATTTAATATCAACATTGTACGTGATGTCATTCTTCAACAGGCCTGTATGACCTAAATAGGTATAATACTTCTTATAACTTTAGTATTGGTAGAAGTTCCATTCATAAACTTTTGGTATAAGTAAAGCCATTTAACTCTTAGGCTTTAATATGCTTTACTAAAAAAAAAAGTTAAGCACCCCCCTGGAAAGTCTGCACCGACCGGTAAGATCATTGGTGTAGGGAGACTGTTGGCAAACTGATGTTGCAGAAATGATTTTCATCATTACGGGCAACATTTTGGCGATAAGAAATCACCATTAATGGCAATAAGCTATACAATTTATTCAGGATATCGTTAGCCAACTCAAAAGTGGATTTTAACAAAATAAAAAGATGCTTGTAAGTATGAAACTTCAGAATCCATCTGGCTTCCCAGGGCGAACATATTGAAGTAAAAATGTCACTTTGAGTGTGTAGAACACATCCCTACAGCAGAAGGCCAATAGCGCATAAAGTCTCCATTAGTTCGAATTACAGCTTCCAATCTGCGTCTCATCCCTCCAGTGAGACGTCGGATCTGTTGAAGGGGTAACTGCCGCCAATGACGATGTAATTCGGCTTCCAATTCCTGCAGATTTTGTACAGGAGGCTCTAGGGCTTGAATGTTTCTGCCCATCCTATCCCAAATGTGCTCTAAAGGATTCAAATCCGGACTCACCGCGGGCGAGTTGTTACAGCTTCGTTTTTGAAGTAGGCTATTACTGCCCGGGAACGATGAGGTCTGGCGTTGTCATCCATGTACACAGGTCTTGAGTCTAATGGGTGGTTCTCAAAATGAGGCAACTGGTTGCAGGACCTCCAGAATGTACCGGTCACCTGTGCCCGATCACCGTTTTCACACCCAATGGCATTTGGCCCCTTGGATTGGAATCAATTTTACCGCCGGTCGATAAATATATTGACCCCTCTTTCATCACCATTTGGCGGGAATAAACGTTCGAAAATATTCGATACCCGGTATATTCGACTAACGGCTTTGT
Source organism: Lepidochitona cinerea (assembly GCA_963971465.1). Lineage (NCBI taxonomy): Eukaryota > Metazoa > Mollusca > Polyplacophora > Chitonida > Tonicellidae > Lepidochitona > Lepidochitona cinerea. The sequence continues at coordinate 41,316,108 of OZ020551.1, read as the reverse complement.
GGCGTATACAAACATTTGCAACGTCACATTTATTGATTGATTGTTTGGTGTTTTACGCCGCGCTCAAGATTATTTCACTTATATTGCGGCGTTGCCAGTTTTAGTGTGGGAGGAAACCGGGCTCTATGCCCGGAGGAAACCCACGACCTTCCGCTGGTAACTGGCAACCATCCCACATAGGTCGTTCGAGTGAAAACCCAGACAGAAAAATTTCCAATTTTTTTTGGACTGAGTGGGATTCGAACCCGCGACCCATTGGTGGTAGGCTGTTTGGATTGAGCGTCCAACGCTCTACCTACTGAGCCACGGAGCCCCCCCCCCCCCCCCCCCCCCCCCCCCCCCCCATTTTTTGAACAACATTGTATATATGTGGGATGGTCACGTCTCGTTGGCTGGTTTGGATCTGACGGTTTAAAAAGGCATATAAGAGAGCCCTGCATCCGTCTCTGAATTCTGGTGTGCTATATATATGTGTACATTTATTTTCAAATGTAAATTTGCCTTTTAAAGCAGACATGATAGATATCTGTCATGGCTAAGTCTGTTACTGAAGAAGGGTGGAGTGAAAGGCGAGACAGGACATTTTTGTTGGACATTCGACCTTTTTCATTTCGCAATACGTATGATAATTATTTCATAATATCTCTGAATATAGAATTTAAGTAAACATTGGCCTAGTTTTAGTTGAACAGAAAGAAAGTGACGAAAGTTAACCAGTCGGCTTGTCTATGTGTGTATAAATGTGTATATGCACTCACCCACGCGGGTGCATGAAATGAAAACCCACACGCCCTTTATTCAAACGAAAACCAATCCCCTTTAAACAGGTTACCGTTATTTGGACAGTGGATATCCATTTTAGGGACTTAAGTTGAGAGATATACAGGCCACGTTTTTGGTTTAAGGGACGAAAAAAATTAAAAGTAAATTAAAAATAAAAAGACCTGAAATGAATATAAATCAGCACTGGAGTTACACTGCTTGAAATTCTAAAAAACAAACAAAATACAAAACAATAGACAATTCAATGTGAATCAAGTCGACAAAGTTTCGTCTAATCGTGACTCTCCATATTCGTTACTTATTTAAAGGGGCATGCCCGGAACCAAGGAAACGAAGATCGTTAAAATGTACGTGTGCCATTTCATTGATGTTTATATAAAGATGAGGTTTTCATATGACGTAGAATGGCGCGAGATCTTAATTGGACAAAAAGCCGTTCCCTATGTCGTTATAAATTATATATATGATATGAACCTGAAAGTGTGTTAGATAGCCTTCAACTTACTTAAACTAGCATTTTACGGTGAAATGACCATCTTGCTAGCACCAACCGGTAGCAGAATCAAACAGACCCTTTTTATTTTACAAGACTGTGCCAGTGTGTTTCAAATTAGAAAGTGTCAAGCACTATTATTCCTTCCAGACGCTGGCCAACGCACATTTGAGTGCGAATGTGACGGATAGTTTTCTGACGTTTGTCAACATGTGCTTTCACCCAACGCTGCTTTATAAGCATTGCCATACTGAACAAAATTAATGAAAAGCGATCTCACAGTAGAAACCATCTTCGCAAGCCAAGTTAAAATCTTCATGTCCCCATTCCGTGTTTTAAACACGGAATGGGGACATGCAGATTTTATCTTGGCTAGAGAAGATGAGTAGAAACCGCCTCGCTGGATATGTCTATTCTCTTCGAAGGCGGAGGCGGTGTGGTTAATCACATTGAAAACCTCCATACCGTACTCTTAATTCAGTATACTGCGTAAAACATCAATGAATGCATGTAGTCCGGGTTTCTGAATCAAAAAGCCGGAGTTGGATGCCCGCTTCAGTATGTGGTCCCATTTAGACGAAGAAATAGCAATGCAAACCTACTCAGATCGTGTCTAAACGGTCATAATCAAGTTCATGGATAATTTCGCTACTTACCAGTGCCTGATATGGACGAGCAAGATCGGCCAGTAAACTTTATTCTTCCCCTGAATTCACTTTTGCCTTCTCCAGTCTCAAACTCTCCGCCATTGATGACGTAACACTGTTTAGCGGTTTTTTTCAGTTTTTAACCATTAAATTCACTTTACAAATGGCTAAATTATTAATGAATGTCGTGCTGACACTATTTGAGTTAGTTATGTTGTTATTTACCGTCTAAATCTGACCGCAAACTGCCCGATCAGAAACGTGCCGGCTACTCTCAGAAATGAGACCTGACTCCAAAATACGACCGTTAGTACAAAAAAAAAAGTAATTTTGGAGTCAGAAACCCGGACTACAATGAATGAGTCGGGTTTCTATCTCTGCATATTGCCAGTAGACTATGAATGGCTATTGCATATAACTCGAATTTCTTTTCAATAGACTGGTGAACTTGACAACTGCTTTAAAGAGAATATTTAGATAAGAAACATCACGTCTCATTGTGAAGTGGCATGAGCTGCCAAAATGTTGAATTTTTTGCGTGGAATTTTTCTTGTATTTATCGCGTTTTTTCCGCACAATTGATAAGAATTTTAATGCCATGAGTCTCGAAAATTTTCGTAAATGTAGCGTTTTGAATTAACTTAGGCCTAGAATGAATGAACGCTCGTCCCGGTTGTTTACTTTTTCTTTCCTTTTGGGGAACTATTTCAGTTCGAAAGACTAAATCGATTTTTCTCTTTCCCCACCCGTCTTATTGCCGGGACAATCAGCATTTTTCGTGTGAATTTTGTCAGCTCATGCCACATTAAAGACTATATAATTGTGTTCGTTATTTCCACATAGTTTTGGTTCGTACGAGTTACCAGCATTACTAATACTTTTTATTTCCACGCCAACATCTAAGTTTTTCACAGTACTTACAACGCACTGATATTCCCTTGACAATCCAGATTTATGAAAAAAAAAATCAGAATTTGGGAGCTCATGCTACTTTCAATACTGAATACAAAAACGTTAAAAATATCCCAAGAACTGTTTGCAAACAATCAAATATTGTTTTTAAAATTAACTTTAAAGGATTTATGAACAACCTTTGGAAATATTTTCTAATTTGCGTTAAGTGTGTTGTAGAACATGTACTTTAAAAGTCTGACCAAAAAGAGTCGCAGCACATACAAAATTCAAGCTATGTTTGTCGATCTACAATGCTTACGAAAGTTAATTATCTCAGAGACTTATGACGTCAAACACGACCACCGTTGAAAAACATCAATTGAAACGAAACAACCTTCGCGTTAGTTCCCAGGGCCCAGTTTCACAAAGCGATCTTAGCTTAAAGGGTTTATGAACAGCTTTTGGAAATATTCTCTAATTTGCGTTAGTTGTGTTGTAGAACATGTACTTTAAAAGTCTGACCAAAAAGAGAATTAAATTTCGGTCGCAGCACATACAAAATTCAAGCTACGTTTACCGATCTACAATGCATACGAAAGTTAATTATCTCGGAGACACGACCCCCGTTGTGTACGTACCCTCACAGCGATGACGTAATAAACGATTTATGTTGTCTCAGTACGTCTTCGTGGCAGTTTGTACACATCGAAGGTCGTGTATGACGTCATTTTTCCGAGCAGTTACGAAAAATACGGAAAATATGCATATTTCCTCCCCGTTCGTTTTTTGACTACCAGGGAACTAACGAGAAGGTTGTTTCTTTTCAACTAATAATTTTCAAATATATATTTAGTCAAAAAAAAGCACAAACCAGCTTTAAATTTTGTTCATATATCCTTTAAGGTGATCTTAATTACCAATGGCAACGTATACCTTTAGCATTGGTTGCCATGGTAGTTAAGATCACACTTAGCTAAGATCGCTTTGTGAAACTAGGCCCAGGGAACTAACGCGAAGGTTGTTTCGTTTCAATTGATGTTTTTCAAATATACATTTAGTCCATAAACAAACACAAACCAGCTTTAAATCCTGTTCATAAATCCTTTTATGTATTTTAGCTAATGTGTTCACTTTGTTTGTTTGTTTATTCGCCACTTATATCATGAGTAAATTTTACAAGAGATAGCAACTTCTTTGGTGGTAGGAATAATATAAGGCTTTAAGCGGAAAGCTAGCATCCTTCAGTTGGAGGTTTACAGAAGTAGCTAACACAGCAGTGATTTCTTGGAGGTATATACCAGTATAGTTTATGTTGTAGCCTGTGTATATCTTTGGACTTATAGGCCCTATGGTTAATATGTAATTCTCAGTCATTCGAATAATCTCTTTTCCCCAATAAAGCAAATGTTTTTGGAATATTCTGAAAGTTATTCTGTCGGTTTCGTTGGGTTATTATACAGTTATGCCTCGCTTTAAAGGATTCCCTTCACGCTTCTCTTAGTGCAAGTATCGAATGGGAGAGTTGTTTATTTTTAGGGCGAGTCATTCAGGTGTTGTATTACGAGCTGGTTAGGACTCCCTTACTTTTCTGCAGCCGTTTGTATAGGTAGAAGTTTAACCAACGGGAGTCGTACTAATTATTATCTTCACCCGACACCAAAACCTCCCAACTATTCTTCTGTTCCGGGTTCGAATCCTACAGTTCAGGGAACATTTATCAGTTTAATTCTGATCGATCAATGTTCTGTTTAATAATGACGGGTGTATTTCTAGAGAATGGAACCCATGTCTATCGGATGGCTGCTCAATACATAGCCTACAAAACTACAACCATGCATTTCGCCATCTAAATATGTAACATGTCGCCATTGTCGGATATTAATAGCTCTCATGGTTCGAATTATTTACATGGTAATTAAGCGTGGTATAACGTTCGGGCCGTATCCACCCTCCATGAACCATGATAACTATTATTATTATCTTGAAGAGCTTTACCTTCCTATTAATTCAGTCGCACGCACGCCACATAGTTGCTGGGGCTGTTTCTCAACACATTTACGCCCGACGTAAGCCCAATGCAAGGCGTAACTGTCATGGCACCATATACCTTCAACATTACGTTATGACCAGGGGACTGTTCCTCAACACATTTACGCCCGTCTTAACTTTGCGCCTGGTCGTAACGTAGTGTTGAAGGTATATGTTGCCATGACGTTACGACCAGGCGCAAGTTACGACGGATGTAAATCGGTGTTAAAACTTTAGGAACTTATGCTTTGGACGCAATGTTCATTCATTTTAGATCTACCTTTTTGCTCTTTGCCTGGGCCCTGCCTTACGAAGCTGGCGTAAGTTACGTCGGGCGTAAATCAGTGTTAAAACTATAATAAGTTGCGCTCTGGACGCAACCCGTCCATGTTGTTGGCCTGCGCGCAAATTTACCCCAGCTTTGTAAGACTGGGCCCACTTGCACAAAGCGCTCTTAACTAAGAGTACTCTTAGTGAATGTCTACAACATGGGACTTACGAGGGCTCGTAAACTTTCCATGTTGTAGAGATATGCTAAAAGTCCTCTTAAGTTAAGAACGCTTTGTGCATGTGGGCCCAGGCCCCAAGCGCAAAGTTACGGCGGGCGTAAGTGTGTTGAGAAACGAGTACTCGCCACGACGTCACTAAACCAAATAACGTCCACGCGACGCCTTATCGTGGGTGTGTGAAAACGAGGTTTTACCGTATCAGATGTGCTAGGACACCCGATACGAGTATTTATTGGATGGCTATTGACCAATCAAATTGCAGAGAAATTTCTCTGAGGGATAATTAACGGTATATAAACTGCTAGTCCCGCCTAATGAATGTTCAATGAAACAAATATGTTTTGAAACTGCTAGTCCCGCCTAATGATTGGTCAATGAAACAAGGTATATGTGTTGAAACTGCTACTTCCAACTAATGATTGTTCAATGAAACAAGGTATATGTGTTGAAACTGCTACTTCCAACTAATGATTGTTCAATGAAACAAGGTATATGTGTTGAAACTGCTACTTCCATCTAATGAGTGTTCAATGAAACAAGGTATATGTGTTGAAACTGCTACTTCCATCTAATGAGTGTTCAATGAAACAAGGTATATGTGTTGAAACTGCTACTTCCATCTAATGAGTGTTCAATGAAACAAGGTATATGTGTTGAAACTGCTACTTCCATCTAATGATTGTTCAATGAAACAAGGTATATGTGTTGAAACTGCTACTTCCATCTAATGATTGTTCAATGAAACAAGGTATATGTGTTGAAACTGCTACTTCCATCTAATGAGTGTTCAATGAAACAAGGTATATGTGTTGAAACTGCTACTTCCAACTAATGATTGTTCAATGAAACAAGGTATATGTGTTGAAACTGCTACTTCCATCTAATGAGTGTTCAATGAAACAAGTATATATATTGATTGATTGATTTTTTATTCACCAGAAATATATGTACAGTAGAGGAAGATAAAATAGATACAGGAAAGTTAAATAAAGATAAATCAGCTTAAACCATTTTTCTGGCGTGAATAAAGTCCCATCTAGGACTTGTTTTATCCCAAGAGTTATTGAATACATGTGTTTAAAGAGTCAGGTGAATTAAATGGCATGTATTTAAATTATGTGTTAACAACTAATTTACAGATAAAAAAAAAACAGAAACATTACAAAAACAAAATTTGATTACCGAGATCTTAAACATAGTTGAGGGGAGCGGGGGGGGGGGACTATAAACAAAGGATAAGGCACGGCGGTCTTATCATTGATATTAAATAGGTTTTTAACTTAGATTTGAACAGTGATTTTGAGGGTATGCTTCTGAGTGATATAAGGGTTGAGTTCCATTCTCTAGGGGCAGTATATAACTGAAAGTGAGTAATAAGAGTGGTTACTGTAGTAAATAGGTCGGACAAGGTCATGGGTGGATCTGGTTTGGTGTGTATGAGAAGATGATTGTTTCAGTAGGTAATTTTGAAAATTGAATGGAAGATACACTGGATTGTAGAAAGAAGTAGGCCTATGAGCAAAACTGAGGATGAGATATTTGTTTAAAGAGATTAAAGGTAGGATAGATAGATCTGTGAACAAGTGCTGGGTATATATATGTTGAAATGCTGCTCACGTCCAATGATTGTTCAACTAAACAGGTTATGCGCTGAAACTGCTCCTCCATTTTTTTTTACAGCGGACGTTAAAGTTATTAAAATTCCAGGGCAATGATACCGCGTATCTGTTTTATTTTTTTCATTTATTATAGTTCAAATCCCAATCAGACCAAAGTCAAAAATACAAATTTTACACTTGATCGCCGTATGTGGAAGAGTTGTCAGGAGGGTCAGGAGTTTTTTGCGGGCAATGGACCCGGTTTCCTCCCCTACTAAGCCTAACAACGCCACCCTTGACCTCCTTTCCATATCATGTACGACATTGTGGCTGAAGTTACGGACTGTTGTTGAGACCATAACATGCAATGGTGCGAAACGGAACAATCAATATAATTCTTGGGTAGTTTGCTTTAGGCTGTATATCAGCACTTATTCCGAAGATAAAGCGCGAACGGACCGCGTAAGCCTCTGATCACTATGGCGAAAATTAATCATTACTACGTTGGCTGTTTGATTTATATATGTGTTGATATGGTTATCAGAATTGCCCAGATCACAGTTCATCCTCTCTGCTGTGTAATACAATATAACACAGTATCCACTTCACATTACTGTTCTGCTTCCTGTAACTTATGGGGTCAGAAGATTCATTTTGATGGCCAGACCGTCATCCTATAATGCTACTAGATGTCAACATCAAAATTTACAATCCAAAGTTGGAATTCACCGTTTAGTGACTTAAAACCCAAAGCCTTGCAACTGAACATTTCATTTGTCCCTCAGAAACAGAACCACTGCCTAATATTTCGTTAGTTTTCAGATCATATCTTAAAGTGGCAGGAGCTGCCAAAATTCACACTTTTTTCATGATTTCTGATGGTCACCACGGTACGAGGTTTTGAAGGCAATCGATAAGCTAAATGATTCGCGAATGAGGAAAATCCATAGGTCTACAGTATGTGACCTGTACGAACCGAAAACGTGTTCGAAAAGTAAACAAAATTTAAATAACCGAGACGACCATTCATTCATTCTAAGCCAAAGTTAGTTGAAAACAATACTTTATCGTACATTTTCGAGACTAGATGCACTAAAAAGCTTCTGAATTATACATCTTAAGAAAATTTCCACATTCTGTTTTAACGTCAAATATCAACATTTTGGCAGCTCATGCCCCTTTAAATAAACGGCTTCCCAGTGCAATACTTATACCATTCACGCATTTATAACGCATTTAATTATTTGAGTGTGGCAGTTCTACCTGCCTATGCCATCCTTGTAGTCTGGTGAGCGAGCCAGCAATCATCCACACTTTTAATCTAGTCTTTTTATATAACTGTTTTCATTTTTCATATTTGTTGTTTAACTTTGGCTTAGTAAATGCCATCTAAAGTGTATGTGCGTAGAGAGTATGTTTGCCATGGTGACTGTCATGCGCAACTTGGTCTGTCGTTCAGGCATGGCGCGGGTCCTAGCAGAAAGCTGACCGTGATTTCGCTGTTTGTCAAATGCAGTGATTGCCTGACTTTAACTTCCATCTTTGTTTTCCTTGTTGCAGTCACGAACTACCCTGTCGAATATATACGAACCGAGGGAACAATAAAACCTAAGCCTTCAAATCCTAGTTTGAGTTGTTCCTACTAACCACCCGGTTACAAATGGCGCCCGAAAAGGGACAGGGTACATTGTTGACTGGCTGAAGAACGTTTATTTTTCTGAGAAGTCCGGTGGTCTGGAACGCTCTGAATAAATGTGTGGGGCGATTGACCGACTGATGAGAAGTAACTGGTGAGGATATTTGGAATTCCGTGTGAGAGTTACTTGGACTTGCGAAATTGGGAGACGTTCTGATATGAAATTGGAAATTTGGAATGCTGATTACCGAACTCGTTCAGCGAAATGTGGTGAAATATTAAGGGACAATAAAGATTATTCTGCATCAAGCAAATAATCAACCCAGAGACATTCTCGATATATAATCATCACATTTTATTTTTTGTTGTTGTGTACTTTCAAGCAAATTTCGAACTGAAATTTAAAGTAGAAAAAAAACACAAGCTCAAACCAAATTCAAGTTTGGTTTATTCGGATACGCATTTGCATGCTGAACTGTATGGTGGTCTGTTCAGCTATTGTGATTTTCAAGGTCGATTAAATGACATTTACAGTTAATGAGATATTTTAGGAACTGTATGATCCTGACTGGTCTGAACTTTAGCAGCTTGATAATTCAAAGGAACACTACACAACTATTAACGGTGTTTTTAGTACAGTTATTACTTTTTTTGAGAACGTACATGTGTTTTTTCTTTTTAATGGGTTTTTTCTTCTTCAAATTTTGCAATCATTTCTTTTTAGGTGTAATTACAGAAAATGCTGTCATAATTTTTTTTATAAATTTTTTTTTGGTAAATATTTTGTCTCGCAGCCACAGGTTACATGCTTCGCAGCTTATGTTTAAAATTACAGTTTAGGAAGTACGAGTGGTCATTTGGACCATAAGATTTTTTTTCAACTTCTGTAAATATTTTTTTTGTTAGTGTTCAATGTTTCTTGGTAAAATTATTTTCCTTGCTTACTTGCTATCCGGATTACAAGGATTTATTATTATAAACATGGATGTAAGGGATGGAGTATGGGTGTCTGGATTGAATGTGCCAGTAGATGGTGAAGACTTAGTCCAGTTTTGTAGTAAGTATACCAAAGTAAGCCAGATTATAATTCCAGACGAACAGACAGGTGAGTGTTATTTATCTTTTTCTTCATCTGTAGAGGCACAAGAAGCTTTAAAGTTAAATGGATGTAATTATCATGATGTCCAGTTGACCTTAACCACCCCTTCACTTGAACAATTTAATGACATTAAGTCTCATTTACAGAAACCTGATTCAACCCAAGTGAACGAACTAGCGGAACTGTTAACTAAAATGAGTTCTACACAAATACAAAACCTTTTAGAGTTAACGAAACAGGGTTCTGAACAACATGAACATACAATGCAATCGCCACCTCAAAAACATCAACATACATTGCAATCAGCACCACAACAACAGCAACATACATTGCAACAACAACAATCATTACAACAACAACAACTTACATTGCAACAACAACAGTCTTTGCACCCATCACAACAGCAACATACATTGCAACAACAACAATCATTACAACCACCACCACCACAACAACAACAAGTTACATTGCAACAACAACAGTCTTTGCACCCATCACAACAACAGCAACATACATTGCAACCATCACAACAACACTCATTACAACCAACACAACAACAACATACATTGCAATCACCACCACAACAACAACACACATTGCCTCCTCTACAAACACATAGTAGTGCAGCAACACAAAACCAACAATTCCCCGTACAACCTACCTACCCTTGGCTTCCTCCGCCATTATCGGATTCTGCTATGCATCCTGTCAATTCTCCGCCTATGTTCGCAACGGCTACGCAGTGTCGAGTTTCTTCTTTCTCGGGTGACGATGCTAAGGGTGATGTCGATTATCAGCAGTGGAGACATGAGGTGACCAGTTTGCTTTCCGAAGGTTACCCTGAAAATTTAATTTTGCCCGCGATTCGCCGATCATTAAAAGGAACCGCGAGTAGCGTGATGTTGAATCTCGGAAGCAGAGTTAGCGTGAATGAGTTAGTTGCTAAGTTTAATGATATATTTGGAAACGTGTTGACGGCGGAAGCCATATTCGAAGATTTTTATGGAGCTCGTCAAAAACCTAACGAAAATGTCGTTGTTTGGGGTTGCCGACTTGAAGGAATTTTGAGGACAGCTGAACAGCGAGGTACACCTTTGGCGGGTGCGAAAGAAATGCTAAGGCGTAAATTTTGGAGCGGACTTTTAGACAACGAAATTCGAGGAGCGATTCGTCATAAATATGACGCGGGCCAAGATTTTAACGAGCTACTTCGAGCAGCAAGAGCTGCTGAACATGATTTAAAAGCGAGGGCACTGCAAATTAGGAATCCAGATTCAAGTTCGCATGTAAACCAACAAATGCAGAGCATAAACCCCAACCAGACTGGAGTTTTGGATGAAATTTTACAAAAGTTAAGTCAGTTGACTGATCGCGTTGGCCAATTGGAAAGTCGAAAAAAACCTGTTAATTGTTATTTTTGTAAGGAAGATGGGCACATTCAAAGGAATTGTCCAAGTAAACGCCAGGAAAACTCCCAACCACTAACGAACTGGGGCGATCGTTAGTTGGTGTCATAAATCGCCCGAAATCATCGATCGTTTGGCAGGATATAATTGGACAGAAAACTATAACAAGAGTTAAAATAAATGGAGTTTACACTGAAGCTTGTCTTGACACTGGGTCGGAGGTAACTACTATTTCCGCCACATTTGTTCGTCAAAAATTGCCGTCCACTCATGTGCGACCGTTGAGTAATATCGTTAAAATTCAAACCGCAGGTGGAGATCTTTTACCATACGATGGATATGTTGAATTACAACTAGAACTAAGCGATAGTCAAAGGCAAGAAGTGTTAGCATTAGTAGTCCCTGGAAATGCATATTCCGATAGTGTACCGGTCGTCCTCGGAACGAAAGTAATTAGGAATGCAATGCGTAAGTGTGACGAAAACCCGAGTATTGATGAAGCTTGGAAAATGGCATTCCACTGTATTCGTGAAGGATCGATGGACACTGATACTAATTCGGGGTTTTGTGGAACCGTGAAAACGACGAAACCGGAAATAATACCACCAGGAGGAAATATTAAAGTCAGTGGTATTGTGCATGTTAAATCTGTTATAAATTGCAATAAACTGTCAGTTCTTACTGAACAACCTGAGTGTTCTTCTTTGCCTGGTGGCGTTTTAGTAACGCCTTTGTTGTTAACTTTGCCTTTAAAATTTCAGGGAACTCACAGGATCCCAGTTCAATTGGTAAATACAACTGGACGAACTGTCAAGATCCCAGTGCGTTCACCGATCTGTAACTTGCAAAGTTGCACCACGATTGAGAATTCAGACACTCAAGGATTGGTTGGTATGGGGAGTAATGACACTAACTGGATGGAAAAGTTTGACTGGGAAAATATCGAAGGAGACCATTTACACCTTAAGGAACTTTTAATGCAATATGAAGATGTTTTTGCCAAAAGTGATTTACAGTACGGTAGAACAGGAGCCGTAAAGCACACCATTAAATTAACCGACGAAACACCGATTAAAGAGAGACACCGAAGAATACCTACATCATTATATGAAGACGTCCGTAAGCACTTGAATAGTTTGCTAGAAAGTGGTACCATAAGGCAGTCAAAAAGTCCATGGGCATTCCCGATCGTTCTTGTACGGAAGAAGGACAAAAGCATTCGATTATGCGTGGATTATAGGAACTTAAATCGTAGAACTGTTAAAGACGCTTTCGCTTTACCTCGTCTTGATGAGACCCTTGACACACTTGCTGGATCAAAGTACTACTCGGTTTTGGATTTGAAGTCCGGATTTTGGCAAGTGGAGATGGCGGAAGAAGATCGAGAGAAAACCGCGTTCACAGTAGGACGTTTTGGATTCTATGAATTCAATGTGATGCCGTTTGGATTAACCAACAGTCCTGCCACTTTCCAGCGCTTGATGCAACTTTGCCTCGGGGATTTGCATTTGTCTACCTGTCTGGTCTTTATGGGCGATTTACTTGTTTTCTCGTCTTCATGGAAAGAACATATGACACGACTTCAAGCTGTTTTTGAACGTCTGAGAAAATTTGGATTGAGAATAAAACCTTCTAAATGTCAGTTTATGAGGACTGAAGTCAAATATTTAGGTCACATTGTGTCAGGGAACGGAGTAAGAACAGACCCAGAGAAGGTGGACGCCGTTTCCAGTTGGCCAATACCTAGAAACATTAAAGATGTAAGAAAGTTCCTTGGATTCGTAGGATTTTACCGAAGATATATTAAAGGATTTTCCAAAATAGCCCAGCCTTTACATAATCTTCTGAAGGGTCAAAACAACAAAAGTGGGTCTAGGTGTAAGACAACCTCCATATTCCGCTGGACCGTGGAAGAGCAGTCTGCTTTCGATCAACTTACATCAAGATTAACATCTGCACCGGTCTTGGGATTTGCTGATCCACTTTTACCATATGAATTACATACAGATGCCTCTAACGAAGGTCTTGGTGCAGTTTTGTACCAGCGTCAGGAAGGATTTTTACGTGTCATCGCATATGCCAGCAGAAGTCTGTCGCCAGCAGAACGCAACTATCCAGCTCATCGGCTCGAGTTCCTGGCTTTGAAGTGGGCCGTGGTGGATAAATTCCACGATTATCTTTACGGAAGCAAGTTCCATGTGTTCACGGACAACAACCCTCTGACGTATGTACGAACATCGGCAAGGTTAGACGCCACTGGTCAGAGGTGGTTGGCGCAGCTGGAGTGTTACGACTTTACCTTGAGTTACAAGTCTGGGAAAACAAATCAAGACGCTGATGGTCTATCGAGACGACCTATTGCGGGTGAACTTATAAAGGCTGTTTTGGATGGTTCAAGGGACCACAGTGGATTTGTGAACTGTTTAGGAGTGTCTGTACAAAGGGACTTACCTGAGTTGGATTTGACTGTTGATCGTCTGAACGTAGCGGAATTGCAGAGAAATGACACTGTAGTTGGAACAGTTATCAAACTTTTGGCATCGAATAGTAAACTGAAACGGACAGGAGACGCGGAGGTAGACAAGTTCCTGAAGCAGAGGAAGAAATTGGAGATAAATAATGAGATACTTACCAGAAAGGTACAAATTTTAGATGAATCTGTTACACAAGTAGTTGTTCCTGAGAATTTACGAGAAAGAGTATTAAACGAGTTACATGATCAAATGGGTCATCCGGGTCGTGATCGTACCCTGAACTTGATACGAAGACGTTTTTACTGGCCAGGATTCACTAATGATATTGACGAAAAGATAAAGGGATGTCCCCGCTGTGTATGCAGAAAAGGAATGGCAGATAGAGCACCCCTGACGACTATTACAACAACTCAACCCTTAGAGTTAGTTTGTGTGGATTATTTGACGGTAGAACCTTCTGGAGGTTATGAGAATTTGCTCGTCATAACGGATCATTACACTAAGTTTGCCCAAGTCATACCCACCCGGAATCAAACCGCGAAAACTACCGCACGAGCGCTCTACGATCACTTTGTTACACTGTACGGCCTTCCTACTTGTTTACACTCTGACCAAGGTGCTAACTTCGAGAGTCGCATGATTGCAGAATTATGTCACCTTACGGGCATACGAAAGAGCAGGACTACTCCATATCATCCCATGGGAAACGGTGCATGCGAGCGATTCAATCGTACTAGATCTATTAGGAACCCTGTCTACGGAACAAAAGAAGAAGTGGAAACAACACCTATCCACTTTGGTTTTTGCATACAACTGCACACCCCATGAGTCGACTGGATTCTCTCCTTACCAACTTCTATTTGGTCGAGAACCTCGTCTGCCAATCGATATGGCGTTTGGAATCGGTGATCCCATCGAAGACACTAAAACTTACACTAAATCTGCTGAGGACTTGAAGAGGAAAATTGGTTATTGCAACAAAATTGTTGAAAGCCAAGGAGGCAAGGCAGCTTTTAAACGTAAGAAATACTATGATACCCATGTTCGTGGAGGAAAATTGTCGATAGGAGATAAAGTGCTTCTGAAGTGCGTTGGGTTGAAGGGTCGACAAAAACTAGCAGATAAGTGGGGAGAAACTGTTTACGTGGTTCGCAGTCAACCACGGGATGAAATTCCTGTTTTTAAAGTGTCACCCTTGGATGGAAGCGATGGAGAGAAAACGCTTCACAGGAACATGCTCCTACCGTTGCCTCATACGTGGAAACCAGTGGATACTAAAGGTGATAAGTTGGGAAAATTAGGACGTTTAAAGGATACTGGAAAGAAAAGAGCACCTGACAAAACAAGACAAACTAAACAGAAAAGAGAAAAACACGACCTTACGACACCTAACACTGTTGTAAATGACCAAAACGATTCTAATGCAGCGATGGAGACCAGAGATTTGGAAAGAATCGGTGATCGGGAAATTAACCAGGAAAAAGATTGGGACTATGAGCCTGTGGACAATGACAGTTTATCAACTGATTCTGATGAGTCAATAGAATCTGACGAAGAACCTTTGAGTAAGTATATTGTAGATAACCGTTCTAGAAGGTCCCGTCGACCGCCAGCTTGGCTTGACTGTAACGATTGGGATGTGAAGACGAGGTCTTCAGCAGTAAGTACTAATCATGATGTTCTTTTAAAATGTATACAAAGTTGTATGCAGATGTGCTCGACACTCTTGGACTCTGTATCATACGAAGCTAAGGTAAGAGTATGAATGTGATTGAGAGTGAGTAAATGTCGGGACGACATTTTATTTTGGGAGGGGTTAATGTGGCAGTTCTACCTGCCTATGCCATCCTTGTAGTCTGGTGAGCGAGCCAGCAATCATCCACACTTTTAATCTAGTCTTTTTATATAACTGTTTTCATTTTTCATATTTGTTGTTTAACTTTGGCTTAGTAAATGCCATCTAAAGTGTATGTGCGTAGAGAGTATGTTTGCCATGGTGACTGTCATGCGCAACTTGGTCTGTCGTTCAGGCATGGCGCGGGTCCTAGCAGAAAGCTGACCGTGATTTCGCTGTTTGTCAAATGCAGTGATTGCCTGACTTTAACTTCCATCTTTGTTTTCCTTGTTGCAGTCACGAACTACCCTGTCGAATATATACGAACCGAGGGAACAATAAAACCTAAGCCTTCAAATCCTAGTTTGAGTTGTTCCTACTAACCACCCGGTTACATGAGTAAATTATATCAAATGTGTTTTGGGTTGATATTCTCAGACCGTCAGCTGAGACAATGTCCACGAAAATGTGTGCAATATGATTGATTGATTGATTGGTTGGTTGGTGTTTTACGCCGCGCTCAAGATTATTTCACTTATATGGCGGCGTTGCCAGTTTTATTGTGGGAGGAAAACGGGCTCTATGCCCGAAGGAAACCCACGACCTTCCGGTGGTAACTGGCAACCATCTCACATACATGTAGGTCGTTCGAGGGAAAATCCAGTCAGAAAATTTTACAATTTTTTTGGACTGAGTGGGATTCGAACCCACGACCCATTGGTGGAAGGCTGTTGGGATTGAGTGTCCAGCTGTGCAATATGAAGAGAAGTTTATCTACGCAAGCGAGTTATTAAGCAATGGGAGGTAAGCATGAGGGAACTATTGAAGTGTCTGCACAGTCTGATAACTTCGGAGATTTACGTGCGGGAAATACCCTCTGACATTCAGCCCCAAAATGCGGTGATTTACCGTATAAAAAGCGCAGAATATCCTAGGCCAGTCTGAAACTTCGGAGATTTACGTACGTGAATGTGGGGACCAAAAAGGTAGTGGCGACCGAACAATTTCCATATACTCTTGATGGCCCAGCACAAGTGTCCCCGTGGTAATGTTTCAGCCTTGATTAGTTAAGCTGACTATCCATGTGCGCGTATTTACGTATACGTATGTGTAGTGTGTGAATTCATGCGTTCGGCGGACGGCAGATCGGGGGGGGGGGGGGGGGGGGGGAGGCGGGGGGGGGGGGGGGAATTCGTTTTTTGGCGTCATCTTCTGAGGTATATTCCCTGGCTTAATTATCGAAGTGGCTCCTGTTCTGCCAAACAAGAGGCACGTATTGAGCGTAGTCACATCTTTGGCGGTTATTAATGACATTGTAATGGTAAGATCCTCCCAATATTTCTATTTTTATTATAAAATTTGGCAATATAAATCGCATTTCATAGTAGATCTATACACCTGCCGTTTATATGTAACGCACAGAACATTCTTGTTATACAATCTGAACGTTAAAATAAAAATCATCTATGTAAGTAAACTTCCCAGTGTCTTCTTAATATCGAACAGGTGAGAAGCAGTCGGAACTCTCTTCGGCTATCTTCGCTCGCTACCGGTCGGCTTTGACACGCCTCGGGCAGTCTGCGCTTTTTATACGAAAAATCACCGTATTTTGGGGCTGGATAAAAAGGGCGTCGAAAGTAAATATCAAAATGTTTTACTACAGACGAAAACAGAAAATAAAAATAATAAGCGTTTCAATTAAAATAGAAGCAATTATATTTATTACAAAAATAAACTTCACAACAGAAAAAGGGGACCTCAATTGAAAAAATGTAATCGTTTATAGACTTGTAAGAAAAAAAATTAAGTGTTCATTTCCTTTGAATTTGCTATAGGATTTCAGTATAATTTTGTTTATTCAACATGCCTTGTTTGATGGGGGTTCCCCGAGCGATTCGCCGGCCTCTTAAAAGAGGCTAATTGACAAGTTTACTTGCCGCCATCTTTCAAACGCCGTGCCATCCAGGCATCAAGACAGCTCTTCTCTTGTTGGCGTTTTGGATCGGGCAATGGCGTGCCAGGAAGGGATAATTCGGCTTCGTATACATCGGTGAGGTCTGGAGGGTACCGCACTCCTTTAGCAGCTTTTGGTCGTCTTCGTTTTCCAGGAATTACTTTGGCTTCATAAACGGCCTCACGTTTACCTTGGTTGTAAGGTACATTTACGTTCTCTTCGATGTCTTCCAGACGAAGATCATTGGCCAAGGTAACTGATGTTGGTCTGGGAGAAGAGAGAAGCTCTGAGGCAGAATGAACTGGAATCAGGCTAAGGGGTCGAGAGAAGGGACCAGATTCCGAATCCAGATCGTCTGGATTCTTTGGAGAGACACAGAAGTTTACCAGACTCTCATCATCTTCAATGTCTTCCAGCATCATATTCTCCTTTTGGAATGAGTTCCTGGAAGTGGGTAGGGCATTATTTCCAAACACAGTGGTCCTTTCCTTAACAGTGGATAATGGTGTTATAGTTGTTCTATTACAGCGGTTGGAGTTTATCCAATTCACAGAGGGCTTCAAATTCGATATTTTCGGCCGACGCCACGACTTAATGGCCGCTATGATCCTTTGTCGTTTTGTATTAATCTCCTCGGGAGTGGATCGCACTTTGGATGCAGTGCAACCCATGCTTTGTTGTCTGGCTCGTTACACAACCTTCAATCTTGACACAGGCGTCATTGCTTAAGTGACCTTTGACGTCCCATTGTGACGTCTTTACTTCACGTCGACATCGTGCCAAAATTCGTGCGTTTCAAAAATAGTGCTACCATTTATTTGCATTTTGCTACCATAGTGGGTCTTCAGAGAAGACACTTTCCATTTGTAAATTGATTTTCTGAATTGCAAAATTAATTTTGATGTTATTGGAAATCAGTATTATTCCTATAAGAGAGATACGTTTGGCGTAAGCATAACAAACGGCGGCGGTGACTTGTCTTGTCTTTTGACGTAACAACCGTTACTAGCCATAGCATCGAAATCTCTAGCTTGAGAGTAATCTCCCCTTAGAACGTCTTTTCTATAGATATCTCACAATAACAATATATTAAAAGATATATCTATGGTCTTTTCGATCTTGATATCTTACAATATTATTAGATATCTATAGTCTTTTAGCGACTATCCATATTAATGCGTATACGTATACGTGTCTGCGTATGAAGTTTTATGCGTTTTTATACATCCATGTATGCGAACATTTCCATCCGTTTTTCCTCTTCCGTCATGTTGCCATGGTATTATACACCCAACATTGGCCACAATCCAGGCGAAAATCGTGTGGCTAATGCACTGAGTTTGAGATCTTCTTCGTCATTTCCATAGGGCTATGTTTAATTCCAGCTTTCTATCCCCATAACGCGGCCTCGGTGGCTCACTCAGTTAGAGTGATAGTCTTCAATCCGACACAGGCCTTCCATCAAAGCGGTATGCGTTCGAATCCCACTAAGACCAAATAAAAATTGGAAAAATGGTGAGTGGATTTTTCACTCGAGCTGACTATATCCATGTGTACACTAACGTACACATGGATAGGCCCTCTATTAATTTATATTTGTTTGATTTCATCCGTATACACGTACGAATTCACGCACTACGCATACGTATAGGTATCCATGGTTATTTTAGTGTTCATAAATATATACACGCACATGGACAGTCAGCTTTAAATTTGTTGATTTCATTTGTATTCGCACGAATTTGCGCACTACGCATACGTACGTACGAGTACATGGATATATACGCGTACATGGATAGTCAGCTTTATCGTTAAAGCATTGGAGGAATCCTGATATTACTGAAATTGCGTATGTCTTCTTAGTGTAAGACAATATGTGGTATACCGGACTGTTCAGCCCGTAAAATAATCGCACACTGTCCGAGGCATGTATGTAGTCTCCGTAATATTTGGTAAATGTGTGTAAAGCGTAATACTGCATGTCTTCGTGATGGTTTGGGAATGTGCGCATAATAACGTCAAAGTCGACCGGTCACGAGTGACGTTTGATCAGACTGGTATGCAGACCTCTCAGCATGGACGGATAATGATTGGTTAATTATGGCATCTAAATGCACCAATAGCAATACAGTAGACTATTCCTGTTGCGCACATGTTTCTGTAACATAAACTTACTTGACCTCTCAGAATAATCAATCATAGTTCCTTTCATGAAAGTCACGAGAAATATTTAAAACCTGTTTTAAAGCAGATGAGAATTGTCTTTAAAACGAAGTATACTAAAGTTGTTGACTATAAATGACAATGCCGATCAAATGGGTAAATAAATGTAAAATTGAAAAAGGATAGCATTATTTACGATTGCGATACGATTTTAAGATTTTCCCCTAAAACAAAAGACTAGTGCTTTGAGGTGAACGCCGAGTTGCTGTAAAGGTTTTTTTAAACGTACAAAAGTGTAAATGAAGATATCAGAAATCGTGAGGCGTACTGGTAGCATTTTTTAATTATCAAGGGTGACGTCTATCAGGCTTTTTATTGCAAGGGAAATAGCATGAACTATACCAGGCTCTTTACCTTGACTTACGGGTCATCTTATGATATGGTGTGATGAAGACCCGTGCCAGTATTTATATGAACGCCATTGAGACATTTTTGATCATATAACTGGTTCGCAATGGCCCGTCAACACCAATAGTCTTTGCATAATACATGACTGATGTGTGATGGAATGTGTCAGGAGATAGGAAAATCAATTATAACTAGTCTCATATTCCAATATTAGCATAGTGCAGTTCCCTGTGCTCCTCCAATTCTCGTCGGCGATCACCATTATAAATATTAGTACCGGACAAAATTATGCATCCAAAGCAACTGTGGGCTCTCCGGGGCTATCTGTAAACCAAATACATATATCTATTGAAAGAGCTGCTTTTCAATGCGTTGTAAAATCTATAAAAATATTCTGGTGACGTTTACGTTAACAGGTGTTTGTATATAACACAAAAAAATATTCTATAAAATTCAGTCAATTAAGTTTTCTTTGTTGCATAAGATATAGCGGCCAAAGGGGTGAAACTGGTGGTGGTGGTGGGGAGGGGGTGGGGAGTGCAAGGGGATGACCAAACTGGATGACCCAAATTCTAACTAAAAGTACAAAATCAGAGATTTCTACTGATACCATTCTTGAAAATGGACGTTAAGATAGTTATCAAAGCAGCAAAACTCCAATAAATGAACTCATACATCCCGGATATTTGAATTTTGTCCGTTATTAGCACACATCATCTTTTCGTTCCGGCTATTTTTTATTTCAATTCCAGTTCTTTAGTTTTTCAAGGTACTTCCAACGATGGACTTTGATTGAGAATCAACACATCATGCTTAATGAGCTCTTGTCGTATATACTATTTTTTTGTCATATTTTAAAGTAAAATTATATTCCACGATCTTTTGTCAAACATGCCCACGTTATGAAATAAATATTTACTCCATTCGTGACAGAAAGGGAAAACTAGATATAAAAAGTGTTGCACTCTTAGAAAACTTTCCAAGAAGCCCCAAAGTCCTCTGCTTGCTCTCATAAGACATCTTCCCGATTATAAAGTCGTTAAATGTCGGGAATGAAGAACTGAATCCGTAATGCTGACAAAATGACGACCGCCTTGGCAATAAATTAAACCCAGACCTTAGACAACAATGATTTCATTTTGCGATTGTAAAAGCTTCATAAAAGTGCATGGACAAAGCGAAAACAAGCTTGTATTTGATTGCTTTTGAAATTCTGTATTAAGTAGGAGTAGGCCTATAGGCCTACTTGGGCAAATCCAAATAAGTGTTGCAGACCCCCCCCCCTCCACCCCTTGCAATATTGTTCCGTGTTACTGGGTTGTAGAAAGAGATTAAATAAAACAGAATGAATATTTGAACCAGTCATCTGCGAATATCAAGAAAACAATCTATTGGCTGTAACATGAACGTATGAGGAATACCGAGACATTCTGGCCTAGGAGAAATTTGTACTGAAAACGAGAACTCAATAAGTATGATGAAATCTCATAATTTAATGTTGAAGGAACGACAGGTTAACGAAACATATGGAGACGATATAAAACAAAATCAGTCAAAATAGAGAAGTCGAAGACTTGAATCACTGTTTCCAGTTGCCTTCTCATGCCACTCACAATACGTCGGAATTGTTTCATGGACAGCTGACACCACCCATCATGCAATGCTGCTTCCAATTCGTGTAATTTTGGCGGAGGAGGACCTCGACATTAAACCCTGCTCCCCCAAAAATGTCACACGCAAGGAATAAAAGTCACCATGCAGGGTACCCATAATGTATTGCATTTCAAAGATAAACAAATTTCATAAAAATATACATGTACATTAACATGATAAATGATAACAGTGGTATTATGCTTTTGCCAGACATTTAATAATAGGCCTGAAAGAAAGCAACATTATAACAAACATAATACTGAAGCTTAGCTACCAGGTTGATGACTCAATGAGGTATCATCAATCAAAGAAAGGTAAATAAAATTATCACCAACTTAAAAACTGTAATCACATACTAAGAGATAGCTGAGGCATACCATTTTTCAGTAGCAAAATGTATATAATTAAATGTTTATCAAAAAACACCAAAACAATCTTACAGGGTTTCAGCAAAGGTCCTTCACATAAACGGCAATATTAAATGGGACATGTAGAAAACAGATAATATTAGGTAAAGCTTTCATTTGTCTTAATGGAAAAGCAACCAAATGTAATTTACAAAAAAAAAATGGTACAGATAAGATTTCCAAAAATAAGGGCTATAGCTCCTAAAAACTGCACAAATGTGTTAAATCACAAATCTATCCCTTAAGTATTAGTTTACAATCAAAAACAATTACTGAGAAATTCTCAGGATAAGATCTCGGCAATCAAGGGCAATAACTGTAAACCAATCTTAAGTTCACACAGCGAAAAAACATGACAGTGCATAAATGTTTCACATAAGAAAACTAACCCTAAAATATTAGGTCCCTATCATGAACCACTACAAGTCATACCATAAACCAGATTTCTGCAACTAAAAGTATTACCTCTAAATACTAATTATACATGCATCTTGCAAAAAAACAACATGACAATGCATAACTAAATTACATAGCAAATGTATCCCACAAATATAAAGTTCCTATCGTAAACCAATACTGAGAAATGGTTCAAACAAGATTTTCACAACAGATAGTGTTACACATAGTGTTACCCAGGCCTGGTTTGATAGAAATCTCCTTTCTGCATTTTGTGAAAATATGGTAACATATTAGATATAAAAAGTGTTGCACTCTAAGAAATTTCCAAAGACCTCTGCTTGCTCTCATAAAACATATTTTATCTTCCCGATTATAAAGTCGTCAAATGTCGTGAATGAATAACTGAATCCGTAATGCCGACAAAATGACGACCGCCTTGGCAATAAATTAAACACAGACTTTAGACAACATAATTTCTTTTTGCGATTGTAAAAGCTTCATAAAAAGTTCATGGACAAAGCGAAAAAGGTTGTGTTTGATTGCTTTTGAACCTCTGTATTAAGTAGGAATATACTTGGGCAAATCCAAATAAGTGTTGCCCCCCCCCCACCCCCCTTGCAATACTTTTCCGAGCTACTGGATTGTAGAAAGAGATTAAATAAAACAGAATGAATATTTGAAACAGTCATCTGCGAATATCAAGAAAACAGTTCATTGGCTGTAACATGAACGTATGAGGAATACCGAGACATTCTGGCCTAGGAGAAACCTGTGCTGGAAACGAGAACTCAATAAGTATGATGAAATCTCATAATTTGATGTTGAAGGAACTGTAACGACAGGTTAACGAAACATAGGGAGACGATATAGAAACAAAATCGGTCAAAATAGAGAGCTCGAAGACTTGAATCACTGTTTCCAGTTGCCTTCGCATGTCACTCACCAGAAGTTTGAATTGTTTCATGGACAGCTGACGCCACTCATCATGCACATGCACTGCCATCAATGGGGCTCGGGTTTGAATCCCACTCAGACCAAATAAAAACAGAAAAACTTCTGAGTGGGGGGGGGGGGGGGGGGGGGGCGACTATCCCAACACAACATGCGAAGGTCCAGGGGCCGCCTAGGCCCCGTAAAGTCTGAAACAGGAGAATGAAAAACATGCGTTCTGGGCCATTTTCAAGGCCCAACAGGTGAAATTTGATGAAAAGATTTTTGACGGAAATCTCGGAAATCTACTCACTTTGGAAGAAAAAAATCTGTTAAAGGCCATTGCGCTGGATATTTTAGGGATCTGTAACAACTGACATTGTAGATAAAGTACGCACCCAAAAAACTTTCCATGCTTTCAGATAATAGATGTACTCTCCCTCAGCATCGTAGCCAGGTCCAGGGCCGCCCTGGCAACTCCAAGGTTCGAGATTGCCGGCGATGCGTTCCAGCTAGGTCATTTCTGGCATTGAAAAGTTGACATTTTAAAAAGAAATTGTCAAACTTACAGTAGCAAATATTGTGATAAGGCGATCGACTAACAAAATAATTTTACAGCAAAACAGTTTGAGTTGTTGGGCGTAGTTGGGAAAAAAAGTTTGATTACGTGGGAGAAAAAATCACAGCACAATCACACGAAGCCCGGAGAGCTCACGGGTACTAAATAGCCGACATCTGTCAGCCATTTCTGGATTATAAAGATATAGATTTTTCTCAGAAATTTTACTGAAACGGAGAGTAGCAGACATTCTGACCAGACGATGGACTATCACAAAACAACCCAACATCAAGACCGATTGGGTGGTAGGGCAAGGTTTTGTTCTTTGACCCTCAGAAACTGTATATTTATTGTATTAGTCTAAGATTTGCGGCGAAGCCGCTAAAACAGTCTGTGTTTCTAAACCCCAGTTTTCAACTGTTTCTGCCCTTTAATCACTTAACTGCCGTTTAACTATCGTGTTTGAAAACTCATTTTTTAATAGGCCAATTATTGAGGGGGGGGGGGGGGGGGGCAATTATTGGAGGGGCCAGCACCCCCCACCCCCGGTTCCGCCGCCCCTTCCGTCAGGGGTTTCCTCCAGGCAATGAGCCCGATACATTAAAAACAGTGGAAGGGTTCTCGTATTTTGGTGTAGCAAAAAATAGGTATAGCGAAAATCATTTTAAAAGACAAAACTTTCGGTGGCCAAACTGTGACCAGCGGAGGGTCATCCAATCAGCGAGTCTGGTTTGACCACATGAACCAACATTCTTAACTTGGAGGCTAGAATTTCTGCAGTAAAATCCCGTCTGTACAACTCAACATTCCTCAACTTTTATTGACTGAGCACGATTCACCTTATATATAAAACGATAACTCAACAAGAACCAACATGTTTATTGATTGATTGAAACACATTGAACAATGTTAAGCAGCGTTTGGTAAATGACATTGTCTTTCAGCCTGATACAAGCTAGGGTATTTCACAGACGCTTCGTGTGCAGGTAGAAGCCGGTCGCTGTGGCACCCCTTTATCCCAGGGGAAAAGACATTATATCAACAGTCTTTGCACTAAGAACCCCAAATGAATTAGAAGCGGTTGCTGAAGGTACACCATAATTCCCTATTCATCTTGAAGTATCCCTGTACCAGAACGTTTTATTTATCTAAGTATATGCATCGGTAATTTTGTTAACGTGGACCGAAATGAAACATACACACGATATCGATTTCAGTCCAAAGACAGTTGATCACTCATTGTTAAGTATGTCATGGACAAGCTAGATTACTGCCTCTGGCGTGTGACAGTAGGCCTACTATTGTTGATTAATTATATACAGTAACTATAGAACTAGGTTTATCGGAATTGATACTCGCTTACTGCTCTCAGGATGGCAATCGGTGCTATACAACAACATGCAGACAGGTTAACCATATACCCAAAGGCATAATTTGAGCCTTGAAATATGCTTAGAATCCAAATTTGAGATTCTAAAATCGCTTGACAAACTGAGAATGACTATGACCTACAGTTATTTAAAAAAATTGATTAACATCGAAACACCTGGCGTTTGTCAGGTAAATGCGACGAAATAGCTGATTATTTACCTTTCGACAGACAAACTTTGTTCGTCTGTGAGCGTCATTTGGTCAATAACCTTTCGCGCATAAGAGGCATGATTAGCTGTAAAGTCTAAACCACGCAAAATTCACAATAGCATACAAGTCGACAATTCACTGTAAAAATAACCACTGCAGCATCTCGGTCGTAATTTACATCTAAGCCTCGTTCGGTCAGTAACTCCTTTTGGGATTTAAGTATGGATTTTTTACTAAACATTTTGATAGAATTTGTTTCTAAACTTAGGAACGAATTAGGTTTACTTGATTGAGAACATAGGCCATATATACAGAGGAAATCTGAACCAAACATGTCGCTTCTGATTAAAATCAAGTTGTATATTTCAGACATACATACCAGATTAATCCTACCAAAATAACCACTTTATAAAATCCCGAGAAATTTGAAACCCGGGGTTGTTTACCGCTGAGGTATTGTCCAGGCATGTCAGGTGATAAGAAAATTCTACTGACTAAGGTCAAGCTCCTGCCAGTCGTCAACCTAATGAAATATCATAGGTTAAGTTTATCACAACAATTTATGATGGGGTATAAAGGTCTAAATGATATATATACCTCTTTTTAACACAATTAGAAACTTGTCTCCATGTTTATTTTAGACAAGAAGATTTTCCCTTTGCCCGTGTGTTTTAGTGTTCATAAATATATGTAATAAACCAGAACAAACAATGAAACTAGGAAAACAGCTACTCCTTTCTAATTGTTCATTGCTTTTGTTGACATTAACTTTTACATCTGAGAGAGACGGTCCTTATGTCGTCCACAGACCATGGAATAAATAAGCTGTCAGAAAGATGGTGGAATTGTATTGAGGATGTACACTTGTCATGTAGGACATTCTATGTAACATTTAAGCGAACACTCAATGTAACTAATCACCCACTAATCTAAAGCACTTTATTTCTAAAACATAACACCGACACAGGAGAGAAACACACGTCAAATAAATTACATGGTCTTGTTGGTTTAACTCTAAACTCCACGACAGTTTTTTACTGTTGACGTAAAAGAGGTTATAATTCCAGCAGACTGTTTGAGGCCAGCACATGCAATAATGCGAAAAGGAACAATCAATATAATTCTTGTATGCATTAATAAACGTCGGTGGCTTCAGGCGGTGTATATCGGCACTTGTTTCGCGGATAAAGCGCGTAAGTCTCTGATGAATATGGCGAAAATTACTCACGACTGACCAGTAGCTCTATGTGGATCTTGATATGGTCATCAGAATTGCCCAGATCGCTGTTTATACTTCCAGATTTAGACTTCTATATACTATAAAGTATCCACTACATTGAACTCTATTAAGGTCAGAAAGGGTAATTTTGACTGATGCATAGAGTAGTCTGACAAAATTGTTAATCTGGCACTACTTGATTCCATCGCATTTTGCAAACTAGAGGTTGTATTTAAGGTGTGTTTTCATAGAAGTCGTCCGAGTCGTTATTGATGTGACCTATCAATGGTACAATTGGAACCCGCTTTATATCGTTATTATTGATTTTCTTATCTCCTGGGAGCTGTGTATGTTATAGTAGAAATATTAGATACAATATCTATCAGACATAAACATGTAATTTATTATGTAAAGACTTGTGCTATTGGTATAAGTTATGATGTGATATGCCGCGATGTCATTTCTACATTAACACATGTACCTATACCGTTTCTACAGTATTACCGTATCAGAAACTCCTCCTCTTCCTGACCGGCAAGTATAAGTAAAACAGGATGAGACACATGTGTGTGGCTACCTCAAGGCCGACTCTCTTTGACAATTCTTACAATAAAGAGTGCGAGCACAGGAGCTGAATGTCAGTATATAATTTGTTCTAAAGTAAGTGTTGACAACTAAAATTTAGTACTGGGTTGTAGGTCAATCATGGTGTGTGGGTGGTAGTTTTTACATAGTCGCCCGAGAACACTCTAACAGGAAGAGCTATGGGTGCTACATATACAGCTGGAATTGAAAACGTTAAATTCTTGTTTCATAGTTTGAATCTTCAATGGATTTTAGCAGAACCTCATCACACAATACAATTTTTTCCTGTGCACTTTATTGTTTTAGGATATATCTCAGCTCAAACCGAAACTGTCGATATTGTAATTAGTTTTCATGCATGGTTATTAACATGGGTCAGCCGGCAACAGGTTTAAAAGTCATTTCTATAATTAAAGTAAATTGGAGTGATTATGATCATTCCCGGGCTCGTCGTTTGTTTGTATAGAATTTTCTTTTTCACGTTATCAATACAGAATGAAGGAAAAACTTTTTGAGAAAATGAAAGTTCTTATTAAAGCGTCTTCTTTTTTATTGTAAACATTTTTTTCAATTTTCTTGCTAGTGTGCCTTTAAGGAAGGTCTCACGGGTCCGTAGCTCCGGTATGTAGCGTTATTATTGTGAAGCCCGAAGGGTCACCGCTCCCAGCTCGTTAGACCATTGTTTTCTACAATTAATGGGTCCGGTGCAATTTCCATGTTACGTTTCGACAATAAAAAACTACTGAAGGAACGTATATGTGTTGAATTCAGACCGGTACTCATGTTTAATGATTTTTCATAGACATGATTTAGTTGACATTAATTTTTACCTCTGAAAAAGAAAGTCCTGATGTCGTCCACAGAACAAGGAATAAGCTTTTGTTTCAGAAAATGGCGGATATTGTTTTTGGAATGTACACTTGTCACGTAAGACGTTCTATGCAGCAGTGAGGAGAACACGCAATGTAACTAATCAGTCACCAATCAACAGGCTTCCGATAGTTTTTATTTCTAAAATCTAACACCGACACTGGAGAGAGACGGTGTCAAATAAATAACATTGGTTTGTTTGTTTAGTTCTAAACACTGCGACAGTTTGTTACCATTGACGTAAAAGGGATAATAATTCCAAGGTCACTGCCGGTAAAGGTAGCAATTTTTTCATTTGTTTTACCCTGAGCACTCTTCTTTGTGTGCAGGTTGATTGATTGATTGTTTGGTGTTTTACGCCGCACTCACGGTTATTTCACTTATATGGCGGCGTTGCCAGTGGGAGGAAACCGGGCTCTTTGTCCGGAGGAAGCCCACGACCTTCCGATGGTAACTGGCAACCATCCCACATAGGTCGTTCGAGTGAAAACCCAGTCAGAAAATTTTCAAGTTTTTTTTTGACTGAGCGGGATTCGAACCCGCGACCCATTGGTGGAAGGCTGTTCGGATTGACCGTCCAACGCTCTGAGCCACAGAGGCCCCGTACAGGTAGAGTTAATTCTTATTATGCGCCACTATCACGGCATTCACAGAACTCAAGTTCCAAAACCATCTCTAAAGCAATCCCCGGATAACTATAATGTAAGCATTCATTCTTTAGCTTCTTTCAGCCCTCCAAATTCCCGATGTCTCGTTAGTTCTGTAACACCATATGCGGACCATGCAGTATTTTTCTAGTTTTTTTTCTTTGTAATTTCACTATACTTTGACACTGCCATATCACAACTGCAACATCGTGTATATTTATTATTTAACCCTTTCATGTTAGTTAGACTTCTTACCCAGTGACTTCATAACTTTTTAAAGCGAGAGAATCTTCTGATTTATATAGGTTGTTCCTTTTTACATGCATATTGATGCAGTTTATTTGACCCTTGGTTTTATTAGTGTTGTAAAATGTTGCATTTTCATCTGCCTACCCTTCTTTATACAGGGACATTATGTATAAACTAAAATAGATGATGGAAACGTTACTCATACACCTTTTTTCGTTTTATTCCTTTATTAGAAACGGGAGTGGGTCCTAGCCGAGAAATCTTGTCTGTGTGTTTTTCTTTATTTCTATATGATCTGTGGCGTATACGTCACGGAGTGTATGTTAGATTCTCAGCACCACAGAGGCCGATTATTCGGGCTAGAGTTGGTCCCTGAATTCCCTTGAATTTTAAGGGTAAGTTTGACTGATGGATATATAGACTAGCTGTCTGACAACTGTGCTACTTAAGCAATATTTGTCTCGGTCGTATTTTTGAAACAGAAGACTGAATACAAGGTGTGTTTTCATAGAAGCCGTCTGTATGGTTATGGGTCCGAGATTTGGATGGTGATGATTATTATTATATTGGCGTGTACCAACCTCAAATAGAGGTTATTTACGCTATATCTGGATGGTAAAACCGAAACCCGCTTTATACTGGTATTTTCAAGCGTTATAATTAATTTTCCTATCTCCTGTGATCTATCAGACATAACAAAGCAATTTATTACGTAAAGATTTTTGATGTGGTATGCCTCGGTGGTGTTTCCCCATCAACACCTGTACCGTTCTATACAGTATGACCTGATACTTATCATCAAGGCCGGCTCTCTATGACAATTTGCAGACGTTATAAAGTGTGAGCAGAGAAGCTTAGTGAACGTCAGTATAGAATTTGTTCCAAGTAACCGGTGACAAATTACATTTCCTATTGAGTTGTAGATCAATCATGGTGTGTGGGTGGGAGTTTTTACATACAAGAAGAGCTATGTGTGCTAAAACTGGAATTGAAAACGGTAGATTTTTGTTCCATTGTTTGAATCTTAAATGAATTTTTGTCTAACCTCATCACATTTGCACTGTCTTCCATTGATATTCAAGCCTTTTAGGTTATATAGATGTAGACCTGGATGTTGGGTGTGATTCTGTGTGTTGACAGTCGGGCATCAAATGATCCTGTCAACTGTGGTTAAAACTGGGAACTGGTCCCTCATCGTCTGTGTTCAATATTACAGATTCTCCAAGTGTTGCTCAATGACACAGAGCGATTTAGTTCAATACAATCATGGAACACACGAAACACTCGTAGATATGTTTCAAATGTCTATATAATGCTGTAGGCATATCTTAATTGAAGTTCGGACACCAACAGACTGATAAGAAACTGCGTAAATTCAGTGTTGATTTACACTCATTTCAGGTCTTTTGCCATTAATTCATACATTCTTAAATTTAGCGAAGGCCTCTTCATTTCCACCAAAACGGGTTTTGTGATTCGAGCGAGAAGTAATCACTTCATACAAGTTGAAACCCGAGGCTTGTTAATCGTCGAGGTGTGTTTACTGTCCAGGCAGGTGTTAAGTCATGCTAAATGATAAATCAGTATGTTACCCTTGCTGTCCCATTACGAACGAAAGTTAGTTCAGAATAAAGTCAATAAAGTCCTGATTCTCTCTTGATACATGTATTTAGCATGGTAACTCATTACACATGGAGAAGTTGTTGTTGTTGTTTCGATTTACAAGGCAACTGTCAGAATGACATGTAAGCAGATTCTAAGAAAAAGGGCAAAGCTGACCTGAAAACAACAGAAAGGTCAAATTAAGTGTTTGAATTAGCTTTGATGTTATATAGCTTTACTTTTACGGTTTGACCAGTTGCCAGACAATTATAATTGCACAAATATATAATTGGAATGATGCCATGGTTGTACATTGCATAGTTACTCAACTTATCGACCTCATTAAAAGTTAGCGTATGATAATACGTACAGAAAAATACAAATGGAATTATCCCAAAAATGTATGATCTAGTCGTCTAACTTAATAATAACAATAAACGTGTGGTCCTAGAGACGAACAAATTATTAAGCGATTTACCGTAACATATCATTGTGTAAGTAAATACTGATTAATAATGTTATCCAATAATCTCACACTTACAGGAGAACCGGTTAACTACCCGTAGGGCTAGGTCCCAACATCTTACATGGCATGGCACACAGGTCAATAATCCTCTGGGGGTTGATATCCATCTGTGTAAACAACAGTCACTTGACAGTAAATTGTGTTGTAAATTGGGCTATTCCCATTACACTATCTCATATTAGAAAATTGGTGCTAAACCTTAATCTAATGGGCATAAATATGCTGCATTTAGCTGAGACACGCGAC
The DNA here is from genome assembly GCA_963971465.1 of Lepidochitona cinerea. Classification (NCBI taxonomy): domain Eukaryota; kingdom Metazoa; phylum Mollusca; class Polyplacophora; order Chitonida; family Tonicellidae; genus Lepidochitona; species Lepidochitona cinerea. The sequence continues at coordinate 41,284,709 of OZ020551.1, read as the reverse complement.
ATAGCAGATCGCGAGAGTTGTTTTAGTGATAAACTGTAATTATAATAACTGAAACTATGCGTAAACAATGAAATAACTACACGAACAATGAAATAGGCAAAATAAGGCACAGAAAATATGTGTACCGTAGCTAGGTTTGATTGGTCAGTTGAGTGATATAAATGATCGCCAAAATAGAAATGTATTACGATTTTTTAAGAACAATTACGTTACAATGATCGACGCCATTTGACGGATGTCTGCTAAAGATGCCAATGCAATTTATGTACAGCTTTAGCTAAAAATGAACTCGCCGTTATGAAATATACTATAAAACTAGGTAGACGGTTACATACCGATAATAAGTGGCTGTCGCCATCAGGACCCCTCGGGTCTGAGCCAAAGAAACGAAGATATATTTATTTTACAGACAATTTGTTGCGAGTGAAAAACTACTCCACATACATGCATCAAATTTACAAGGAGGATTTTGGATGAGTCATGTAAGGGGCATAACTCTTGAAAAACACGTCCAAGCGTGTCGATTTTAAATAGGCTTCTTGTACTTGCTGTGTTGAACAAATGTAGGAAGTTTTAAAAATGTGATTAAAAGACTTCTTTAGATAATGGGTTTACAAGGCTTTTTACTGCAGCGGTAATGAAAGGGGCATAACTCTTGAAAATAACATCCGAGCGCGTTGATTTTAAATAGGCTTCTTGTACTTGCTGTATTAAACAAATGTGTGAAGTTTTAAAAATGTGATTGAAAGACTTTTTTCGATAATGTGTTTACAAGGCTTTTTATAGCAGCGGTAATGTAAGGGGCATAACTCTTGAAAAAACATCTGAGCGCATTGATTTTAAATAGGCTTCTTGTACTTACTGTATTAAACAAATGTGTGAAGTTTCAAAGTTGTAAGTTAAAGACTTTTTTAGATAATGTGTTTACAAGGCTTTTTACTGCAGCGGTAATGTAAGGGGCATAACTCTTGAAAATAACATCTGAGCGCGTTGATTTTAAATAGGCTTCTTGTGCTTGCTGTATTAAACAAATGTGTGAAGTTTCAAAGTTGTAAGTTAAAGACTTTTTTAGATAATGTGTTCACAAGGCTTTTTATAGCAGCGGTAATGTAAGGGACATAACTCTTGAAAAAAACATCCGAGCGCATTGATTTTAAATAGGCTTCTTGTACTTGCTGTATTAAACAAATGTGTGAAGTTTCAAAGTTATAAGTTAAAGACTTTTTTAGATAATGTGTTTACAAGGCTTTTTACCGCAGCGGTAAAGTAAGGGGCATAACTTTTGATTAAAATATCCGAGCGCGTTGATTTTCAATAGGCTTCTTGTACTTGCTGTAATAAACAAATGTGTGAAGTTTCAAAGTTGTAAGTTAAAGACTTTTTTAGATAATGTGTTTACAAGGACCAATGGACAGACGGACAGACGGACGACGGAGGCAACGACAATACCCTTCGGGCAAAATTTGCCCGAGGGGTAAAAAGGTTAATCGTAGATCTCATCGATCTCCAATTTAAGGTTGATGGCATGTTGAAGAAAATGTAAGGCGGTGAATACAATTGCTGAACATGACAAGCGTCCCGCCAGTAGCCAGAAAGGAAGTCACGAGGAAGAGCCTCGCTCTCGTTTCCCTTAAACAACATACAAATAAAGGGGCGTAACTCTGGTCGCCTAAAACGTAAATTATTACCACTGCTCACACTCTCCCCCGCTGTGATCGTTGTCCTCAACGACAAATCTATATGTAAGCATAATAATAAAATGAAGCTACTATGTCAAAAAAGTTCAAAATGTTTTACAAGAAATAAAAAAACAAACATGGCCATGCATAGTTAAGTCATTACACATCTTAATTAAATAAAAAACTAAGATATTGACCAAAAATATCACGAACACAATGAATGCTGACAATAAAAACGCATTACAATGGTCTATGTCACAAGTCTGTGGCAAAATGTTACACAAAAACACTACAATGTAAGTGATATGCAAAAAGAAAAAAATATCTCTAGTATAGCAAAACGTGTGCGAAAAATTACATTGCTTACTTAGCAGTATCAGGCGAAGATAGCATAAGCTTGCCTGCTTCCTGCATAACTCGAGACGCTAATTCTAAAATTGCTTGCTGATTAGAAAGCATAGATGCGGTTGAGGAATCAACCACATTTGTCAAATTGTTATCAGCACAATGAATATTCTGCTGACGAGTTTGAATAACTGATCTAGGTTGGTGATGCAAATTAGAATGTTTACCCGCTCTTGTTCTACGGCTACGACCTTTAGGCATAATAGGTTCTGCCTCTTGGTTGGATTCGTTTTCTCTGATAACCATGAACATATCATCCGATGAACTTTCTTCATCGGATGCAAATGGAGTATTGTTTGCATCTGACTGTTCCTCTGGAGGATTATTCTGTGGACGGTCCTCTACTGTCTCCCTAATAATAGGACACGGTCGTATCTCTGATCTGTGGAAGAACCTCCTGTTCCCACCTCCATCTACTGGTTCCACGACAACAACGGGTGAGTCTTCAGGTAAGTCTACCACCTTGTACACAGTTTCATTCCACTTATCTTGGATCTTATTCCTTCCTCTAACTTCTCTGTTACGTCGATATACCCTTTGTCCAAGTTGTAATGGGGTTGTGTTGTCTGTCCTTTGAGTTTCGTCTCTGTGTTTCTCTGCTTGTGCCTTGATGCGCTCCCCCGCTTTGTCCCAAGCGACTCTCAGTCTCTCTTGATGTTCTCCTAGCCAATCGTCTGCTGCAACTGACTGCTCTGCTTCTTTACCCAAAAGAAGATCTAAAGGTAAGTGGGGATCTCGTCCATACATCAAGTAGTAAGGAGACAGGCCAGTGGTGGAGTGAGGTGTAGAATTGTACATATAAACAACTTCTGGTAGATGCTCCACCCATCGACGTTTTTTCTCAGAAGACAAAGTGCGTAGTAGATCGTGTAGAGTCCTGTTAAACCTTTCAGTTTGGCCGTTGCCCTGTGGATGGTAAGGTGAGGTATTGTCTTTTTAATACCGTAAGTGTTGCAGAGGTTTTTAATCAACTCAGATTCAAAATTTCGGCCTTGATCCGAGTGAATACGAAGTGGTATTCCACACTTGAAGAACCACTCGTTGACCAGTATCTTCGCTGTGGTTTTAGCTGTTTGATCACGTGTAGGAAAGGCTTGTGTGTACTTTGTAAATACATCAGTCAGTACTAATACGTTCTCTCTTCCATCTGAGCTTGGTTCTAGTAGAGTGTAATCCATAGCTAGAATCTGTAATGGACGACTAGCTATCAAAGATCCTTGAGCCACTCTGACACCTGGTCGAGGCATCTTTGCTAAGACACAACGTTCGCAGTTCCGGCAATACTCCTCGATATCCGACTGCATCTTCGGCCAATACACTCTCTCTCTAGCAAGAGCTAACGTTCTCTCCAATCCCTGATGTCCAGCCTGATCATGGATTCCTTTAAAAATATCTCCCTTCATGTTCTCTGGAATCACTGTCTGTAGTCTGACCCCATTCCTATGATCACCCACCCTTCTGCAGAGGACACCATCCTTATCAAAGGTAAGTTTCTCCCACTGTCTTAACAACAATCCAAAATCCGTAGATTCAGCTTTCCTCTCTTCGAAGGTAGGTTTCTGGTCAAGTTTCAAGAATTCAATCATTCTGAAGATAACTTTATCTCGTTTCTGCCGAAATGCAATTTCAGTTCTTGAAAGGGATGGCATGGCAGCAATAGCGTTGGTATTTGCAACACACTTCTCCGGTAAAGGTTGAACATCTTTTAACTGATAACTAAGGTCAACTGGCACAGCTGTAGCCCGAGATATCTGAAATAATAATCCTGTGACCTCGTCTGGATCTTCTGGTTCGTCCTTAAGATCTGAACAACGAGAAAGACTGTCCGCATTTCTGTTCATGCGACCTGATCTGAATTTGATGTCAAAATTGAATAATGCTAGCTGTGCTGCCCAACGTTGTTCTACAGCACCCAATTTCGCAGTGGTTAAGTAGCTCAGGGGATTGTTGTCTGTTACCACCGTAAATGTTTGACCCATCAAATAGTCTTTGAATTTATCGCAGATGGCCCATTTGAGTGCCAATAATTCAAGTTTCATTGAACTATAGTTGTTACTGTTTCTCTCGGATGGACGCAGTCCTCTACTAGCGTAGGCAATAACACGAGGCTTCCCATCTTGTAACTGCGACAAAACCGCTCCTAAACCTCCCAGACTGGCATCTGTCTCTACCAAGAAAGGTTTCTGGAAATCTGCAAATCCAAGGATTGGTGAACTGGTGAGCTTATCCTTAAGTGTTTGAAACGAGTGTTGACATTGTTCATCCCACACGAATTTGTTTTTCAAGCCATTTGATACTGCAACGTGAAGAGGTGCCGCTATCTTTGCAAATCCTGGTATGAAACGCCGATAATATCCGGCTAGTCCGAGGAATGATCTTAAGTCTTTAGTCTTCCTAGGAACTGGCCATTCGGCAACTGCACGTACTTTTCCTGGATCCGTTGCGATTCCATCGGCTGAGATGACATGCCCTAAAAAGTTAACTGTTGACTGAAAAAAATGACATTTACTAGGATTAAGTTTCAGTCCGTAGCTTTTGAGTCTGTCAAGGACACCCTCTAAATTTTTCAAATGTTCCTGTATTGTTTTAGAAAAGACAATGATATCGTCCAAATAAACAATCACAGTCTCTGCTAGTTGATCCTCCAAGCTAAACTGCATCAATCGTTGAAACGTCGCCGGAGCGTTTGACAACCCGAACGGCATCCGTGTATACTCATAAAGACCCATTGGAGTTACAAATGCAGTCTTATGAATGTCGTCTTCTGACATCGCTACCTGATTATAACCACAAGCTAAATCAAGAGTTGAAAACCAACGAGAACCAGAGAGCGTCGTAAAAGACTGTTCAATGTCAGGCATTGGAAATGCATCTCTCCTTGTCTTCTGGTTTAGACGACGATAGTCGACGCACAACCTTAGAGAACCATTCTTCTTACGAACTAGTACAACAGGTGATAAGTATGGACTAGTACTTGGACGTATAACTTTTGATGCCAATAGCTTCTTGATGTGTTCCTTTACTTCTGAAAATCCTGATGGTGGAATTCTTCGGTAATTTTGGACTACAGGGACATCATCTAGTGTTGGGATCATGTGCTTGATTACTGATGTATATCCTAAATCGTCATCTGACTGAGCAAATAGATCTCTATACTTGTTGAAGAATTCATCGACTGATTCCCTATCTTTAAAACTCATTCTCTCCACATTAATATCAACATTTGATAATACATCTGGTTCTGACAATAGCTTACTGTTATGCAGGGCAGTTGTTGATGCATGGACTAGTTCCTCTCTATCACTGAGACGTGAAAACTCAACATTCTGATCAGAGATAACGGTGTCTGTCCTGAAAATAGTGCCAATCTTAGCTCTTGGTTGAAGGTAAACATCCTCTTGTCCAAGATTTACCATCTTAACTTCATAAGGACCAATCGATGGGGTGTTGGTAATTGTATTCGTCAACAGCACATTACCTGGGATATGAGGTGAGTTATTACGCAAAGGTTCTATCACTACAGGATCCCCAATGAAGTCTCTGTTTCCAGTCACTGCCACGACTCTCATGGACTTAGCACGAACAACCACAGGCTTGCACCCAGCAACTCTTGCAAACCCAAGAACTTCCTTTTCGACACTCATGTTCTGACTCCAAGCATCTCCAGTGCAGTTACCAATAACATTCATCCCTACCAAACCAGGAACCTCAGCATTAATAGCTGTGTCCTTAGTCACCAAAATACCACGCTTTGGTATACGTTCTCCATTAATGACAACATCCATTTCCACATAACCAATATATGGCAACTCAAGACCATTTGCTGCTCTAAGCGATAACCAATCAGAAGTTTGTCTAATTTCTGCAGAATTAAAATGTTTATTGAAAAAACTTTCAGACAAAGTTGACACCTGGGAGCCGGTGTCGATCAAGCAGGGGGTGGCAACTCCACCAATTTCGACAGATATCACAGGACATTTCCCAACCGTTCGACGTTAAATTTCCTCGTGATCCTTTGAACAAAGCAACTCAGTGTGACTCACGTTGTTTATGTTGGCTTTATCAAAACTCTTCCCTTTCTGGTCAGGTTTTCTGCAATTCCTTGCAAAATGGCCTGGCTTTCCACAGTTGTAGCATACTCGGCTATTTCCAGCCTCAAAATTCTTTTCAAATGTTTCTTCAAACTGTGATCTCGGACATTACTACTGAATTGATCATTTAATGTACTGTCTCTGTGTGGCACACAGCGTTTATCTGCTCTGATAACTAGATCTAAAAGTTCCATCAAAGAATATGAATATTTACGAAGTGTTTCATCCGGTCTTTGTCGTCGGTCGAAAAAATTACTCTGCAAAGTAGAAACTGGATGTGTGTTTCCAAAACATTCCAACAAAATGTCCAAAATTTTCTCAGCATCATCAATATCACTTGAATCCCTGTAACGGATTTCCTCTCTTGCTTGTCCTTCCAAATGACTGAGTATAAAATCCACTTGTTCCTCCACAACAAAAGAACGTGTCTTCAGATATGATCTCATATCCTCTATCCAGTGTTCAACTTTAGGATCTGAGTCTTGGACTGGCCGACCGCAAAGACTTTTAAATTTCCTATCCTTAGGTATATAAACAACTTTTTCCTGCCGACCACCATGCCTTGCTTGGCTTCCAGACTCCTCTAACCTTTCCCTGAGTTGAACCGAAGCTGCTTGCTCAGCTTCCAACTGCCTCTTCATTTCGTCCAATTGTGCTTGAAGACCTTCCATGTTTATATGCTTGTGTTAGTTTTATTTAAAAAAAAAACAATGACCTTGATGTGGATATGTGAATTTAGAAAAGCAAGGAGTTTTCTGTGAGAATATCAAATTTTTTGAAAATATGGATAAATTTCACCTCATTAGCTAATATGGTGACTTTTGTTACACCCAGTACATACACTATATATCATATGTCCCACTTTCAGCTTTAGGGTAAAAACCCGATATCGACATTTCAAACTGCACACAAAAAACATGCGCATTGACATTTTTCCCCATGCACATATGTTGACAGAAACAATTACCCCTCAGAGGTCTGTGGTAGAACCCCCAAAACACCATCTACTGATGCTGAATTACCCCTCAGAGGTCTGTGGTAGAACCCCCAAAACACCATCTACTGATGCTGAATTACCCCTCAGAGGTCTGTGGTAGAACCCACAAAACACCATCTACTGATGCTGTTTTTGTTAAAATCAGTTTCCCATAAAAAAATTAAAAATGGTTTAAAAAAACATGTCTTAAGACAACCTTCAAGCAGTTTAACCAAAAAAAATTCCCACTTGCTGAAAAAGCACTATGACTGATTCCTTGAAAAAAAATCAACAATCATAGTTCAAATTGAGAATTGAACTGTAAATCACTACCGCTTACTTAAAATGTACAGTATTTGAGTATTTTTTACACAGAAAAAAAAATATTACTCCCAAAGCCTCTCGTCCCATTGTATCGACGACAGAAACCGAAAAAGAAAATTCTTCTAGCCAACATCACAGGATCGGAGTAAAAAAACAATTACTTTTACTCTACAGCTAATTTAGGCGGTGACTCCTCTGTTTTCATAAACTGAATTCTAAACCTCATAGGAACATTTTTTTAAACCGAGACATTTTGATATTTGTTGTAACATTAATCATTTCGATCTAGATTAGAATGGTCTCTTGACGCTAAATTTGTCAAAATAACAACAAATAAAAACAACGACGAAATATTTCACCGAGAAACCATTTTTTGGGTTCCCATGACAACTTTACCCTTTGTTGCTCTTGAAGACTCGAAACTTTCTCCATCCTGTCCACGACGCCAAAATTGTTACCCTTGCTGTCCCATTACGAACGAAAGTTAGTTCAGAATAAAGTCAATAAAGTCCTGATTCTCTCTTGATACATGTATTTAGCATGGTAACTCATTACACATGGAGAAGTTGTTGTTGTTGTTTCGATTTACAAGGCAACTGTCAGAATGACATGTAAGCAGATTCTAAGAAAAAGGGCAAAGCTGACCTGAAAACAACAGAAAGGTCAAATTAAGTGTTTGAATTAGCTTTGATGTTATATAGCTTTACTTTTACGGTTTGACCAGTTGCCAGACAATTATAATTGCACAAATATATAATTGGAATGATGCCATGGTTGTACATTGCATAGTTACTCAACTTATCGACCTCATTAAAAGTTAGCGTATGATAATACGTACAGAAAAATACAAATGGAATTATCCCAAAAATGTATGATCTAGTCGTCTAACTTAATAATAACAATAAACGTGTGGTCCTAGAGACGAACAAATTATTAAGCGATTTACCGTAACATATCATTGTGTAAGTAAATACTGATTAATAATGTTATCCAATAATCTCACACTTACAGGAGAACCGGTTAACTACCCGTAGGGCTAGGTCCCAACATCTTACATGGCATGGCACACAGGTCAATAATCCTCTGGGGGTTGATATCCATCTGTGTAAACAACAGTCACTTGACAGTAAATTGTGTTGTAAATTGGGCTATTCCCATTACACTATCTCATATTAGAAAATTGGTGCTAAACCTTAATATAATGGGCATAAATATGCTGCATTTAGCTGAGACACGCGACATAGCAGATCGCGAGAGTTGTTTTAGTGATAAACTGTAATTATAATAACTGAAACTATGCGTAAACAATGAAATAACTACACGAACAATGAAATAGGCAAAATAAGGCACAGAAAATATGTGTACCGTAGCTAGGTTTGATTGGTCAGTTGAGTGATATAAATGATCGCCAAAATAGAAATGTATTACGATTATTTAAGAACAATTACGTTACAATGATCGACGCCATTTGACGGATGTCTGCTAAAGATGCCAATGCAATTTATGTACAGCTTTAGCTAAAAATGAACTCGCCGTTATGAAATATACTATAAAACTAGGTAGACGGTTACATACCGATAAAAAGGTTAATCGTAGATCTCATCGATCTCCAATTTAAGGTTGATGGCATGTTGAAGAAAATGTAAGGCGGTGAATACAATTGCTGAACATGACAAGCGTCCCGCCAGTAGCCAGAAAGGAAGTCACGAGGAAGAGCCTCGCTCTCGTTTCCCTTAAACAACATACAACTAAAGGGGCGTAACTCTGGTCGCCTAAAACGTAAATTATTACCACTGCTAACAAGTAGAATGATTCGACAATAAAAACTACTGAAGGAAAGTATATGTGTTGAATTTAGACCGGTACTCATGTTTAATGATATTTCAATGACATGCTTTGGTAGACATTAATTTTTACCTCTGAAAGAGAAAGTCCTTATGCCGCCCACGGACCCAAAAATAAGCTTTTTTCAGAAAAATGGCGGAAATTGCATTGAGAATGTAAACTTGTCACGCAACACCTTCGATGCACTCAAAATGTAACTAATCAGCCACCAATCAACCAATTTTATTTCTAAAATCTAACAGCCGACACAGCAGGGATAGGGCGTCAAATAAATTACATTGTCTTGTACGTTTCGCTCTGACCACCGTGGCAGTGTGTTACCGTTGACGAAAATTCCAGGGCTGCCACACGCCTTGTTCTGTTTTATTCCTTTATTAGAATTGTGAGTTGGTCCCTGGATTCGTGTCCAAGTCATCCTCAGATACAATGTAGACTGTTATAGACCATAACATGCAATGGTGCGAAAATGAACAATCGATATACATATAGTTCTTGTATGAGTTAATAAACGCTGTTGGCCGTAGGCTGTATATCAGCACTTGTTTCACGGATAAAGCGCGAAGGGAGCTCCTAAGTCTCCGATAACTAAAGTTAATCCTGGCTATATGGTCGTCTGGTCTATGTAGTTTGTGATATGGTTATCAGAATACTTAAATCTTTTAACTGCTTAAATATTTAATACTTAAATCTTTTAATATATATATATCAATACACACTATACTGAATTTTTCTAAGCCAGCTCTGACAAGACAGCTTATCTTGCAGTGTTTGATCCCATCGTATTTTGCAGCCGGATGTGGGGTGTAATATTACATAGAAGCCGTTGATGCGAGATCTGGTTGGTGCAACCGGGACTGGTATTTGACTATGAGAAATATTATAATTGATTTTCCTATCTTGTGAGGTTCTTAAATGTCATAGTAGAAATATTATACATGTGAATATTAAATAAAATACCAGACATAAACAATTTATTATTTACAGACTTGTGCTGTTGGTATATGTTATGGTGGGATATGTCTCGATGGTGTTCCTATATCAACGCCTGTTCTACAGCATGATCTGATAGTCATTCTCAAGGTCAACTCTCTATGACAATTTGCAGACGTTAAAAAGTGTGAGCAAAGGAGCTTAGTGAACGCCAGCATTGAATTTGTTCCAAGTAACCGGTGACAAATTACATTTCCTATTGAGTTGTAGATCAATCATGGTGTGTGGGTGGGAGTTTTTACATACAGCAATAGCTCTGTGTGCTACAACTGGGATTGAAGACGTTAGATTCTTGTTTCATGGTTTGATTATTCAACGAATTTTTGTGGAACGTCATCACATATTTAGATTGATACATGAACATCAATGCAATGGCCTACACAGCTGATGTCTATCTTGGATGTGTTTTTGGAAATTAAAATTATTGAAAACCCATATTGATTGATGACTGCTTATTTACATTGCTTGTTCGCCTTGCTGTTGGTCTGGTTTGACATTCCTAAAGTAATTTCCCCCATTTTTATGAAGTAAGCTTAAATAGTCAGTGAACGACTTTGTCTCTCAGAGGTATAGATAATGTCAACTAAAACATGTCATTGAACAATGAGTTGGCGAGAGGACCAGCTGATTTCAACACGTTTACCTTGTTTCACTACTTTTGATTGTCTCCTCGCAATCCTGATTTATTGTACAGCTTGATGAACCACATGCCGAGTCAATAAACAACCTTCAGTGATTACCAATGTTGGATTGCAAAGTGTCATTTTATTAAGAGAATAATGGTAGAACTATAAACTGCGGAAATACCAAAATCTTGTGATTCAGATTTTGAATTTTTTTTTGGCTTATGGGAAGGCGATTGTCCCTTATGGAAAAAGTAAAAAGAGAATCTCTAATAACAGCTACATACAGAGGAACGGTTAGCTCTGTGTCTTTATCACCTGTAATGTAGCTGAGAATTGGTTTGAAAATTGGTGCAAAAAAGAAAGTAATCGATTCTTTAATGCAAAAACTTTGAACTCTGTGGGCACTTTCAGAACAAACCCGAAAACATGTTGTTTTTTGTTGCATTTTTTCGTGTCTTTTTACGTAATACACAAGTAGTGTTAACTCAAAAAACGACAGTTTCATATTGACTAATAATTTGGGATTTATTATACCATCACTAGAATACACCACTTGTGTATGAGGTTAAACTAATCAGTGGAACTAATGGATATAAGATTTTAGTACGCCAACAGTATTATTGTAAGCTTACGCGGTGTTGGTTTCAGTGTGTGGTTTGAGTACCATTCATTGGCGATAGAAACCTCAGCATTATGCATGTACTGTATCCATTGGAACAGGTAATTTTGGCTACTTAACTATTGCAGAAACAGCAGGAAATCAGTCGAGGACAAAACGTTAGTCAGTCTCTAGGTGTTATATTAGAGTATATGTGTTTGTTTGATCAGACCCATTTCTGGTCTATGCGAAATGTACTGAAATCTGAACCACCATGTCGGGTTTTCATTACAAAAGCATTATTTGTTTACCGGAATTGCACCAGACTAAATCACGAGGCTTATATCGATATATCTAAAGCTTAACATCACAAGTTACCGTTATATCAAACAGGTTATTAATTGTAATGAAACAGATTACAGAAATCACATGACTCTTAAATAAAACCCACAATTAGAAACACGCCTTTTGATACAATATGTGAATTTCAATAGCTCTATTTTCAACTTTTAAGACTCATTACGGAAATTGTAAAACATCCTGAACTATTAGGTCGGTAAAGCTTGTATCCAAGTGATCAGTTTACTTATGAAATGATTGGAGCTTTGGAAAAGGGATGTTACACCGAATATCAAATGTAAACTTAAATCTGTGTTATAAACTTATCAGCAACCAATCATCAGGCTTTTGATTATTTTTATTTAAAAAATCTAACGCCGAACTGGAGAGATAGTGTAAACCAAAGATGCGAAAAGAACAATCAATATATAGTTAACTTAAGGTACGGTTAATCTAACAAATATTTGATTCAGTCGTATTTTACAAACTAAAGGTTGCACTTAAGGCGTGCTTTTCATAAAAGTCGTCTGCATGGTTATTGATGCTGGATTTGGATGGTACAACCGAAAACGGCTTTATATTGGTATTTGATTAAGTGAAGCATTATAATTGATTGTCCTATCTTCTTGGACCGGTGAATGTTATAGTAGGGATATAAGACTGGCATGAATATTGAATTCGGTATCTATCAATGACTAAGTAATTTATTATGTAAAGACTTGTGCTAGCGGTATTGGATACGATGTGAGACGTATCGATGGCAGTTCCACATCAACCCATGTACCAACCGCTCTACTGCATGGCTGTAAACTCATCCTCAAGGTCGACTCTCTAAGACAGTTCTCTTACACTAAAGAATGTGAGCAGACAAGCTTATTGAATGTCAGTAGGTTTGACAAATCAAATTTCCTATTGAGCTGTAGATCAAGTTTATATCGTGGGCGGTGGGTTTTACAAACACGTCTAAAAAAAACTCTGCCAGAACAGATCTGTGTGCTAGGTAATCAGTTGGAATTTCCAACTCTATGCAATATTGCCCAGGAAGCCTGGGAATGTTGGGTATTTGGTTGTGCTAATAGTGACATCAGATCCAGCATTTTAGTTTTCAGATCGAACCCCGGCACCTTGATGAATATATAGAGCGTGGATGCGTGCAGATGGGCTCTGTCTTAATTCATTGTTTCATGTATTGCCATGCCAATTTGGACAATTATCAAGACATATAGGCTACATAACGCCAGGAAATCGCAAGTTAATAAGTTAGGCCTACAAGCAACTGCTTTCTAAAGAAGTATTCAAAACACAAATGTTATTATTTAGTATCTCAATTTTCGGAACGAACCTGAACGATGCAACGTTCAACTTAACTTCTGCATTTATGATCATTGTTCCTTGTTCATTCCATGCTGAACCGTTTGATATGTGAAGTATGCACGCAGCAGCCTATATAGGTTGCCTTATAATTTGTTATACTGCGATAAAACGCACCAGCCGTCTCTGTTGTTACAGGTTGAATATCAACCCTTTCTGAGATTAAGACGATACCTATTGGGATAATTAATCAAACGATTTAAAAAAAATCAATCACTTCATTTGCAAGATGTGGAGTTTTACTTTTCAAAAAGACGAAACGCTTGCCGTAAATATTGATAAAGATACATAAATGGTTACACTTGCCTGATTGTCTTGAACATTTAGTTATTAAGTATGAGGAAACAATTTCATGGTTTCATCAATCTTTGCCGACATTCTTCTGTAAAAGTAACCAATTAGCAGCACATCGGTCGTAATTGGCATCCAAGTCACGTTCACACAGTAACGCCTATAGGGATTGAAGTTATTGGATTTTGACTAAACATTTTACTGCAATTTTTTTCAAAATTTTTGAATGAATCAGGTTGCTTTGATAAGAATGAAGCTGAAATTTGAACAAAAGCGTTGTTTCTAAAAAAAAAAACGAGTGTTTTTTATTTACGTCACACATACCAGATTAATCCTACTATTATAGTTACTTTATAAAAGCGTTAGAAATTTGAAACCCGCGAGGCTATTAACCGCTGAGATATATTTAATTTCCAGACATGTCTGGTGATACATAATACCATATTTGATTTTGATTTATTTATTCACCAAATAAAATAAGAGACAGTACAAAGTGTTCAACAATAATAAATGGCGGGAATAAAGTCAAAATTGACTCGATCTATCCCAGAAAATAAGTATTGAAAGAAGGTTTGAAATAAAGAGTGCCGGTATTTTAAGTTTCATAAGTTTACATGAGTAAAATTGATAAAGTAAAATAAGTTAAGTTAAGACATATTAAGAAGCATATTTTTATGCGAGATTTAAATCAGGAATAAGACTGTATCATCTTAATGTCAGGGCTGAGTCTGTTCCATTCCCGTGGCACGACAACTCTAATGGAGTGATACGAAAGATTGGATTTATAAACGGACCTATACATGTTGATTTCTTGTGTGCGGGTAGGATATGAATGGATGGCAGATTGTATGCGGAAAAGTGCCTTAAAACATTTAGGTAGAATAAAGGAACTATGCATGAACTTATGTGCAAGACAGAGAATGTAAAACTGGTTCGGTTACTGAAGAGGTACAATTTTCAGTTTCATAAACAATGGGGCAGAACCGGCAAGTCTAGATGAGAATGTTATGATTCTCACAGCTTTCTTTTGTAGCAAAATAAGCGACTTAATGTGTGTTTGGTATGTGCTGCACCACAATGCATTACCATACGTGAGGTATGGTAGGATGAGAGAGTTATAAAGGATAAATAACGTTTTTCGACTGACTGATTTCGAAATATGCTTTAGCAAGCCAATATTTTGAGAAAGTTTTTTCCCAATAAAATTTATGTGGTTTATCCAGGATAACTTGTCATTAATGATTAGGCCAAGGAATTTGAATGCCTTTACAGTAGACACTTCTTCTCCAAGCAGAGTTACAGAGGCTGTTTCAATATGTCGGTGACTGTTTGGAACGAACATGACTTTTGTTTTGCTGGCGTTCATAGACAGTCGATTTGCAAACAGCCATTGGGACAGCTTGTTGTCTTTCGGACAGGTAGCTATGAAACCAGAGATTGGAAGTTCCACGAAACCCATAATGGTCAAGTTTCTTTAGAAGGATGGAGTGCTGGACAGTATCAAAAGCCTTAGAGAGGTCTATAAATGCAGTTGCGCTACACAACTTTCTTTCTTTGCATGAAACAAGGTGTTCATATATATGGCAAGCAGCATGCAGAGTCGAATGATTGGCTCTGAAGCCAAATTGAACATCCGAAAGAATGTTGTTGGCTTCAAGAAAAGAAACAAGCATATGTACCGCAAGTTTTTCAATAATTTTGCTAATGCTAGGAAGGACAGAAATCGGCCGATAGTTTTCAAACATATCTGTGTCCCCGGTTTTATAGATGAGACTGATCTTGGCTATTTTTAAAGAAGAGGGCATTTGACCAGTGGCAAAAGATAGATTAGCAATATGAGCTAATGGCTCAGCAATAGAAATGGCTACATATTTCAATTCACGCATTGGAAGGCCATCGATGCCGCAAGCTTTAGATTTTAGTTCAGATATCACATCCAGAACATTTTGCGGCGTAATATGCGTGAATTCAAAATTATTCAAATTCCGGTCATCAAGATAATCCGAAAAGTGAGTGATCGATTTGGGAATTTTCGACTCTAACTCATTTGAAACTTGACTAAAATATCCGTTAAAACCTTCAGCAATATTACCTTTGGTTATGACATTCCCATCGCCAGAGGTGAAAGTTTCTGGCAGACCGTTGGTCTATCAGCATAATGATTAGACAATAATAAATAACGCCACACCCCTCTTATAGTTTATTGACATAATTTAGTTATTAATTTTTACCTCTGAGAGAAAAAGTCCTTATGTCGTTCACAGGCCAAGAAATAAGCTCGCTTCAGAAGAATGGCCGAAGTGGCATTGAAATTGTACATTTGTCACGCACCACTTTCTATGCAACAGTGAGGCGAACACGGATTAGATGTATGACAACAGCAATATTTGATTAGATCGTATTTTGCAATCTAAAGGTTGTATTTAAGGTGTGCTTTCCATAGAAGTCGTCTCTATGATTATTGGTCCGAGCTCTGGATGGTACAACCGGAACCCTCTATATATTAGCATTTTCAAGCGTTAGTTGATTTTCCTATCTCTTAGGGCCCGTGGATGCTATAGCAGGAATATTAGATACAATATCTATCATACATTACCATGCAATTTATTATGTAAAGATGTTTGATATCTCGGTGGTGTTTCCACATCAACACCTGTACCAACCGTTCTTATCATCACGGCCGGCTCTCTATGACAATTCTCTTACACTAAAGACGTCTTCATATAACCGAAATACTGTTGAGCAGGACGTAAAACCCCAATCTATGATGGCCGAGAAGGGACATCGCGTTATAGATACTCAACCAGGCTAAATCGAAATCTAAGACGCGATGAAAAAGATAGCAAGATTTATTTGCGTGTTATACTTTATGAAATTGGCTCATTTCCTATGTAAAACACGATGGAAACACGATGAAAAATACTTTTCATCGCGTTTTACTTACTAAACCGCCTACATTTTGATCTCAGAAACACTATGGAAATGCGATGGTAAAGCGATGGTAAATACTTACCATCGCTTTACCATCGCATTTCCATAGTATTTCTGAGTCCAGTAAAGTCTAATTTCACTTGCACTATGCGACAAAAAAGACTTTTTATGGGATTACCGTTGCATTTTATTTTACAAATTCTCTTTTTAGGATAAGCCACAAACACGATGGAAACGCGATGATAAAGCGATGGTAAATATTAACCATCGCTTTACCATAGCGTTTCTGAGATCAAAATATAGGCGGCTTAGTAAGTAAAACGCAACGAAAAGTATTTTTCATCGTGTTATACATAGCAAGTGAGCCATTTTATAATGTATAACACGAAAATAAAGCTTGCTGTATTTTTCATCGCGTCTTAGATTTTGATTTAGCCTGGTTGATTATGTATAACGCGATGTCCCTTCTCGGCCTGATAAGATTAAAATAATAAAAGTGTAACTCGATTCCAAATGGAAATTCCAAAGTAAAACGCGATGGTAAAGCGATGGAAAATCCTTTCTCGCCTTTAAAAAAGAAGAGCAAATTCCAAAGTAAAACGCGATGGTAAAGCGATGGAAAATCCTTTCTCGCCTCCAAAAAAAAAGAGCTCTTGGCTTTGCCGGCAGCAAATGACGTATGATAAGTTAGACAGGAGTTCGTGGTTAGCAGTTCGTTATTCGAGAGGGAGTAGTCATTTTTCTTACTGATATACCAATTGGCTTATTAATGCAGATAAAAAGGTTTAATTCACTACATATACTTACAAGGGCGTATACTATATACAGTAGTATCTTTACATAATAGATTACCCGCCAGGGGGCGCTTTTTTTGAATAACTGTCTGAATAACTGTCTGGTCTGTTATTCGCTTATTATTCAAGATAGAAAGTCCAAATTTGCTACACATACAAACGATGACGTATACTATGCCGGAGTGGCTCTAGCTTATGGATTACCCACCAGGGGGCGCTTTTTTGAATAACTGTCTGAATAACTGTCTGGTCTGTTATTCGCTTATTATTCAAGATAGAAAGTCCAAATTTGCTACACATACAAACGATGACGTATACTATGCCGTAGTGGCTTTAGCTTATGGATTACCCACCAGGGGGGTGCTTTTTTTAATAACTGTCTGAATAACTGTCTGGTCTGTTATTCGCTTATTATTCAAGATAGAAAGTCCAAATTTGCTACACATACAAACGATGACGTATACTATGCCGTAGTGGCTTTATCTTATGGATTACCCACCAGGGGGCGCTTTTTTAATAACTGTCTGAATAACTGTCTGGTCTGTTTTTCGCTTATTATTCAAGATAGAAAGTCCTAATATGCTACACATACTAGCGATGGCGTATACTATAGGGGAGACCGGGGCTAGTTCGACCCTGGGGCAAGTACAACCATTGTCGATGTCCGGCTGTTGAGTGAATATTTCGCGCGCTCTTCAACTTTTAGATGATCACTTGATCGACAAGAGCTGTTCTACGTTGTAAATGGTGGACCTGTAGCAGAAATCCTCGACTTCAGGGGGTAAAACGCCTTTTGCGTAGTCGTTAGTAAATTTTTAGTCGTCTATTTATAGTAATATTTATGTTAAAAGTACCTTGTATAAACTAACGACTGTTTGTAGGATGAAAGCGTGGACAATTAGCTTTACTAAGCATAGTGCATCTTTAGACTGCATTGAATAGGTCACGTGAAATGATGTTATTTTTAAATGTGGTGCGCATGGGGCAAGTTCGACCTGTTTGGTTGGGGCATGTGCAATCCTAGGTCAGACTTGCCCCGCCTTAGGTCGAATATGCCCCGAATTGAGTAGGTCATGGAATCAGACTAGTACATCATTCAATCAAAGTGCAGTTTTTTCCATGTTAATACTGTTCGTGGCAGTGTTTAGGCCTACAGCTATATTACTTCATTTTACAGCACTGGTAAAAATCAAAAGGAATCGAATAGAGCTCTGCGTGATTTAATGATGATACGCAAGAGGAGCCTCTCTCAAACAACTTATCCAGAACAAATATGACTAGCCTTGGAATAATTTATTAGTAGTTCAGATGGATAAAAGAAAACGGCGAATTTGTTCGAAATAGTAGCATCTACCTTTTACGTGTACATCAATAACTACAAACGCCTACCCCGTCAGAGATAAGTATACAACTCTCGTTAGGATAACAAAAACCACGAAAATTATCTGGGATTATCAGGAATCAATTTTAGTAACCTATTTGAGACAAGCATCTTCAATGTACTTTGGACTCATAACGCCCCGAGAGGTTCGAATACTTGCTTACGAATGTGCTTAGAGTTTTGACCTACACATTTCTGTTTAGGTCATTTTTTCGTGGTTTCTTATTGCTTAAACCGACAGTCATTCGTTTAAACCGAAGTTTATTCGTTCAGTTTTGTTGTTGGTCAAATAAAACACTTTAATTGAACCTGTTGATTTAATTGAGTTGCTGGTTGAAGTTACCCCAGGGGGGTAATTTTATTTTCTTAAAAGTGCATATTTCAGTAATATCATCAAGAGGAGTCATTCTGAATAGGTATCAAAGGATAGCTTATTTCGCTGCCTTTCACAAGAATTATTTGCGTTTTAAAAGGCTCGAATACTTTTTGACAAATAGCGATTTTAAGCAAAAAGGGTCGAACTAGCCCCGGTCTCCCCGTAGTGGCTTTAGTTTATGGATTACCCACCCGGGGCGCTTTTTTGAATAACTGTCTGGTCTGTTATTCGCTTATTATTCAAGATAGAAAGTCCGAATGCTTAGGCCGATAGTTTTTACCCAGTATTAACTTTTTGAAATTATGAAATAGGTACAAATCAAAGCTATGTTCGACTTTGCTCGATGTGAAGGATTGGGCACAAGACAAATACATTTTTTAAATATAACTTTAATTCAGATAGAAGGGCACAGCTAGTCTTTTTACTTTCTGGTAAATCTGTGAAATTTAATGAACAATTTTTAACCACTCAAAAACGTTGAAAAAAAAGTATACATTGCCATGGTAACCATTTCGTAATCCCCGAGTTAAGGCAAACGAAAAACCCTAAATCTAACATTACTATGGTGACCATTTAGCAACATTGTTAAGACGTTATATTGGTTGCCATTACAAAACCACTTCAAAAATCCTCAGTAAACTTCTGACAGTAACTAGTAATTGTATTTCAAAGTTTGCCATCATATTTTTCTACTTGCATTTTTTTGTCCTTCCAGTTCCTGTGATTATGAATGCATTAAACTGAAAAT
Source organism: Lepidochitona cinerea (assembly GCA_963971465.1). NCBI lineage: Eukaryota > Metazoa > Mollusca > Polyplacophora > Chitonida > Tonicellidae > Lepidochitona > Lepidochitona cinerea. The sequence continues at coordinate 41,264,944 of OZ020551.1, read as the reverse complement.
TTCATTTGGCCAACAAAAAAATGACAGGTTATGGCGTATCAAATTTCTGAGAGCCTTAGAGGTGCCATCTCTTTTTTTGTTCAATTTTCTACCCAATATACCACTTGTGTAATTACAAAGAATAATTAATAAACAAACGCTTCACGTTTAGTACATGTGGTCATCAGCCCGCTTTTGCTTTTGCAAGTCCCAAATCTAACATTGCAATGGTGATCATTTTGCAACGCTGTTAAAATGTTATATCGGTTATCAATTACAAAACCACTTCAAATATCAACCATCAGATTAATATATTAACTTTTAAATACTTTGAAATCAACGACAAAACCATAAATCAACAATATCAACCATTTGCATGGGATCTGATATAAAACCATATCGTGTGGACAACAAATCGCCCTCTCCTGTTTCATAACGAATAACTAAAAAACTAAGCATTAATTACTTTAATGAATGTTGGTACACATCACAAGCAGCCGATGTTTTCCAAATATGGAGATTTTCCTCTAGTTATAATCATAAACGCAGGAACATCGAGAAAACGTCCTAAAAAAAGCCAGACTTTGACGCACTCTCGCTTCTCTAATCTTGTCCTTCAATTAATATCTCGGAATTCCACATAAACTTATTCTGACAGTGATAATTTATCCTTGGAAAATTTCACAAAACGTAAACTAACGACAGTCTACAGCTTACCTGTTAAAAACGATTAATTATAAGGATTCATTTAAAGTATTCAGGTAATCCTCAGTAAACTTCTGACAGTAACTAGTAATTATATTTCAAAGTCTGGCATAATATTTTTCTACATGCATTGTCTTTCTTCTCGTAATTCCTGTGTTTATGCATGCATTAGGCTGAAAATCTCTTCATTTGGCAAAACCCGGACAGGTTATGGCGTATCATGCCTGTATTTGATATTATTTTTTTTACCAAATACCACCCGCGTAATTAAAATAGTAATTAAAAAATAAACGTTGTACGTTTAGTACATGCGATCAGCAGCCCAGGTTTTGCATTTGGTGAGATTATCAGCTAACAAATGTATACAAACACGGACACATCGCAGAAATATAAATCTGATGAAGGAACACAGATCTAGAATGTTTTATTACAGCCTCAATGGAGTACGTGGTCAATACAACTAAAGCTAGTACTATGTAGTATACGTCATCGTTAGTATGTGTAGCAAATTTGGACTTTCTATCTTGAATAATAAGCTGCTACTATATAGTACACGTCATCGTTAGTACGTGTAGCAAATTTGGACTTTCTATCTTAAATACTAAGCGAATAACAGACCAGACAGTTATTCAAACAAGCCCCCCCCCTCCCCCTGACGGATAATCCATAAACTAAAGCTACTGCGGTATAGTATACGTCATCGTTAGTATGTGTAGCAAATTTTAACTTTCTATCTTGAATAATAAGCGAATAACAGACCAGACAGTAATTATTCAGACAGTTATTCAAAAAAGCGCCCCCTGGTGGGTAATCCATAAACTAAATCTACTACGGTATAGTATACGTCACCGCTAGTATGTGTAGCAAATTTGGACTTTCTATCTTGAATAATAAGCGAATAACAGACCAGACAGTTATTCAGACCGTTATTAAAAAAGCGCCCCCTGGTGGGTACTCTATAAACTAAGGCTACTGCTATATAGTATACGTCATCACTAGTATGTGTAGCAAATTTGGTGGGTAATCTATGAAGTAAAGATACTACTTTATATAGTATACGCCCTTGTAAGTATGTGTAGTGAATTAAACCTTTTAATAAGCCAATCGGTATATCAGAGAGAAAAATGACTGCTCCCTCTCGAATAACGAACTGCTATTTGTCTTGTGCCCAGCCCTTCACATCGAGCACAGTCGAACATAGCTTTGCTTTGCACCTATTTCATAATTTCAAAAAGTTAATACTGGGTAAAAACTATCGGCCTAAGCATTCGGACTTTCTATCTTGAATAATAAGCGAATAACAGACCAGACAGTTATTCAAAAAAGCGCCCCCTGGTGGGTAATCCAGAAACTAAATCTACTACGGCACAGCTAGTATACGTCATCGCTAGTAGGCCCTATGCGTAGCATATTAGGACTTTCTATCTTGAATAATAAGCGAAAAACAGACCAGACAGTAATTATTCAGACAGTTATTTAAAAAAGCGCCCCCTGTAGGGTACACCATAAACTAAAGCCACTACGGCACAGTATACGTCATCGTTAGTATGTGTAGCAAATTTGGACTTTCTATCTTGAATAATAAGCGAATAACAGACCAGACAGTTATTCAACGCAGTTATTAAAAAAAAGCGCACCCTGGCGGGTAATATATTAAGGAAAGATACTACTGTATATAGTATACGCCCTTGTTAATATGTGTAGTGAATTAAACCTTGTTATCTGCATTAATAAGCCAATCGGTATATCAGAGAGAAAAATGACTGCTCCCTATACGTCAGAAAATGAAAGTTCGTTAGCTGTGCGCTCTTTTGTGGGGGAGGAGCGAAAGGATTTTCCATCGCTTTACCATCGCGTTTTACTTTGGAATTTCCATAGCGTCTTACTTTACTATTACCGTTGCGTAATGCTTCGGAATTTGTACCACGAAATACTTTGCAATTTCCACCGAGTTACGCTTTTATTATTTTAATCTTATCAGGCCTAGAAGGGACATCGCGTTATACATACTCAACCAGGCTAAATCAAAATCTATAACGCGATGAAAAATACAGCAAGATTTATTTTCGTGTTATACTTTATGAAATGGCTCACTTGCTAAGTAAAACACGATGAAAAATACATATTATTGCGTTTTACTTATTAAACCGGCTATATTTGGATCTCAGAAACACTATGGAAATGCGATGGTAAAGCGATGGTAAATATTTATCATCGCGTTTTTATCGTGTTTCTCAGTTGAATAAAGCTTGGTTCTATACGTATTTTGCGATAGAAATTAGGATCGAAAGGATTATCACTGCAACTTACTTTATGGACTGGGTTTTGAAAGAAAATCACAAACACGATGGAAACGCGATGGTAAATATTAACTATCGCTTTACCATCGCATTTTTATCGTGTTTGTGAGTAAGATTAAAGGAAGATTTAGAAGTAAAACGCGATGTCCCTTCTCGGCCATCATACTCACTCACTCACTTACACTAAAGAATGTGAGCAGACAAGCTTAGTGAATGTCAGTAGGTTTGACAAATCAAATTTCTTATTGAGCTGTAGATCAAGCATATAGCGTGGGCGGTAGGTTTTACATACACGTCTAAAAAACTCTACCAGGAACAGATCTGTTTGCTAGGTGATCAATTGTAATTTTTAACTCCATGAAATATTGCCCAGGAAACCTGGGAAGGTTGGGTGTTTTGTTGTGCCAATAGTGAGATCAAATCCAGCATTTTTGTTGACGGATCGAACCCGGGCACCTTAAAGAATAGGCTATATAGAATGGATTATAGGCCTATACATAACGTGGATGTGTGCAGACTGGCTCTATCCTAATTCATTGATTCTTTTTTGTTGCCAATTCTGAAAACTTGTCCATCCGTCATTGCATGGTTAAAATCGGCATTTACACCTTGTGTCCGACGATGGGCATCAGTCAAAATTAACATATTCTGACCTGAATGGGAAAAAAACCCGCATTGTGAAGTGGATACTTATGCATTGTCTTTGCATTTTAAGCTGAAGGTATAAACAGTGAAATTGGCAATTCTGATAACCATTATTAAGACGTATACATGGAGCAGCCGGCAAGTCATGAATGATTTTCGCCACAATTTATGCACTTCCATCGCGTTTTATTCGCTAAACAAGTGACGATATACAGCCTAAGCCCATAAAAATTACATGTGTATATTGATCGTTTGTTTTCGAACCATTGCACGTCGTGGTCTCCATCAGTCTGTTGCATCGACTGTGTCCGAGAATGATATCCACACTGAATAGTGGTGCATCCCCGAGACTAGCAATGGAATAAAACAGAAAACCGGTCACGGTTACCGCTCATGAGCTATCATCTCTTTTACGTTAACGGCAATAAACTGTCACGGTGATTAGAGCTAATAAATCAACACGATATAATTTATTTGATAGCCCATCTCTCCTGAGTCTGCGTTAGATTTTGGAAATAAAAACGGTAAAACGTCTGTTGATTGATGGCTGTTTAGTTACATTGCGTGTTAACCTTGCTGTTGCATTGAAGGTCTTGCGTGGTAAGTGTACATTCCCAAAGTAATTTCCGCCATTTTTCTGAAGTCAGCTTGTTGATCAATTGGTATGTGAACGACATTAGCTCTTTTCTCTCTTACAGGTAAAATTATTCTCAACTAAAGCATGTCATTTTCTATTGTCTAGTCGATATACCGAGTTACTATAGCATGATACATCACCTACATTATCTGCCGAGTAACCACACATTAGCGATGGGCATCATACAAATTATGATATCAGAGATTGATTTCCAGATTTCAACAATTGTATTCATCATGATATCATTACAACATTTTTACATATGATAAATTGTGGTGAACATGTTTATAACCAAGTGATTTCATGCTCTCACAAATTACTCGATTACGCCAAGAATTAATTCCTGATATCACTAAATGTTTTCATGATATCTTAAATTAATTTCTAATATCATCAAATCAATTTCAAAATTATTTTTGCAAAGCTTTCGGTTTGGTTCCTAATTATCTACTTCTTCACAAATTAAATTTTTTTACCTTCATGAGCCCCAGTTATAAATGGCTTCATGAGCCCCAGTTATAAATGGCTTCATGAGTCCCAGTTATAAATGGCTTCATGAGTACCTAGCTTTCAGATAGTTATGAACGTGTTGCCTTGGGTAGCCACAAATCCACCTGGACAATATTATTGTTAGACCAGGCGTGCCTCAAGGCTCGATTATTGGTCGTTTGATGTTTATATTGTACGTCTGTGACTTGTCCAAGAACTTTCATATTCACACGCTTTAATGTTCGCTTACAACACTAAACTATTCACAAAAATCGAAACGTATAATGACTGCTACCAGCTGACATCTTTTGCGTTGTCAAATGGTGTAATATGTGGAAACTGAAATGTGAAGAAATGCTATAGGATATATTTCACAAACAAACTTGTTGTACCACTGTACAGGTACACCCCTTATACCAATCCAGTTATAGCGATGGTGGATTCTGTCAATGATCCATCCCAGATTGATATATGAGCTCCCATTTAGTACTTATTGACAAAAAAGACAAACAGTTAGCCAGTTCTGTTCCAACGTATTTTCTCCTATATTTGGCAGTTTATGTCACTTTAACATAAAGTATTGAGTAACACCGGAAGGAAGACGTAAAAGTTTACAGTGAACGCAATAAACCGCCTACGCCTTCTTCCGATGTTATACTTTATATTACCCAATGAACTATATACGTGGAATGGACACGTCTCATTGGCTGGCTTAGTAAAAAGCGCCGCCATTGCTGAGTGACGAACGCGTGTATGATCCATCTGGATCGATATTGCACCATCTCCTAGTAATGGCGGCGTTCGACGCATATCAAATACCACGTGACCTTTATTCCCCGTCTATAGTTCATTGATATTACCCATCGATGAAAACATTCATGTCGGACAGAGAGACTCTGCTAACTGAGCCGCTGAGGCTCCTCCCTAAAAGGATGAGATTTTTTAATTATAATTTCCAGAACAAACAATTAAACGCTTGAAAAAGCTTCGTTTGTTTTAGTAGTATTTGTCTTAGTGACATGCATGTCATTGTGAATTTGGTATTTCCATCGTTTTATTTATGGATTTCAGAATTGTTACACCAGTGAAAACCTGCATGGTTCGAAACGGTTTATTCTGCTATAAATATCAAGTATCGATTATAACATTATTATCTTTAATATAGCATATACTGTCAACATTTTTACATTTTTCCGTAAAAGAAAATTTAGAAATAAGATATTTTGTCAAGAAGTACAAACTGTTCAGTTTTTAGTGGTAGAAAGGGTTTTGAACGAACATAGGCCTGAAATGAATGAACGTTGCCTACTTTTCGAACACTATTTCGGTTCGCACAAGTTAAAGACTGCGTATATTGTCCTTATTTCAACGCCAGATTTTCGATGAACTTCAAACTTGGTTGTTGTCTTGACAATTAGAATCTTATGAAAAAAGTGCTAAGTATGGCATTTCACGTTATTTGAACTAAAACCATTTACTAACTGATCGGCCTACAAACTCATCTCAGAAACGCAATAGAAATATGATGGTAAAAAGCGATAGTAAATATTTACCATCGCTTTTCTTTAGTGTTTATGATGTCTCTTCTCGGCCATCATAAAACACAAGGATAACATTTCCTCCACGAATAGTGTTGATATTTCAAAGTATTTACTGCAGAGCCGTAAAACCATAACCCAAGAAACATTTTTTACCGGTAAGAATATTCCTCATTTTTATTCCGTAGGTATTCCGACTACTAGTGTTTTTTCTCCCTTTATGTTGACCTTGTGGTCCATTGTTCGGCTTCATATACCATGGAGTGTCTGCAATTGTCTCATATACCGGGATTTGGTTGGTCACATGAAACCACTAACGTTGTTGAGTTCGGAAGCAAGGAAATGAATGCTTATAGACTAAAGTGGCAAGTTCTGCCGAAATTCGAATTTTTTTCTCAGAAATTCTGATTGTTAAGTGAGTTTGAAGCAACTCGAAAATTGATAAGATTGAAGTAGAAACAAAGAAATATAGTTTAAGCCATGCAGTAATCCACAGGAACCGAAGGTGTGTGCTATAACGACAGAGTTCAAATAGCCCATATATCAGATGAAAGCTCAAGATTGTTTTGTTCTTGTGGATAAAATGACCGACAAATAGCTGATTCTGTTTCAGCGAAGTTTTTTTCTGTATTTGGTAGCTCATTTCCCTTCAACATTGGCTTCATCCAAAATTTTCACAAGTACACATTAGATTTCTGAGTGGATTTTTCACTCGATCTTCGGACAATAAGCCCAGTTTCCTCCCTCCTCTAAACCCGGCGTAAAACATAAATCAATTAATCAATTAATTTTATAGAAGAAAGTTTGCGGGTGAGAAACACGTGTTGCTCTACATATATGAGTCGAGACATATTTATGGTGTAGGTGGAGAGATTTTATTACCCTATAACGGATTCAGTTATCCGTATTCCTGACTCCAATATGTTTTATGAGACAAACAGGGCTAGAAACGAGGATTCCTGGAAAGTTTTCTTATAAAGAGTGTAACAATCTATGTGTTTCTATCACGTATGTATGAATATAGAGCACAGCGTATTAACAGTGTGGATTTTGACAAAGTGATACATCAGATATTAAAAATCTCATTTTTTTTACCCATTTGATTACAGGAAAGAAACTTTTAGAGCTCAGGTTAATTCTTGTTTGCATTTAAAGAGAATTGTTAATGGGGGTACAACAATTGTCAGTTAGTTAACCATAGTTAAAGAATAATGAATATTGTAATATACCGTAATAATAGTTCACTTACAAGGCCTCGTTTTTTTTAGCCAATCAGTGATGAGTACAAATTTTCCAATCTCTGTTTTTGGTATTGGAGGAGAGCAGCGTGTTAGATTTTTTATGTTTTATTTTATTTCCATGGAATTTGATACATTTTGATCGAAAACTGGCTAAATTTAAAGGGGTATGAGCTGTCCAAGTTTGGTGTTGGTTCATAAATTCCGATTTTCAAGAAAAGTTTAAAGTAGCCTATACCTTGAAAAAAAAAAAGGATTGGCGTTGAAATGAAAAAAACTATCGATAAAAGCCTACCAACAGAGGATGTGGCCTAATAACGGATAAGTTTAAATAGCTGTGATGTAGGAGTACATTTATTCCGTTTATTCCGTTTTTATTATCTTAACGTGTATCAGCGGAAAGTCCTAATTTTGACCTTTTTGATAAAAATAACAAAAGTTAACTTATTCTGTTTCAACGAAATTGTTCATGTATTTGACAGATGGAGTCACTTTAAGGCTACAAACTATTGGGAGGGAATTGAGACTACCTTTATGTCAGGTGGATACAGATCTGAAAGTTGGATTTGGTTAGGGTGTTGGCATAAGTAGGATTTCATGTTAAATTACCCCTGTCCCAACTTTTTGCCTTTGGGTAAAAATTTGTCTCTAATCCCTGTGTTAAAATTCTCGAATTACCCACCAAGTGTTTGGGTAAAAGAAGATTAGAGAAGAGGTTGTAAGAAAACGTTATTTGTTAACGGGACAAGAGCTGCCAAAATTCAATTCTTTTCTTCATACATTCTGATTGTCCCGACTGTAAGAGGATTTGATGATCACCGAAAAACTAAATGATTGACGTTGGAATGAGGGAAAAATCCGTACAGTCTTCAGTCTGTGCCATGTGGGCAAGTGCTGGTCAAGTGCTGTGGTCTTCGAGTTTATCAAGAAGACTCGTTCGTCCTGAATGTTCGGGGGAATTATCATTTCCATTCCTCAACGCCAACTTGTCGTCAGGACATTTCGGGATTGCCGGCCAACATCAAGGATTAAAGCAAAAATCATGCAATGGTAAAGATTTAAAGCTCCGTGGCCTTTTATCTGAATCTTTAAAGTGGCATGAGCTGCCAAAATGTTGACATTTTAACGTTAAAACAGAATGTTGAAATTATTGGCTATTTTTCTCAAGACGTATAATTCAGAAGCTTCTAAGTACTTCGTCTCGAGAATGAACGTTAAAGTATGGTTTTGAACCTACTTTGGCTTAGAATGAATGAATGGTCGTCCCGGTTATTTATATTTTGTTTACTTTTCGAACACTATTTCGGTTCGTGCAGGCCACATACTGTATGGATTTTCCTCATTCCAACGCCAATCATTTAGTTTTTCGATGGCCTTCAAAGCCTCTGACTGTCGTGACGAACAGAAATTATGAAAAAGTTTGAATTTTGGCAGCTCATGCCATTTTAAATTACATGTATTCCTTGTTTAACTAAAGACATGTTCTTCCAGATACATGAATATATTACTGGACCAAATCCTCCAATTCAATTTCCAGTTTCTGCTGCTTGCTCTGTCTATCAAACAGACTGAAGGATTGGGCGTACATGTACAAAGTCTTATGTCGGGTTTGGATTATAAAACACTATATATACACGGTTTATCGTTGATGATAGGTTTGGGTGTTTGAGAAGTTTATGGACTTGTCACCATTTTACCACAAACTATTGCTTTTTAAAGTCTATTTCCTGCTCTTTTGGTCCCATGCCAATTTATTTAACTATTACTCGAAGGAATTTTAGACCAGCCCTGGTGTATAGTGTATTCAAGTCTTATCAAAACACCTCTGGCATAAAGTATAGTAACTGTTTTACTGATAGCGTGGAATATCCCACAGTTGCTTTGGGTGCATAATTTTGTCCCGTACTAATATTTATAATGGTGATAGTCAACAAGAAATCGAGGAGCACGGGGACCTGCACTATGCTAATATTGGAATATGAGACTAGTTATAATTGATTTTCCTATCTCCTGACACATTCCATCACACATCAGTCATGTATTATGCAAAGACTATTGATGTTGACGGACCATTGCGTACAGGTTATATGATCAGATATGTTTCAATGGCGTGTCTGTACACTGTCACAGGTCTACACCAAACCATTGCAAGAGATGATCCATAATAAGTAGTAAAGGACTAAACATACGCTTAAATAACCTGTATCAAGAAGGATTCGCGTCAATGAGTGCCCTCTATGGCTATGACGTGGATCTTAGATGGCGGAGATTAATGGATGTTTTCCTAAAGATTTTCTTTAATTCATCATATTTTTTTAGAAACATAAACATACATTGATATCTCTCCTTGGTATGCTGTTTTGGTTTGCATAACCATATATTGATAAAGATTATTAGTTTTTTTTTGGTAACGAAACCATGTATACGATTTACATACCATATTATGAGAGTTCATAGAACCCGACCAAGTTTATCAGTCAACAGATTTCTATAAGTGCGAATCGCATTTTATACTTAAACCGTTTCCTATCATATTTAAAAAATACACATTCTGAACGAAACGTTCTGGCCATCTATTGTTAAAGTTGAATTTTAAGTGCGTGTAGGCCTGTAAATGTGGGGTTCGGAGAAGAAATAGCGAACGACGTTCGTTTGTTGGCCTGTAAATATAACAGGAAAATGTGTCTTTGATGGAAGCGAACCGTTGCAAATTGAGGATTCTGAAGTCTTCAAAAGTAAAACTGCATTCACGCTATAAATAACACTTTTAGACTTATTGTTGTATTACTAATTGCCGTGAAAAAGCATCGTCTTGAAACCTTTCGTTAAGACAAGCCTGATATATACGATTGACCCAGCCCCTCATCTTCACCATTCTGTGTAGCCCGGATTATCGTTCTAACGGCGAGAGGTATTATATGGCTGGCAATGTGTCTTATGACGAATACGGAGAAAAAAAAATCGCCAGAGCCCAGATTTCTCGGCTCCATTCTGTGAAGTTGGTGGTTTCTCGGTGGTCGGCGGTGTTATAAAAATATGTTAAAATCAGTGATAGTAAGGGTTGCTGAACGTAGGGATGCTCATTCTGGATGGATCTGCCAGCTAATAGCTGATACTTAGTTGAATGGGAAATTGTGAAATTCAAAAAGATAATTCCAAGGTCACATGGACTCATTTGCATACAAAAATAGTCTTTAACTGAAATTATTTTCTTGATTGCATGGGAACTGCAAGGATTTGTTAACAGCCATTGTGCACATTAAATCAAATAAAAACAACAGAATAAACATACAGTATTTGGATCTGAAATACAATGTCTAGGCCAAGCAAGAACATTTATTTTGAAAGTCGAAGTGTCAATCCAAGAAACACGTACAAACCTGATACCACCAATACAAATTAACCATCTAATGGCTTGTTTATTTGGCAACCTTTACCTGTGTTCATTCTGAAGCTAGAGTAAAACATTCTGGCTCATGTAATGTTGCAAGTTATGATTTTGATGTAACCCAGTTTGACGCGCTGGTTGTAGCCGCGCGATAATATATGTTTTGCACTATGTCAGATATGAAACAGCCTTCGTTCATTTCACTGATAATACTTTGACCTGTTTAACTACATAACATTTGGCGACGAAGATGGTAATCTTGGTCTAATGGCAAACTCATTACCAAGTTTTAAGCTAACTAACTTTTAACCTGTGAAATCACTCTAACTGTGTGAATTTTGAGAACTTGAATCAAGTTAGTGCAGGCAAACAACAACAACAGCAAAACAATGGCATCATCACTACCAGTTTTCCCGTCATTTGATGTGCACACAGAGCCAGCATCAATCGGTCAACGTTGGACTAAATATGTCAAACGCTTTCAAACATTACTGTTAGCCATGGACATCGACGATAAACGTCATCAGCGTGCCCTTCTTCTTTATTATGCCGGTGAAGATGTGAATGACATTTTCGACACTTTAAGTGACACTGGTGACGATTTAGACGGCGCACTGGATAAACTTAACCAATACTTCAATCCAAAAGCAAACATTGACTATGAAACATACATATTTCGTAAATCTGAACAAGAAACCGGAGAAACTGTGGATAATTTTGCTACCCGCCTAAGACAACTTTCACTGACGTGTAATTTCACAGACCAAGAACGAGAAATTAAAAGTCAGATTTTACAAGGTTGCAGCTCATCCAGACTAAGAAGGCGAATTCTACGTGAACCTGACATTACTCTAACCAATGTTCTTGACCTAGCTCGAGCAATGGAACAGTCAGAAATACAGGCCAAGACTATTGAACAGCCCACAAATCAGCCACTCACAGAAACTGTTCAATTTACCAATACACCTCGACATGATACCTCTTACCGTTATCGTCAACAAAATCACAGAAAACCGACCAAACACTCTCGTCAACATAACAATTCCAAGTCCTTCCATTCCAAGAAATTTCAAAACAACACCAAACGCTACAATAACAAATGTAGATACTGTGGTTATGACTACCCACACACTAACAATAAACCCTGTCCAGCTAAAGGTAAAGAGTGTGGTTATTGTCATAAACTTAACCATTTTGAATCAGTTTGTGGTCAAAAAGAGCGAGAAATCAAAAATAAGAGACGAGAAAACATTAGACACACACAAGCCGTCCCAAACAATGCATTAGGGGACACTAGCTCTGATGACGAATATGTATTTGGTCTGAATAACACAGAAACAATCAGACAACACAAAACAACCAACTGTATTAATTAACATAAATGGTCACAAAATATATGCTGTTCTCGATACAGGTGCCACTGTTAACATGGTAAATGAAACAACTGCAAACAAACATACAAACTGACAAGTTACCGTTAATTTATCCATATAACACAACTAAACCTCTGGAAGTTACAGGCAAATTTCCAGCTAAAGTTAGCACTGATTCACATTCAATTGACACCGTATTTTATCTCACACCTGGTAACTGTGATACTTTACTCAGCTTCAACACATGTCTTGCCTTAGGACTGCTAAACATCACCGAAACCATACATGGGCTAAAAGACAACATGTCATCACAAACTAAGCACATTCTAGAGCAATACACTGACCGTTTTACTGGTCTAGGAAAATTAAAAGGGGTACTGTAAACTAAATTACATGCAGACACCTCAGTCCAGCCTGTGGCCTATCAACATCGACGTCTCCCATTCAATCTACGCGAACGAACGTCAGCAGAACTTCAACGTCTACTTGACCTTGACATAATAGAGAAAGTCGGCGACACACCCACACCTTGGGTTTCTCCCATAAGAGTTGTTGAAAAACCTAAAAGCCCAACACAAATCAGGATTTGCGTTGACATGCGTGCTCACAACCAGGCTATCTTAAGAGAGCGTCATATCACCCCAACAATTGATGACATTCTATCAGAACTGAATGGATCCACTGTATTTTCTAAGCTCGACCTCAATTCAGGATATCACCAGATAGAACTTCATCCTGATTCACGTAGCCTAACAACATTCTCCACACATCAAGGACTTTTTCGATACAAACGTTTAAATTTTGGCGTTTCCTCCGCAGCAGAAGTCTTCCAGAACCACATACGAATGGCATTACAAGGTCTTCCAGGCGTGATCAACTACAGCGATGATATCTTGTTGCATGGTCGCACCCAAGAAGAACATGATGAACGCCTGAAAGCAACCCTTCAACGTCTTCGAGAAAGAAACCTCACCTTAAATCAACAAAAGTGTGAATTCAGCCAACCCAAAATTGACTTTTACGGTTATGTGTTTACAGGAAATGGTATTTCTCCAGATCCAAACAAAATGCTCGCCATTAAAAACTCACCGCAACCAGTCAATGCCTCAGAGGTGAAAAGTTTCCTGGGGATGGTTCAATACTGTGCTCGTTTTGTGCCGAATCTTGCTACATTATCAAAGCCACTACGTGACCTCACCAGAAATGACACTCCATTTCACTGGACTCTCGTTGAAGACAAAGCTTTCTCCGACATTAAATGTGCTCTAACTGAGAAAAGTGTTATGGCATACTACGTTCCAGGCAAACCAGTCGAATTAGTCGTGGACGCTAGCCCAGTTGGCCTCGGAGCTATACTTGCCCAATCAGACTCATCAGGAACCAAAATCATATCCTTCGCTAGTAGATCTCTCACCACCGTAGAGCAGCGATACAGCCAGACGGAGTGTGAAGCCTTAGCCTTAACCTGGGGAATCCTTCACCATCATCTTTACCTTTATGGCAAAGACTTTACAGTTGTCACAGACCATAAGCCACTTATTCCTCTATTCAACAAAGTGACATCTAAACCCCCTGCTCGTATTGAACGTTGGATATTGAAACTTCAAGGATATTCCTACACGGTAATTTACAGACCTGGCCGATTTCATGTCCAGACACCCGTTAAAATCTTCGGATCAAACCAGTCGTGAAGAAAAAATGGCTGAAGAACACATTAATTTCCTAACTCAACATGCTGTCCCAAAGGCGATCACATTACAGGAAATAAAGGAAGCTACACAATCCGATCCTACTTTACAATCTGTAATACAGACAATCCAAGAAAATAAGTGGAACTCTGCAAAAAGCACAAAAGACATTGATAAAACTAAAACAAAACAACTTCAGTCCTTTGCCACGGTGCACAACGAACTGTCAGTTAACTCTGATGGAACTATTGTCCTATTTGGTTCTCGCATCGTTGTACCAACTTCCCTACAACAACGCATCTGTGACTTAGCCCATATTGGACATCAGGGGATCGTGAAAACGAAGAAACTCATCCGTCAAAAAGTTTGGTTTCCAAGCATAGATAAACTTGTTGAAACTACTGTAAATAACTGCATTCCTTGCCAAGCTGCTACTCCTGACCATTCATCCAAACGTGTTCCTCTCAACATGACACCACTTCCTTCAGCTCCGTGGGATAAACTCTGTGCAGATTTCGTAGGACCTTTTCCTAATGGTGACTATCTTTTGGTTGTCTACGATGAATATTCTCGTTACCCAGAAGTTGAAAAAGTTTCCAGTACTTCATCAAAATCAACAATTCCAGCTTTTGACAAGATATTTGCCACCCATGGATTACCGACAACATTAAAAACTGATAATGGCCCTCCTTTCAATGGCTCTGACTTTCAACTTTTCCTTAACTACTTGGGTATAACTCATAGAAAGATTACACCATACTGGCCGAGAGCTAATGGCGATGTTGAGCGGTTTATCAAGACCTTACAGAAAGCAATCCGCGCAGCAACAGTCGAAGGCAAACCCTGGAAACAGGAACTATATAAATTCCTGAGGAGTTATCGAGCTACTCCGCATTCTTCAACAGACAAACCACCAGCTGAGTTATTGTTCAATCGGCCCTACAAGACAACACTTCCACAACTCACTATACCAGTGACCAATCCCGATGTTCAACATAAGGATAATACCTCAAAGGAAACAATGAAGCATTATGCCGACAATCGTGCTAATGCAAAACATGCCAGAATTCAGGAAGGTGATATTGTACTTCTCCGTGCTCAACAGAAAGGTAAATTGTGTCCTCCTTACGATCCTGTGCCCTACACAGTAATAGCTGTTAAAGGTTCAATGATTACTGCCAAAAACTCAGTTAGGACAGTCAGTAGGAATTCATCTTTCTTCAAGTTGTTAAAACACCACCAATCAACTCCTTTGTCAAACTACACCACCGATGACGTTGATGATGATGATTTGGATGTCACCCATCATTCCGTTCAACCAGATCCACCACCTCGATATCCTCAACGACATCGCAAAAGACCCAATCATTTGAGATACTTTACCTTGTAAATATAAGATTTTCCGCTGATAACTTTAGATAATACTTACTGTTAAAGTTCTCCACAAAAGCTATTTTATGGAACTGTGCTCTCATTGACTTTCAAAGACTCAAACGTGCAAGCAGCACGAAGACTCTATTCTTTTAAATTTCCTTTCAACATATTAGATCATCCTACTAAGACATTATTATTTGTTTAAACCCAGTAAATTGTTTTCAATTCCCATGGTTTGGTGGGATGTAATGTTGCAAGTTATGATTTTGATGTAACCCAGTTTGACGCGCTGGTTGTAGCCGCGCGATAATATATGTTTTGCACTATGTCAGATATGAAACAGCCTTCGTTCATTTCACTGATAATACTTTGACCTGTTTAACTACATTACAGCTCAGAAGAGGGTCCAAATGGCATCTGCTTATTCATTTCCATTTATTCTTTAATACAAAAAGTGAATTTAAATTTCACGCTGCACATTCCTACTGAACGGACCAGGGGAGACAATTCATCGAAAAATACAAATTCAGCCCTGTCCATTTGTTTCCTCAAACTGAGACAAGCCCAGGCGCTGGGTGGGTTTCCGTCAGGCAATAACCCCACACTGTAAGTGGAATGCGGCGTAAAAAACCAATCAATTCTTTATTTATAAAGACTTGGTGATATTTCAAACAATAATAAGATGCTTTTAAAGAAGATTTTCATCTTCGTGATCTTCATAGTTAACCGAATTTCCGATATTATACAGGCTAAATTTATAGACTTCCAAAAGATCTCAGAAACTCAGAGCCTGAGAGGCATCCTGAGAGGTGCATAAGAGAAACAGGAGAAGCGCTCTCGGTTTGTTTTTGGTCTGACTTTGGCAATTATTTATAGGGAAATAACATACTTGCGTTGCATTAAAAAGCCTAACGTGGATTTTGTAAAATTATCTGACAAATCTTATTTAGACATTTAGTTGCTTTGAACTGATAACATATATTAGAAAAAACAATCAGGTTTATCAATAAAGAAAATTAAAGATCATTTTATTGTTTTCGACACTACAGAACAATTTATCTTTACAAAAACATCGCTATTATTTTTTTTTTTTACAGTTTTCAGGTCAAATTAAGTGATGTAAGCCCCCGTTATTCTTTAACGTTCACTACCAAAATCCGAGATTATAGGATGCCCTGGAGGCATGGGTCATTTTTCAATGGGTTTGGGTGTTTTCGAAATATATGTTTTTAGAATTAAAGTCAGTTTCCAAAGAGCAATACTGCGTTTTATTAATATAGCCTTTTTCTTCAAGAGAACGAAGAATTCTATTGCAATTTCCGGCCTAATTTCCTTATCAAGTTTTTGGTAATAAAGGGTTGTTTAGCTGCCGTTCTACCTCCTCAATATAATCTTGTATAGACATACATGTAATAACTATTACCGAGCATTTATCAGGAGGTTTTGTAATGATATATGTTCTGATTTCCTCTATGGTTACTTACGGCAAGACGTTCTGAATAAGTAAGGCTATATATTGGTTCTAGGATTAGCTAAACCATCAACTTTCCTTGATACAGAGTCATAATTGTGAGAAGGGGGCGTGCTGCCGCTTTAAGACATAAAAGAATTCTGGTAGATATCACCCAGAATTATAAGTCTGGAGAAGTCCATAACTAATTTACTAATAGGAAGGTCCCTATCAGATAACGATTTAGGGCAAAGCAGAAATGAAAGTCCTCTATTAAGTAGACCCAGAGATATATCGTCAGCAGTGAGTTCCTCATTACTTACATTAGCAATATTACTTCCTAAGCCGAAAGTAGAACCTCATATGCCCTGTCACAAATTTAGCTTAAATCGAGTGTCTGAAGCCGGTATAGGCCTATATAGGTAGGCCTATACAAGCAATTTACTGTATCTTCGGTTCAGTGGATTTTTTCCATTGATACTTTAAATTTTGACTGAGATAATTTTGGTGTGACCACAACTCTCTTCATCTTGGAAGCAGAAGAGTTATATAGGTTCAGGTTCGAAACTTCACTACCGGGGTAGCCGGTAAATTAGTAGATGACTGGAATCTCTATAAAGTAGAAGAGCGAGTTGGAAAAAGTCTTCCTAACCGCTGTCATCATATTGCGCATCTGATGTAACGAAATGTTTGGCTCAGTAGTTGTCTTGTTATTGATACCAATATTCAAGATAACTTTCTCAGGTTTGGGATCTTGGTATTTTTTTTATTTGAGTCCGAAAGGAATTGATGTTGGCACCAGTAAAACGTTCTACCTGCATATCAGGGTGGGGGTCAAGGTTAATTTCAGACAGATTAAAATCCAATAGGCCTAGTACTTTCTTATTTACATTAGGAATGGTTGAAAGTTGTAATTTGCCTTTATAATTCTGTTTGTCCCATCTATTGAGAACACTGTAAAATTAATAAGACCATTGGATGACCTGGCTGAAGTCACCTGTGCTTTTAATCTATTCAAACATGCCTCATAAATGAATATATATGTATGTATCGGATTCCATCTCCACTTAAAATAATCTTATGTGCGACTAAAAGCACCAACCAATCAATCAATTTTGTTATTTTAGAATGTTTTTAAAGACTTCACAATGCCATTGAAGTTTACGACGCCAAATCTTAAATTACAGAACGATTGTTTGTGATGCAGGGGAGAGAACCAGGATGAAATGAAAGCGCGCGCGCAACCGGTGAAAATGTCGACAGACGATATTGTTTACATTTTGATCCTGCTGGGTTCGATCCCACTTGGTTTGTTTGTTCATCAGATTAATCAACCACGAACAAAACAGATATTTTGTGCTGCTGTGGGTTTTGCTGTTGTCGTATTAACATGTGGCATACACTGTCTACATTCGATAATTACAGCAGTTATCAACTGTATGATCGTGAAGTTCGTCAGTCTAAGGTATGGTTCTTATGGAAGGTCCAGTTTTCAACACTCAAACTTAGTTACCGGTACGGCTTTTAATTGAAATAGGTGGCTGTAATTCGGCTTTCAGATTTAGCCAAGTCTAAATTATCCATTATTCTCACCTCACCTCGTTTCTCATCAAAAATATCAAGATTCTCTTCATGACTTTTAAAAAATAAAATTGCTAACCCGCACTTTAATGATTTCCCTTTCTCCTCGCACCAATCTTAAGTCTGTACGTCGACACAAGCCATAGGTCTGCCCGGTTAAATTTCAAACTGTACCAAACCTTTCCGAAATCAGCCATTTGCATAATCTCTCATTGATACGTCATTATGACGCGAAAGGTCAACCTGTCACATGATTAGTTCAGCTCAAACAGTTGTTCTGTGTATACTTAAGCCAAACTATCACATGCTCGCCTGCTAGTGGGATGTCATGTGACAGATTGACCTTTCACGTCATATGACGTATCAATGAGAGATCATGCAAATGGCTGATTTCGGAAAGGTTTGGTACAGTTTGAAATTTAACCGGGCAGATCTATGGCAGGCTTGTGTCGACGTACAGACTTAAGATTGGTGCGAGGAGAAAGGGAAATCATTAAAGTACGGGTTAGCAATTTTATTTTTTAAAAGTTATGAAGAGAATCTTGATATTTTCGAAGGGTCGCAAGAAATTCCCAGTAAATTGATCAAATGCGTTCTGACGATGATGATGGCCTATCTGTCAGAAAATGTCTTACATCATCATCGCAGATATTTCGGACTATACCCATTGATGTCTTCAAATTTCATTGTTAATCTGCTAAATCTCTCTTTCTAAAAACAGTCTAAAAAATTTGTTGGACAGATTTGAAAGTCAATCGTTCAACTACAACGTTTCACATGATCTGCAACTTTCCCAAGTCCTGTGGCTTGTTTAAGAAGGCTTCCCTGACATGATGCATATGACCTAGCCGGTTTCATGTCACTTCGTACCCAAGTCACTTTGTACCCAAGTCACTTCGTACCAAGTCACCTCGTACGGGAATGGTAAAGAATACATGGTCAGCCAATGTGGGCGGAGCAACCATGGGAAAGGTTTTAATTGGCTTGCATTCATTGGTTCTTGACTAAACGGTCTATATTGACAGGAGCTTGGATATTTAAGGAGTATACAAAAGTAGTAATTCAACAAGTTAAATCTGACTCGTTATCTATATTCTGACATTTGCTGGTCGTCGGAATTTAACATCTCCGACACCTTTTCTGTAATGCTGTTTTGGACAAATATGAAACTTTACCGTAAGTCAGAATTTTCGTTTCTTAAGATTCCTGTGTTGATGACAACGTGTTTCATATTTTCGAGTGTTTTTTATCCGATGAATCACTGAAGCTGGCGATAGCACGTGTCTGCCAAAAATGCAAAATGACAGATTTTTTTATTTTATATTTCATCAAATAAGCAGATAATTTTACTTTTACATTCTTTCAACACAACCTCAACCCCCTACGAATATTGGGGTCGCCGAAGTCAACCATGGCAACCGATCTCGATCATGCGAAAAGGTATTTTCATCCCGTTGGACTCTAGTCGGTTCATAGCATTACCGGATAAACAATGGCGGATAGTGAATTCCGTTCTGACGACATAATGAAAATCAGATTATTGAACAAGGAGGCGGGTAAGGAATTCACTTTGGTGAATTAACAAAAGTAGTATACGAGGACGTTTGGAAGTGTGAACTGTTTCTTTCATCCTATCTTCTTGCTGTATACAACAGTGCCACCTAACGTCTTACGGTAGACAACTCCCTTCACTGCAACACACCCAAGTTAATAGATTATTATTTTTCTATTTAAATCCGCACTCAACGGGTCTCGAACCCCTACCTTTCCAATCTGAAGCTGCGCAGAACCACATGCGCATTCAATTAGACCGTAGCATCTTTCCACTAGACTAACTTCCAACACCGCGTTAGAGGTATTAAATTTATATGTGTTACCTGAACTGCGATACACGCATGCGCACTTCATATTTATATACCCTTTGACCTGCGATGACGTATATCCAAGAGGATCCCTCGGCTTGGTAAATAAACAGGGCTAAACCTAACCTTTTTCTGTCAATAAACCCCGTCCCTAACCCTAAGTCCGTCTTTAGCGTTGTCAATAAAAGATTCCAAAACCTAACCTTATTCTGTCAATAAACCCCGTCCCTAATCCTAGGCTTGCATAGACTGATCCAGAGACATTTTGATACCTGTATACAGGTTTGGGCGCCCAAACTCACAAGCAAAAAATCCGCCCAAATTCTTAAGACCAACAGATTTAAATGTCAAAATAGCATTTAGAGATGTTGTTTTTGTCTTATTGTTGGAACATTTTGAACTGAAATGGTATGCCCAAATTTTCCCTGGATCAGTCCCTGGCTTGTCTTTGACGTTTTGTCAATAAAAAAAGTTGTTGACAATTGGGGCACACGGTAGTGACCCTCTGTCTCTGAAGAGCTGGAATAGTGCCAAAGGCCAACAGTCATCGACCACAGCCACGCCTTACGCACAGTGGGGCCACTTTATCAATGAGTTGACTGACCGCAACTTTTACGTTACCTACTATTCTTTACCCAAGCCCCTCGTACCCCAGTCATCTCGTACCCAAGTCATCTCGTACCCAAAACCTCTCGTACCACATTGAAAGCCACGTTCTCTTGCTACAACAGATCCATGGGCAAATACAAACAGTGAAGACTTTATTTAAAACGCTTAAGGCATTATTCGGTAATCGGATTAGTGACATGCCCGTCGGTGATTGACTGATTGGGCTATGACAGATTCGCGCTCAAGTTGAAAAGTGTTCACTATGTAAGAACCAGTTTCTTGACACTCCGAGAAAATATAAACTGGTAAAAATATTTCACGTTTGAAGTATATATTATTTTCCAAGTTTTATTTTTCTATCTCGAACGACGATTGTAATTATTGTATGTCCCATTGTGGTTTTATTTATTGTATAAAAATCAATTTGTCGATAAATCAATATTAAATCAACAAAAAAACAAGATATAACTGCTAGAGTTTTATTATTATTTCTTTTTTAGAAATAACAACATTCCGATTCGTAAAATTAAAAATTAAGTAGGGAGACGACCCGGAAGTTCGAGAATAATGCTGTATAATATTCGTCAACATATCCCTGGTAGTACGAAGTGACTGGGGTACAAGATGATTAGGGTACGAGATGACTTGGTACGAAGTGACTTGGGTACGAAGTGACCTGATCCCACCTAGCCTGGATTATCGGTCTTACAGCGACTGGTATTATATAGTTGGTAATGTGTCATGTGGTAATGCATGCCAAATACGGATAGAAAAAAAATTCAGCAGAGCCCAGATTTATCCGCTACACATGGCCCTAACTGGCAGTGACACGCTTTACTTTAACATTGACATACAGTCTTAGTTTTATCGGAACTAAAAACTCACATTTTTTATTACAGATACTGTAATTGGGTGAGTTTCATCTGGTGTTTTCTCTACCTGACATTTTTCCGTTGTTGTCACCTGTTTGGTCTCCCAACTCCCCCACCATTAGCTAATGCAGTTCAGCTTCTGTTGACCCTGAAGGTGAGTTGACCTAGGTTTATTGAATGACTCTTATAATCTTGTAAGTATGACATATATTACTTCCATATATATATCAAGTCTTATCAACACATTTCAGGACTTTTGATATTTGATATCACCAAACTGGCCTAAAAAATGGGTGCCCCTAATCAACCCTAATAATACCCAAGTACAAGACATGACACTGCTGGCTGGTGCGACATGGCAAAGATCAGGTGAAAAAAAAGAGGAATAAAAGAAATAAAAAAGATATATGTAATTGTTGTTGAAGCAGGGTGGTTTTATGAATAAATGTCAAATTTAAAGTGCTACATGTATTGTAATTGTAGAGTGATTGCAAACGTTGACAAATATTTCTGAAATTTACTCGTGTTTTCAGACCTTCAAAATGGCCGTCTATGCATTTATTATATTGACTAAACCTTTGTCAAAAGGGGATTTTAGACAAAAGAGATCTGTTTTTAAACCCTTCAATTACCATTTCAAATGCACTTTGTGTTTTGGCAGCAGAATAACTACAATCCACTCAAGCTATTGAAACTATAAAATTGTTGATAAAGGTGCAGAAATCTGGTATATTGGCCTCGCTAGACAGTGTTTCGTGTATGGCATTTTTTTTGCTATACCAATAAAATTGCATGTGTGAATAGTGCTACAATATTGATTTGATGACATTTTTTTGACATAACCCTGTCATATTTGTATAAGAGACGAACCATTCCTCCTTACTCTCCCTTTTCCAGATGGTTATGGTTGCTTTTGAAGTTAATGAAAGTAAATATCCAATCAAAGATCGTAGAACAGCGGACCAGGATCAAGAAGAATTATCTCGACTCCGGGAGAAATATGTGAATGTTAATCCCAGTGTCTTGGATATCCTTCTGTATGCGTATTGTTACCTGGGGCTTCTAACAGGTAAACATCATGCCATATTTGTCTAATTACTTATTTCACTTATTTTGAAGTTCGCATTTTTTTTCAAAACTATTTATGAAATGCAATATAAATTCCAGGTTAAAAATACCGTCCATTGAAATGTATACATTCATTTTTGTTGTTTCGAATTTTTTTTACATTTTTTTATCTATAACAGCCAGGTTGCTTAAGTTCTGTTACCAGCATGTTGATTTTTTTTTTTAATAAAACGATATGGTATTAGCAAGGTAACTCCGGATAATTTTAACAAACGCATATTGACGATTTCAATATTTCGACAAAGATATATTTGTCATCTTCATTTTCCAGAATTTATTCGGAGTTACCTTGCTACTGCACTATGCGAAGCTATTCAGTGGATCAACAAGTTATAAGAAGCAAAATATTGCAGATCTGAGTTGTTTTTGAACTGAGGTATTATAATTTGTTATTGCCCTTTCTTTAGGTCCCTTTTATCGATACAGAACCTACCAAGACATGCTTTATCAAACTGGTAAAGTTATCCCGTGGAAGGAACCTCTGTTAAACAGAATAAAGCCCATTCCTGTTATTACCGCTACATTTGTGATCTGTTCCCAGTTCTTTGATAAAGCTGTAAGTTAACATTTCTCAGGCTCTGCATTTCGAGTTTCAAATAGGCTTTGTTTGATTTTTCTTTAGCTGTAGTGTAATGCTATTCATAGTCACCGTACTTGTATTGTATGTATTCCCAATGTATCATGGGGATGTGCTATCCCGGCCAAGATGGCCTACCATTAAAGTATTCTATGTTCCCAGTCCAGTGCGTCATATGCCCGTGTTCTAGTACAGTTGTTATAATCGTAACCCGGTGATCCAATATTAACTTTCTTCACAATTTTCCCAGAACATGTACACTAATTCAAGGGAGTTTGCATAATTTACACGTAAGCTTGTCCGGACTGTACTTCTGTAGTTTTGATCACCCATGTTTGGTCAATGTGATTTGTTCTTGTAGAATAGTCCTGGTTTTTATCATCTTATAGTTTTAGGTAAGCTTATAAAGCTACTTTTGTTGAACTTATTGAATCTTGAAAGGAGTCACGGACCAAGTTTGTTATGATTCTCCATTGCCCTTCAGATTAGTAGAAAATTAACAAGTGATCAACCTCGGATGAAAGGCTGTTAGTGGACTTTCCGCCAAAAAATGTATATTTAAAGAGTTATTCAGGGAATTTCCTGTTGCTTTGTTTTCTGCCCGAGTCCTGACAGTCAGTAGACTAACAGCCAAGAAAGCACCACACGCTCACCCACAACGGGTTTGTACTGCGCACCTAACCCAGGTTGATTCCCAGTCAGTACACAAAGCAGACAATGGATTTCCCTGTTAAAACTCGCTATCCACGGGTCCTTGGGAGCTAGGAAATTTACCTATTGCCTGACTCAAAATGTTTCTGAACAATTTAATTACTGATCACTTTATAAAGACATTATGATTATGAAATATTTGATTTTATTACAGTACACACAAACAGATGAGTTTGCAGAGGAGCCCCTATGGTTTAGAATATTTTACATCGTACCTATGTTCATGATATTTCGCTCCCGACTCTACATAGCGTTTCTCCTGTCTGAATGTATGTGTATGACATGTGGACTAGGGGGCTATCCTGTTGACTGTAAACCAAGGTGTGGACAGGGGCCCACTGACCTTAAAGCTTTGGAGAATGTGTAAGTGTTCTAATCATGAAACTATCAAAGTTGTTTTGCTTGTCTTCTTGGTGTGTTTAGTTATGTTACAATCTTGTTTATTTCCCTGACTGTTGGTCAAGAAACTGTTACAGCTCTAATTCTTTTCAGTTGTTTTTCAGTTTTAGATCAATACTTAAAGCCAAAACACATAGGACAACTCTTGGACACATAGGACAACTCTGGGACACATGAGACAATTTCGGGGCAAATTTTCACTGTCTTTTCCCATGACCCTATAATATATAGTCTGACGATATTCTTACCATAGCTTAAATTGCGTAAGCATTGTCAATGTAATACAAAGTGTTCCAGAAATTCTTCTGACTAAGGCCAAGCTCCTGTCAGTCGTCAACTTTTTTTATTAACACAATTAGAAACTTGTCTCCGTAGTTATTTTAGACAAGAAGATTTTCCCTGTGCCCGTGTGTTTTAGTGTTCAGAAATATATTCATAGAAATACTTCTTGGTAAGTCCGAGTTAAATTATTCTTTATTTTAATTGCAGATCAAAGGAGAAACAAAGTGATGTAAAATACAATTTTGATACGGTGTATAATTTGGATATATACGGCTGTGAATTGGCTCCTACGTCTAGAGAGGGACTTAAAAGTTGGAACATGACAATACAAAGCTGGCTGGCACATTGTGTATATAAACGCTTCCCAATCAGAGCATTAGGGTAAGTGTCTCATCAAATTTCAGCCCATTTTTGTTAATGTATATAACCAAAATCTAAAATTGTTTGACATTATCATATTCACTGAGGGTTAGATTAATCCTGTATACATGTACATTGTTTGGATTCTGCACTTGGTAGCAAAAGTAAAATAAAGCAATAATAATTCAGTTTGGTAAGCACTGCAGCTACCTTGAACAAAGTACAGGCCAAATTATCCCCTCGGCTTCAGCAACAATGCAGACATGTCAACTACATGTACCACTCGGCCACTGGTCGCTGTACAGATTATGCTCACTTCTTAACTGGTCAAATATATTGCTTATTTTGTACATCTGAACATATAACTGGGCTCCAAGTCTGTTGAATAAATATATATAAAGTCACATACAAGCTATAAAATGTATTGGCTGACTTTTCCTTTGAATATTTTAAAATTAGCAACTCCAAAGATAAGTGGTCAAATCCCATTCAGTCCAAACGAAAATTAAAACATTTCTGAGTGGATTTTCCACTCGATCACTGTATGTGGAAGGGTTGCCATGTACTTGCCCAAGGTCCGGGCTTCCTCCGGGCAAAGAGCCCAGTTTCCTTTCTCCACTAAATCTGGCAACATTGTCATATAAGTGAAAAAGTGAAATTATCTTGAATGCAGTATAATACACCAATCAACCAATCAATCAATCAATTAAAGGTCTCTTGAAAATCTGTTTTTATCTTTGCAGGAGTACTGTAACTATGACAGTGAGTGCTTTCTGGCATGGGATCCACCCTGGTTATTATCTCAGCTTTCTGACTTGTGTCCCTATTCTAATGGCTGAAGACATCTGGATCAAACTGTTTTTTAAAGATGCTAAACCACAACAACAGAAAGTCTTCAATTATATATGCTGGTTTTTAAAGATGCGTTTCTTTGACTATATGTGTATGGGGTTTATACTCCTTTCATGGAAAGCAACCATTCATTATTGGAGATCCATATATTTCATTATTCATATTATTATTGCGGTTTTTCTGATATCCGGTTATATTCTCAAATCCCTGAAGCATAAAAAGTCATCCTGATTTGCATTTATGATTTTATATTTTTTTTAAATTTGTTGAATAATGCTAAAAGGTCTCACAAACAATATCAATGTTTTGGTGTTCTTATTAGGTGTTATGAAATTTTCAGGAAATAAGAAATACATTCTAGTCATGTATGGTATTTGTAAACATCAACAATACTCCAAAAACTAAGTATGCTTTAACTGTAAATGTTGTTTTGTTAGGTACTTTAAACCGGTTTGGGTAATCATAGACTGATCCAGAGACATTTCGATACCTGTATACAGGTATGGGCGCCCAAACTCAAAAGCAAAAAATCCGCCCAAATTCTTAAAACCAACAGATTTCAATGTCAAAATAGCATTTAATGTTGAATTTTGGGCCAGAGATGTTGTTTTTGTCTTATTGTTGAACATTTTGAACCGAAATGGTATGCCCTGGATCAGTCCCTGGTAATATGATCATACTGGATGTATTTCTCAACCAACCCTTTCGTAATATCAAACTTTTAATACCAGGTTTTGTAATTGAAACATGTTAAAGTCCACTGACTTTTACTTATCATCAAGGTCCATCACCAATGTTAGCAGAAGGTCATGATTACTTTTCATTAAAGGAGAGAATGGTGTCTAGTGAGTTAGGGAAGATTTAACGTCACTTTCAATATTATTTCAGTCTTATAGCAACCATTCAAAATAAAATAATGGTTCAAATTTATTAATCACATTAAAAAACTAAACTATTTAGATAAGAAACTTAATTTAATTGATCAAGCTTCTCTATGTATTAAATAATCAGCTGTACTAAAATAATGTTGTAAGCAAGGTTAAATCTTCTCTCACTTCCTGTCTGTACAAAATTAGATTTTTTAATTTTGCTTCGTTTTTATCTCAAAATATTACCGTAGCAGACATTCCATGGATATTCCTCACTGGCCCTTCTTTAGAAAAGATTCCATCAAAGAAGGCTCCTTATTTGGGAGAAATCAAGGTCAGAAACTTGCACAGGCTTGCTTACAAAATGTGCTAACACCAGGTTGAATAATGAAAAACAGCATAAATAACTACAAAGAAAATACTGATCTTCAGCTAGCGAACAATCTTGTTACTGCAAAAAGAACAAAAGTTTGGAAAGATCTAATGGTATGTTTCCACAACCCACATGTAGTAGTTCAGTTGTAAAAGACAATTTTCTTTTTCCTAGTATCATGAACGATGTAAGCCAAAACACAACTATGCCAAAGATATTATTTTGCTTTCTGTACCTGAGTTTTGGAAGACCATATTCATATTGTTTTTTGTGGTCAAAACTATGAATTCAATAGCTTGGCTGTTATTATGCTATGTTTATGATATTACTTATTAACTCAATTAACACCAGAGCAAGTTACAGCATTTAATATCAGAAAAGTATTTATTACATTTGTGTATGTCCATCTTGAAAGGGTTGGCTGCATTTTATTATCTTTTTTTGATGTTATGTCAGTCCTCCTTAACTTCTAAATTTTTTAAAAGAATTCAACTGAATATCTTTTGAAATATATACTTTATGTATATGGATAGATGCTATTTGTCATAACAACCTGAAACTGGGGTGTAGATAATTTGATGAATGTCGAATTGTTTTTTTTTCTTCAGAATTTCATTTTATTACTTACTTTCTTTTGTTTCAAAATCATTTATTCATAATCAGATATAATTCCCTTTGTAATGTTTCTGCTACCTCAATCCCAATATTCTATGTCATGAAAAATTTGTTTGGTCTTACAATGTATATGAAGGTTCACAAATTAGCTTAGCAACAATCTCTTATTTCAGTTCAAACTTCATTAAAATTGTTATTACTTTAGAGATATGTTATTACTATAATGCATAATGTAACAAGAAAAGTGAAGTCATGAATTAATAGAAATATAACGTAATTTGGAAATGTAACCAAATGTTCACAACAGGTGAAGTTATCAGTCAAAGCTGGGGGCCACTTTGGCTCAGTAGGAAGAGCGTTGGACGCTCAATCCGAACAGCCTTCCACCAATGGGTCGCGGGTTCGATTCCCACTCAGCCCAAAAAAAATGGAAAATTTTCTGACTGGGTTTTCACTCAAACAACCTATGTGGGATGGTTGCCAGTTACCAACGGAAGGTCGTGGGTTTCCTCCGGGCATAGAGCCCGGTTTCCTCCCACAATAAAACTGGCAACGCCGCCATATAAGTGAAATAATCTTGAGCGCGACGTAAAACACCAAACAATCAATCAATCGAATGCCCAGGGATAAATTCTCAACAAGCTCACCTTAAAGTGAGCTTTAAGTGTTGACCGTGGGTTCCGACGATTTTATGCCAGTATAACTGACTCGAAGCTCGAAAATGCGTTTTTGTTCATAGTTTGATTATTTTGAAAATATCACTTCCGTGAAAATATTTGCAACTGATTTTTGGTGAACTTAAACCAACAGGAATCGAACCCTCGCCAACGGGTGAGGCACGACAAAATACCCCCACTGCTGAATCTACTTGAACTATGCTTTTCATTCCACGAAAATATTTACCAACTGATGACCTGGAAAACAAATTTGGCATCTATTTTTTTTCCCATTGAAAAAGTACCATATATACACGCCGGCTATTTGATTGAATTTTTGTTATTTGCACACAAATTTGGCTCGCGATATTTTTCATTTCAATAGGAAACCTTTAGTTTTTCAAGCTACACCATACACTGGACTACACCATACATAAATCAAAATTTATGAAAAAAAAAATCTGAATTCTGGCAGCGACTGCCACTTTAAAAATTCAACAATTTCAACGTTTTCCACGCCCACAGTTGCCTCCTACGACCAAGCTTGTCTGTGAGCTGTGGGCGAATTCCTATCCCCCCAGGGACCCAAGTCTGTTACGATCAAGCACCTTGGGAAAGGTGAGGGCCTCCGCGTCCTCGGAACCTACACAGGGGATGGTTTTGGTCTTAACAAAAAGCTTCACAAAGGGGCTCAAATATGTACGAATTCAGACTAAAGCACCTGGGAGTGTCTAAGCATCTGGATTTTTTAAAACATGTTGGCTGCAGGACGTCGATCCAGTAGGCCTATTTGAGAGTTAAAATCTCAACAAAAAGTAGGCCTACTTCATGTAGTTGTGTGCCCTAATTTAGAACGGCATTTAGACTACATAGGCTATAAAGTGTTAATATTGGCAGCTCAAAACAAGTTTTGTCAACTTGTTTGTTAGAAAAAGGTGGACTGTTTCTTCATAATCATGAGGCAGAACCGGCAAGGTTATTTCATTAAACGAGAATGCCAACCGTTTAAATCAAACCAAACTGTCTAAGAATTTAACCTTAATAAACCTTACTAAAAGTTAACCTTGCATGAGTTTGCAACAGCGAATCAATTACATAACATTGGCTTAGAATATGTCCATACAAACTATATTCCATTGATAGTTTTCACTGGAAGAGTAATTACTATATAGCGTGTCAATGACGTAATTTTATGCATGCTTGGTCCCAGTTTGACCCCACCCTCTTTCCAGCAACAAATATGGATTGTTATAACATGTCAATGTCATTGTTTGATCCTATATCACCCCCCCCCCCGCCCCCAATGTTCTCGAGGCAAGTTTAAATACCGATACCCACATCGCATTCCTCCTTATTCCTACGGATACGTTTTTACATTTTCCACTCATAGCATTCCTCCTTAATCATATACGGACAAGTTTCTCCCTTTTCCACACATCGCATTCCTCCTTAATCCAACGGATACGTTTTTACCTTTATCCCACATCGTATTGCTCCTTAATCCTACGGACACGTTTCCCCCACATCGCATTCCTCCTTAATCCTACTGACATGTTTCCCTCTTTTCCACACATGGCATTCCTCATTAATCCTACGGACAAGTTTCTCCCCTTTCCCACATCGCATTTCTCCTTATTCCCACGAACACGTTTCCCCTCTTTCCACACATCGTATTCCTCCGTAATCCTACGGACAAGTTTCCCCTTTTCCCCACATCACATTCTTCCTTAATCCTACATGCAGGTTTCCCCCTTTTCCCCACATTACACTTCTCCTTATTTCTACGGTCCATACAAAGACGTTTCCCCTTTTTCCACACATCGCATTCCTCCTTAATCCTGCGGACAAGTCCTCCCACTCTTTCCCCACATAGCATTCCTCCTTAATCCTGCGGACAAGTCCTCCCACTCTTTCCCCACATCGCATTTCTCCTTAATCCTGCGGACAAGTCCTCCCACTCTTTCCCCACATCGCATTTCTCCTTAATCCTACGGACACGTTTCCCCGATTTCCCCACGCCGCATTTCTCCTTATCCATAGGGATACGTTTCTCCCTTTATCACACATCGCATTCCTCCTTAATCCTACGGACAAGTTCCCCCCCTTTTCCCCACATCGAATTTCTCCGTATTCCTGTACGGACAAGTTTCTTTTTTTACTCCGCATCTTATTTCTCCTTATTTCTACGGTCCGTATGGACACATTTCCACCTTTTCCACAAATCGCATTCCTCCTTAATCCTGTGGGCACGTTTCGCCCTTTACCCCTTATCGCAATTCTCCTTATTTCTACGGTCCGTGCGGACACGTTTTCCCCTTTTCCATACATTGCATTCCTCCTTAATCCTGCGGACAAGTTTCCCCTCTTTCCCCACATCGCATTCCTCCTTAATCCTGCGGACAAGTCCTCCCACTCTTTCCCCACATATCATTCCTCCTTAATCCTGCGGACAAGTCCTCCCACTCTTTCCCCACATCGCATTCCTCCTTTATCCTGCGGACAAGTTTCCCCTCTTTCCCCACATAGCATTCCTCCTTTATCCTGCGGACAAGTCCTCCCACTCTTTCCCCACATCGCATTCCTCCTTAATCCTGCGGACAAGTCCTCCCACTCTTTCCCCACATCGCATTCCTCCTTAATCCTGCGGACAAGTTTCCCCTCTTTCCCCACTACGAATACGTTTCCCTCCTTTACGCCACATCTTATTTCTCCTTATTCCTACGGATGCGTTTCTCCCTTAATTTATCACACACCGCATTCCTCCTTAATCATACGGACAAGTCCCCTCCCCCTTTACCCCACATCGGATTTCTCCTTATTCGTTTACGGACAAGTTTCTCTTTTTACCCCACATCTTGTTTCTCCTTATTTCTACCGATACGTTTCCTTCCTTTACCGGGCCCACATCTTATTTCTCCTTAAGCTACAGTCCCATATGGGGACACCCCGGATCTGAAGCACCGGATCTATCACGGACTGCCGGGACCTAATCCGGGATGATTTTCGTCCCGGACCACGAAAAAATGCAAGATTTCCTCTCAGTTGCATACCGGCCCGGATAGTCCCGGTAGAGTAACGGGCCTTCCAGGCAGAGTCCAGGATCATCCCGGACCATCCAGGTAGAGTCCAGGATCATCCAGGCAGAGTCCAGGACCACCCCGGATGTGACCCCGGACCGTCCCGGACAGGCCCGGATCATCCCGGCAGAGTCCAGGACCATCCAGGCAGAGTTACGGATAGTCCTGGACTTCCCGGACCATCCCGGTGGAGTCCCAGATGCGAAATTCATTTAGAATCCGTATCGGTCCTGGAAGGTCCGTGAAGCCGCCGGCATGGTCCTGAACATTCCGTAACAGTCCGTATGTCAAATGGGATGATCCGGCATGTATTTTTCCTTCCCGGACTGTCTCGGATCGTCCAGGACCATGCAGGCGGCTTCACGGACCTTCCAGGACCGATACGGACCTACCCGGCGGATTCCAGGATGTGTCCCGGTTTTGTCCAGGATGACTACGGATGAACGCTCGTCACGGATCATCCCGGAAGTTTTTGACAGTCAAAAACTTCCGGGACTACCCCCAGGACGTTGGCGGATGCCCAAGGATCATCCCGGACATACAAGGACCATTCCGGACCATTCCGGCCAAGTAACGGATCGGACCCCGGATCGCTACGGACTAATCCGGGGTTATCCGGGGCCTATATGGGACTGGGGCTTTATTTCTACGGTCCGTACGGACACGTTTCCCCCTTTTCCACACATCGCATTCCTCCTTAATCCTACGGACAAGTTTCTCCCTTTTCCCCACATCGCATTTCTCCTTATTCCTACCGATACGTTTCCCTCCTTTACCGGGCCCACATCTTATTTCTCCTTATTTCTGCGGTCCGTGCGGACACGTTTCCCCCTTTTCCACACATCACATTTTTCCGTATTCCTACAGACATGTATAGGTTTCCCCCTTTACTCCACATCTCATTCCTCCTTATTCATACGGACATGTTTCTCCCTTTTACCCCACATCGCATTTCTCCTTATTCTTACGGATACGTTTCTCCCTTTTACCCACATCGCATTCCTCCTTAATCCTATACGGAAAAGTTTCTCCCTTTTCCACACATCGCATTTCTCCTTATTTCTACGGTCCATACGGATAAGTTTCCTTTTCCACACATCGCATTCCTCCTTAATCCTACGGACATGTTCCCCCCTTTACCTTTCATCGCATTTCTCCTTATTCCTACGGATACGTTTCTCCCTTTCCCCCACATGTTTTTTCTCCTTATTTCTACGGTTCGTACGGACACGTCTCCCCCTTTTCCACACATTGCATTCCTCCTTAATCCTACGGACAAGTTTACCCCCTTTCCCCACATCGCATTTCTCCTTATTCCTACGAATACGTTTCTCCCTTTATCCCACATCGCATTCCTCCTTAATCCTATACTGACAAGTTTCTCCCCTTTCACATCGCATTTCTCTTATGACTACGTTCGTACGGATACGTTTCCCCCTTTTTTTTATTCGTCGACAAGGGAACTGAAAACGTATTCATGGATTATTGTTTTAGACTCACAAAACACTGCTTTTCAATGTAAATTAGTGAAATAAAGAATTACTTATAGATAACCACTTTATGGTTTCTTGGAACTTCGATGTAGTTCTTACATCGTTATCAAATTCATTATAATATAAGATATCTATGATTTATATACTTGCAAGAACGATAACTCTAGTATCAGTACTTCCCCACAAGGTGGCGCTTCAAAACTGTCAAAGAAAACGGCGAATGGCGTCTGCAGAATCAGCTGATTTATTTCGGTATCTTTTGTTTACTTAGGTGGTTTGTCCTTACGACCATAGTACAGTCTACATAACTGGATGGCATACACAATGCCATAACACAGTGATGATTTGAAGCCATTTCTTATGCAAGTGATATGAGGCAAGTGAAATTTTATCAAAGAGTACGATCTAAATTAAATATTATTATGCGCTGCACTTAGCAATAGCAGTAAAGTTAGTTTTGACAAATTATATTTCTGCCAGTGTCAGCCTACAGACTAAAGCTGTTTACTTTCACTGTTTGAAGGTGTCGGACAACTTAGTTCATATAAAATTTTATCTGAGCATTTTAAAGCAATTGGGCATTTAATTTTTACCTATGTAAACTTTCGGGACCTGCCCAAAACGTTTCCAGTCCGAAACGGCCCCACCCAAAATACCCCTTGGTAAACCAGAATGTGACCACATCATGTCCTAAATGTCCCCACCTTCTGCACAAAACGTCCTCGATCGACGTCAGTCCTCAGTTGAATGGAAAATCACATTCACACCGTAAAAATTGAAGAAAAATTCATCAAACAATTTGCAATAATGATATATTTGTAAAAAGATTCTTCTATAGAGTAGTTTTACTAAGACCAAAACACATAGGACAACTTGTACTACTTAGTTTCTCTCGAAAGCTCATATTAAACATCACCATGTACAAAGTAGTACAAGTTGTCCTACCTGACCGGCAAAGTAAGTAAAACCAGGATAGAGACACACAAGTGTGGCTAAAGTTGTCCTAGATGTGTTTTGGTTTTATTTGTAAAAAGGTTTCAAATCAACTTTGCAATAGACCTTTGGCGGCTTAAGAATTGAGGCTTGCGCAGTAGCCGCTTTGTATGGCAAAATGACGCTACACTGAGTTTTTGGATCAATTTGATGTTGAAATCAAGCTTATTTTGTCTAGAGGCGTGTCTCAGTGCCTGCAAGAGATAAATGGGCTATTAAAATGTCTGTAAAGGCTACCAAATTTAAGCGCTGTAAACTACTATAAAGTATGAAACATTTGGATCCTGATTTTGGATTAAATATCAAGATCCTTATATGCATCAAAACTTTTCCATGATCCATTTGGGTTAAATTTCAGTTTACCGTAAGCATTGTCAATATATTACAAAGTATTCCAGAAAATTTTACTGCCCAAAGCCAAACTCCTGACTGTCGTCAACCTAATGAAATATCATGGGTTTTAGTTTTTACAACAACTTAATTTATGATTCATCATTGAGTATAAAGGTCTAAATGATATGTACCCATTTTTAACACAATTAGAAACTTGTCTCCATGGTTATTTTAAACCTGTGCTAGTGTGTTTTAGCGTTCATAAATATAAATGTTTAAAGTTGGATAAGGACAAAAAGTTCCCGGACCACATCACAATCACCAGGGGGCTATTTCATAAAACTCATGTCATCATGTCAAAAGATTCAATTAAATCATAAACCATGTTACTGTATTAGTCACAATAGAAAACAAAGACACCCACCCTCCCCCACCACACCACTTCCACCCACCCTGGATTATTAATGCAAGAGGATTTATTTCATGGAGGAATGTGTCCACTAATTCCCATTAATACCCGTTTGTTTTGCCAGGTTCACAAAATGGAGCTGATTTTTAGTACATGGCCACTCGCTGTGTATTGGATATTAAGTTGAAGTGACATTAAGAACTGGTTTATTTTGTTTATAGATCTGAACACTCTTTGTTTTTACCATGAGTTATGCTTACATACTATCATTGGATCAAGAAAACTTCAAAGGAATTGTTTTCATAACCTTGTTCAGCAGATATATTATTATTAATCTTTTGCTTTTCTCATTTTTCTCACCTCAGATATTCTGCAAGCTCAAGGGGCCACAAGGCTGACAACTTCCAGGGCACTCCGGGCAAACCCCATTTGTCTCGTAATATTCTTCATCTACACAGACCTATGACAAAACTTTATCTTTCCACTATATTCAGCATATACACAGCAGAGTTTTTCAGTAGCAATTCTTTGATATCATGGATGAACACTTATTGGTGGACTCACAAAATCAAAAAAAGTCTCGAACAAAAACTGAATCTAGCTCAGAAAGTACCAGTAGTGATGAGACAAGTATAAACTCTGAAGCCCCAGCAGCCCCTGATGGGGGCTGGGGTTGGATGGTTGTGTTAGGTTCCTTCTTGTGTCATCTTTTTGCTGATGGATTTGCCTTTTCATTTGGTGTGCTTTACAAAGATTTTCTTACATATTTTGGAGACACCAAGAGCAATACTTCATGGATTGGTTCCTTATTCTTCGGTATTTCCATGATGCTAGGACCATTTGCTGGATTTTTGACAAGCAAATATGGCTGCAGGAAAGTAACTATAGCAGGAGGAATTATAACAGCTTTTGGATTTCTACTCAGTGCCTTCATGAATTCTGTGTCTCAGTTATGCTTGACATTTGGCTGCATTGCAGGCTTTGGGTTGTCACTGATCTACATCCCAGCTATTGTGGTGGTTGCTTTTTATTTCGAAAGACAAAGAGCATTTGCGACTGGACTTGCAGTATGTGGGTCTGGAATAGGCACATTTGCTATAGCTCCACTGACAGAATATTTGCTGGAGAAATATTCATGGCGAGGCGTAATGTTTATATGGGCAGGACTGGCTCTAAATCTGGTCGTTTGTGGCAGTCTCTTTCGCCCTCTGAAATTTTCTGAAGAAGAGAAGTTTAAGAAGGGTCTTGATACATTTGAAAAGATGTCAAAAACTAAATCGCGTCTCAGTTTAGAAGATATGAAAGCCCACAACACATTTGCTGAACAATCAACAGAGAAACTCCACCACCAAGTTCAATCTGTGATGCAGCTCCCAACATATTTTCAGAACCATTGTGATCCTGTTACCTCAGAAAAAATACTGAATGAAATTCGCAATAACAATACATCCGTGAAACAGTTACTCAGTGAGTTTTTCAGTACACACAGTGTATCTGATCATTTTAACCAAAATGGACCTGT
The DNA here is from genome assembly GCA_963971465.1 of Lepidochitona cinerea. Taxonomy (NCBI): domain Eukaryota; kingdom Metazoa; phylum Mollusca; class Polyplacophora; order Chitonida; family Tonicellidae; genus Lepidochitona; species Lepidochitona cinerea. Next base: position 41,228,567 of record OZ020551.1, on the reverse strand, counting down.
CTCGGATTGCTTGTCAAGCAGCGATGTTGTTATCAACAAACCAACTAATAACAAAACACAAGTCATATGGAAACGACAAAGAACTGCTCACATGCGTAGGAAAGCTAAAGCTATAGCCAATCTTTACACAGAGCCTATGAAAAGAGAAGACATATTTTACCGTGGAAATCTATTCAAGAAGCCTTCCATCAGTTGCCGAGCATTGAGTTGCCCTGATCTTCACTTGAATGTCTTCCCCTCTAAATCGTCGGATAGTACAAAAGCATCATGTGATTCACGACGAATCTTGCATGGCTTCTACAAAGTCTTTAAACAAATGATGGACATGGACGTTGTGAAAAACCCGCTATTTCTACTGTTTACGTTATCTTCATTTATTCTTTACTTTTGGTGTGATGTCCCATATGTGTTTTTGGTGGATAAAGCGATAAGAGACGGCACCAGTGAGAAAGAAGCATCCTTCTTGATATCAATAGCTGGTATTGTGAATACAGTTGGCCAAATTCTCTATGGTTTTCTTGGAGACAGACCAAATATCAACAATATTACACTTTATGCTGTGTCCACAGTTTTATGTGGTGCAAGTGTTGCTCTCATACCATTTATTACAACCTACATTCCTCTTGCTCTGATGTCTGCCTGCTATGGCCTATTTATCAGCGCTAACTACTCCCTGAGTACTATTCTCCTGGTACAGTTTGTTGGCATGAACAAGCTTACAAGTTCTTATGGATTGTTAATGATGAATCTAGGAATTGCTAACCTAATAGGTCCACCAGTTGCAGGTAAGTTTTGGGGGTGGGGGATTTTGAAATGGGCTTTGTCCGTCCGATTGTCTGTCCCGTGTCCAAGTTCAAACCCAAAGGATTTAAACAGTTTGAAATGTTCAAATCCAAAAATTTTCCCTTTCCAAACATTTGTGCTTGGCATCTGCCGCAGAAGTTAGAAAAGGGATTTTTTCAATGGGCATGATTTTGAAATGGTCCTTAATCAAATGACCTTGAGTTTTGAAATGCTGTGACAAGGGCACATCATGTCTAATACCATATATATGGTTGGCGGCTCGTTGTCGTAAAGAATTCTGAGTTTCTGCCATGTATTGCTTGCGACGTTATGTACATGTTTTTACTCATCAAACCAGTTTTTTTATCAAGTATTTGGGTTTGTAGAAGTAAAATTTGAAGTAATGTTTCAATATATTATAAACCCTATAAACTATTTAAATGGAGATATAGGAAATTTGTCTTAATTTATAAAATAGACCTCTCTCTTGTAAGAAATGATTAAAAGTGGTATGAGCAGCTCTGCACATAATAATTGTTTTACACTTATTATTGTTTCTATTTTCAGGGTTTCTCTTTGACATATCAAACACATATGATTATAGTTTCATCTTTGCTGGTCTGAGTATTGTACTCTCTGGTGTCCTTGTGTTTTTTTGTCCCCTGGTGACATGGATGGTGGAACACGATATTAAGTGCTGCTGTATGAAACAGCTCAGCCAGCAAAGTCATCCCAGCATCACTCCCAATATCAATGGAAACATTAGCTCAAAGAAAAACACATTGGTTGTGATTGAACGGGAAACTGTAGTGTAGTTTGTGAGGATTCTGGGGAGATTAAATTTAAACAAAAATACATGACTGGAATGAACAGAATTTCAAATTTTTTTATAATTTTTTAAATGTAGACTTTCTATCATGTCTTCAGATCTTAAAGGATTTATGAACAACTTTCGGAAATATTTTCAAATTTGCGTTAAGTGTGTTGTAGAACATGTACTTTGAAAGTCTGGCCCAAAAGAAAATTAAATTTCGGTCGCAGCACATACAAAATTCAAGTTAGGTTTGCCGATCTAGTAGTTACGAAAAATACGGAAAATATGCATATTTCCTCTCCGTTCCTTTTTTGACTACCAGGGAACTTACTCGAAGGTTGTTTCGTTTTAACTAATGTTTTTCAAATATACATTTAGTCCATAAACAAACACAAACCAGCTTTAAATCCTGTTCATAAATCCTTTAAGAGGAATAATTTCTGAAAATTTACATGTATTATATTATTCAATTAACTAGTATGAATTTAAAATTTTTTAAACTGTTTCATTCCTAAATCTCTTTATTTTGTTCAAGCAGTTCAAGCATGGACAGGTTTGTTGACTGCAGCCTTTGGGACAATAGGAAACTTTGTGCATACACTGCTTGTTCACAAAATATTTCAGCTTCAGTGTTTATTATTTGTTCAAGCTTTGTTTTAAAAACATATGCAGTCCTATATATGTATAGAAGTTGTTTTTCTTTTCTTTTATGTCAGTTTTCTTAGTTAAGTGTTTTAACTTTTTACTTGTACATTGTGTTTGTACAAACTGTAGTTTAAATAATACAGGTTGTTCCACAAACAATTATTTTATTTTCATCAAATAATGTCTGCACTGCAACTTTACAGTTATACAACAAGTAACTACTACCTCATACTAAGTTCCAGGAAAAGGCAAACCCCAAAAAAATCAAAACAACAAAAACTAATCCTACTCCCAGAAAAGAAATCGATTTTAAATCTAGTTGTAAAACAACTTTTTAAAATCCAGAATTTTGTCAGGTAAGGAAAGTAATAAAACATTAAAAGTGATGTGATTTCATTTGAGAAACTGTTGGCGGGCCCTTCACTTATGTGTTTTATATTCTAAATTACACTTTGTTTATGATATTTAGAGTGCAGGCCTACTGTGGGTCCAGCTCACCATGGATTAGTGCCCTTTCAAAACATCATATACTGTACTAAACTCTGCTTTGGCCCCTGATGTAACTGTGATTCCCACTTGGCTGTTACAGGTTAAATGTCAACTTTACATGTAACGAAGTTGTTTTGATTTTGAACCGGAAAGGCAAAAGCTATATAGACAGCAATTTTTATATCCCTTCAAGTCATTAAGTGTTGATGAACTAAGTATCAATTTGCAGTTCAAGTGTTGATGAACTGAGTATCAGTTTGCAGATGACATTTGACCTTAAACAGGCCTTTTACACATTGCATGACATTTTGAATAGCTCCATGCTGCTTGCTCAAGACAAACAGAATGCTGAAGAAAAAAATAATCAAAAAATCAATTTGTTCAAAATAGTTTAAACTATTACTGAAAGGTTTAAAAAAAGTTTTTCTTTTGAGTTAGAAAATCTCTAGCTGCTGCTCATATTTTTTTAACAATCAAAGTTGTCAGCTTTACAGATATAATATACATGTAAAGATTTATCGAGAAAGGTTTGTTTTTATGTTAATTAACATTTTATTACCAATTTGATTTTTGCTTTACCAGTGCCGTATCCATTTGAGAAGGTAAATAGTAGATACAGTCAATAGACTACCTAGTTCATCTCTTCCGTCCGATTTGTGGATCATTGATTGTCATTTGGCTTTACATATACATGTAAGTGTAATGTTTAATGTCTTGTTCAGCATCAATCAATGAGCACAGGTTGCCAGACTTTATTTGACTAGTATTCCACTTCTGGTCAATACTAAAGGTATTTGGCATCAAGCTTTGTCCTTGTCGAATGACCTATGTGGGATGGTAGCCAGTTACCAACCGAAGGTCGTGGGTTTCCTCCGGCCATAGAGCCCGGTTTCCTCCCACACTAAAACTGGCAACGCCGCCATATGAGTGAAATAATCTTGAGCGCGGCGTAAAACACCAAACAATCAATTGTCCTTGGCGACACCTGTATAAAAAGTTGAACTTGCTATAGTATAACTGTATCAAATATCAAGCTTTTCTTTCATGTACTATTCTGGTAACAAACCTGAAATTGAAAAATGTCTCGCCTTATCCCCGCTCAAGTGCTCGTTGTACCATATTTGTTTATTTCTAACCAGCTTCATTCACCCATTTGACAAGGTTGTAAATGTTGCATCCCATTTGGATATTGTGCTTTTCTACTTGTACATTGGAAAGATTTTCAAGATTTTCCTGGGGTCTAGGTTAGGTGTAACCATATTCTCCAATGTGCTTTATCTAAAGTGTTGCTTATCCTATTCTGTGATATTTTTGCTCAATTTATTATTTTGCTTTTGTACTTTTTGGGAAAGACTTTTTGCTTCTATTTTCCTTGCAAACACAGTCAACGTTTTTTGCAATCTATTTACATGTACACAATGTAGCTACAAATGTATCTCTATTCTTGGGGACAATCTCAAGTCTGTGTCCATTATTTGGTAGATTCGTTTTGCCAATTTCAGCAGTTTAGTGGCATGGGCATCATTGTGATTGTTTCATGAATTCAAATTTATATCAAAAGTAAACCATAGTTTAGAGCCTAGAAATGAATCCATGTTATATTATCTAGAGAATGTTAACTCATATACTTATTTCTACCAAACATCTCAGCTCCTCTCATTCAGTTTTAACCAAATGAGAAAAATAATTAAACTTTTGGCAGCTTATGAAAAAAAGGTTCTTTTATTAGATTTTAGCATACTTGCTGTGTATGTACATATGTACATCTTTTTTGTGTACCATGAATTTCTTTTCACTCACAGATAAAGTATCTATTTGTTTTGTTTCGTTTTATCACGTTTTATAAAGGTTTTTTTTTTTAATAATTGTAGGAATATTTACTTGATATTAAGCAGCTCACCTACAAATATATATGGTAACTTAAAATATAACCAAAATAATTATTTTATTACCCAGAGCCTGTTACAGTTATACAAGAGAGTTTAAAAGTTTTTTTTTTGCTTAGTGCAATACTGTTTTTACATTATGCCAAGAAACTCATCTGCAGATGTATTGGTTTTACTTTGTGTCTATTTTCGTTTGTAGAATCATCATTTAATTGAACAGTTTTTATTTCCTTATAGACCATAATCCTGTTATAAATGCAATGGTATATTTTGCATGTCTCAATAAATTTACATAATACAGTGTACTGACCTAAACCCTATTTTATTTTTTGTATTTGCAGAAATGCATATAAATTCTTATTCAATGACAACATGTCTCTTGGTGAAAGGATTGTTAATGTTTGATCTGTTAATAAAAGATTGATATTTCTATGTATGTTGAACTGATTTCTTTTTTAGGTTATGAGATAATAGGGCAAACAAACATGACTGTTTTGCAACTAAGGAAGAAGGTTAGTGCAAAGAAGTCCTTTCTTTCTTAAGTGCATTCAGACTAAAATGTAGACATTGACAAAGGTTTCTGCTTATTTTTTATGTATACACCTGTGACTTGAAATTAGTACTGAGCGCTTGTTTGTTCAACTTCGAGCCTGACCCAGAAGTCTACATTTCTTTATTTGATCTTAACAATCCCTTTGGAATATACACCTCATGGCCTGAGTGTTGCAAATTATTATTTTATTGCCTGTGCAGGACATATTACACACATGAGCTGTATATATTTATGATCACTAAAACACACGGGCACAGGGAAAATCTTCTTGTCTAAAATAACCATGGAGACAAGTTTCTAATTGTGTTAAAAAGAGCTGTATAGGTGTGCTTCTTAGATATGGATTTAAGTCCCAGGTCAGAATCCACATTTGAGAAGTCAATTGAAATAAAATGAGACTGGTCTGAAAATAATTACTTCGATGTTGCTGTGCTTATATCAGTGTTGCTTAGGATACTTGTGGTAAAAGCTCTGGTTACGTAACTAAATAGCATGTGCTGCTGGATATAGCGAAATTGAAACTGAATTATCCATTTATTTTATTTTTATCGAAAAGGGCAAAAAAAGAGCTCTCCGTTCATACCAATCTTGCAGATGTATGTTTAGGTAGTTTTCTCAGCAACAAACCCTTAAAAAACTTGTACATCTCGGCTATTTATACTTTGTTTGTTATCTGCACACATTGTCTGTTCACACAGAGTACTGACTTTACCAATATTTCAATGCCAGTCCTATAGTTCTCTTGACAATCATGCCTTTGGTGCCGGATAGTCCTCTGCTTTCTGACTACATTCCACCTTTCTGCTTTCCGGAGGAAACCCCCTGACCTGATAGGGGAGTTCTTGGCAACTCTTCCACATAAGGCGATCGGAATATGACAATAGAACTTATTGCACCATTTTTTACTTAATGAGGCATGAGCTGGCAAGCACTTCCTAAAAAAATCTGATTGTTGTACTTTTGGATAAATTTTTTTGACAAACAATTAGCTAATTCTGTTTCAACAATTTTTTTCTATATTTTTCAAGTGATATATTGTTTAGAGTCTGTGGACCACCAAGAACAAATGCCATACATGTTGAGCAAAGTTCCCTTCTGAGTCTACAATAAACCTGGTTTAAAAAAAAATTTGGCAGATTTGATCAAATCCGAATTGGCTAATTTCGACATTGAATCCTTTTCACAGTATTAGATACATGTATCCCATATTGGGCAAAGGCAATAATAATTTCTGCTTAGAATACATTATTTCAAAACCCACCTTCCCATCGTACACAACATTATCCACCCTAATAAAAAGAAACAAAATAGCAAAGCCTCTTATGAATATCCAAGAAACATGTTTGAGAGATGGATGACTTTCGAAACTTGAGGTCCAATCATATTTTGTACAAAACATTTTAATCATCAATAATTCCACGTTTCAGCGGAATGTTTGTGTATTAAACAAAAATTAAAAGAAGAAAAAAAATCCCATTTTTGTTGAGATAATGTCACAGCTGGTTCACAGATATGTGTAGACCACACATATTGTTATAGGATCTGGCCAAATTGAATGGAAGCATGTTTATATCAGGACATTAATTTCATGTCACAACTGTATTTAGTTTGTATTCTGGATATGAAACTGGACTGTTTGGCTGTAATTACAATGTAGCACTGCTATATACATGTAGTAGAGAGAGAGGATATGGGCTGGTCTGTACTTATCGTCCTATATAGTCTTTACCTCTTAATCAGGTACCTGTAATTATGACTGCAACTACACTTGTTGTGTAAATAAAGACTCGCAAAGCTTATCAAGATCCCTTCGCTCTAACGAAACAAGCGAGGGTTATTATCATTACTACCACAAAAGTTTCAATAGATTGATTGATCGTTGTTTTGCGCTACACTCAAGGTTATTTCACTAACACAGTGGCTTTAGTTGTGGGGGGGGGGGGCTGTTTTTTTTTTTTCGGCAGGAGGAAACTAAAATCACAAATGCCTGGCCTTATACCGGTGACAGGAAATGTATACAACCCCAAATAACATTTGGTGGGGTTCAAACTTTGAAATTTGTTTCTTAAATGGGGAGTGTTTCCCAGAATTTGGGGTATTTTTCTTTAACTTGGGAATATGGTCATATCCATGTATTTCGTTGCGTTTTGGACTCAATCAATCTTTTTTATTTTATTTGTATAAATGTGAACGGATTACACAAACCTGTGGTTTTGCCAGTAGAGACAGGTTATGTCCAGGAGACTAGTGCATCAGGACTGGCAATCGATCTGTCTTTTGATACCCTTCCTCTTCTTTTGGTCAAATCCACAAGTTCAATTTTCAGTTTATGCTGCATTAGAAAGTTATGTCTATCAAAGGGACAGAATAATTGAATTCATTTGACCAAATCTTCAAGTTTATGTTGCATGTGCAGGTCATATCTATCATGGGATGGGCATGGCCTGCCAACTGGATTAGGTCTTGTCTATTTATCCTTAGACTTCTGGTTATATCTATTCAGACTTGCCCCCATTTTACCAGTGTGGCTTTGTAAATGCATGTATTGTTTGAACAGTTATTTGTATTTTACTTTTGTTACATGGAATATCTACCACAGCTGGTACATTTCAAAGTTCAACAAGGTTATAAGTTCACTATTATTGCAATCTAACATAGATTTCAAAACATTTCAGATCTACGCAGTCATAGATATATATAGACATAGATTGATTGTTTGGTGTTTTACGCCGCGCTTGAGATTATTTCACTTATATGACGGTGTTGATTGAGCGTCCAACGCTCTACCTACTGATCAACGGAGGCCCCGATTTTAGACATAAGAATTTAAAATAATATTTGAATTCCCTTAAGTAAATGAATTTAAGTAAAGTTCTTTAACCAAATCAGATGAAACACGCTGAATGCTATAGTGGCATGCTTCACGAAAAAAACAAAATGATTGAGGTTGAAATGAGGAAATCCATACTATCTGTGTGGTGTACGAGCCGAGATATTGCCTAACTAGCAAACAAAATTGAAATAACTGTCAGAAGAACGTTCACTCAATATAAGCCTATTTCAAAACATTACTTTAACATACATTCTTGAGACGAGTAGCACTGAAGAGTCTCTGAATTGCACGTCTTGAGAAAAATAGCTGGTAATTTCCACATTCTGTTTTAACGAAAAAATATCAACATTTTGGCATCTCATGCCACTTTGAATGTGTTTTTTTTTAGTAAACTTAAATATAACATTTAATCTTTTATTTCTCAGATATCAAAATATGTCAGTATTGCCCAAGTGTTAGACTTGATAATGTCAGTGGTAAATTTAATATGTTAACCTATTATATCTACTCCTACCATAGTATCCTTAGAGCCAAGGGCTTATATCTAAAAAAACTCAAAGTATGTGCGAGTGTAAGTTTTAATCGGTAGCTTCTGCCAATGATATCATAACCATATGTTAAAACTGATTGAGAATTAAAAAGACATATTTGCTTAGTATTATTTGCTGAAGATGTACTGTACCACTGGCCTGTAACCTAAAAACCTACATTTCAATTGACACATTTTTGACAAGAGGAAGAAAGTCATTGCAAGATGATACATCAAGGTCTAGAAAAAGCGTGAGAATGAGGGATATACCCAACAGGAGGCAATTAATTGGTTTATTGGGCCTTAACATCGCACTCAAAAGCTAAGGTTATATGGCGACAAAAGTACCAACAGCCAAAAAGATCACAATCTCTACTGAACCACCCACATCTAAATTTGGTCGTTATATCTCCACCGGCCATAGAACGTGAGGAAGGCTCATATATTTGGCATAATTAATTTTTCTCCTTGCTGAGTCGGCATACATGGCTAAAGCAGAGCCACAATGCTGCAGCCCGAAGGCCAGGGGCCAGTTGGTTTTTGAAAAACCTTTGGACCCATCCATTGTTTTCTTGAGTCAGCAGGAGAGACTATCGTTCTATCAATTGAGCTACCAATGCCCTCTGAATGTGGTGCAGTACGGGAAGATTTGCCACACTCAAGATTATTTCCCGTATATGGCAGTTTTGCTGGGGAGGAAGTCGGGCTCATTGCCTGGAGGAAACCCCCAACCTTTGACAAGTACCTGGCAACTCTTCCACATACGGTGATCACAATCTACTAAGAATTTTTTCAATATTTATTTGGTCTGAGTGGGATTCGAACTCCCCAATAAGAGCCTGAACAAATAATCAATATATAAATGTTTTTCTATATTTCTTCAAACATGTATGTGAGCATCTAGAACATAGGAAATATATATCCCCGAAATTAAGGATATCCGGGGGTTAAAACAAAAAGACAAAGTATCAACAACTTTAATTGTTTAACTGGAGACACATAAATTTGGCACAAAAATCAAGTCTGGTGTTCTGACACCTCCTCCCCCATTACTATATATTTGTTAAGAGCTTGATTCATAATGTTGTATAGACTTGATTTTTAATTGCACTAAAAATTTGGTTAACAATCCTAATTATTTGAGCTTTTGGTAAGTTAAATTACTTGTGCAACTTAATTTAAATATAAATTTGGAGAGCAGTTCTAAAATGAAAGAACATAATAACATTGTTTAGAAAATTGAATATTGCTTCCTCCCACAGAAATATAACACATAAATATTTGTTACCTTTGCATGGATTTCCTTATTAACAAATTGACTTCAAATTTAATAGTATCAATAACATGTAACATACATGACCATATAGAAATACAATAGTTCAATTTATCACAAATTTTGTGATAAAAAGAGCTAAATAGCAGTTTAAGTCAAATCTATTAGCAAGACTGTACACACTTTGTTACCCATTATAGAAGTTCTGTTTCTTTCACAATTTATTCTAAATATTAAAGTCGGGCGAAACTGACAGTTAACATAAATAATAGAAAGACAATTTTCCTTGTTAAAACTGCAAATGACTGGACTAAAGGAATAATTATTGAAAAAGAAAAAAAAAATCAACAAAACTCTACCGTAATGATAGCCAGTGTGTTACGCTGCATATCACGAGTGTTGAGTTTCATAGTCACCAAATTGGTTGATTGGTTGTTTTAGCTAAATGGAAGCACCATTAAGCTAAAACAACCAGCCAATTAAACTTTGGAAATTAATAAACAAGAGTGATATGCATTGTAACACACTGGCTCGAGTTGGATAATCTTTTTCTCACACTACACAAAAAATGCGGCGTTTTATTTAAAAACTTGGCTCTACTGAAATAAAATATGTGATGCCATCGCTCTATTATCAAGAATGTCTGTCTGAAGAAAGACTTGATAGTGCATGGTAACGTCAGAAATTACGTCACCAACGACAGCATCACAGACACTTCAACATATGATTGCTGCTTGACGCTTATCTTAACATCATAATGACTGATGATGAAAACCTTTTGTCATGTCAGTTTTGACAATAAATTAATGAGGTCATAGCGTTACTTGGGCCATAATTTCATACACTGATTATGAAAAAAATATACTGCTTGGGAGTGCAAATATCGTGGACGTGGTGTAAGGAATCATGACTGTTGAAATGTACAATTACAGTTTTACACTCATCAATTTTTTTTTTAAAGCCTATAAACAAGTTTACTTTGTTAATATTAAGTCAATGTTCAATTAAAACAGGAAAGAAATGTTTTCAATAATGAGTAACAAATCTTTGATCACAGAGAAAAAATTATTTGAGCGTAATGAAACAGGGGCTACATGTATCTTTAATAACAATATTGGCAGTGGCTTCTAGAATGGACCAGATACTGTTAGACATATTTATTAATATTTAAAAGGCATTTGATAGGGGTAAAACAAAATTTTGAGAAATAAGAAGCTCTTTAATGAATGCAATCAACAATAACCTTAAGTTATATGTTCACACAAAAGAGTTTCAAGCATAGATTGTAATGATGTATACATCAGTAAAAAGATTGTCTTACTTCTACCTTCTCTGGCTTAAAAATACAAAGTTGTCACACGGTTAAGAAATGTATCAGAGACTACATGTAAAAGAATGAACATGTTTTTATTTTACAAAATGGTTTAAAAAAGATGTTCTGATGAGAATAAATGTAACAAAAGTAATATAACTTTTTTCCTGTAAAAGTAAGGGAGGGATTTCCAAATATTATTAAAAAAATGATGGCAAGTATTATTATAAAATAACTGGTACAAAATCTTTCAGATATCACTTTTTACTTCACAATAAAAAAAAAAATTGGCAACCTTATTCCCTTATCAAGGTGACTTGTGGTGGCGACGAAGATACCAACAGTTGATTAAACAGATACAGTTCCAGTAATAAAGTAACGAATGTCAAAAATGAATGTGAAACTATATGAGGTTACATGTTGTCACAAGTTTGCAGGGTACCTACATGCTGTTATATGACTGTGTGTAACTTTGTGCCACAGGAGCTCAAGACAGGCTTTACAAGAGCTTTGATTGGTTGAATGTTAAAAATGGTTTTAGATGGTCATTTATCATCAGTGATATCATAAGAAATCTCAAGAATCGGTTTTAAAAAATAGAACATATGATTGATCGATTGATTAATGTTTTACGCCGTACTCAAGATTATTTCACAACATAAACTCTTCAGGCAAGATCCACCATGCGTGGGACTGATGCTCCATAGTTTTACTTGGCAGGTACAACTCGTTGATAAAGGCAGGAGAATCCATTGAAGGGGCCCAGAAGAAAATTCAAAATACAACTGATCAAGTTGATCCAATAGGATATTCACAAAACATTTGTGATAATATAGGTAGCTTAATCCGTCTGATCCAAAAGCATGTGAACAAAGCATTTTTGGATCATTATGATAGTCTTATCGGCTTGATCCACCATGGTGCGCACAAAAACATTTGTGAACAATTCCAAAAGCTTAATCAATTTGATCCACTATGGTTTTGATGAATGCCTTCAAGTGTCAGATTTGATGAATGAATAGGTAACGGGTGCGTGTTATAACGCTGTGGATTCTGTTTTCACTCCCTGAAATAGTTCAGAAAAGTCGGGGGGATCTACAGACTGGCCACACGGGTAAATCAACAGTTCTTTCTCCGATGATATAGGGTGTTTCTGAAAATAAAAGGATATTAAATGTAACAAATGATACCAAATGATACTCTGAAAAGATATAGAGGATCTCACACGAGTGGTCATTTGATATGAAATTTATGAAACGAGTTGAGTAAGTTTTGAATATGTTGCGAGCTTCAGCGAGCAACATATTTAAAACTTAATCAACAAGTTTCATAAATGTTCATATCTAATGACCCCCGAGTGTGAGATTCTGTTTATCGCAAAACTAAACTAGAAAAACGAAGAAAACTAATTGAAAATTGTACCGATCATAACGTCATAAGAAGTTATAAATAGACAACAGCCGCAGCACTGCTGAGTTCGGTGAAGTTCTCCGCCGAAACAATAAATTATATCCATGTCAATTCCACTTGAATTGCTAGGATAAAAACGCAGAAGAGTTTAAAAAATAAAAATTAGTGACATCTAGAATATTATTCAATTTTATTAAGCAAAGCTTTCGTTAAAATTTGTTCTGAAGTTATCTAGGTCACAACTAGCCTGCGTTCCAGTTATAGCGAAGAGTTGACCTATATATGCCTGGCTGACTCGTCACTCGTTTGGCTTTGGTAATTCTTTTTTTTTTTTAAATAGGGACTTTAAGGTTGTGGGACTTATATTTAAATAACTAATAATCTTCTCGACTTAATATGTGTGCGAATTGACTGGGAAATCCATATGTGCCAAAGTACATATCATTTTGACAGGTCAATCGAGAGACAGACTAACACATGAAAACAACAACAACAACAAAAAGTCCCACTGGCGCGCGTACGAATAATTTTCCCACGCTCTCAGCCAATCATTTTCGTTGAAAGTGTTATGTAACTAGTTATACCATATTTACCACATGGGTTTCTGTACGCGAATAACAACACAGTTATGTGATAAAAATATTTATTCAAGTTCTAAATCCTTTATTATCTATCTTGTCTTTATGAAACAACAACTTGCTTATACTCAACCCAGATAATTTGCTGACCTTGAAAAATAATGAAGTGATTCTGTAGGTACCAATTATAGTTTAGGTATACAAGTTCAACATTCAGGCCTTTCATGATGGGGAACTGATTTACATTTCCATAGTTTAAGAAAACACGTAGCTACACGATACCAGTGCTGATACTGGGCTCATATAGGCACAGAACTGCTTTGTTGGCTTTGGCATGAGAAACAAGCGCTTATAATTTGAATTCTACTTTATTATTATCTTTCCCTCATAAGTGGGGAGTCCCGATAATTATTCGAAAGTTTTGTTGAAACATTGTGAATAATAATTTAATATATGCGACCTACCATATGGTAAGCTATCATCTGTTGAAGGGTCGTATGTTCTTTTTGATTAGAGCCAAAGAAATGGTAATTCTCTTCCGATTTATCCACAAGGAAATGTTTACAGCGTTCAGCAGATCTATATGATATTGTGTATCCCCAAATACGTTCACTGACCCTCACTAAGAATGTTCCCGGTCTCTTTGGTTCTAGCAAATCTTCAGCTTCTGTTCGCCCTATCAACCCTGGAAGGGGAAATTGAAATTCGATATGAAAGAAATGACAATGTTGCGCCTACGTATTTTAAAAAAAAGTTTGAAATTCGTTACATATCTTGTTAGGTTTATAGTAAATCATATTCTGAATCCAAATTAAGCAAGAAATGAAAAAAAATCACTCAACCGACTGATTGATTAATTGATTGATGTATGTTACACTCCAGTCAAAAATATGGCAGTTCAAATCTTGAGAGGAAGTGGATTATGTTTCTAATATGGCACAGTTGCTAGGTAAAGCCCTGTTCAGGTCAAGTTAAGATCCGATCGTCGTAAGATCCAGTCTGTAGTGAGTCTACGATCATAAGGATAGAAACATGTTCTATTGACTACCGATCAATCTTAAGGTCACAGCCAATCAGCAACCTATACTTCATCACAGACTCATTTTTTTTCTCGGCCTATCAGAGACGTCGTATTGTTACATCATTCCTAGTGGTGTGCCAGTCTGCAGAATATGGTGACGAAATTCCCTTCCGATCAACTGATCGCATCGACCTGAGCGGGCTTAAAGACTGATCAGTCGGTAATCGTTTGGCTGAACGATTAACCAGTCTCAGTCGACATGAACGCTCTTAAGATTCAATCACAGACAATCTGATTGGATCTTAACTCGACCTGAGCCGGGCTTAACAGTATCAGTAATATATAATAAACCACCTACCATGAAACCAATTGGCTGGTTCTTTAGTTTTTGGGTCTAACACTGTTGATTTTGGGATTTCATATTTTTTAAACCAGCGGATGACAGCCTCTCGGCTTCTCGGTCGGGCAGGTAACGGTTTGAAACCATTCTCAGTCCCATTACTCTTATCTTTTGACCTGAAATATAACAATGGTAATGATTAGCACTTATGGGGATATATGTATTTTTAAAAAAATGTATTTATTTAACTGGAGCAAATAGCATATGCCAGATATTGGTCTGTAATTTTCAAAGAAATTTTTTAATTGTCGACTGGTAACATATTCAAATTCCACCCAGACAAAAGAACCAACTGGAAAATTTCTCAGTGGATTTTCACTAGAGAAGGGTTTTCTCTGGGCATAAAGCCAGTTTCCTCCCTTGCTAAATCTGGCTATGCAGCTTATAAGCTAGGCAATCTTGAGTGAACATAAAACACCAATCAATTAATCAATTACTCTTGGTATTTTAAGTGGGAATGATGAATGAATTTGTTTCAAAACTGTAAAGTAAATTGTTACTGAGAATAAGATGTTTACTTTGAGGGTACAGGGGGAGCTGGTCCCTTTTTGTGACTGTATTTAAATGCATTTGTAGAAGTGATCAGTTTCACAGTTCCTTGTACTAACGATCGTCGATGCTCTTCCCGAGCACGGCGCGCAATCTCACGCATACGTCTCTCCGTTTCTTTTACTCGTCTCTCTGAAAAGAGAATAAAAAAAACAAAAAATTTATAACACAACAAGTAAATTATAATATCCCTTTTAAGCCATGTTTGCTTATGTTCCAATGTATCTGTTAAAATGTGATAACAGAAAGTGCATCCAGGCAAATTGATTTGACTGTAAAATTCAAGCAAACTGTTCTATAATGCGCCGTCGACTTACACCACTTAGAAAAACACCAGCAGCAAAAATGCAGAAAACTGTTCACATAAAAAAGGAAAACCATTTTCTGTATTTATTCCTGTTGGAAGAAGTTGGGAACTTATATTTTGAGATCATTAGATGGTTTTTAGTTTGATACCCCAATAAATAACTGTGCCAAGTTTCATAATATTATCACAATTTGAACGATTGGTTGTCTTAACACCCCTACTATGAGGGACACAAAACACCTTTCAGATAAATGAAGACATAAAATAAGTTAAATTCAACATAGAAGTTGATTGATTTCTGGTGTTTGGACTTCATTGTTTAAGGTATACAGTTACACCCCCATTTAGACAACATTACCCAATGTAATTGCACAACATGACCTGACATATTTTATGTGTCATATCTTACTCTGCTGGTGTAAATCCAATTTCTTTTTGAATATCAAAAAGGCTAAGACAGAGGTTGGACCATAACATAAACTACTTAAATTGACTATGCGATGTATTAAATAGAAAAAAATCAGCTTTTACCTAGTGTCTTTCAAACTTGAGTTTTTCGTAAATTTTTTCTTAAGAACTGGTAACAATCAAATAATTTGTAAAAAAATGTTTTTACCTTGCTCCCTCCAATCAGAATCTAATTTTTTCCTATTTTCCTCAGCATCTTTTTGAAGAGTATTCCGTTTTTGTTTCCATGTGGAATAAATTTCATTGCTCCTTCTATTTTTCATATCATCAAGATTTTGATCGGGATGGGAATTTTCCACTTCATTTCGTTTCTTAAAAAGAGAAAAATTTTACTACATTTTACACAGTCATTTTGCAGTTTCTCTCATCTTCTGGATTTGCCAAAGGTACGAGTAGAATGAATCTCCAATGAGATTCTCGTTGCCTTCTTATTGGCTTTGAAGATGAGGGTGAATATAATATGTCAATAAGGGTCAAAGGTCATACAATACTTTATCTTTTCATATTATAAAAGTAGGACAAACGTTTGTAAAACAGATCTTAAGATTTTAAAATAGATGGCGAAAATTCCCAAGTAGAAGATGGCAATCAAGTACTTTACAGTTAAAGCAAGTAGATTTTGTACTCCATTCCAGAATGAATTATTTCCCTGATCTGTTCAATTTCATTCAAGGAAGACAACTCTTGTAGGACCAAGAACAAAGAGGAGAACAAAGTTAGCTCCCTTCAGTGCTCAATAGGGTCGAGTTTGATTATGTGTTCTGCGTACGCCGAGGTTAATATCTGACGTAAGCAGAATCAGTTTGGTCTTCAGTGTTAAAATCGAACGTGCAGGCACTAACGGAAGTAAGAAATGTCATGGTTGCCATGACCACTTGTTTATCTGCATATGAATAACATGGACGCCATCTTGAAATCCGAGTGCACCCTGGCTACTTGGGGATTACGTGGCGCGGATAAATCGGTCACGTGATACACAAATATCCCACCGAAGAAAGTTGTTCGATTTACAGTTTCCCGTCTTCCGCGTACGCCGAACGCATAATCAAACTCGACCTAGGAGAAAGGACATATTCAAATGAAGAGGTGTTGTTTAAAATAACAAAAGGGTTCCTACCTTCACAGATTTCTTCTCCTTTTCTCGTTTTGGAACAGATATATGAGCTTCTTTTAATGATTGGAACATTTCAGCTTCATCTTTCTTTCTCCTACAACAAAAATAGTCATGAAAGCATGATCAAAACTAACAAACTAGTTATGGAACAGAATATTGTAGATCAAGAGCTTTACACACATGGATTAGTTTTTGTCTTTTTAGAAAGCTGGCATTCATGTAGTGCTGGGTGCCAAACTCTGGGTCGCGGGTTCCATTCCTGGTTCGGGCTTTACCCCAAAAATAGAAAGAAGACTTTTAGCCATTTATCCAGAAAGTGAAATCACCCCCCCCCCCCCCCCCCAAAAAAAAAAAAACCCAACCAACCAGTAAATCAACCTTGTAGTTCTTATTAAAACATCTGATTGTACATGTATTTAAAGTGAATGGATAAAGCGTGCAATGTTCAAGCTTCATTTTCAAAATCTCTCTGGAATATCTTTGTTTATTTATCTACAATGATTTATTATTATATACCTCTTTGTGTAGCGTTGAATTAATGATGTCATATGACTTGTATAGAATTTCTCAAATTGGTTTAAGTTAATTAAACAGCTGAAGTATTTTTAGGTGTACAAATTACAAAAACACATTCTGAGCAGAGATGTATCATCAATTGAATACAAAGTTTTCTAAGAACATACTGAATTTCCTCTTTTGTTTTTTCAATTTCTTTTTTAAGATTTTCTTCATCCATTGTTGCCTTTAACTTTTCTTCTTTGAGTCTGCAAGAAAGATAATTTATTTCAAATTTTATGAGGTCAAACAGCAATACTTGAAAGGTATGTATCCTAAACAAGCAAAAAAAAAATGTGACCATCATAAGTGGATCACTCACCAATACCCAATGGAAATTTGATTAAAGTGGCATGAGCTGCTAAAATGTTGATATTTTCCCATTTAAACAGAATGCCTCGGTTATTTTGTTCACTATTCGGACACTACTTCGGTTCACACAGGCTGCAGACAGTATGGATTTTCCTCATTCCAACATCAATCATTTAGTTTTTCAGTAACCTTCAGTAGCCTTGTGACAATCAAAATATAAGGAAAAAAACGCTAATTTTTGCAGTTCATGCCCCTTTAATCAATCGATGTTTTAGACCCCACTGCTTTTATTTAACTGGCAGGCCTGTCAGGTTTATTGAGGGGCAAGAAATTGGGCTATATACCCAAGAACACTCGTTGCCATTAAGACCAGGCAGCCTTCTGATAATAATATCATTTCACTTATATGGCTTATTTAGCAGGCCTTTGGAATAAAAAAAAATGGGGGTAGTTTCACAAAGACATGGCCAAATGTGTCTGTTCATTTTATTGGCGATGCAACTGCCTTGTGAAACAAGCCTCATCCCCAGAGGAATACCCCAGACATTGAGTTCGTAAATGTACCCTGTGACCATGTCATATCTTTGGTATATTGCATCTTTATTCACAAACTGACCTGAGTTCCTCAGTCTCTTTCTCCGCCTGTTTTGATGCTCTTTCATGGGCTTCATCCTCTAGTATCTGTTCTATTGTTTTGTCATCTTTGTGTTCACCCATCACCCAGACCCACTCCTTGCCGTCTCTTCCCAGTAAAAAATCAACAAGTGCACTTTTACCTGGAAAGTAATAAAATATTTAAATTTACGAAGTTGATAATAGTTTTACCCAATACATAAGATAAACATAAAAAAAATCAAAAGGTGGCCCGGGCTACAATCATATTGATAATAGTTAATTGATTGACTGTTGCGAGTTTTAACTTGTGATTAGAATCTTTAAATTTAGACTATTTGAAAAATAGTTGTATTTAAAAAATAATTAAAAAATACAAAAAATAAAAATAAAAATACAAAATAAGAACTTTCCAAAATAAGTTATTATTCGTGAAATTAAAAATAAGTCAGGCCATTTATCTTTACGGTAACGGTTGGTTCCAGTAGCCTGTCATTTCCCTGAAGCTGTGGGCAAACTAATCATGCCTGGCAATGGACTCAAAGATATAGAATTATGTAATAGGCTAGTTTGATAAAAAGTTATTGCTTAATAAATTTGATATGACTGAAAAAGAGACTGAACTACTGGTGAGCTACATGTAGATATCAGTAGGAGATAAGAGTTAATTACTGGCTCACTTCCTCAACAATGTGCTTGTGTGCAGATACAGAGAGATAAAATCTGGTTAATTGCACGGCTAATTAATATTGTTAAGACTAATTACTCATACAAAAGAAAACTTGCTAATGCGATTGACGTAATTCAGCCCTACTGACATCCGCTCCCTCCATAACAACTTGCATTAGAACCGATTAATGTAATTTTTTAATTATTGTAACAGGGTATAACTGCATGAAAGTCTATTTTTTGAGAGCCAAAATATATAATTTAATAGACAAAATGTTTTTTACAGATATTTTAACTTAGGAGACAGATACATGTAGGTAGGCCTACACTTGTTGAATCTTGAAAAAAATGAACCCAATTAGTCAGAATACAATATTGATTGATTGATTGAATGAATTTGCAACGATTTCTTTAATCACTGCAAAACACTTTAAATTCAAAGTGAGATAGAGCTAACATGGAAATACAGTAATGGACTGCAGATGCTAATTAACAAAGCATTCTGATTCAAAACGTAGAATTCTATAATTGGTTGAAAGCCATACAATAGTAGCTACTTATGCAAATACAGACAATGATTTTCGATCAGAAGTTGTTCTTGAGAAATTTCGAATTGAGTTTAAATGACATCATTTGCCCGAATTCGTCTTAGGAAGTTCATAGGAAAAGTTCATAGGAAAGCTTAATTATTTGTGATGAAATTAAAAAATCTCTTTTTCTCCAGACAAAATGCTGGAATGCATTTTTTAGTTATTTTGTTACCAGTAAAAGACTTCTACTGGGATTGTGTTCCTGACTCTTGTTCAAAAAAAGTTGCTAATTTATAACTTTTCAAAGTTGCCAAAGCTCCACAAAATAACGAGTTCGGATGTTCAAGAGAATGCTTGTGTGAACGCACAATTTAAAGTTACACTCACACTCATGTTTACCAGTGGGCAAACTGTATGAAAAAACATTGTTTCTAATTCCATATGCATGTAAACTTTTCTATCATAATGAGAAATAAATAAGGCATCACTACAAAGTAAGGTTTTGTGAAGAACACAAGCTCTCGGATCCTATACTGGTGCCTTTATTAAAGGAGGAGAAAACAAAAAAACAACATGCAATTGTATCGAACGGGCTCCCATAGACCATCGTATTCATGTGTGTGAGTCTTGCACATGGTTAACGGTGTGAAAATACAATGAAAATGAATCTGACAGACAAGCTCGTGCTCGATCGTCAGTGGAGCGCGCCATTGACGGTTTGAAATTGACCGGAAAAAGTATTAGTAGATTACTTCCCTTGCGAGCTTATCATATCTTGTATGGTTATAACCTGCAATGTCAGCGGTAAGACTACCTTTTTTGAAAATTCTACAACGATCCTCACAAGTCGCGTAGACAACATAGCAGCATGTCACGTCTTCCCAAAAGGTTGATTTACTAGCTAGTGTACATTTCAGAGTTGTTAGAGTGTTCGTCTTCTCTTATTACCGCCTCGAAGTGATCGAAATTAACCTAGGTTTAAATGGCAGACTTTCAGAGTTGACCAATTTCTCTTACGCTAGCGAGTGACTGGTGGCTAGGCGTATGCTGATTGGCCGATCGAGACACACAGCTATGCTCTGCTTTGAAGATGGCTGCCGAGTCAGTTTAGGCGTTCCCTGATAACGATTATTAACTTTCTTATAGCACAGTTTGGCGAGTAAAAATCGCAGAAATATGGTTTTGGTACCGTTAGAAAGGAAAATGTGTCGCGCCTGTACTGTATTTACTTAGTTCTTTCCTTTTCTTCCCCTTTAAGTGCAATTGAATTTCAAATCTCAAAACATGGATAAAAATATTAAATAAAAGAACAAATATGTAATGTGGCAACTCTGTGAAACTGTTTACAAGAGTAACTATGCCTATTTCTAGTGAAAACTATTTCTGAACTTTTAAAAAGGTGAAGCGCCGATTTTTTTCCACTTTATTGGAATTGATCCTGTCTGTGAAATGTAAATGCAATCTTTACATGGTTTCAAAACTCTGTCGTTACAAGAACTTCTGAAAAAGCTGCTATTTTGTCCTAATGAAGAAATTGATTGTATTCAGATTTTTAAATTCGCCAGCCCATACAGACAGTTTCCAAATTCTGTTTTAACCAAAAATATCTGATTTTGTTAGAGCCTAATTAAGACTTACCGATACCTGTACCGTTTGTACCAACGACCAGCTACTGCTTGACAAGGCTGAACACATGTGAGTTATATGTGCAAGACGCACAGCATTTAAAAGCTAGATTCTACCATTTTCTGAACTCTCAACAACCTTTTCCAGAAATGTTCATAATTTGCATATAAATACTTCACACAGGAAATAGTTATTTAGCCAGTGAAATGTCATTTGTGGGTAACATTAACAGACGGAGAAAGACACAAATTCAGACGGTACCTTAAAAAAAACATCAAATACCCGGATTAGGTTCCATTTTTAATGATTGTTCATTTATAAATTTTGGGACGAGAAAAAATTAAAAAAAGATACAAATGTTATCTTAAATTAATAACTTAGAATGCAATATTATTTTGATCACTATTTTGATCACTCTAACGTTTAATTGGAATATCTACGGTTTGCATTGTGTATAAGAATGCCAATGTTATCCCTGGGGTCAAGACACAAGTATGGTAATTATGTCATTATAAAGGTGCTGACTTAAACACTATAATGCTATAATTAAGGGCGTTATTTTATATGCTCTGTCAATTATACAAGTATAGATTAAGTCCACGTCTAACCACAGTTTAGTTCAGCATATTATACAAGCATAAATTGTTCTGGAATTTTCCTTTTTTATTTGATAATCTTTTTTACTAAATTTTTAACAAAAGTTATTGAACTTAGGGGGATTAAACAATATAATTTTCGTTTTCCTTTTATTTGTCTATTGAGCTTTAATAAGTTAAGTCTTTTATAATTTAATAACGATGTACCAGCAGATTTCTTAAAGTGAAAGATGCCAAATATTTTTTATTTAGTTTAAGGTTTAGTGCTATTTTGTTTATTGATAACGGTTTCAAAAACAGCAGATTTGGTTAAAACCTGGGATCTAGAAAAAGACGGATTGATTGATTGATGTACTTATTTTACTTACATGTATATACGACATTGTTAGATTTAGTGAATCAATCAATAATCAGGTTCTAAAATACTGTTCACGAAAAACAAGCCAAGATTGAATCAACATTTATAAATTAGACAAGATGATTTTCCCTGTGCCCGTGTGTTTTAGTGATCAAAAATATAAATTACCACAATTAGAAACTCGTCTCCAAGGTTATCTTAGACAAGAAGATTTTCCCTGTGCCCATGAGTTTTAGTGTTCATAAAAATATAAATTAAGGCCCAATCAATTGTATAGGCTTTCGTTCTAGATATCAGGTGGAAAATATTAAAATCAGTACATCCACACGATGAGCTTAACATTTGCTGGTGTGATGTTCATGCCAATATAATTTTCTCGTACAAACACCATTTAGCTTTATGAGAGTACATGAACAATCCATTATTCTCGTCACGCAAGATTACCTGATATCATGATATAAACACGCTCAATGTTTGTATTAAGTTTTATCACCATTCAGATTAATTTCTAGGGATTTCATTGGTCGAAATGCCCAGAATGTGAGCCTGTATACGAGACGTTCAATACGCTTTTGAACAACACACTCCAAGACATTTTTGTGAACTTATCGAATAAAGAACAGCTGATTATACTCAGTTTTAAGTAAACAAGCTGCTCTGGATGGTGATAAATTCGTTACATGATGCCCTTGTGTGGCTATACAGGTAGATATTTAATATCAGACCCCAAATATCCACCCATATACCAACGCAAGGGAGTCATATAACTAATAGTACACTGCATGTACTGATTAATACCGGAGTATCATATTTATAATCATCAAACCATGACAATATCATTGATCACATTAATTGTTCTTAATAGCATATAATTGTATTCATGGATCCGAAACTAATGGCTTTTGCTCCCGATTAAAAAGTCCGGGGATTTGTGCAATGGATGGTTAAACAGGGTTTCGCTATAATTAACACAAGCTTTCCAGGAACACGAATTCGAAAATATTTTTACTTGTTCTGAGTTTTATCACAGATTCAAGATTGATAACCAAACTTGGAGCAGCTGGTTGTTTAGTGTGACACCAAAACAGGGAGGGATCAAAAATACATTAAATCAATCAATCAGTGTCGTAATCTGATATATTGGGTTCTTTTTATATTGTATCTGTGTCATAAGTTAAAATGTCTTGACAATTTTTGTATCTATTAAAGTGGCATGAGCTGACAAAATTCACACTTTTTTCATAATTTCTGATCGCCACGACAGTAAGAGGCTTTGAAGGCCATCGAAAAACTAAATGATTGGCGTTGGAATGAGGAAAATCTATACAGTATGTGGCCTATGCGAACAGGAATAGTGTTCGAAAAGTAAACAATATTTAAATAACCGGGACGACCATTCATTCATTCTAAGCCAAAGTTAGTTCAAAACAATACTTTATCGTACATTCTCGAGACTAGAAGCACTAAAAAGCTTCTGAATAACACGTCTTGAGAAAAATAGCCGATGATTTCAACATTCTGTTTCAACATCAAAATATCAACATTTTGGCAGCTCATGCCTCTTTAAATTCTATGTTTTGGCCCTCAAAAAAATAGGCTATTTTTACTGGTTGTGAGTTTTATCACAGATTTCAGATTGATGATCAAACTTGGAGCAGCTGACCCCGGGGACTCAGGGAGGGGGGAGGGTGGGGGTGTTTGAATTGTCAGAAAAGTAAATATCTCTCAAGGTACACTTTGGACAAATAAGTATTGTAATTTCATAGTGTTTTGGAAATAATAGAGAGTTTGGTAACTTGAACTCAGGGCAACATGAATAACCTGGATATTAGGTCTTTAAGAAAAACCTTTTCAGAATGAAATGTGATATAGTATTCCCTTACTACCCTTTGGTTATTTGGGTCAAATGTTACTTTCATTGTGCCATAACTTTCAGAGGTCAACAATCATACACAGTTAAATACTGTATAGGACAGAAAGGAGTCCATTTGGGATCATAAACGATCAAAAGTTCGGCAATAATTTTTGACAGTTTGGTAATTTACAACTCTCCCAAATACAAAATGTATATCAAAATCATGAACACACAGTAAAAAGTCTTACAATATACCAGTGACCTATTTACTGTACAGCGTATATCGGTATCAATTTATCAATTACAAAAAATCCCAAATGATAATTTTTATATATTATTTTTTACTGTTATAAACAGCTACTTGCAATCACATTATCCCACCAAAAGCCTTTATAGCACCTTAATGCACCTGATCCAACATAGGGCTACATTACACTACAAGTAAAGCCATCTTAGTTATACCAAGAAGTAAATTGAAAGAATTTTTAATGTAAAATGATACAAGCACATAAATTTAAAAAGACAATAAATTGATTTAATTTTCGTAATTTCTGGACATATTAATAATGATATACCTCTTTTTAACACAATTAGAAACTTGTGTCCATGGTTATTTTAGACAAGAAGATTTTCCCTGTGCCTGTGTGTTTTAGTGTTCATAAATAAAGAGAGTAGAGTTACAACAGAGAAAGTAAACTGTTATAAGTTATTTTATTTTCAAAGATTAAACTGCTCAAACAGCTGGATATCAGCTTTGACTGTTAAAAATGTCCCTTTTTATTGAATAAAGAAACAGCTGACAATTTTGGGTGTATTGTAGAAAATGAGCTTCACATGTACTTCAAATAAATATATTGGCTATATCAAAAACACAGTCTACACCTTAATAAAAATTAGCCATGTTTTCATAAAAGCCTGGTTACACAGCTGTGTGATTTCAATGATGCGTGCAAACTGAAATGAGATTTTTTTTCTTAAGGTAACTCTAAAAATACTAACAGGAAATACCTTGTGTACTCTATGTAAACATTTAAGTGAAGAACCTTTTATAAAGCTCTTGTCATATGAGTTTACTTTTCCCTTGATAAAAGCCTGAGAGATTATACTGAACAAAAGGGCCAATTTTAGCAAGTTATTACATGGAAGACATGACTATGGGGCCATGGCAGAGATATTTCCTACAGGACAACCTAGTTGTTCCTAGGAGATAAAAGAATTTGTATAAACTAACAGAAAAAGACCGGATGTATTTTAGGATTAATAAGGTAGTCTATCAACAGGCAGATGCAAGAAAATCATCATGCAAATTCGATAATGTGTAATGTTCAAGTTTGGATCATCTCTATTAAATGCAAAGTACAAACCATCACATAAAAAGCAGGTTACACATAACATAAGAAAAGTACTAAAAATTTCCACGTTCACCTTTGCACAATTTTGGTTGACATCTTGTGACACTTAAAAATCTTTTATTAAAAGAATGAATGAGGACAAGATGTTGTTATCAAGTAACAAAAATGTTGAAACGCTGATACCAATTCATTCACCTTTGAAAATGAAATGAATAAACAATAAAAATCAATATTCTTACCATTTTCCTCTTTTTTAGACTCGTTTGATTTTTTTGAATTTTTATCTTCTTCTTCTTCTCTGACTTTCCATCTTCGGACTTGTTCCTAATGAAAAGAAAAGTAAATAAATAAAAAAAGATTCTAAGAACAAGAGGAGTCACTAGCAGGTCCCCCATCAATAAGAACAAGAGGAGTCACTAGCAGATCCCCCGTCAATAAGAACAAGAGGAGTCACTAGCAGGTCCCCCGTCAATCAGAACAAGAGGAGTCACTAGCAGGTCCCCCGTCAATAAGAACAAGAGGAGTCACTAGCAGGTCCCCCGTCAATAAGAACAAGAGGAGTCACTAGCAGGTCCCCCGTCAATAAGAGCAAGAGGAGTCACTAGCAGGTCCCCCGTCAATAAGAACAAGAGGAGTCACTAGCAGGTCCCCCATCAATAAGAACAAGAGGAGTCACTAGCAGGTCCCCCGTCAATAAGAACTAGAGGAGTCACTAGCAGGTCCCCCGTCAATAAGAACAAGAGGAGTCACTAGCAGGTCCCCCGTCAATAAGAACAAGAGGAGTCACTAGCAGGTCCCCCGTCAATAAGAACAAGAGGAGTCACTAGCAGGTCCCCCGTTAATAAGAACAAGAGGAGTCACTAGCAGGTCCCCCGTCAATAAGAACAAGAGGAGTCACTAGCAGGTCCCCAGTCAATAAGAGCAAGAGGAGTCACTAGCAGGTCCCCCGTCAATAAGAACAAGAGGAGTCACTAGCAGGTCCCCCGTCAATAAGAACAAGAGGAGTCATTACCAGGTCCCCCGTCAATAAGAGCAAGAGGAGTCACTAGCAGGTCCCCCGTCAATAAGAGCCAGAGGAGTCACTAGCAGGTCCCCCGTCAATAAGAACAAGAGGAGTCACTAGCAGGTCCCCCGTCAATAAGAACAAGAGGAGTCATTACCAGGTCCCCCGTCAATAAGAACAAGAGGAGTCATTACCAGGTCCCCTGTCAATAAGAACAAGAGGAGTCACTAGCAGGTCCCCCTTCAATAAGAGTTTGTGCTTATCTGAGAATGCATACAAACATTTGAAATTTAATTAGTTGAAATTTATAAATTTATATTTATAGCGTGAAAAGTTTCAAAATTGTAGGTAGATTTGAACAGGCTTAGTTTGTACATGATATAACAAACATTAGGCTCCACAGACTATATAACGTCAGCAAGGCTTATATGAGACTTGGCATACCCATACTTAATCTTCTTACATGCAGTCAACGGTAATGGCTACAGCAAAAACTATACTGTCCCCAGCCCGAGGGTCACAGATCTTGAATTAATTGTTGTTGATTGATTGTTTTGTGTTTTACGTCACGCTCAAGATTATTTCCCTTATATGGCGGCATTGCCAGTTTTATTGTGGGAGGAAACAGGGCTTTACGCCTGGAGGAAACCCCTGACCTTCCGGTGTCCATTAGAGCTATGAAACTGAACGATTCAGAAACATCATAATTAAATAATCAGTGGAATAGCAAACATATTAACAATCTCTTGGGCTCTTGTATTGAATTGCTCACTGAATTAGTAATTTAACCGACACTGATTGACCCGGAAAAAAACGCTCTACCAACTGAGCTACCCGGCCCAGCTGGGAACTGCTCGCTTGTTAGATTCTCTTATACACACAGAGCTTAAATCAAGCCCATTAGAATATGTATATTTATCAGTGTCGGTTAATTTACTAATTCAGTAATTTCCCAGCTTGAATTGCTCACCTCTCTCATTTTACAGAAGAGAATCTGTTTTTGTTCTTCAGATAACTCATCGAGAAGTTCAGGGTCTATATACATCTCCTCTAGAATCTGCTGCAACATGGTGGGAGTCTGGAAGTGAAATAAAAATAGCATTGTAAGCACCTGGTAATAATTCAACATAGGGTGATAAGACTGGACTTTTTCTTTGGACTGATAGGGTTCAAACTCACGCCCCTTCGATGGAAAGCTTACAAGTATTGAATATAGAGAATACCGCTCTGAGTCACAGAGGCCCTATGAGATTTAGAAATGGCCATTGACACATTTTGCAACACAGGGTGGTGCTGATTGTTTTTCTGTGGTTTAAATAGTTCCAATAGTTTGATGTTCATTTGCAGCAAGTATAATTCCAATAATTTTAATAGACCTTTCGTTCTATACAACTCATTCATAGCATTTGGAAGTGTACAGGTCAGTAAACTGATAATATGTGCTTAAAGAGAGGGGTAACAAAAAACGACCTACAATAAAACATACCATATTAAAATGCAATGCAATGAAATAGATTATGAAATGAAAATGAGCACTGAAAGAACGACCATAACCTGATCAAAGGCGGGAATACTGTAAGGCCTGTTTATAATACCCAAAATTGTACAGCACAATTGTAATACATGTTAGGGATTATCTACATACTCACATCTAAAGAACTTATAGACTTAAGCTTTTCAGTAAATATATACAGAAAGTTGACAATGTGCAAAACATATTATACAAGTGTACTAAAGCATGTTTATAGAAAACATATCAATATTTGGGATCATTCAACTGTGAAAAATTTCTATCAAAGGGAACTCATTTTTTCTCCTCATTTTTTATATATTTCTAACAACTAAAAGGGAATTAATGTCTGAAGCCTTGATTTATAGTCATTCACAATGAGATCATCCTGTCAGTTTATACTAACAGGCAGTGAATCTGACATGCCAATTTTCCCAATATTGACAATGGATTCTTAGGAAGGTTAACTGCTTGAGCTTAAACCCATAAAAGAAGAAATGAATATGTGATAGTCTAGCACCTGATGATTTTATGTAACTGATTAAGTACATGGGGAAGGGGTGCATATGATGGTGAGATTCATACTTGTTAATGAAAGATACATGTAAATACTCCACTCTTTACCAACAGTTAGACTTGAACCCAGATCTTCCGAAATTGGGGGGAGGGGACAAACATGGATCGAAAACATACTTATAAGTACCTTTGGTTCAGAGTCAAATGCCAACGGACAATTGACCCAAAATTGGATTTGTAGAGTACAACTAATGGGACAAAACACAGAGGAAATAAGACTACTTGTATTTATAAAACCCATGGAAACATTTTTCCTCACATCTGGTATCGAGAGATAGCTTGTTGCCTAATATTGCCTTTATAATTAATATATCAAATAAATAACGAGAAGCAATTCCATATGCAGCTGACAAAAATAACTGATAATCCTACGGCTAACTCGACGAAACACAGAGAAAATTGACTTCTTGTATTTCTAAAACAAGCCGAACATTGATACAAGTGAAGAAAAAAAAAGGGTTAGAAACACATAGTAAGGAAGCTGTGTAAAACAGACCCTACCTCTATTAGGAGCTGAGCACTTGATGTTGAAGTTAAAGAGTAAGAGATTTGTCATCAAGCGGGTGTCAAGCAGACAGCCCAAGCTCTGCAGTGCCTTAACACATATCAGGGGGCAAAACACACACAGACGTTACATAAAAACAGACCAACTGTCATAGACTCACTTTAAACTTACAGGGAGAACGTATGCCCACTCATTAGTCCAATGCTGTTTTAAAACGCCACAACTCTCCCTAAATATTTCAATGTTCTAGCAGATATTAGGGCCTTGCAAAATAGATACCTGTAAACTCTTACAGCTTTACAAATAAGATTTTTTGAGAAACTTACATATATCTATATATATAAATGCATCCAAAGTTTTCCCAATTTGCACTGGCGTTTTGTGACACATGCTAAAGTAATTGGCAAGGCAAAAGTTGCCTCCCTTTATGCCATTGTTTTGACAACCAAATATTTGTCACCCGGGACTCCACAGGTGGGGTAAATGGAAACCGCTATATCCACGCAGCACACCCGAGCAATAATTGACATCACATATCTCTGATGTCTAAGTTTTATTGTTAATCTTACTCATTTTTAGATTAGGCCTGCATTAGTTCTATCAATTCAGGAATTTTCCATATGAAGTGTGAAAACATTTGCATGGAAGTTTTTAGAAAATTTAACGAATACAAAAAAAAGCTGTCGAAACCAACATCGTGATAATTGAGAACATTGTAAACTGACAAATGTCAGATATACTTTTCTGAATTAAAATGCATGTTAAATACATTGTAACCATTATTTAACATAAGTATGATTATTTATTTAAATAAACCCCTGCGAGGTGGTGGTTCACTTTTTACCTTCCCTAAGAGGTGGTGGTTCACTTTTTACTTTCCTTGAAAGGTGACGGTTCACTTTTTACTTTTCCAGAGAGGTGACGGTTCAGTTTTTACTTTTCCAGAGAGGTGACGGTTCACTTTTTACTTTTCCAGAGAGGTGACGGTTCACTTTTTACTTTTCCAGAGAGGTGACAGATCACTTTTTACTTTTCCAGAAAGGTGACGGTTCACTTTTTACTTTCCTTGAAAGGTGACGGTTCACTTTTTACTTTCCCAGAGAGGTGACGGTTCACTTTTTACTTTCCCAGAGAGGTGACGGTTTACTTTTTACTTTCCCTAAGAGGTGACGGTTCAATTTTTACTTTTCCTAAGAGGTGACGGTTCACTTTTTACCTTCCCAGAGAGGTGACGGTTCACTTTTTACTTTCCCAGAGAGGTGAAGGTTCACTTTTTACTTTCCTTGAAAGGTGACGGTTCACTTTTTACTTTCCCAGAGAGGTGACGGTTTACTTTTTACTTTTCCTAAGAGGTGACGGTTCACTTTTTACCTTCCCAGAGAGGTGACGGTTCACTTTTTACCTTCCCAGAGAGGTGAAGGTTCACTTTTTACTTTCCCAGAGAGGTGACGGTTCACTTTTTACTTTCCCAGAGAGGTGAAGGTTCACTTTTTACCTTCCCTTAGAGGTGACGGTTCACTTTTTACTTTCCTTGAAAGGTGACGGTTCACTTTTTACTTTCCCAGAGAGGTGACGGTTTACTTTTTACTTTCCCAGAGAGGTGACGGTTCAATTTTTACTTTTCCTAAGAGGTGACGGTTCACTTTTTACCTTCCCAGAGAGGTGACGGTTCACTTTTTACTTTCCCAGAGAGGTGAAGGTTCACTTTTTACCTTCCCAGAGAGGTGACGGTTCA
Source organism: Lepidochitona cinerea (assembly GCA_963971465.1). Lineage (NCBI taxonomy): Eukaryota > Metazoa > Mollusca > Polyplacophora > Chitonida > Tonicellidae > Lepidochitona > Lepidochitona cinerea. The sequence continues at coordinate 41,197,809 of OZ020551.1, read as the reverse complement.
CTTTTTACTTTCCCAGAGAGGTGACGGTTCACTTTTTACCTTCCCAGAGAGGTGAAGGTTCACTTTTTACCTTCCCAAAGAGGTGACGGTTCACTTTTTACCTTCCCAAAGAGGTGACGGTTCACTTTTTACTTTCCCAGAGAGGTGACGGTTCACTTTTTACCTTCCCAGAGAGGTGAAGGTTCACTTTTTACCTTCCCAGAGAGGTGACGGTTCACTTTTTACTTTCCCTAAGGGGTGACGGTTCACTTTTTACCTTCCCAAAGAGGTGATGGTTCACTTTTTACTTTCCCTAAGAGGTGGTGGTTCACTTTTTACCTTCCCAGAGAGGTGGGGGTTCACTTTTCATTTACCTAAGAGGTGACGGTTCACTTTTTACTTTCCCAGAGAGGTGACGGTTCACTTTTCATTTACCTAAGAGGTGACGGTTCACTTTTTACTTTCCCAGAGAGGTGGGGGTCCCCTTTTTACTTTCCCAGAGAGGTGACGGTTCACTTTTTACTTTCTCTAAGAGGTGAGGGTTTATAAAGGTTTCCCTGTATACAATGTATGTACAGTCATGTAATAGATAAAGCTGTAGAAAGCAGGAGGAGTATAAATACATAGAGACCTGTATTTGGCTATCCCATATAGACCGGGCAATCAGGAAGTTGTTTTGTTGTTGCTATACTATTACAGTTCTAGACCATATTATACACCTTACCTGTCGTACATGTACATATCCAGATACATGTAAATATCAATGAACACTATAGCATGTCAACATTTCAGTTCAAGTATCAAACACAAAGTCTAGAAAAGGGGATACCATTTCATCAAAATTATTATAGATACATCTTCAGATGCCGATTCAAAGTGGCACCTCATTTTCAAACCAGAGCAGTGAATATGTAAGAGATATGTCTAGATAAAGTTTATACATGCAACAGGATACATGCTGTTTATGCTTAAATAACTTCCTGTTAAAGTGTACACGTATACATGTAGATTAGGTTGTGATAAAAGTAGAATTATGCCATCATTAGAGGATATATACAGGTCATGAACATCAGTCTTTTTACTAGAATCAATTAATCATTGATTAATGATATATAATAAATATATTCCAATATTAACATAGGTTGATAGGATGTTAACTAGCAATTTGAAATTATGTATATCCATAAGGGATATTTTTTGTCACACAAAATGGTATAATGATATCAGAAATGAACAGATTTGTATCGTGTTTCTCAGCTTCGTGACTTTTCTATCGTTATTTTGTACAAATATAAAGGTTTTCATTGGTTAATATTACGATAATAAACCTTGTGAATGACGTTACATAATATGTAAGACATCTGACTTTTATGTAAAGGCTATGTTAATATACTGAATACATGTATAATACATTTCAATCAACATATATCATAAAATCTATAAAAACAGGAATTCACTCAAATTATCATACATTAAAATATAAATTGACAAAGTAAACACGATTAATAAAATAGTCTTTTAGTAGCTAAAATAAATAATTTAAAAAAAATGCCAATAAAAACTCCAACATGCATAGACCACATCAATCGTACATGTATACATCTGACTACTTTTGTGTTTGAGTTTAAAGTCACTGAGATTTCACAATATCATGTCACATTTTGTCAGTAATTCTATTTGCCACCTTATGTTCAGGGTTTCCACCGGGCAAATTGAAAGAGCCAGCTTTTCTCCCCCCACAAAACCTGCCAACGCCACCATGTAAATGAAATAATATTGAGTGTAGCCTATATGTAGCTAAACATCAATCAATCAATCAATTGACCCTTTATCGTTCACAGCCTCAGAAAAGAGCATCACCATTAAACAAAAGATCCACAAATGTAAGAGTTGAAATTCAAATTAGAACCTCAAATGCCCATTATCAGCACTAGGGAATTTAAATTTGTGGAATCCCTTTTGTTTGTGGATGATTATTCACTAAAGTTTCTATAATGTTACCATCAGAAACTTGACTACACACTGTAAAGTTTCCAAACACTTATGAGGAATTGGTATAAATGGTTAAGAAGATATGGATGCTATAATATAGGTAAAAGTACAAATATAGATGTAAATTTCTTCTTACCTGTCAATTTGAAGTTCTAGATCAAGAGATTGAGTTAAAATGCATCACCAATAGTAATGGCCAGTCTTAAGTAAAATAAATCCAGCAGTGTTTACAACACTTAGAAGAAAAACATTGCGAGATACTTGTAGGTTTTGTGAGTCAGAACTCCCGTTCCCAACGTGTGTCACATAGTCATGCCTATTACATACTGCTCTGTACTAAACTGTCCATACTGTATGGGCAATAGTCCAAGAAAAAACGTAACCCAGTTTAAAATACTACAGGATTGGTGGATGAAATCTGACTGGCATACCACACACTTTGTTATGGACTTATGGGTAGCTGTTAATGTTTTGATCAAAACTGGAGCATGGGCAATTTATCAACAATATAGACAGGTCCCGAAGACGATTTTTATAGCTAAACAATGGAGTCTTTATATGAACTGTTTCTTTCGGTCATGCCATTTGACATAAACATAATTATAGAAGTGTGAACATATGACAACTAACAAACTGATCCACGACATAAACCTATTACGATATTCACTTCCTTAATACTACAAGCAGCCCAGATTGGTTGATCTCGGAATGCATTTGCATATTTTAATTTATTTACCTCAGATTCTCGCTATGGTCTAGTAACCACATATTTTGACAGATGTAGAATTCAATGAAGCAGGTAAACCTGTCTAATGTCAACAGTAATGTTTATTTATTTACCCGTTTTAACGAGATCCATTCAGGTGTGATACGGTCAATTACAGGTAAGGTCATTAGGTCAATGTGGCTGACCACCCACCTTTAATATAACCATGCAAACAGCACTGTGACAACTTAATCTACATTTTTTCCCCCTTTCACGTTTTCTATTATACTTGTAACATAACCTCATAATAATGTACTGTCGATTGATTGATGTTTGATGCAGCACTCTAGATTATTTCACTTATATGGTTGCATTGACAGGTATAGTGGGAGAGGAAACCGGGCTCATTGCCAGGAGGAAACATCCGACGAGTACCTGGCACCTCTTCCACATGACTTTCGAGTAAAAAATCCACTCCGAATTTTTTGTCTGAGTGGGATTCAAACCCACGCAGCATCGATGGAAGGCGTGTGTCAGACTGAATGACTATCACTCTAACCTGCTGAGCCACAAGTATAACAGATCCAAGTATAACAGGAGGAAGCCCACATGCAGTTGCTCAGACGAGGAACTGCAGACACAACATTCATATCCTGCTGGTCTATACAAAACGTTCTGGGTGAAGTCCCAGGTGTGATCTGACGTCCAGACGTTTATAACAAAAACTGCTTCTAAAATACAGTTGGAGATAGAAATACAGTTGATAAAAAAAAAATAATGCCTTCATTCTCGGCCATGGCTGTTGACAGGTTAGACTTACTTTTTTAACACTTTTTTAACGCTAGCACCTGTTGTTCAAAAATAAGACTTGAATGAAAAACGACCATTTCTTAAACAGCCAGCCCTGTTTAAATCATTCACAACCATCGTTTTATTTTTCTATGACAATCATAAATCTTTTGGCTTTACCTACTCGTCTGTTGCCATTGTTGGAAACCAGCATATTTAACTGGAAATCTCCACTATTGATCACTATTACAGCATTGTCCCTGACCAAATTGGCTGCAAAAGAGTTGTTTTCCTTGAAATCCTAGCAAAGGATTGACCAATGAAGGACTGGCACAGGCTAGAGCCTATAATGTACATTCAACTTCTGACACTTTGGAGACCATTTATTCTATTTTAGTGTACAGAATGAGCCAAAAATGACAACATGCGGTTCCCATTTAAAGTTTATCTAGGAAAGCTTTTAGATACTATTGCACTACTCAAATCGCACAGAAAATGCAGCATTATGTAATAAGTGCTGGAATTAACTGAATCCTATGCCGCTATCAACATTTAAATAGATTGAAAGATGAACAATTATGCTAGAAAGTTAGTGCCTACAGCGACGCCAATTGAACTTAATCCCTGTGGATTAAATTTGTTTTTCAAAGAATCATAAGAGGTGATGTATTGCCATTGAATGGGGTTTACAAAAAATGTATGAAGGATGTAATGTGAAGACAATAAGTTTGACATGTGAGTACCCAGAACTTAGATAAAGGAAATAAAATTCAATCACCAGAGTTGATAATACTCTATATACTATCAATCCCAGAAACATACTATCAGCTTTTATAAAATTACGAAAACGTAGAATCGTCATTGGCAACCAACACTTGTATGTTGCACACACAGATTAAGGTCTGAAGCCTGTTTCACAAAGCGAGCCGACATAGCGTAAATTTTGACATATCCATAGCAATGTATTGCTAGTGTGGGTTGCTATGGCATTTACGTACAGATTACGCTACATTGCTATGTAAAACAGGCTTCAGATTCTTCATCTACAGATGCAATATTGTGACCATCTATCTAGTGTACATTGTAAATAGGCGTAGCTTTCATGAATTGACAGCTAACGGCAATTTGAAATTGATAAGTGACAGATTATATCCCCTGATGATCTCACGAACACCTGCAATATACATACTTCAGCCTAAAACATACATCAGTGATAAATATATGTTTATTATTGACAATACTCTTCAATAAGGACTATAGGCCTATGGCAGTTGATATATTACAACCTACATGTAAATACCAACCCACGCAGAAATTATTTAAATCATCAGATGGAATAAATATTTGTTGCTGTAGGCTGCAGTATTTAACCTCAATTTGCACTTGAATTCGACACAATTGAAAAACACCCAAAACACAAAAATACCAACACATTCAAAGATTCTATTGAAAAGGATTCTGTTTTCAGTGTTCTGTGGTGAATGTCACTTTATTGTGAACATAGCAATAAGCACTTAAATCAATAAGGTGTCATGTTCTTTTTAAACATTAAATTTACATAAAATGGGAAATATCCAACAAGTTCAAATGAAAACTATCCCTTAAAATAGGATGGTTACAAATATTAACACTAGTGCATGCATTGAACATTAATATTAAAATAAAGGCTATCCTACATGTACATATATCACTCTAAACGACTGAGCCCCACAAAGGGTCTTTGAGACAATTTTAGGAATTTAAAGGGGCATGAGCTGCCAAAATTCACAATTTTTTCATGATTTCTGATCGTCACGACAGTAAGATGCTTTGAAGGCCATCGAAAAACTAAATGTTTGGCGTTGGAATGAGGGAAATCCATAAAGTCTACGACCTATACGAACCGAAATAGTGTCCGAAAAGTAAACAAAATTTAAATAACCGGGACGACCATTCATTCATTCTAAGCTAAAGTTGGTTCAAAACAGTACTTTATCGTTCATTCTCGAGACTAGAAGCACTAAAAAGCTTCTGAATTATACGTCTCGAGAAAAATAGCCAATAATTTCAACATTCTGTTTTATAGACAAAATATCAACATTTTGGCAGCTCATGCCACTTTAAGAAAGAGACAACTCTTGAGGCTGGCAGCCATCTGAATGATGAAACTAACTCTGAAGAAAAAATATATACTGGAGTCTGGACCAGCTATTGTACAGAACTGTATAAGATACATGTACATATTGCAATGGTTGAAGATAGATAGTGATAGAAGCATATGTCGGATTCAAACAAATGAGGCTAAAACTAAATACTTTTCTTTCTGTGCAACTTTAATTTTTCTCTTGATAATCTTAAATTCTTATTTCATGAGAAAATGATTTTATGGTAGTTAAAGGGGGGGGGGGGGGGGGGCATGATTGGCCTATGTGGAAGGGTTGCCAGATAACAAACAAAGGCAAACGGCTCGACACTTCCTTCCTTTAAACCTGCCGGCTATGCTGACATATAGATATAAGTGAGATAATCTTGTGTGTGGCGTAAAACATCATGCAATCTATCCATATAACAGGACCATTTTTTTATCTATGTACATTTAGGCTTAGCCTAGGTAAGTAAATATACTTCCATGATATATCAAAGGCAACAGAAAAAACAAATAATAAAAAACGAAGTTAAAAGTTAAAACTTAGCCTGAAGTCAATGTCCTTCAGATAGGTTTGTGAATTTGCTTCAGGTCAAATATTAACACAAAACAATGAAGCGTGGCAGAAAATAATATACACCCTGACTGGGTAATATGAATACTGATATTGCCCCAGGCACAAAATTACACGACACATCATAACTTATTATAGAAGTTAATCATTTCAAGCTTTTCTTTCTTCCTAGGGGGATCTTGGTGGCTCAGGTGAAAGTGAGCCTCTCAGCCCAATGTGCAAAAGCCTTCTATTCATGGGTCACAGGTTCTATCAAATCCTGTTCAGCCCAGGGAAAAAATAGAAAAGTTCTGAATGGGGTTTTACTTGATCGCTTAATTTGGAAGGGTTGACAGGCACATGCCTAAAATCAGGAGTTTTCTCTCATGTTAAAGTTTGTTATGCTGTCAACTATCCACTATGATATAAGTGAAATGGTCTTAAAGAGTTTTGATTAAACCCACAAATTGTCCTAATTACGTTTGCAGTGGAAGACTCCATGACGTCCAATCTTTATGTGACCAATCAATTTTGCTATCTAGCGTTCCATCATCACCTTAAATTTCAGTATCTATACTGCTTTGCTAAACTGTCAGCCATAAACAAATACACATATTTCCAACAAGCCAATAGATTAGTTTATGTTTTTGGGAAGGAGGGAAGTCGGGCGATGGGCGTTTATCTAATTCAAACCTGTAGCCGTTTGGCAGAGAACTTTATAACTGATTGACTATCTAACACTGTACTAACAATATATGTACTCAGTCACAGAATTCCCTCACTTTATCGACCATCGGCGAGTACCTGCATTTCAGACAATTGTTAAATAATGCATTTGAAAACTTGATCGAATTCACAGATGAGAGAGAGAACAGTTACAGAAAGAACAATAGAAATACAAGAATGAGAGATTCAAAATACATACCATATACAGACAATCGTCATAGAAATAAGCCATCTTTGCCAACTCATTTTCTTCACTTTCCGACGTCATGTTTTTTTAAAAAGAGACTGTTCGAACCGTAACCACTTAAACACTTTTCCACAAAGTTAGCAGTTTGATATTCAAATTTCTGTAATTGCTCTAACTTTATGTACATCCACTCGACAGAACAGTTCAGTTTAATATGGGTGTATACAGCGTCAAATTCACTTGCCTTCATCTAGGCCTCTTTTTAATTACTTATAAATAACTTTTTGCCCCTGGGTGCTTAATTTAACTTTCAAGGGGAGGGTTATGAATTTTATGGCATATGATGAATAATAGTAGATAGTTAGAGGGCTTTGTGCAGTTAGGCTTGACTGACTTTGACAAAAATATATTTAGAATCATCCCAGTGTGTACTGGTTCTTAATAAACCGTGGCAGAATGTAACATGTAAATATATACCTGCTTTTGGCCTTTTAACAGTTTTTCTAGATATGCAGTAAATTTATGTTAATTTGCTACAAGAAGCGTCGTAAAAAGTCAAGTAAAATGGAAGATCAATGTTTGAGATAGTAAGGCAAGGCAATCACGGCTATGGCTGAATGGATTATCTTATGTTCAACCACCTAATCTAGTCAATAAAACTTTTGTTAAATATGTGGCTATAGGCTGTTGCAAATAGAGAGCACAGAATTACATTTATTTATTTATGATTACATTTAGCAATCAATAAAAAACAAAAAATCCATATATGATTACATTTAGCAATCAATAAAAAAAAAAGAATTTCAATATGATTACATTTAGCAATCAATGAAAAAAAAAAAAGGATTTCCATATATGATTACATTTAGCAATCAATAAAAAACAAAAAATCCATATATCATTACATTTAGCAATCAATAAAAAAAAAAAAGAATTTAAATATGATTACATTTAGCAATCAAAAAAAAAAAAAAAGGATTTCCATATATGATTACATTTAGCAATCAATAAAAAAAGAATTTCCATATATAAATTTGATTACATTTAGCAATCAATAAAAAAAGAATTTCCATTGTACATCTGGTCAGCCACTATACTGCTGAAAAAGTGAGTTCTTGAATGGGTCAAAGCTATGTATGTCCCCTGGATTTAACTGTTATTCAATCCAGAGCAGTATGTTAATTTATGCTAATTTCCTACCATGTTTTGAAGGAATATGAATTGCATGATAAAGATAAATCTATGAGATAAGAAGATAATCTTAATCTTTACCTGAAGAGATGATCTTGTTTCCATGTTATCTTGTCAATAAAACTGTCAAAATTTGTTGGTTGTAAAATGTTTTAATTTCATACAGAATCTTCCCATTTTGATTTATTGATTGATTGGAGTTTTACGCCGCACTCAAGATTATTTCACTTAGGCCGTCCTTAAAGATTTTTTGGCTTCGCGTAACCCGTCCGCCCCTACAAAAAAACAGCCTGCTCAAAAGCTTTTATCCAACTGCTGCTCAAATTTTGTTTCCACACAATGGATACAAAATAAATAGAATTGCTACAATAACATGACAATTTTGTTCTGAAGCAGTATGCCTGAATGTGTGACCTTTTTTATTATGATTAAGACTTCAATTCCTTGGGATAATCAGATCTACACATAGTATAAAAAATTGGAAAATATATCTAAAAAAAAAAAGCCTACCTACCTACCCAAACTTTACAGAGAGGGTCGGGTTACGCGAAGCAAACTTATTTTTAAGGACAACCTTATATGACGGTTCCCATTTTGCATGCAATTCGCAAACAATTTGAACTGAGTCCCTTACTAGATACGAAAAGCTTTACCTATACAATAAGTTGAATTGGAAGGATTCACAACCATAATAATAATTATGCATGATTTTTATCAGGATGTAAAAAATAAGAGCGTTTCGCCGATATTTATCTCGAAGATGTATGTCAAGGTAGGAACAAAAGAACATAAATATTGGCTATTGGAATTTTCGCCGCTAATAGCACACGTCTTCGATTCGTACAAGTTACTGGCTTTACCAATATTGTTTTTATTTCAACTTCAATCCATTATTGGTTTAAGGTACTTCAAACTTGACAATCGTAATTTATGGAGAAAGTCAGAATTTTCAGCTATTTTTGGGCCATTGTAAACTTTCACATGCAGAATGTATATTGCGATTTGAGCTATAAACGAGACTCGAGTTGCTTTTGATTGGAATTTGAAGCATTCGATAAGTGAATTTATTGATGTAATGTTAAATAAACTGAAGTCACGATTAGACCTTTTGATTTGAACAGAGCATGGTGAGATGTATATCTAGAGATTGATAAATAGAGTAAAGTTTTCCACCAGGAAAAGTTAGAATTCACATAAAGATATAGAAAATCTCACACAAGTGGTCATTTGATATGAAATTTATGAAACAAGCGGAGTAAGTTTTGAATATGTCGTGAGCTTCAGTGAGCAATATACGTGCATTTTAAACTTAATCAACAAGTTTCATAAACATAATATATAATGGCCACTTGTGAGTGATTATCTAATGATGCTATGTAATTGAGTTATGAGATAAAAGATTTTCTGGCACATCTCTTTAAAGACTTTACGGCACTCTAACCACGTCATACTTTTTAATAGTCCTGCATATTTTTAGGTGTGATTTCAAAGTTGTTGAATTGAATGATGCTTTACGCCACACCTAATATTATTTCACTTTAAATACGTTGGCGTTGTCAGGTTTTAGTGGGGGAGGAAACTGGGCTCTTTGCTGACCTTCGTTGAGTATCTGGCAACTGTTCAACATAGGCCTACGGCTAACGAGTGAAAAATCCACTCAGAAATTGTTCACTTTTATATGGTCGGAGTGGAATTTGAATTGAACACGCAACAGAGCAATGGAAGGCCTGTGTCCGATTGATGGACAATCACTCAAACTGACTGAGCCTCCAAGATCCCCAATGGTTATTGAATTTGCCTAGTTTATTACTAGGCCTAGGCGAGAAATCTGGTCTGTTTGTCTCTGATTTCATCAAATTTCAGGATGCAAATATATGGGAGTGTAGGCCCCTATGCATGTTAGATTATCAGCAACTTAGTTAACGGTCGATTTAGAGTAGGTACCGTACCTACCATAGGCCTTCTTGTATAAGTATCAGTATAATATTATATATTATAAATACATTACAAATATTAATAATTATAAAGCAGATTTATTAATTTATCTTAAGTTATGGGACAGACTATAGAATAGGTCTGTCAGTCTCAAACCGCTATAATCGTCAGGGGGGCAAGCCCCCCTGCAACCCCCCGTTTTATTCATTTCTTCTAGAAATTATGACTAATTTAATATTACAAGCTTAAAACTAAACTATCCCTACTAAAAGAAATAACATCTAAAAGACGAATTTGAAGAGAAGTTAAAAACGACGGACCTATTCTATATTTCATTTTATTTGCACCGAGAAAATATACTATAGCCTACATTTTAATTCAAAGTTGAGCAATAACATTAACAATTTATAGACTTATGATATCATGTATTTCGAAATGTTTTTAACCTGTGCCTGGAGGTCAAAACCTGAGGCTTTTTATGGGTAAATCAATCATTGTTCACAGTGACAGTCACTCACTGACTCAGTGACTGGTGACAGATTTTGTCATGGTCAATTCGAATAGAACTTATGCAATCTCTTTTATCACCCTTTAAAGGTAATTTTTCTACCATAAAAGTAAATCAATTAAACTTACCTATAGGGTTTTGTAATAATCAAACTCTAGGGAATGAGAGGAAGAAATTTTGGCTGCCACTTGTACCGCTGTTTCATCTGCCTATTTCGATCAACCATGTTGTTTACAAAAGTTGTAGATGGCAACACCTCACTTAACAAGGGCGATAACTTGAACGGGCACTTGTAACATGTGTCAGTTGTGTTGGCCTTCTGAAAAAGAGTTTCGAGTGAGCATTTCGGCTGCAGTTTATGATTTTTTTACTCTTTATACTTTACCAAAAAGACAGACAATAATTTCGAAACCAAGTGAAAGGCAAAAATACAGTTTAAAATAAAAAGCACAAAGCCTTATACTAATTAACACCAGCCTTTAATTAAGTTTCAATTTAGTATGGAAATCACTCACACAATCACAAAATAAAAATCCGTGTAGTGAAAATAAATGGTCAAATGTTGACTGCCACTTCATACAGGCCTACCCTTAAGCATACGTTAAAGATGGTCGAAAAAATACATATATTTTGTTTTTATTAGTAAATCAAAGGTTTTATAATTTCAACAAAACATCCAATGGGATGTCCATGATGTTTGTCCAACCTTTTTCATTGAGTGGAAGTGGAAGTTTCCTACCGTAGGCCTAGGGGACCTACGCCTATTGCATGTTTTCATTGTACATTTAAGTTTTTTTGGTAAGTTTATGATAACATGTCAATACTGACAGTTTCTTGCATAATTCACCACAGGCCTATTTATGCAAAAGGCGTCCAATTTTTTGGGCCCACATATATAGTAGGCCTACTATATTATAGCAATATAGCCCGATTATAGGCCTACTTAGAGGTAACTTAGAGGTCTAATTTTAAAACGGGGGCGATCAAGTATAGTATCTATCTGGAAGATTAGATATGCGAAATTGATAGGGATCTTATTGCTTCTAATGTTAGTATTATTCTGGAATCGGAATATCCACCCCTCAACTTTTCTGGACTCCAATAATACGCGGTTTGTCTTCATAGTTCAGGGGGCACTACTTTATAAGTTGGCTTATGAAAGTTACCTCCCCTTTATATGAATGAATGGTTTGGTCAATGAAGTATATGCGTAGGCCTAAGGATGTGTCTCCCTTACAGAAATACTTACAAATAATGGAAATAAACCCATATATAGTTCATTGGGTTAGGTGAGAAAAAAACAATTTCAGTCGTTTGTTAGCAAAGGCATAGATAGAGCATTCTGCAAGTGCGTGTTTGAAAGAACTGAGCGGAAAGCTACAAGGCAACAGCTTTGAGACTTGAAACTATCTGTACAAAAAAGATTTCATTTCTTTTTCTTGGATACAAGGCTTGCATAGTTTCCTGGATTTCTGAGTGAAAGTGTTATTCTTTTTTCAGTTTGCGTTTTAAAGATTGTTCGATCGGATTCCTGGGGTTTTACGCCACATTCGAGATGGAAGCCCTGCAGATTGTTTTGGGAGAGGCTTCATAGCTTGAGAGATAATAAAAACCCGGCCATCACATTTTCGCACAGATTTTTAGAATAACTTTATTCAAGCTTGTTATTTTAAGCTTGGTAAAATCCGTTATTAAACTGATGCTTTAAAATACATTCATCAAAATCACAAATGTCCTTTGAAAAATAATATTGCAATAGTATAATCAATTTGCTGCTACACAGTTTTTATTTCAAGACTCATTCCAGTTGATTGGGCCCGGAGGCCTTAGCTATCCGTTGGCTTTATAAACCTAAGTCTATTTTCTAAAGTATGACGGAGGCGATGAAAGTCATTGCATGCCTATGTGGAAATTGAAATAGAATGTTCAATATTGTTAGAGCTGATATATTTATTTTGTTAAAAAAGTGAGATTAAGCGGAGAAAAACCCGGTAAATCTGACGCGTTTGGGAATCGAAATCTAACACTGAAGCTGTTGATTTATTGGCTGTTGTGTTCATGTTATAAATATAAAAGAACAGTGGCTGTGTTTTGACATGTTTATTAATAGCCAATCCATGTGGGCCAAATAGTCACATAAGAATTGCCACCAGACCAGGTGTAATCCCATTCAGATTACTATCCGACATGTTCGAGACGTTGTTTTATTGAATCACTTTGAATGTTTATTCAACCCTTAAATGTGTTTCCTTCCCACTGCTGTGTCAGAGAATTGCACTTTTTATACTTCCTCGAACTAAGCTAGCATCTCACTAATATTGATTTACATTACAGACAGCATATTGGTCAATAACTCAAAATGGGGATGATCCCATTTTTCATCTTGGCTTATTGGGGTATGTTTCCCTTATACCTTAGAAGGAAAGCAACAGTTACTTACGTGGAAACATCAGCCAATAATACAACCAGCCAAGTAAAATAATCAATCAATAATCAATCATACAATCAATAATACAATCAATCATACAATCAATCATACAATCAATCATACAATCAATCAACCAATCAATCAATTAATCAATCAATCAAGTAATCAATCAATAACTCCGCTGCTAAATCTCAGGTTTGGTTTGATAGCTTTCATTTGGAGCACAATAAGAGCAAAAGTTTATGTGCGAATAAACATCAGCCAACTAAAGGCCAAAAAAGCAACTAAAGTTATTAACCTCTCACTCATTAAATCAATGAGTCAATCAATCAATAAGGCAACCAATTGATTATTCCGCCGCTCATCTTTGGTTTGGTTTGATTCGTTTTTCGTACAGTAGAAGGAGAGTTTAATGGTGGAGAGACACGGTCCAATAATACTACCAATCAAGTAAAAATATAATCAATCTATCAACCAATTACCCCGTGTTAGTTTGGTTTGGTTCATTTTAGATGGACAGCAAAATTATAGTTGCTGAGAAACGTCAGCCAATAATACAAGTAGAATAATAATTCATGCAACCAATATATCAACCCTGTTGCTCATCCTGGTTTGATTCGTGTCAATCACAGCAGAAGTAGCGCAAAGGTATATGTGAGGAGAAACAGCAGATAACCAATCAACCAAAAGTAAAAAAATTAATCATGCACTCAACCAATCTCTCAACCAATTGTCCTGGTTCAATGTATAGAGACCAGTGGTATTCTAACCGTAAACCGGAACATTGATCATCAGTATTTTTTATAAGAGTCAGCATGTGTAATGGTCTGTTGGCCAGCATAAAATAGGGCCTACATATATTTTGGCCAGTAAGTTAGATTTATCCATTTATAATACAAGTCGAGTTAGTCCCTCATGCAAATCTATTTACATGGAAGGCATGGGTAAACGATTTTAACCGGGTCAATATGATCCCGATTTCTTAGAAGTGACTGCATTTCATTGGCAGAGAAAATACACAGGCTATCTGTCATGTTACGCCAATCAAACAAGTAAGAATTAAGTTAAAAGTGGCATGAGGCTGCATGGTATTGGAAAAATGACGACTTTCTGCTGATGCCAATCTTAGAAACGTATGTTCAGATTGATTATAAGCAACTCGAAAAGGCACTCATACATCCCGGCTATTTGAATGGAGTCCATCATGAGCACACATCTTATATAGGCTTGTACGGGTTACTGGTTTACCGATATTTTTTTATTTCAACGTCAATCCTATAGTTTTACAAGGTATACATCAAATGCTCAACTTCTCTTGACAATCCGAATTTAAGAAAAAAGTCAGAATGTTGGAAGCTCATGTCACTTTAAATAATTTACAGAGGAATCTCCTCACCTAACTGGCAACGGTCTGCAATTTGCCTTCACTGGATTTATCCAACCAACAAATTTATTCTTTTTTTTGGTGAAAATGTAATTCATTGTTCTGCCATCGCTCGGCCCTATCAATTATTTACGGAGATGTTCCCTTTTAGGCTTCGTTTCCATGAAAATGTCTTTTCTAATTTTACCTGCTTTCAAAAGGGAGAAATAACTTTGAAGCCTTATCTTATCGTAAAAAATATAGGGTTATTACAGAATAAATTTCACATGGTTAACCTCGAAAAATCATAAAATTGACAGCAACTATTGAAAGTCATTTGCACATACAAAATAGTTGTGTTGATACTGTCACAACTGATTTGAAAAGTATATACCGTTAGCCCACTTCAATTAAGTTATATTATAGCCAATATAATTTCGACGTCTTTTTCTCAAATTATTTAATTAATGCTGAAATGATATCGTCACCTTCAGTGAGTTTCCATGTATATTATTTTAAAATCTATCCAATATCGGACATTGGGTCTGACTGGTAATGTGGTAACTTGCTGAAGTGTCCTGGATAATGTACTTCAATAAATACTCTTAAGATGTTTTATCACGGTTCTGATTTGACGTTTACACAGGCAGGTAAGTTTGATCGATTAGAATACTGAAACCTTTATTTTTGGAGATTATATCCATTTATTCTTATATACGAGATTATTCAGTATCCCATTATATAAGAGATAAAAGATAAAATCGAACCTTTTCTCTGAATCCACATGTGTTTCACGGCATACATCTACCGACAATCCGGGGACTATACATATCTGCTCAGAGCACGATCGCAGATCCCCGTTAAATAGAATTAGTACACAATTTCCCCAATTCCAATTTTTGGTGCATGAGAGTGTTACCGTATTTTTATTATTTTCCCCCTGCTATACCCTGCAATTTACATTCTGTTTACATCATACCTTTTTGAAAGGAAAACTGACCGAATGTGAGATCGAAAACAATTGTGTGTGTGGTTGTGGATGGGGTTAGGTGGATGGAGGTCTGAACGCTGGGTGTGCTTTGGCCTGTCGACGTTAGTAAAAACTTCAAATAAAAAATTGTCCCCTTTTGCTATGTAAAAAAGGCTTCCAAGGGTCTGAAGAAAACACCCTGCAAAGTCTTTTGGCTCAACAAAAATGACTGCAAAAGGGAAATATAATTTCGTACCAAGTGACCGAAACACTTGAGACATCAGGTATTGAGGCATTGATATACAATGTATATTCATGAACACAAAAACACACGGGCACAGGGAAAATCTTCTTGTCTAAAATAACCACGGAGACAAGTTTCTAATTGTATGTATATATTAGACGTAACGTCGACGATGAACAGTGACGGGTATGGTAGAATTGACCAAGCACTCCCCGAAGTCTCAAAATCTCAATAAGAACGATGCACATGAATATGCTATTTCGAACGAAGCCACACTTCGCTTCAATCAATATAAGATGTCCCAAGCCAGAGGGTATGGCAAGCCGTTTCGGCCTATTTAACATATCTTGAATTGAATTCCACATATGTGCAATTCAATTCCCGATATGTACATATCAGGAATTGAATTCTACATATGTGCAATTGATTTGCACATATGTGCAATTCAATTCCACATATCTTGAATTCATTTCCTGGTATGTACATATCGGGAATTGAATTCAACATATGTGGAATTCATTTGCACATATGTGCAAATCAATTGCACATATGTGAAAATCATTTTAAGATATCTGGAAATAATCCTGTGCTGCACAAATCAATAATTGACATTTCAGATATGTAGAATTCATTTACAGATATGTGGAAATGATTTCAACATATCTTGAATACACGTATATTTAAGATATCTGCAATTCTTTTTGTGATATGTGCCCTACATTCGCCGGGTTGTTTTAGTAAAGAAAATGCATGCTCCCCGAGTGTGTCACCACACGTGTCACTTCGCGCCAACTTTATTTGTCCTCTTTCAACATCGCGCTGCCCGTCGTTGTGGGACACAGCGCATGTGTATAATAACCTTCTCTACTTCCGCCCAGGGAGCGGTGATTGTGATTTCTACAACGCTGCGCAATTTCACATATGTGGAATTGAATTGCACATATGTTGAATGTAAGGGCCTTTCAAGATATGTTAAATAGAATTTCAGATATGTGGAAATGAATTCAACATATGTTAAATACACGACCCACATATCAAGAAGTCAGTGCTATTTCAGATATGTGGAATTGAATTGCACATATGTGCAAATGAATTGCACATATGTGGAATTCAATTCCTGATATGTACATATCGGGAATTGAATTGCACATATGTGGAAATGAATTCAAGATATGTTAAATAGGCCGAAACGGCTTGCCATAAGAGGGGAGATTCCGTGAGAGCTTTTCAGTAAGGAAAACACATCTTTGATAGGATTTTTGGAAATCTTTTGGGCGATTATTTGTAGATGTCCAAATTGCAGAAATTCGACGACTTTGACACAATTTATTGCATGCTTTTTACAGATAATAAGAGATGCAAAAATGAAATCCATTATAGATAGTGTTACGCCTGACATATTTATCGCCAAGCAAGTAAAAATAAAAGGCAGAACAGAGGTGTTCAGAGAAAGCTGACGCCGGGAAGTATGCATATAGACTATCATTTAGTGAATGAACTTTTACCCACAGCTTTGGACGCACAGACCAATAAACGTTATTTGTCAGAGCTTTGGCGGCCAAATCGAAAAACGTTCCTTAACAGAGCTTTTGACGCCCAAACGGAGAAACGTTCCTTAACAGAGCTTTTGACACCCAAACCGGGAAACGTTCCTCATCAGAACTTTTGACGCCCAAACCGAGAAACGTTCCACATCACAGCTTTTGACGCCCAAATCGAGAAACGTTCCTCATCAGAGCTTTTGACACCCACACCGAGAAACGTTCCACATCAGAGCTTTTGACGCCCAAATCGAGAAACGTTCCTCATCAGAGCTTTGGACGACCAAACCGAAAAACGTTCCACATCAGAGCTTTTGACGCCCTAACCGAGAAACGTTCCACATCAGAGCTTTTGACGCCCTAACCGAGAAACGTTCCTCATCAGAGCTTTGGACGATCAAAAAGAGAAACGTTCCACATCAGAGCTTTTGACGCCCTAACCGAGAAACGTTCCACATCAGAGCTTTGAACGATCAAAAAGAGAAACGTTCCACATCAGAGCTTTTAACGCCCCAACCGAGAAACGTTCCACAGCAGAGATTTGGGCGATCAAAAAGAGAAACGTTCCACATCAGAGCTTTGGATGATCAAATCGAAAAACGTTCTACACCAGAGCTTTGAACGACCAAACCGAGAAACGCGACAAAACCGAGAAACGCGTCAAAATCGAGAAACGTTCCACAACCAGAGCTTTTGACGCCCAAACCGAGAAACGTTCCACAAACAGAGCTTTGGCCGACCAAATTGAGAAACGTTCCACATCAGACCTTTTCACGACCAAACCGAGCTTTTGACGCCCAAACCGAGAAACGTTCCTCATCAGAGCGTTTGACACCCAAACCGAGAAACGTTCCACAACCAGAGCTTTTGACGCCCAAACCGAGAAACGTTCCACAATCAGAGCTTTGGCCGACCAAACTGAGAAACGTTCCACGTCAGAGCTTTGGACGATCAAACCGAAAAACGTTCTACACCAGAGCTTTGAACGACCAAACCGAGAAAAACTTAAATCTCATTTACATAGTATTTTTAAATACGGTGAGCGTGAATGTATGAGGGTCATTGCGAGTGCCATTTGAATATATCAGGCGGGCATTAAATATAAAAAACTAAACATCATATTTTTGAATAAATTGGCACACATCATCCACAAGCCGATTTATAGTAAGATATCTCCATTGATATGATACAAGAACAGAGATGAAAAGGAGAATTCATGTCGAAAATTGTCCTGCCAGGTAATGCCGTTAGCACAAAGCGGAGGCTAAAAAGGTCTTAATACTTCAAATAAACGTATCTTAGGCTGCGTCTCCACCAAATTTCACGTGTCACGTATCACATGTCATGTGTCATGCATGACACGTGTTACGTGACATTAGGGGTTTTCACTGGATATCACATCGAACATGTCACATGTCATTCTTCCTGTGTTCGCCCATCGTCGATTAAAACTTACGCCCACGCTCACTTTACCCATGGGACAAGTGGAACCAAATCCGTCGTTTCTAATTGAATATGAAATAATCTTGAGCGCGGCGTAAAACACCAAACAATCAATCAATCTAATTGAATATGCATGTAAACTTTATTGGATCCGATCACCAATCAGAATCGGCGTTACTTATTAAAGTATCCAGGCAGTGATCAAAACAAAGATGCACGACTTTTCGGTTTACACTTCAATCCGATAAACATGTCTTAAAAACTGAAGAGTTCGAACGTTTAGAAGATACTTTTTGATTGGTCCGACAGGAAATGGGCGTTCCCAGAAAACGAGGCTTTGAATCGCAGTTGGCCCAGGGGTAAAAGGTGAGCTTGTTGAGAATTTAACCCTGGGTTTCCGAGGATGGTGTTCGCCATGAGTGACGGTTCAGACTCATCTGACGAGGAAATTCTTGCTCTATGTCTGCAACAGGCCCTCAATATGGTGCAGGGACCATTACTAATTGCGTCCAGAAAGGGGTGAATTAGTAGAGGGCAAAATGGGCATTGAGACACACTTCAAGTGAGTCAAATGACGTCACAATACCTTTATAAAAAATTTGCCGCGAGGCATTGACCTAATTACATATGCACCCAGTCTAGTACAGGTCTATTAAGGGACGTGCGCACGTCCGTAACCAATATTAAAGTACATGTGTGCCGGAAAGAGGTTTACTCCTCCTCTCGCCTACACATCTTTCTTCTTCACTCATCCGGAAAGAGGTTTCCTCCTCAAAAGAGGTTCCAGAATGCCTATATACGTCAGACCTATTCTTAAAAAAATATGCTGAATAATACATTCCCGACCTCGGGGACCTGTTCGTCAGATGGACGGAAAAAATATGTTTAGTAATGCAATACTGGTCTAAAGGGCCAATTAAACAGACTGGCACTGGTGATAGACAATAGATAATAAACGAATGTATAAACAACCTTGGACTGTATTACCTCAACGTATAGATCATATCGGTAAGTATGTGTACATCAGAGCCGGACGGCCTCGGGGGGCAGATGCATCGGACCGTATCCAATTAAGTCGACTGCCAAAGAGACGTGTGCGTCCAACCGTAACAAATTAACGGAATAGAATATGTCGAGTAATGCAGTCCTGCCTAAGGGCACCAGACCACGTACAAATACTAATAGACTCCGGCTTTAGGACGTGTGAACCAAGCAGCGGAAAAATATCCTGCTTTAAGAACGTGTGTACCTGGCCATGGGAAAATACCGGGCTTAAGGTCGTGCGAACCAGGCCGCGGAATAAAACCCGTACTAATGAACAATTGGACGAACTATCAACCAATCAAATGATTGCGCCTTCCCGAAAAAAAAAAATATATGCATATCAGAAATATACTATGTATAATACTTGACCACTGGTCATCAACCCGGAAGTGACCAGAAGTGAACCGGAAGTGTACCGGAAGTGACCGGAAGTGAACCGGAAGTTACCGGAAGTAACCTGAAGTGAACCGGAAGTGACCGAAAATAACCCGGAAGTGGACCGGAAGTGACCAGAAATAACCCGGAAGTGGACCGAAAGTAACCGGAAGTGAACCGGAAGTGACTGGAAGTAACCTGAAGTGACCCGGAAGTGACCGAAAATAACCCGGAAGTGGACCGGAAGTGACCAGAAATAACCCGGAAGTGGGCCGTAAGTAACCGGAAGTGAACCGGAAGTGACTGGAAGTGACCGGAAGTAACCTGAAGTGAACCGGAAGTGACCGAAAATAACCCGGAAGTGGACCGGAAGTGACCAGAAATAACCCGGAAGTGGACCGAAAGTAACCGAAAGTAAACCGGAAGTGACCGGAAATAGACCGGAAGTCACCGGAAATGGACCGGGAGCAGCCGGAAGTGGACCGGAAATGGATATTCTTGTTAGAGGTATCAAAGCATAGTCCACTGTTACAATAGACACCACACAAAAAATCAACATTGATAAACAAATAGAAAACCTTTTTTAAACAAATTATTCAATTAATCACATAAAACAATAGAGATCCATTGTCTTATAACTATATCATGATTGGGATATCAAAGGGTAATTCATTGTGATTAACAATACATTTTTGGGGAATCGTGTAACATTGTTTTCAAGATATATTTAATCTATGCTGAAATAACTAAATGAAAGGATACTACATTGTAAAATATTTGTTTTAACATGTTCTGTTAAAAGTCTAATAAAGCTTTAAAAAAAATGTACATTTTGTTTTCACGCTCGGCTAGCTAGAGTATTCCGATAAAAGAAGGTTAAGAATGTATGGTCTTGAGCCTTGTTAGGTAAAACCAAGTTGTGTGAGATACATGAAACACTGTCGTTGACAGGAGAATTCAAGAACAATGGTGGTTTCTGTTTGCTGAGTGAAGTGTTCTATTTCAATCCACAAATATCCATGAAGTGTGAAGGAATGCGCGAACATCTTGTAGAATTCTTCCCTCTAATTCAAACACGGTAGACAAAGCCACCCTATCTGCCCTATCACTCAGCCCTGGGTTATTTCCGAGTGTGTCATAGGAGCTTACATCATTGATATCTTAAATATCATTCTCACTAGTAAAAGACAGATCACTCATGTATAATGTCTCTGGGTTGGATGGTGATGTAGATTTTCGTGAACGCACCACAAGTATGACAACATTAAAGGTTAGAAGTAGACAAATTCCACCAAACAAGGCTGTTGATATCACATAGGACGGGAAGTTTTCTATAAAAATTAGACAACAGATCCATATATGTCTTCAATGTTCTCATCAGAGGGTGATGTAGCCACCTTATGTCAGAAAAGTTCGACATTTAAGACAACTCCCGTGTTTATCCTTACCTTATAAAATTTTAAGACAAAGGTAAATAATATAATTGATAACGTGAAAATAACTGCCCCCATGCAAATAATTGTAATAATTAACTCACGCGTGGGGTTTTGCACATCGCCTGTAGATGTAGTGTTGTTTGATTGAACCTCATTCATGTTATAAGTCACATTCTCAAAGGAAGTTGTATTTTCTTCAAATTCTGTCTTTATTTCTGAATCTACTGTTGAGTTTATATCTTCAGACGATTGCGTTATGAGAATGGTAATATTCTCTTTCACACTCGGAGTGGCAGACTTTACCCATGGTGTTGTAATCGAGGGGAATTTACAAAGCTTTCCATTCACGAAAACCGCGTTCCATAGAGTGTCACAAGAAATAGCAAAGGGCACTTGAAGAACTTTCAATTTAGGAAAATGCTCTTCTTTAAGTCTAAGTAATTGAAATTTAACGCGAGTCAAGTCTATTCTTTCAATAGTTGGATGAGGTTCACTCTCAACAATTCCATTTGGAAATAGCACATTTCTATTGCATGTTATAACTGTACTGTGCTGAGTACATTCCCTTAATCCTTTCCCACAAACACACGTAATAACCAGGATAAGAATGAATATACCCATAGCGAGCTTGGCGAGAGAAAATAAGATATGTAGCGTTCAGAAACAATATGGATCACTATGCCTGTGTTTCCCCAAAACAATTTCTGCTTCAAAGAATTTTCCGACAAAGTGATTTATACTTTGCCCATTATCGCTTGTCAGTGTTTATACTTTCTTTATCTCCCATTATATTTATGTTAAAATAAACCGAGTCAGTCACGCATTCCTCAATCAATCTTTTCGCGAGCCATTTCAAGCTGTTCGCTGTCCAGTAGAATCTCTGGACAATATACTATCCGGTGAAAAAAAACAAAAAAACAGAGAAGTATAAAATGGTGTCTGGTCAATCTATTTTACCACCAATTATCTTCATCAGTTTAATTGTAAGATTAAATCCTGGGGAACATTTTTGCTCGTGTCGGTGCTTTGTGTGCCATACGCCGACTATACAAAACCCCCTATCAGAACGAACAAAACTAATGTAAAAACCAAGCAAACTCAATGGTTAAAATTTTGATGTAATTTTATATGGAATAAACAAAACAAAAGCGAAAATGTTTACAGTGTTTGATATTTACAGAAGATATTTACAGATGTACATAAAGTCTCTACTCTCTCAAAACTGTTCGTGTTCTTAGTTGGTATACTATGGGGTCATCTATCTCTTCTTCTTGCTGCACTATTTCATCCGGTGTTTCGCCCTCTCTAGCCATCAACTCCGTCCATATCTCTGATCTTGTCCTATATACTTTGGCAATTTTCCGTCTTAAAAAGACGCAATAAGCACCTAAAGCAATGGTTATTGCCGAGACAATGCCAAGTCCGACTTGAAAACCCACTGAAAATAGAAAAAAATGGAATGTTGTCAAATATCTTATCACATTGTACACCAAATAAACATCATTGCGACTAGTTCATTAGAAAAAAAAAGCGATTACCACATGAAAAGTTCTCTGTATCGTAAGGAGGCGACGAAGGTGTCATAAGTGAGCTTGGTGTAGTGACACATTCATTTCCATTGACGTAGACTCCTCCCCAAAAATCATCACATTTTAGTTCTATCGAAGCATAAACAGATTTCAGTTTGGGGAAATGACTTCGATGTAAGATTACATTCTTGACATTTCGCCCCCTGTCAGAATGAGATCTACCCTTTCGACTCTATCGTATGGTTTTTCTGACTCCACAATACCATTGTCAAAGATAACGTTGTCACGCGTAAGTACGTGATTCGTCACAACACAGCGACTTAATGGGGAGATATCTCCTCCATAAATGGCAAAGCTTAGAATAAAAAGGTAGAATACGATAGACATGATGTAGCAAAATGGTGACTCTGACATGTTTGAAATATCCTTATAAAGCATCTAGATAGTTCCCCCAGGGAGCTTCATTGTTGTGTTCTTTTCTTACGTGTAAAGAAATAAATCTTCACATCGTTATTTTTAATCGATTACCATATAATGCGGGAGAGACAGTTGAAGTGTCATTAACCATGTTTGCTTCTTACTTTGAATGGAAATGAAAAAACACGGAAGCGCACCCCACAGTTATACACTCATACGCTTATGTTACCCGGGGTGCTAACAGCTGTTGATGGTTACTCCCTTGATTACCTTAATCCACTGGTTATGTGATTAGAGGTATAATAACGGAGTCAATAAAATACTCACCAGTATTATCCTGGTGTGAACATCCTTGTAGTGTATGCAAAAGCGTCACAATTAGGCTACACAATCAAAGTCTAACACTTGCGAACGTTAAACAGATTGTCAAATGTAAGGAAATAAACTCACTTGAGCGATCGAGAGATTTTAATAGTATACTTCCGGAAAGTAATACAGATCTAATTGTTTAAGTATCGCATATAAGATGTATTTTTAACGTATCGAATCTAATCTACCTCTAAAATTATAAAAATGTACTTACGATGGTTCAGTAAAATCTATGACGTCTATTTGAGATATTCTACAATCTGCAACTGAAATAGATGAGACGTGTTAAAATCAAATTCATAAAGAGAAACGTCTCGTTTTACATTTACTTATCCCAACATCAATACCTATAATACGCTTTCATTTGTAGATATTCAAACATTTAAAAAAAAAAAAATTAGCCCGTATTTATGGTTAGATATCGAAGAATTAACCTAACGGTGTCATATACACTACGGGTAATTGACATTTTGACAATCATTAAGAATGAAGCCACGTGTGTTCAATGATGTGTAACGCCACGCGTTCCACATTAGTCGGGTTAGATAACAAACTGACAACGGCTAAATTCTATTGAGACAAACTGATAAATTACTAATCAAACCGTCTTTAACTGTTCTATCCTATTTCAAATTATAACTATATTGTCTGAGATAAAGGTAAACTTACCAATTGCTCGTCTTTAACAAAACGTTCGAGATGAGTGGTTTGAATCGTTGTGTTTCAAGCGACGTTTAATAGTCAGAAATTAGTCGCGTTTCGCTTATGCCTGTATAATCTTACGGACTGATAGTTAATAAAAAAATAGCTACACCGGCAAATAAAAACAAAGCGCGATTTATATTGTACGTATCAATAAAGAAAGAGGGACGATAGAAAGAATTGAATGAGCGCTTTTACCCGGTCAAAAAACATTGGTCCATAGAAATAAAATAATTACATCCATCCAATCAAAAAATGCTTTGCAAGCATTTGGTGTGAGAAGACCGAGTGTGAAAATTCGTGTCGACTATCAGATTAATTTAAAGCGAAAGAAAGAGAAATGAAAAAATGGCGATCAGAGCGTTATTATATTTTTATCTTCAAAGCGGGGAAGGACCATCAGATTCAACAATACGGCTTGAACGCAGTTAACGAGATAACAACACATTTCATTCAAACGATTCATATGAATCTTAAATAAGTCAGTCTCATATAGTCGCCCTAATTGTCGTGAGTACAACCAATCAAACCATTGTAACCCGGCTGTTCGCTGTTACAGTTTTTTAAACTAATTATAGTGTTTTGAAGGACTCCAAGTATAAACTTAATTCCCACGGGAAACCTATGTTAAGATTTCTATGAATTTTAACCACGGTATATCGTCTTAATTTCGACTTCACGGCAAAAAAAAAATAAAAAATAAAATAAAATACCTAGTGTGAGAAAATTCATTTTTAGCTACTCCGGTGATCAGACACGATATACATTTGTATACACAACTTAGATCAATAAAAAATCTTACCACTAAACCAGGCTACATGGGGATTTAAAACCAACAGTAAAAATACGCAAACAAACATCACCTCTAAAACAAACCGAGAAACTATCATGGAAACGGGGGAAAAAATCTGCTTTCTCGGATTGTTTTAGAGGTGATGTTTGTTTGCGTATTTTTACTGTTGGTTTTAAATCCCCATGTAGCCTGGTTTAGTGGTAAGATTTTTTATTGATCTAAGTTGTGTATACAAATGTATATCGTGTCTGATCACCGGAGTAGCTAAAAATGAATTTTCTCACACTAGGTATTTTATTTTTTTATTTATTTATTTTTTTTTGCCGTGAAGTCGAAATTAAGACGATATACCGTGGTTAAAATTCATAGAAATCTTAACATAGGTTTCCCGTGGGAATTAAGTTTATAATTGGAGTCCTTCAAAACACTATAATTAGTTTAAAAAACTGTAACAGCGAACAGCCGGGTTACAATGGTTTGATTGGTTGTACTCACGACAATTAGGGCGACTATATGAGACTGACTTATTTAAGATTCATATGAATCGTTTGAATGAAATGTGTTGTTATCTCGTTAACTGCGTTCAAGCCGTATTGTTGAATCTGATGGTCCTTCCCCGCTTTGAATATAAAAATATAATAACGCTCTGATCGCCATTTTTTCATTTCTCTTTCTTTCGCTTTAAATTAATCTGATAGTCGACACGAATTTTCACACTCGGTCTTCTCACACCAAATGCTTGCAAAGCATTTTTTGATTGGATGGATGTAATTATTTTATTTCTATGGACCAATGTTTTTTGACCGGGTAAAAGCGCTCATTCAATTCTTTCTATCGTCCCTCTTTCTTTATTGATACGTACAATATAAATCGCGCTTTGTTTTTATTTGCCGGTGTAGCTATTTTTTTATTAACTATCAGTCCGTAAGATTATACAGGCATAAGCGAAACGCGACTAATTTCTGACTATTAAACGTCGCTTGAAACACAACGATTCAAACCACTCATCTCGAACGTTTTGTTAAAGACGAGCAATTGGTAAGTTTACCTTTATCTCAGACAATATAGTTATAATTTGAAATAGGATAGAACAGTTAAAGACGGTTTGATTAGTAATTTATCAGTTTGTCTCAATAGAATTTAGCCGTTGTCAGTTTGTTATCTAACCCGACTAATGTGGAACGCGTGGCGTTACACATCATTGAACACACGTGGCTTCATTCTGAATGATTGTCAAAATGTAAATTACCCGTAGTGTATATGACACCGTTAGGTTAATTCCTTGATATCTAACCATAAATACGGGCTAATTTTTTTTTTTAAATGTTTGAATATCTACAAATGAAAGCGTATTATAGGTATTGATGTTGGGATAAGTAAATGTAAAACGAGACGTTTCTCTTTATGAATTTGATTTTAACACGTCTCATCTATTTCAGTTGCAGATTGTAGAATATCTCAAATAGACGTCATAGATTTTACTGAACCATCGTAAGTACATTTTTATAATTTTAGAGGTAGATTAGATTCGATACGTTAAAAATACATCTTATATGCGATACTTAAACAATTAGATCTGTATTACTTTCCGGAAGTATACTATTAAAATCTCTCGATCGCTCAAGTGAGTTTATTACCTTACATTTGACAATCTGTTTAACGTTCGCAAGTGTTAGACTTTGATTGTGTAGCCTAATTGTGACGCTTTTGCATACACTACAAGGATGTTCACACCAGGATAATACTGGTGAGTATTTTATTGACTCCGTTATTATACCTCTAATCACATAACCAGTGGATTAAGGTAATCAAGGGAGTAACCATCAACAGCTGTTAGCACCCCGGGTAACATAAGCGTATGAGTGTATAACTGTGGGGTGCGCTTCCGTGTTTTTTCATTTCCATTCAAAGTAAGAAGCAAACATGGTTAATGACACTTCAACTGTCTCTCCCGCATTATATGGTAATCGATTAAAAATAACGATGTGAAGATTTATTTCTTTACACGTAAGAAAAGAACACAACAATGAAGCTCCCTGGGGGAACTATCTAGATGCTTTATAAGGATATTTCAAACATGTCAGAGTCACAATTTTGCTACATCATGTCTATCGTATTCTACCTTTTTATTCTAAGCTTTGCCATTTATGGAGGAGATATCTCCCCATTAAGTCGCTGTGTTGTGACGAATCACGTACTTACGCGTGACAACGTTATCTTTGACAATGGTATTGTGGAGTCAGAAAAACCATACGATAGAGTCGAAAGGGTAGATCTCATTCTGACAGGGGGCGAAATGTCAAGAATGTTATCTTACATCGAAGTCATTTCCCCAAACTGAAATCTGTTTATGCTTCGATAGAACTAAAATGTGATGATTTTTGGGGAGGAGTCTACGTCAATGGAAATGAATGTGTCACTACACCAAGCTCACTTATGACACCTTCGTCGCATTCTTACGATACAGAGAAATATTCATGTGGTAATCGCTTTTTTTTCTAATGAACTAGTCGCAATGATGTTTATTTGGTGTACAATGTGATAAGATATTTGACAACATTCCATTTTTTTCTATTTTCAGTGGGTTTTCAAGTCGGACTTGGCATTGTCTCGGCAATAACCATTGCTTTAGGTGCTTATTGCGTCTTTTTAAGACGGAAAATTGCCAAAGTATATAGGACAAGATCAGAGATATGGACGGAGTTGATGGCTAGAGAGGGCGAAACACCGGATGAAATAGTGCAGCAAGAAGAAGAGATAGATGACCCCATAGTATACCAACTAAGAACACGAACAGTTTTGAGAGAGTAGAGACTTTATGTACATCTGTAAATATCTTCTGTAAATATCAAACACTGTAAACATTTTCGCTTTTGTTTTGTTTATTCCATATAAAATTACATCAAAATTTTAACCATTGAGTTTGCTTGGTTTTTACATTAGTTTTGTTCGTTCTGATAGGGGGTTTTGTATAGTCGGCGTATGGCACACAAAGCACCGACACGAGCAAAAATGTTCCCCAGGATTTAATCTTACAATTAAACTGATGAAGATAAGTGGTGGTAAAATAGATTGACCAGACACCATTTTATACTTCTCTGTTTTTTTGTTTTTTTTCACCGGATAGTATATTGTCCAGAGATTCTACTGGACAGCGAACAGCTTGAAATGGCTCGCGAAAAGATTGATTGAGGAATGCGTGACTGACTCGGTTTATTTTAACATAAATATAATGGGAGATAAAGAAAGTATAAACACTGACAAGCGATAATGGGCAAAGTATAAATCACTTTGTCGGAAAATTCTTTGAAGCAGAAATTGTTTTGGGGAAACACAGGCATAGTGATCCATATTGTTTCTGAACGCTACATATCTTATTTTCTCTCGCCAAGCTCGCTATGGGTATATTCATTCTTATCCTGGTTATTACGTGTGTTTGTGGGAAAGGATTAAGGGAATGTACTCAGCACAGTACAGTTATAACATGCAATAGAAATGTGCTATTTCCAAATGGAATTGTTGAGAGTGAACCTCATCCAACTATTGAAAGAATAGACTTGACTCGCGTTAAATTTCAATTACTTAGACTTAAAGAAGAGGATTTTCCTAAATTGAAAGTTCTTCAAGTGCCCTTTGCTATTTCTTGTGACACTCTATGGAACGGGGTTTTCGTGAATGGAAAGCTTTGTAAATTCCCCTCGATTACAACACCATGGGTAAAGTCTGCCACTCCGAGTGTGAAAGAGAATATTACCATTCTCATAACGCAATCGTCTGAAGATATAAACTCAACAGTAGATTCAGAAATAAAGACAGAATTTGAAGAAAATACAACTTCCTTTGAGAATGTGACTTATAACATGAATGAGGTTCAATCAAACAACACTACATCTACAGGCGATGTGCAAAACCCCACGCGTGAGTTAATTGTTACAATTATTTGCATGGGGGCAGTTATTTTCACGTTATCAATTATATTATTTACCTTTGTCTTAAAATTTTATAAGGTAAGGACAAACACGGGAGTTGTCTTAAATGTCGAACTTTTCTGACATAAGGTGGCTACATCACCCTCTGATGAGAACATTGAAGACATATATGGATCTGTTGTCTAACTTTTATAGAAAACTTCCCGTCCTATGTGATATCAACAGCCTTGTTTGGTGGAATTTGTCTACTTCTAACCTTTAATGTTGTCATACTTGTGGTGCGTTCACGAAAATCTACATCACCATCCAACCCAGAGACATTATACATGAGTGATCTGTCTTTTACTAGTGAGAATGATATTTAAGATATCAATGATGTAAGCTCCTATGACACACTCGGAAATAACCCAGGGCTGAGTGATAGGGCAGATAGGGTGGCTTTGTCTACCGTGTTTGAATTAGAGGGAAGAATTCTACAAGATGTTGGCGCATTCCTTCACACTTCATGGATATTTGTGGATTGAAATAGAACACTTCACTCAGCAAACAGAAACCACCATTGTTCTTGAATACTCCTGTCAACGACAGTGTTTCATGTATCTCACACAACTTGGTTTTACCTAACAAGGCTCAAGACCATACATTCTTAACCTTCTTTTATCGGAATACTCTAGCTAGCCGAGCGTGAAAACAAAATGTACATTTTTTTTAAAGCTTTATTAGACTTTTAACAGAACATGTTAAAACAAATATTTTACAATGTAGTATCCTTTCATTTAGTTATTTCAGCATAGATTAAATATATCTTGAAAACAATGTTACACGATTCCCCAAAAATGTATTGTTAATCACAATGAATTAGCCTCTGATATCCCAATCATGATATAGTTATAAGACAATGGATCTCTATTGTTTTATGTGATTAATTGAATAATTTGTTTAAAAAAGGTTTTCTATTTGTTTATCAATGTTGATTTTTTGTGTGGTGTCTATTGTAACAGTGGACTATGCTTTGATACCTCTAACAAGAATATCCATTTCCGGTCACTTCCGGCTGCTCCCGGTCCATTTCCGGTGACTTCCGGTCTATTTCCGGTCACTTCCGGTTTACTTTCGGTTACTTTCGGTCCACTTCCGGGTTATTTCTGGTCACTTCCGGTCCACTTCCGGGTTATTTTCGGTCACTTCCGGTTCACTTCAGGTTACTTCCGGTCACTTCCAGTCACTTCCGGTTCACTTCCGGTTACTTACGGCCCACTTCCGGGTTATTTCTGGTCACTTCCGGTCCACTTCCGGGTTATTTTCGGTCACTTCCGGGTCACTTCAGGTTACTTCCAGTCACTTCCGGTTCACTTCCGGTTACTTTCGGTCCACTTCCGGGTTATTTCTGGTCACTTCCGGTCCACTTCCGGGTTATTTTCGGTCACTTCCGGTTCACTTCAGGTTACTTCCGGTAACTTCCGGTTCACTTCCGGTCACTTCCGGTACACTTCCGGTTCACTTCTGGTCACTTCCGGGTTGATGACCAGTGGTCAAGTATTATACATAGTATATTTCTGATATGCATATATTTTTTTTTTTCGGGAAGGCGCAATCATTTGATTGGTTGATAGTTCGTCCAATTGTTCATTAGTACGGGTTTTATTCCGCGGCCTGGTTCGCACGACCTTAAGCCCGGTATTTTCCCATGGCCAGGTACACACGTTCTTAAAGCAGGATATTTTTCCGCTGCTTGGTTCACACGTCCTAAAGCCGGAGTCTATTAGTATTTGTACGTGGTCTGGTGCCCTTAGGCAGGACTGCATTACTCGACATATTCTATTCCGTTAATTTGTTACGGTTGGACGCACACGTCTCTTTGGCAGTCGACTTAATTGGATACGGTCCGATGCATCTGCCCCCCCGAGGCCGTCCGGCTCTGATGTACACATACTTACCGATATGATCTATACGTTGAGGTAATACAGTCCAAGGTTGTTTATACATTCGTTTATTATCTATTGTCTATCACCAGTGCCAGTCTGTTTAATTGGCCCTTTAGACCAGTATTGCATTACTAAACATATTTTTTCCGTCCATCTGACGAACAGGTCCCCGAGGTCGGGAATGTATTATTCAGCATATTTTTTTAAGAATAGGTCTGACGTATATAGGCATTCTGGAACCTCTTTTGAGGAGGAAACCTCTTTCCGGATGAGTGAAGAAGAAAGATGTGTAGGCGAGAGGAGGAGTAAACCTCTTTCCGGCACACATGTACTTTAATATTGGTTACGGACGTGCGCACGTCCCTTAATAGACCTGTACTAGACTGGGTGCATATGTAATTAGGTCAATGCCTCGCGGCAAATTTTTTATAAAGGTATTGTGACGTCATTTGACTCACTTGAAGTGTGTCTCAATGCCCATTTTGCCCTCTACTTGAATTTACCAGAACGTTTCGCTGTTTCATGGACAATCCAGACAGAGAATTATTCTTCAATTACACAGGCTCTTTTAAATTCGATACGAACACGGGGAGTTACCAAAAGGGAAAGTAAAAGTTGCGTAAAACCAAGGGGAAACCCCAGATCGGACAGACGTGAAACGTGACAAGGGTAAAAAAAGGAACATGTTCATTCTTCAAAAACGTGTCATTTCACGCGTGAAATGTGAAACGTGAAAAGTGACATTGATGGAAACGGTTCCCAAATCATATGTTCCTTTTTTTGTTGTCACGTGTCAGGTGACATGTCACGTGACATATGAAACTTGGTGGAAACGCAGCCTTAGAGAATTTGTAATTTGAGTGAAGGTAATATTTTCTTCATCAATATTCGATTCTTTCTTTAAATCGCTTAACTTCTCAGAAGGAACCCACTTTCTTAAAGAGTTCAAAAATCCCATCGTTGTAAGAAACCTTTTATGCAGAAAACGTTAGCCAACGTTTGTTGATGTCTTTGGATCCACATTTTGGTATAGAGTTTATTAAAGAGAAAAAAATTGCGATGAACTTTAAATCCCATTGCAAGCATTTTCTTTAATAAACATATGTTATAGTAAGCGCGGCATTACATTTTGTACGTGCATTTTTTTATTGTTCATTAAAATGGTCGAAAATTTAGTCAGCTGAGCGAAACTGGCTGCTAGAATTTTGTTCAACCTCCATAATTAGATTGTGAGAAAAAATGGGGCCACTATTTTTTGCCTACCCGATATAAATGTTAATTGAAATGAAAGGATATTAGAGGAAAAGGTGCCCAAGATACGCTGAAGATGTCTCTATAACGGACAATGCCTAATCAAATAAGCCATTGACAGCATAGCGTTTAAAGGCACACTTGCCGCGAAAATCAGGAATATTGTTTACATTAAAAAAGAAAGTCCGTTTTCTGTATTTTTCCCAGACAATATAAGTTAGGAACTTTCTATTTTTACCAAAATTTAAAAGTTTGGACGTCACTTTGTATTTTTAATTTGAATTTGAAAATTTGAATTGTTACGTACCCGGAACGTAAACAAACCACACTGTCCCCTATTGGCGATTTTATGTTTCAGTCGAGTGAGTGAACTAACGACACAGTGTAATTTTACGTAGGCCTATTTATCTGAGAAATACAGACTGACGATCGGTTAACAGCGACTGGAAAAGCCTGCTGATTATTGTTTGAGTGTAAACCACAGATAAAAAGGCCTGAAATGAGGGTAATCCAACACGAAAGTTGACCGACACTGATCGTTGATGTTGTAATCAGGCTTCAATTCTTCGTTTGTTTTTCACCCCATTTCTACATTCTAAAGCTAACTAGACATGTTTTATGTGCCCTATGTTTAAGTTTAGTTGTATTAGTCGTAGTGTGCTCATGTAAATTGGTTTTCTTAGCAAATTTAAACAGGCTACGGCGGCAAGTGGGCCTCTAAGTTAACCCCAAACGTTTCGGATAATTGTATAAACGACAAGCTTATCTTTTATTGGAACATTGACTGTTAAAAGGAAGGTCGTGGGTTTCCTCTGGGCATAGAGCCCGAGTTTCTACCACAATAAAACTAGCATCGCCGCCACATAAGTGAAATAATCTTGAGCGCGGCGTAAAACACCAAACAATCAATAAATCAATTTTATACTTTATTTCGTTCTCACCTCGATGATCAATCGTTTTCACCGAGAAGAAATACACACATGCTCACACACGAACTGTTCTTATCGCATTTCTCCGCACACTACAATTGATATAAATCATAAGTATGCCATAAAACACCTATTAACCAAGCAAACAAGGTAAGAAACGGGACAGTGAGCAGTCGAAGAATCTAGATGAATAATTGATGAAGCGGCAGCCTGTAATGTCAGAACCATCAATTATAGTTTGGTTTCTTACAACAACAACAAAAAACCCGCCAATCACTGGCACTACATGGGAAGGAAACACATTTAATGGTTGAATAAACTACCAGTATAAAAACACAGTCTCTGACAGTTGTCGGATGTGAACTATGTTCCATCGGATTTGAGGCTTATTCTTATGTGGTGTGAGCTGCCAAATACATACGTCATTCTCTGTTGAGAAAAATATATTTTAAAAGTGTTGACCGCCATGTTTTGTCTATTGGAGACCACAAGAGATTTAAAAAAAATGTAATAATTTCAACGTCGATATTTTAAGTGTTTTTGCTTATGCGCTTTTCTAACATATACGTGCACCTCTACTTACCATTCTAAACTGAAGTCCAAAATGCCATTATCGATTTTTCTATAGAATGTCGTTACCTCACTTTCTGGGGATAAAAATGGATTTGCGTTCTACTTTTGTGTAATTTGGCTACTCCTTCCAATGCGAGATTTTTACACGCACGCTAAAACAAAGTGAAAACATTCGATTTTCAAAATTTCGATTCATATAGAAAGTTTAACTAGCAAAAACAGTTTCATATCGGATTGGACGCCAGCAAAATAACTCTGGCTTGGTGAGTCTGAACATTCGTGTATATTATAGTGAATGGAACCCACAAATAGGGTCCTTGAAACAAATTGAGGACAGAATGTGCACTTTTGTTTTTCAGTATGATTTGGAGAAGTCGCAACAATCGCATCAAGTTTGAGTTATTATGAACGAGCTTTTTTTATAATTTGAATAACTACAGCATCCAATTATATTGGAAGAAATGTTATGGTTATGTACATGGATACCATTTTCAGATCTAATATTTCAAAATATTGATATTCGTCCATGTGCAATATAAATTATATCTTAAAGGCATGCATTGAAGTGAATAATTGGTTCTTTCGTCTTCATAGAAATTTTTTTCGTCTTTTAGGACATGGATGATATTTCATGAGAGTTCGGGGGATAATTAAAATAATCAGTACATCTTCAGGATTGGTGTCAGCAGTATATAAATAACTTGATCTACTTGACTAAACAGATTCCGAACTGCATGACGAGCACTGTCTTGCGCAAAAGTCGCAAAACTTGGTTTGACTTTACTTGAAATACCATGAATTGCCAAATTTTTTATTCCAAACAAAAATCTGCCTTAATGAGATTTAGGTAATTAACCACCAGTTAAAACGTTAACAATATCGCAAATGTGAATTGAAACTGCACCCTGTAACCTATACTCATGATAATTGCTGCAACTTAAACCAAAATCTAGGCGCTTCATCAGGTCATAGACAGACAGGAGTTTGCCCTAGTCTTATCAGTAGGAATCTCTGGAATAATTTGCAAGGATCTTCAGTCATGGCAAGAATTCGGGCAAACTGATATTAAACACAATTTAACAAGAAAAGCAAGGGGAAATTTGCAATTTGGCCCCTCAGCAAGAAACAGACAAGGAACCCTAAAAAGAGGGGCGAGGGTATATCATCTAGACCTTTATATCCAATCAAAGATTCTTGTAATAAACCAAAACTCATGTTGAGTCATCAGGTAGTAGACAGACAGGAGTTTGACTTGAGTCAGTAGACATTTCTGGAATACTTTCTAATATATTGACAAAGAATGAAACATTTATGAAAACCAAAAAGCACACAGACACAGAGACTAAAATAACCACGGAGACAAGTTTCTAATTGTGTTAAAAAGGGGGTATGTTCTTTAGACCTTTATTCCCAATCATAAGTTTTGTACTAAACGAAAAATCGATGCTACATGTATTTCATTAGGTTAAAGACAGACCGGAGTTTGACTTAAGTCCGTAATTTTTTTTTGGAATATTTCGTAATTTATTGGCAAAGCTGTACAGATCTATGGCAAGAAGTCTGGTAAATGATAATGGGCAAAGAAAGGGAAACTATATAATTGGGTGGAAGACAGACAAGGGAGTTTGGCATTGACTAGTACATCTTTCAAACTCGTGTTATTTTCATAAGCAATGACTGGCCGTTGGCTCAGAGGTCGTCATTTGGCTTTTAAGTGGTTGGTATTCTTCTGTTGTAATCTGGGCCACATCCATGTTAGCCTTATTATACTGAAAGACAAATGGTATAATACTTTTTCCACGACACTTCCACAGGTCCAAGTTAAAGCCAAAGAGTTACCAGTTTGTAACGTTTGAATACAAGAACTTTCCCTTTCTAAACGTTTGTGCTTGGTATCTGCAGCGGAAGCGAGAAGAGGGATTTTTTCACTGAGCATGATTTCGACATGGTCCTTAACCGAATGAACTGGGGTATTGAAATAAGGTGCCACGGGCACATCATGTTTAAAGCTAATACCAGAGAAATGGTTGGCGGCTCTTTGTCGTAGCGAATTCTGAGTTTCTTCTGCGTATTGCTTGCGACATTTTTTTCACGTGACAACGTAGAGTAAGACTATATTAGAGTAGCAATTAAGTCTGTCGTTTAATGCTGGGGTCATGAGAATTAAGTGTCAATGAAAATAGGAAAGTCTTCCAACGCATGATGATAAAAATGAAAGATTCTATGACACTCTCCAAAAAAAAAGCCATAAAATGGAGGTAAAGTTAGGACTAAAACGTTTTCCCATAGCACATCCTTTAATTTGCTAAAAGATCTCACAATTGAATTCAAAATCATTAACTTTTAAGCTAAGTTAAAAAAATTATATTGAAAGCTATGTTTTAGCCACCAGTAACATTATAGCTTCCAGGTTTGTTTTGCATATTGAACCCGATCTTCGCCCCTAACGAGTTTCGAGCCAATCGGATCATATCGGGGATTTACAGATACGTCAAAGCCGACCGGGAAGGAGCGAAGGCAGGGAGTCCGGGAGAGAGCCAAGGTTTTCTCCGAATGAGTTCGGGTAATGGGGTGACATACAAGAGCGATTCTTGTCACTTAAATATTTGGCAAGTCTATAGCAGTGAATTATCCATAGAATCTGAACCAAGTTGACAATGGCTGCACCATCCTCATTCTCCTCTGCTTGTTAATGTATAGAGATTTTATAAACGTCTATGAGGGTGAAAAAGTATTTTAAACTTAATATATACAATATAAAGTATTTGGACATGCCGGAATTATGGAATATATCTTTTGATTATGTTTACTATTTGTATTCGGTAAAATAGCCATGCGAGAAACCTAAATCTTTAAAACGAAATTGTAATGTAGCTGTAGATCTGTGAACTGTTCATATACGTCAAAATATAGCCATGACGATTTGAAGAAACTAAAGAGGCATTAAAACTGAACAGCTCCGTAAAAAGTGGTACAATTTAGCAAAACAGTGCACGAATGGTGAGTTGTATTTTCAAGAATTTAAAAAAAAAGATTGGTCGAAAAAAAATTTATGTAAAAGAAGGAATACTCCTCTGTTCAACGTTCTCAAACACAATTGTTAACAAGATTATACCACGATTAACTCAAGGTATAGCCGTGGCTATATTAGCCGAAAAATCTGGGCTCTGCCGATTTTTTTTCCGTATTCGTCATTACCAGACAAATATAATACAAGTCGCCCTGAGACCGAAAACACACTGGCACAGTGAAAATCTTTTTGTCTAAAATAACCAAGTATCTAATTGGGTTGAGAATAGGTATATCATTTAGACCTCATAACTCATAAGTTGTTGTAATAATGGCCGTAGTCAGTAGAATTTTGTGGAATAGATAGTTTGGCAACAAATGATCAGTATTTTTCATAAAAGCCTTGGCTACATACCATTTACATATAACCACGGGTTAATAAGTTGATGTAGAATATTTCTTCGCCGAAAAACTTTGTTCTTCCATATAGGTAAAAAAAGTCAATAATCGAGAAAGAAGCGGAACAGTGAGAAGTCCCATGCTAAATAATTGATCTGTTAACGGTCTGTGGTGTCAGAGCGATCAATTATACTTTGTCTTTTTCTTTCGTACGGCACAGGAGAGAAATTCAGTACGAATTGTCTTCCAGACTGTTGTTCCCTGTTAATATGAATTCGATTGAGCGTAATTCCTATGTGACCCTGGACATCGGTGATTTTTACTGTGTTCAGTTGTTATTTCATGACGTGTGTGAATTGAACTAGAAGGACCACCAAGAGAATATTACGGTTAATATACCAACAGAGTAAAAAGTCAGCATCGCATGTAAATTTACTTTCTTTTGTAAATCGAACAATTCCGTAAATAATGGATAGTGGAAGCAACGGCGTGTGAGAATGATGTATTACATTCTCACTACCAAAAAACGAACAAATTTATTGCTTGAATAAATCCAGTAACAGATGAGTTCCAGACCGTTGTCATCCTGTTAGAGGGATTCCCCTGTGAGTTATTTAAACGTAATTCTTGTGCAATTACCGTAACATTGTAGATAAAGGATTTATGTGGGTTTTATTCCACCACAGTGTGGCAATGTATTCGTTAGTTAAGGGTTTAATACCGCCGTAGCGGTGTTTGTTGCGTAACCCGATACCGCTGAACGTTCAATTCGTACCGAGTCAAACCACGAGAATGCGCAGCATTCGAGGGGTTTGACGAGGTGCGAACCAACGTTCAGCGGTATCGGGTTACGCAATAAACACCAAGACGAAGGTATTTAAGTCGATTCTACCCCGATAATTGAGAAAAATGAGGAAAAAGTGACCTGTTGAGGATTGCCGTTCCTTTTCCCTCCCTCGGGACAGTGGGAACTTTTAACCAATCAACCATAAGCTTTGGTCACGTGCGACGGTTGACCCAGATATTTTGAAGCAGAATGACAATGTCACTATGGCTACCGCTTTGACAGGCTGGGTTGCTGGCGACGCTATCGTGGGAAATGTTGTGAAATCAACCCTTTGATGACTGTATACGTTCATGACATCCCAGTTTTCAATACAAAAGGACAGAATATAACCACACTCACAACATTATCAGGTTAAATCCTTTATTTTGTATGATAACAAGCAAAAGATCACTTCTTCCGGGGGAGGTAAACCTACCGGCCGATGATGCACTGCAGACTCGATGTTGTTTGAAAAGTCATTTCTATTTAACATGTATATTTGCACACGGCACGCACATACAGGAGGGGTAGAATCTCCCGTCAACCCTGTGGGTGCAAATATTAACCCGGAGACGAAATTGATCAGCATAACATGTTAGACGTCAATGTTTTCCTTGTATAGGCTGCATATATTACACGTTTATCGCTGTTTGTATGAAGAGGAAAGGAAGTGTTTCGCCAAGAAAGTTTCCTGAATAACAATAAATTGCTACGGTCTAGCAT
Organism: Lepidochitona cinerea; assembly: GCA_963971465.1. Taxonomy (NCBI): domain Eukaryota; kingdom Metazoa; phylum Mollusca; class Polyplacophora; order Chitonida; family Tonicellidae; genus Lepidochitona; species Lepidochitona cinerea. Next base: position 41,158,900 of record OZ020551.1, on the reverse strand, counting down.
GGAATCAACTGCAGTTATTGCTATGTTTTTGAGATACTATTCTTTACCATGTTTATCATTCGGGATAAAATTTAATTCTACACAGATGTAACTGCAGTTTAGTAGGACCAGCGTGGCTACCCATGTCGGTGTGTCGCGGGTTCGATTCCGAATCCAAATAAATTAAACATGACCTAAATTCTGTGAGGGACTTAGATCACCCTTGTGGAAGAGTTACCATGTAGATACGTTCCGAAGGTTAGGGGTTTCCTCCCCGCAAAAAATCTCAACAATTATGTTATATAAGTGAAATAACCTTGAGTACGACAGAAAGCCTATACAATCAATCAGCCGTTTTTATCCGAATTATATTTTGTCTATGCATGAGTATTTACACATTAATAATTACACAGTCCCAATATGCTCCCGTGACCGTCGTGACATATGTCACTACTGTAAAACTGTGAATGATTCGGTGCATGCTCGGTGTTTTTTTTTATAGGGATGACACCTCGCAACACACGTACATTGTGACCTTCAGGCAAAACGAACCGAAAAATTACCCCATCATTACCTTAGTAACTGTGCTTTGACGACGTGTTTTGCATATTAGTAACATGATCAGAAACCAAACTTTCTTGACCACTGGCTTCAAAGTAGGTCTAGCAAGGATATCAAAAGAGAAAAATTATTGAAAATTATGATCATATAGGCCTATGCATTTATCAACATTTGAATAGGGTAACGTTTCTTTTGCGGTTCAGTAACTAATTAACCATAAGAGGAACAAACTCTCCCTTTTGTTACGGGATACTCCTCTGTTCAACGTTCTCAAACACAACTGATGACAATATAATAACACGATTACCTAACAGCTTTGGCTATATACATAAATGAACACTAACAGACACGGGCACAGGAAATAACCATGGAGACAAGATTCTAATTGAGTTAAAAATATGTATATCATTTAGACCTTAATACCCAACCATAAGTTGTTGTAATAATGGCCATAGTCAGTAGAATGTTGTGAAACAGATTATTTGACAACAAAAGCCTTGGCTATATACCATATACATATAACGACGGGTTATAAGTAGAATGTTTCTTCGCCGAAAAACTTTATTCTTCCATATAGATAAAAAAGTCCATAGTCGAGAAAGAAAACGGAACAGTGAGAAGTCCCATGCTAAATAATGGATCTGTTAACGGTCTGTGGTGTCAGAGCGATCAATTATACTTTGTCTTTTTCTTTCGTACGGCAGAGGAGAGAAATTCTGTACGAATTGTCTTCCAGACTGTTGTTCCCTGTTAATATGAATTCCATTGAGCGTAATTCCTATGTGACTCTGGACATCGGTGATTTTTACTGTGTTCAGAAGCTATTCCATGACGTGTGTGAATTGAACTAGAAAGATCACAAAGAGAATATTACGGTTAATATACCAGAAGAGTAAAAAGTCAGCATCGCATGTAAATTTACTTTCTTTTGATGTTAAATAATTATAACGAGGCTTCAAAATAATGACAAAACAATGTTTTCATTCAGGAAGCAATTGCGAGTAACAAGAAGAATTTAGACTGGACGTCACCCCGATTAATCTGAAATCGCATATGTTTGCGAATTTGGGAGTGGTTGTAAACGGAGCCCACAAATGGTACTTGGGACATTGAAACATTGGAATTGGGGAATTTGGACAAAAACATGGATTTATAAAACAGGAGTAAAAAAAGTTCCATTTATTCTGAACGACCGCATGTCATATTCAAATGACAAAAAGCACCCCATTGCATGTTAAAGGAGAAGAAAAGGAAAGAACTAAGTAAATACAGTCCAGGCGCGACACATTTTCCTTTCTAACGGTACCAAAACCATATTTCTACGATTTTTCCTCGCCAAACTGTGCTATAAGAAAGTTAACAATCGTTATCAGAAAACGTCTAAACTGACTCGGCAGCCATCTTCACAACAGAGCTTTAATAGCTGTGTGTCTCGATCGGCCAATCAGCATACGCCTGGCCGCCAGTCACTCACTAGCGTTAGAGAAATTGGTCAACTCTGAAAGTCTCCCATTTAAACCTAGGTTAATTTCGATCATTTTGAGGCTCTAATAAGAGAAGACAAACACTCTAACAACTCTGAAATGTACACTAGCTAGAAAATCAACCTTTTGGGAAGACGTGACAGGCTGCATATGTTGTCTACACGACCTGTGGGGATCGTTGTAGAATTTTCAGAAAAGGTAGTCTTACCGCTGACATTGCAGGTTATAACCATACAAGATACGATGAGCTCGCAAGGGAAGTAATCTACTAATACTTTTTCCGGTCAATTTCAAACCGTCAATGGCGCGCTCCACTGACAATCGAGCACGAGGTTGTCTGGCAGATTCATTTTCATTGTATTTTCACACCCTAAACCACGTGCAAGACTCACACACATGAATGCGATGGTCTACGGGAGCCCGTTCGATACAATTGCATGTTGTTTTTTTGTTTTCTCCTCCTGACAGAAGATACATGCATAGTTTTGTTGATTGCATGAGATCATTTTAAGATTCCACCAAAATGATAATATTCGCCACTTATTTTTAACGGGTTTCGTCCAAATACAGTTTATATCTTAAAATATTGATGAGGCTAATAAAATATATTTCTATATACATTAAAACAAAAATCTTTCGACTATAGTATTACAAGACAAATATACCCCGAGAGCATTTTTTGCAACAAGAAATCCACTGACATAACTTTTGACCTAATGGTAGCCTGTTCGACGGTTTTATGTTTGTCATGTGGGTTTTAAAGGTACAAAATAGTTTTGTGGACTATAATATGCAGACAATATTAGCCATGACCTTTCCACAGAAAATCAAAATAAAAAAATCGAACTATTCCGTAAATAATGGATGGTGGAAGCAACGGTGTGTGAGAATGATGTATTACATTCTCACTACCAAAAAACGAACAAATTTATTGCTTGAATAAATCCAGTAACAGATGAGTTCCAGACCGTTGTCATCCTGTAAGAGGGATTCCTCTGTGAGTTATTTAAACGTAATTCTTGTGTAATTACCGTAACATTGTAGATAAGGGATTTATGTGGGTTTTATTCCACCACAGTGTGGCAATGCATTCGTTATTCTCCCGTCAACCCTGTGAGCACAAATATTAACCCGGAGACGAAATTGATCAGCATAACATATTAGACGTCAATGTTTTCCTTGTATTGACTGCATATATTACACGTTTGTCGCTGTTTGTATGAAGAGGAAAGGAAGTGTTTCGCCAAGAGAGTTTCCTGAATAACAATGAATTGCTACGGTCTAGCATGGAATCAACTACAGTTATTGCTATGTTTTTGAGATACTATTCTTTACCATGTTTTTCATTCGGAATCGAATTTAATTCTACACAGATGTAACTGCAGTTTAGTAGGACCAGCGTGGCTACCCATATCGGTGTGTCTCGGGTTTGATTCCGAATCCAAATGAATTAAACAGATCACTTTTGTGGAAGAGTTGCCATGTAGGTACGGGCCGAAGGTTAGGAGGTTTCCTCCCCGCAAAGAATCTCGACAATTATGCCATACAAGTGAAATAACTCTGAGTACGACAGAAACCCTATAAAATCAATCAGTCGTTTTTATCCGAATTATATCTTGTCTGTGCATGAGTATTTACTGGGAATAATTTCCCAGTGACAATATGTGCTAGCGATAATAAAATACATTACAGTTTTCTATGGTCCTTCTTTTTATTTATTTGTTCATTAACCATAAGCATTATACAGGAAAACATTATGCAGGGTAGTGTGTAGCAGTCAAAATGTAGGCCAATATGGTAGTTTATTGAAAACAGTAGATGGTATAGAACATCATGGGTTTTGCTAAACACCGTAATGAACTGGATTATATAGGCTTCAGAAGAAAAGCTAGAAAGTAAAGGTTCTAAACTTTCGACAACCTTATAGACGGAAATACATGCTTGATGTCTATAATAACGACGGGCGACAGACAATCACGGATAAACCCACACATATATTGAGTTTTATTGTGGATATTTTACAAGGGAATTAATATATATATTCTCTTTTCTATCAGCAAATGTCTTTAATGATCGCAAGATGGCCTTGATTTATGGCCTTGAGTTTTCCCTATCGATATAGTTAGTTTTCCCTATCGATATAGTTAGTTTTCCCTATCGATATAGTTCGTCTGTCCCTATCGATATAGTTAGTTTTCCCTATCGATATAGTTAGTCTGTCCCTATCGATATAGTTAGTCTTTACCTATCGATATAGTTAGTCTTTACCTATTGATATAGTTAGTTTTTCCTATCGATATAGTTAGTCTGTCCCTATTGATATAGTTAGTTTTTCCTATCGATATAGTTAGTCTGTCCCTATTGATATAGTTAGTTTTCCCTATCGATATAGTTAGTCTGTCCCTATCGATATAGTTAGTCTGTCCCTATTGATATAGTTAGTTTTCCCTATCAATTCAATTCAATTCAGTTTATTCTCAGGCCCATAACAGGGCATAGGAGAAGAAGTACATACAAACACAGTACAATATTCATGACGGATATGTGGTTGAGACAATCAGTTCAGTAAGACAAATAAAAGAAGTTTTAGCTACTTATCAAAGCTGTGATTGACAATTCAACAATATAAAATGAATGTATTGTGATAGTTTTCTAAGGATGGTTTTGTTTTCATTTTGAAAGAGGCTTTTTAATCCATGTGAGACTGAGTTACGTATAAAATAATTTGGTATCAATTGCTCTCTTTTATGTTGGTAGAAATTACATTCAAAAATATAGTGTTTCTCATCCCCCACTCCGTTAGCACATTTGTGACAGACACGATTCTCTTGAGGTACATTGTTCCATCTTCCTACTTCCACAGGGAGAAAATGGTTGGAAGTTCGGAAGCGTAGTAGAGATTGGGATAATTTATCAGGCAAAACACAGAGATATTTTTCAAAATGAAAGCCGGACTTAATTTGTATATAGAAGCGACCTTTTGGCGAGTCGTATATATCTTTACGCCAATTCTGAATAAATTGATCCTGCAATCGTTGCTTAACGCAAAGAGATAGCCACGCATTGCTAGGAAATTGTTGGCTAATCCATAGGTTTGATAAACCTAAGCTATCTAAGTTAGACTTTAACTGTTTAGTCCACATGAACTTCGTTGGGTCCTTAATCAAAATGTTATACAAGATATGACATAGTTTGGAGGGCTTTGAATTTAAAATCTTCCCCCAGAAATTAATTACCCGACGCTTGATTACAACTTCAACCGAAAACCTCCCAAGCTCCCCATACAGCATGTAATTTGCCGTTGATGTTCTTAAGTTTAGTAGCTTTTTCAGGAACTTCTGCTCTGCTATTAGGATTGGCTTTATATTAAAAGCCCCCCAAACTTCACAACCGTAAGTTAAGATAGATACAACAGTCTGATCGAAAATTTCCAATAAGCATTCTACGGGTAAATCTAAGTTTCGTTGTTTTTTAAGCAAACTATACATAGCCTTAGTTGCACATATTATATTTTGCTTAATACAGAAGTTAAAGTTTCTATTACTACTGAAATGTAACCCTAGGTATTTAAAATTCTTCACAACTTCTAAAGGCTCAGAATCAAGGGTAAAAACTGGATTATTAGTCCCTCTGCTACCAAAAATAAGTACTTTGGTTTTTTCTTTGTTAATTTTTAGTTTCCAATCGGTACAATAATTTGAATATACATTTAAAGCTGTCTGTAGTTCTTTCAGAGACTTGGCAAAGATCACAGTGTCGTCGGCATATAACAGTGCAAATAACTTTAAATAAACATTCAAATCATCAAGAAGTTCGATACCTTTACAGTTATGATTACGCATACAGTTCTCCAGATCGTTTATGTAAAGGGCAAAGATAATAGGTGAAGATATAGTTAGTCGATATAGTTAGTCTGTCCCTATTGATATAGTTAGTCTTTCCCTATCAATATAGTTAGTCTTGCGCTATCAATATAGTTCGATATAGTTAGTCTTTCCATATCGATATAGTTAGTCTTTCCATATCGATATAGTTAGTCTTTCCCTATCAATATAGTTAGTCTTGCGCTATCAATATAGTTAGTCTGTCCCTATCGATATAGTTAGTCTTTCCCTATCGATATAGTTAGTCTTTCCCTATCAATATAGTTAGTCTTGCGCTATCAATATATTTCGATATAGTTTGTCTTTCCCTATTGATATAGTTAGTCTTTCCCTATCGATATAGTTAGTCTTTCCCTATATATAGTCTTAATTAAACATTATCTCATCTTCATTTTTTTCATAATCTTAAAACTCTTTTTGATCGAATGTGTTACAAATAACCCCCTTTGACCAAGTCAAATGCTCTGCTTCCCTATTCAATCAACCAGTTTTGCTTTGAATGAATCAATTAATAATTTAACACTGACCGTATCTTTTGTAATCACAAGAGATATAAAAAGACGAATTCAAGTCATAGTTATATATTTTAGAGGCCAATGGTTTTAATGTCAGATTGATTAATTATGTGGCGGTTCAATAGTTCAGAAAAAAATAAAGACATCCATTTTCCCTATCAGTCAGATTACATTTCAGGGTTGGGTAAACCTGATGGACATGAGAGCAGTTCCACACTGTTTCACCGTTAAAAGACAATTCAACATCCACCAGTAGATTAAACGAGAAATCGTGTCTGTACTTTTTTAATTTCGATTTCTAAGGTGCAAACGTCGGGGAGTTTAAGTTACATTCTCAGCTCCACATAGACCGATTGTTCGGACTAATTTAGCTGTAGGAATCTCTGAGTTGTTTTGGATTAAGTGTCATGAGCTGCCAAAATTCGCACTTTTTTCATTAATTCTGAGTGACAATAAGGCAATAAAAGAGCTGAAAAATAATTGATATTGGAAAAAGCAAAATCCATATCTGTGGCTTGCACGAACTGAATAGTATTCGAACAATATTGGAATCATAGGAAAGCTCTTTTTGTACTTTTTTGATAAAAAAAATTAGCAGGAATTAGCTGATTCTCTTTATATTTGGCAGTTCATGCTATTTCAAGACAGACTTCCTTAAAAAAACTGGGTCTCATGCATGCCATTCTCCTGGAAACATCTGTGTCTGTGATCCGACAGTGATACAGTTTTGATCATGACAATGATAGATTCCCTTGGGGCACTATTAAACCCACCATTAATACCCATTGATTCAGATCCAAAGTAATTGACGTACTGTACCCCTTACCTTAGACACTGTTATTTCTTCTTCTTAAAGAGAATGCTAGAACGACAAGGTAGCCTACTGATTGTCGTCTATATAGATAGTTATAATTATAAACGTCAGCAATTTTTACATGTGATTGTCTGACATATCTATACCCTTTGGAAAATCTTGATAAACATAGTGTTGGAGATCCATGATATTTAAAGTCCCGACCTTCAGCGAGTACCTGACAACTTCCACACAAGGCGATCGAGTGAAAAAAAAACCTCAGAATTTAATTTATTCATTAGAGGTTCGAACCCGCACCGAATAGATGGAAGGCTTTTGTCGGACTGCAGAACCATCAGTCTAACGACTGAGCCACCGAGGCGCGTCATTGCGGCAAACATAAAACAAAAACATTTTTAAAATATCTTAATAAACAAAAAAAATGACAAAAAAAAAATACGATGATAACATTGTATTTAGTGTTGACGGATTTTGGTAAGATAATGCCATCATTTTGCCAATTTGTAATTTCGAATTGCTAAGACTATGCAATATCAAAATGCCTCTTTCTGTAGCAGTAAATTTTTGAGAATACTAGTCTTTCCTAATAGAATTTTTGTGAGGGTTTCTTGCAGCAAATTGGTCTATGGTCTTTCATATGTCCAATGATTTCTGGACCAAACTGTTTTAATCTGATAGGACAACTGTACCTTTACACATTACACACAGTTAGCATCAGCTGCCGAACATAGAAACAACTTCGTTGAAACAGAATAAGCTATTTGTTGTACAAAATAAGAGCTTTCCGTTAATACCAATCGTGTAGGTATAGTTTTATAAACCACAACCCCACTCGCCCCTTCCAAATTGAAGCCAATTAAGTTCATTATTTACATGCATCTTCTGCAAACGAACATAATTTCACAATAACTTTCCCAGGGCAGATATATTGAACAGGGAAGGCATATTGCATTGACACAGGCAACACAGTCGACTTGATATATATATATTGGACAGGAGTGACATAGTGTACAGGGTAGACATATTGTACAGGGTATATATAGTGGACTGTCACCAAGCACGTGGGTTGTGGCCTACATGGATGAGGTAACGTTGGGTTTTGATAAGGATAAAACTATAAATAGAAAAAAACCCTCCACAAATCAAGAGTTCTTATATACATATCAAAGAATATGTTCTTTGGAGCGAAGAGGACAAAAAGCTTTCGAGCATACCTTTTACGCGCTCTGTAGAACCATCATTGGGAGTTTTATTTTTGCAACGATAAAATATTTTTCCCTTGTGTTAATAACATTAGATTGCACTCGGCCAATAGCTATTTATCTAAAAGGGGTCAAAATACAATGGACTATAGGCTCTTATCTGATTGAACATATTTTCAGTAATCTTAAAGCTACACTATTACTTCTTGTTTATCTCTTTGTGTGCAGAACTCTCAGAGTGTGACGTTCTTGACAAGATGTAAATAAAGCTAACGATAAAACGAACGTTTGCGCAAAACTTATTTTCCGACATAACCCTTAATCATAATCTTTGTTTTTTGCTGCCGTTGCATGGTCGATCTGCATTTAGAGTCATGAACATAACACCATTGCCAGTTTTCGGACAATTATTTCTAGATAAACAGTTAAGGTCTAAAGAAATGTTTGAAACTTTCTTTAAACGTGTTTTCCATACTAATGAGAAACCATTACGCCACCATCACGAAGTAAGTTGTAGAAAGAAACACGAGCTTTCAACACATGTGCCGGTGTCGAAAGCTCGTGTTGTTCACAGAAAGTAACTTAGTGCATGGTGATACCTTAACCATGTCTCATTAGTTAAGGCTTTTTTGTTTTTCTTAAGAGGTTACTCACTCAAAGACAACATATTCCAGCTTCGTACATGTATGCAACTGACTGTGTTTAATCTCATTTCTGCTGAAACCAGTGTTTCAACCATTCTACCGTCGTATACCATCTTTCATCTTTTCAACAATGTCATTAAAACTAGTAACACAAACGGCCTAATGCAGATTCATTAATATCGTTTTCTATACTTTTCATTATCGATATGAGGATTATATTCTGAATAAATCTTGTACTATACATATGTAAATATAATGGGAGATATTGGGCCTTTCATCTTTAACTGTATCATCTTAGACCAATGCTGCTTCACGTGTCATCGATGGACCAATCAAATTGATTTGTTTAAGATTTGAATACGAACGATTTAATCGCTCTGAGTGGCATGAGCTGTAAAATTTGGATTGATGTCAATATAGTTTTGATCGTCAAGAGACGTTGAGCGTTTGAAGTACCTTGAAAAACTAAAAGATTGACATTGAGATGATAAAATATAGGTAACGCCAGTTACTTTGGATATTATTTGGATTTTGGATAGTTTATTTGGATATTGGCTGTTTTAATATAGGTTTTCATTTATTATCAAAATCTGTTGTAAAATACCGAACATTTTATGGTAAAAACAGACGGATCCTATGTCCGGTATACTACTTGGGGCAGTAAATTTGACGTCGCTAAATTACGCCATTTGAAAGTAACTGTCAAATTACTTAAAGGGGCATGAGCTGCCAAAATGTTGATATTTTGACGTTGATACAGAATGTTTAAATTATCGGCTATTTTTCCTAAGACGTATAATTCAAAGACTTTTTAGTGCGCCTAGTCTCGGGAATGTACGTTAAAGTATTGTTTTGAGCTAACTTTTGCTTAGAATGAATGAATGGTCGTCCCGGTTATTTAAATTTTGTTTACTTTTCGAACACATTTTCGGTTCGTACAGGCCACATACTGTATGGATTTTCCTCATTCCAACGCCAATCATTTAGTTTTTCGATGGCCTGTAAAGCCTCTTACTGTCGGGACGATCAGAAATTATGAAAAAAGTGTGAATTTCGGCAGCTCATGCCACTTTAAAGACAAATGGGTAGTTGTCAATTGTTGGAGAGATAAGACAAGACAGTTATAGATTTACACTGCTGATATATTCCGTATTCCAAGTACCCGATATCTTACTCTGAGATAGTTTTCGGCAGGGTACTGTACCAGACCAAATAAACAATTCCCTGAATAGACAGACGTATTTGTGATAAATCTCACAATTTACTCAACAGTGGATTGATCACGACAGTCCGTAATTGATACGAGAACGGAGGCCAGTTAGTCCGGAATATTTCCCTACTGACCCTCCCTCTAAGGACATACATTCACAATATTGTAGGTTGATTGAGGTGATCGAAATAAAAAGATTCAATATTTAACTTCCCCATGGTTTAAAAATAGGAATTACGCTTTTATCTTCAGGCTATTGTCACAAAATACAACTGGATGCAATCGTCGGATACCCAAGGTTAATTAAAGTGGAAAAAGTCATCGAAATGAAAATATATATGCTTGCTAAAATGTCACATATTTGTCGGTATATCTTCCTTTCTTAAGATTGTTTTTGAATGTTTGTGTGTCAGAAATACTACGTCAGAGATTTCAGAATAAGAACTGCAATAAAGTAACTTTTTCGGCTGACAAAAATGATATGCAAGGCCCCTATAATATATCTTTAAAGAAATATAGTCAACCTCGTTACCTTCAGGGCGCCATTTTGTTTTTGAAAGGTTTTGCATGGGTATTGTGAAGGACGAGTCATCTGTACCAGCCGGAATTGCTTCTTAAGAATAGCATAAAATGGCAGCTATGTGCTTTCGAGCCCCCAGCAACGCCATCGTATAATAGTGAAGTTGCTACACATAACAACCAGCATAAATGGTTTATTTGATAACCTACATACAATAACTAACAGCTTAGATAAAACTACCGTAAACTGGGGTAACTTTGAACGGCGAGGTATCTTTGAACAGTCAAATATGAAAATCTAGATTTTCGCTATTTGGTAACAAATACTAAGAAAAGTGATAATAATTATCTTTTTAGCTCTTTCACCATTGAAAAAGCTAAAAAACCTAATTCAGATTTTCATCTTTGACTGTTCAAAGATACCCTGTCGTTCAAAGTTACCCCAGTTTACGGTATCGCAAAGGTTCTAACGCAATGGGCATTGTCTAGATGTAGAAGACGAATGGCTTTGTCTATTGTTTGGAGATATAAGCCAGATGTAAATAAGACAGCTATAGATTTTACACTGCTGATAAATTATCTAATGGTCTCGATGTGTCATTGATACAGCTCTTGCCACAATATAGACACTAGTAAATCTACAATTCCCCGGGAAGATGGATGTTGTGTTGATAAAATATACCATTTATTCCTATACCTATTGATTTAGACGCTGGTCAATTGATAAAGAAAGTTAGATAGCTTTTCAAACGGCTACTTTGCTGTGGCTGTTCCCAGGCTAATCATCTAGTCCAAGTCATTGAGAAACGTAAATTGGCTAGGTGTCGTCGGAGAAAATGCTTTCTAAAAACCAAAATTGAGTTATTAGGACGCTGTTATAAAACATTCAAGGTTTGTTCTGTTTATTTGTTGGCCTGTTTAAGTGTCATTCACGAATGTAATTGTTTACTAAGAGCTTTATATGTGAGGTAAGTATTCATAATATATATAAAAAGATTGTCTTATAGAGGATTGGTTGATTGATTGATGTTCTACGCCGCACTCAAGATTATTTCACTTAGACCGGCGTTGACAGGTTAAGTGGGAGAGGAAAGCGGGCGCATTGTCCGGAGGAAACCGGCATCATTGCTCGGAGGAAACCGGCATCATTGCTCGGAGGAAACCCACGACCTTCGGAGAGTACCTTGCCAATCCACTGAGAAGTTTTTCAGTTTATTTATTTTGGTCTGAGTGCTATTCGAACCCGCGCCGCATCGACGGAAGGTCTGTATCAGACTGTGGGATGATCACTGTAACCCACTGGACCACCGTTTCTTATAGAGGAAACACATTGCGTAGATCGCATCTCATGTCGGACGTACGTCAACATAATAAAGTTGATTCAATTACTAAGCTTATAAACACGCAAGGGATCTGTTGGTTTTGTTTATTCAGAAAGTGAAAACATGATTTCGTTTGATTGTATTTTTTATCGCCGATTGTGGGCCTTAATGTGCAGTAATCAGAGAAAAACATTCAAATCGTGAGAATTTTTATGTCTGCTTTTTAACTTTATATTCAATCTGTCTGGCACTAGTTTATGGATTTGGTCAACAAGCAGGAAAACTCTGACAAGCTATTATAGGTTTTCCAAGCTTTCCAAAAAAAAAAGGTAAACCTATACTTACCTAGTGGACTAAAATTGCAAGGCTCCATAATAGCTTAGTCGGCTAATCAAAATTTATGAAATTTACCCCCCCCACCTCCGCTTCAAACGTCAGATAGTGACAAATCTGACTAAACTCTAGACGCATCTTCAATAGAACAAAAAGCAAAAAAGCACGAAAGAAGAAGAAAAAAAAAATACAAGAAAAAACAGACTAATAATAAATTACTAAAAGCTTGAACGGCGCAGAAGGTGATACATACCTGTTTAGAATTTGGCATTGACAAATGTGTGATTTTACTGATGTTTGTGAAACCACGACGAAGGGTCAACGGTACTCATTAGTTATCACGTTGGTGCGTGTGCAGGATATGAGTTGTCTCCAGTCCCACATGTATGTCATACCTCAATAAAGAAGTGGCAGTTGGTAAAACTCCATTAAATACATTTGAAACAAAAAGCGACCCTAACGAAACCGGTTTGATTCTCAGGTATCAGACACCGTTTAAAAATATATGAATTCAAATTTTGAAACCGCAAACAAATTATACATTACAACTTGCAAATAGGTTTTTTGAATTACTGAAAAATGTATCGATTGTGTAAGGCTTCCAAGCACAATTCACCATCATTCAGATACTGACAATCAGTAGAGAAATCAACAGAGGAACTTGATTGAATCATTCAACATCCCCTGTAAATAATCAATTAGACATTGCAAATGCCTGCCTTTTAATGATCTTGGGGCTTACAGTGTACTATAAACGTGCGACAATATTTTTTTTCAACAATCGTATGTGTAATATTTATTAACAACTATTGTTCTATTCTCAAGGCGAGGATATTTTGTTATATTTCACCAAAGAAACAATGTTAGGATCGTCGGTCAAAACTGAAAAGCATTCTTTACTGAGTACTTGACCGCTTTTTGTATTTTATTACCTCTGGTGTTATTTTCACGAAATTTTTCATCAGATTCCGTGGCGGCCAGCTTTTCAGAATTTGAACCCCTCAAACTTTAGCACACCGCATGGAAGTATTCAGAAGAACACTAAAAGTTTTGTAAAAATAAAAAGTTGAGTTTTCTCTCATTGGCTATCTTATATATTCAGGTACATCCGTTTTTCACGGCGATGTCATCGTAGAATGGGTCTATTTGAAATATGAATGTAACTGGAACGGAAAAAAATCAACAGCAGATTAACGGAAGCTTCACAACTTGAATATTCCTCTTATAATGCATCTTCTACAGCTAAGTTTTTTTTTTTTTTTTTCAAAGTTTTTTTTTTTTTTTTTTTAAACAGTATTTATTGAGATTTCTAAAAAAAAACACAATATTATCTTGCATTTGCATAGTTATAAGTACAATGTTTTCAACAATTCACACGAGATAACACCTATTTTTTAAACCACTACAAAAGTTCTACAGATTCACATTGAAATTCTCTAGAGGCTAGAGATTTCTTAATTTTAGTTCTGAATCGAACAACAATATCAAGTTTGGATAATCACCATATTTAAATTTGCTTATACAAAGTTTGCCAATTAATATCACATTGTTAATCATTTTGAATATGATATCATCTTTTTTGTGTGTGTAGAAACCAAAAAGAATTGCTTTCTCGTCAAAAATCACTTTCCTCTGAAAGAAAACTTGTAAAGAGTGTTGTAGTTTTAACCAGAAAATATACAAATGCTTACAAGTAAAAAAGAAATGTTCTATGAACTCTTTTTCGCCACAAAATTGACAAAGTTCATTATCAACAATATTCATTTTATACAATAATATTCTAGTCGGGTATATATTACTTAGTATTTTCCATTGTAGCTCCCGAATTCTTGGCTCTCTGGTTACTTTATTTGTCAGCGACCAAATCATTTCCCATGGCAAAACCATATTATATTTTCTTTCCCAAAAATTTTCTGCTATTGGTTTAACAAATGGCACTTGACAACAAAAGTTGGTGTTAACCACCCCAGGGTTATCATTGGATTTATGAATTGTTACATTCTGCATGGCTGCTTTTAGAGCATTATACTCAAACATAAAGGAGCCTGATTGACCTACTTTTAAACACAAAGCATCATAGCTTAATAAATTATAATCTTGGTCTAGTACGTCCTTTACATAAACCAATCTTGATTTTATCCAACTTGGAAAATAAAGCTCCAAGTGTTTATATTTAATTTTATCGTGATACCATATAACATCTTCTATACAAATATTTGTAGGGTTGGACCTTAATGCCAACCAGTCACCTAACATTAGACGATAAAAAGAAGGTATTCCATCAATAATTAACCTTTGGCGTATTCTTGACAAAGATGTATTAAACATAAGTGCAATAAAATTATCTCCTATCTTTTCAAGGTAATACTTCGGAATAATCACCCAATTAGCTAATGGGGAGTTCAGAATTCTCCCGACCTACTTAATTCTTAGGGTTGAGACCCAACTGATTACATCTAACATATTTTGACCACCTTTCTCAATTTTCTGAAACATGACTTTTCTTTTTACTTTCTCAACAGCAGTGCCTTTATTAGACCAAACAAAGTGAAAAAATAATGAATTAATTCTATTTAATACATTTTTCGGTGGAACAAGGGACAAAAACAGATGGGTTACCTGAGAAACCAACAAAGTTTTAATAACTGTTATTTTACCAGGTATTGTCAATCTTCGTTTTTTCCAATTAGAAATTGCATTTTCTATTTTCTGTATACGGGGGTTCCAGTTTTCCGAAATATCGCTAGCATCAATGGAATTACAAAATAAAACCCCTAGAATCTTAATATATTCAGTACTTCCGAGTTTCCATTTGACTCTACCAGGTTTATCATATCTGTGCTTCCATCTGCCAATCCACATTGCTACAGATTTCTGTACATTTAATTTTAAGCCAGAAAAACTCCCAAAAAGTTGCATTACATTGAGTGCCGATGTCATAGATTCGAGGTCGTTTAAAAAAAGCGTGGTGTCATCGGCGTATTGGGAGATACTAATAAATTTATCTGCAACTTGAATACCTTTGATGTTTACAGATTGTCTTATCTTACAGGCTAATAACTCTACGGATAATACAAAAATTAAGGCGCTAAGTGGACAGCCCTGTTTAATTCCGAGCTGCATGTCGAACCATTTGGATAGCCACCCAGCATTTATCACGCAGCTTTTTGTATTTTCATTTAAGACTTGTATCCATCTACAGAATTCAGGACCAAAACCAAAATCTTTTAGTACTTCACACATATAGTCTTTACAAATCGAGTCGAAGGCCTTTGAAAAATCTAAAGCTAAAATAATACCCGGAAGGTTTTCGACATCAGTAAAAGATATGACATCTTGTATTAAACGGATGTTTTGAAAACTTCCCCTCCCTTTTATATATCCAGTTTGGTCTGTGGATACAAGTTTTGAAATGACTGACTGAAGCCTTTTTGCTAAGACACCAGCTCCAATTTTGTAGTCACAGCAAGTCAGAGATATCGGTCTATAATTGTTTAGGCTTGAACACTTCTCAACATCTTTTGGTATTAATGTTATTATTCCCCTTTTTTGTGAGGTAGACAATTCCCCTTTATTATATGCTGCATTTAAACTAGTTATAACTAACCGTCCAACTTTTTTCCAGAATACTTTATAGAAAGCTGCACTTAAACCATCTATTCCAGGACTAGAATTACTTTTCATATTCTTTAGTACACTAAGGCACTCTGCTTCGTGTATAAGACCTTCACATAAAATAGCATCGTCACCTAGTTCTGGTAACTGGACGTTTTCTTTGAATGTATCATAATCAGCCTTCACAAATGGATGTTTTTTTGTAAAACGTTCAGAAAAGAAATCGTAGATATGGTTTGATATACTTTGTGCATTATTTTCCACATTATCTAATTGCATAATAGTTTTCCGTTGAGCCTTTGCCCGCTCTAGCCCCAGGAAATAGGCTGTATTCTTCTCACCCTCTTCTATCCATTTCACTTTAGCCCTGAGTTGGGCCCCTTTTGCATCATTTATAGTAAGTATTTCTACTTTCTTTTCAATTAGTTCAATCTTGTTTTTTAATTCTGCAGTTTGGTGTTCCCCCAGTAACATATTCATTCTATCTAATTCAACTTGTGCATTTTGCAGTTCTGACTTTCTCATTTTAGCTTTTTGAACACTATAATGCATAGATGCTTTTTTAATTTGAGTTTTACACACTTCCCATAAGATTTGATCATCCACTTTCCCTTCATATGATCTAACAGTATCATCTATTACTGTATTTATCAGGTCAATGAACTTTTTATCATTGCGTAAACTATTATTCAGTTTCCAATACCCTTTACCTCTTTCTAAATTAGAAGTTTGGACTTCAACAGTAACACAACAGTGATCTGATTTAACAAATGTTGAAATCTTAGAGTTTCTTACTTTTGCAAAAAATAAATCATTTCCAAAAATATAATCTAACCTTCTAGCAACAAAGGGGGTATTTCTTTTCCATGTAAACTGTTTGAGACTGTTATTAAACTGTCTCCATATATCTAATAAGTTTAAAGCTTTAAGCATATTATTAAATTCTTTAACTACTTGGTTATTTGGTTTACCTCCTGATATAACATCAAGTTTTATATTGTGTACAGTATTCATGTCCCCAGCAAATATACAATTCCATTGGTCAAAATTTACCAACTCTTTCAGAGAAACTGTTAAATCTCTAAAAAAACAAAGTTTTTCTTGGTCTTCATTTGGGGCATATACATTTATGATAGCATATGTTTCATTACAGTGAATAAATCTACAAATTTGTACTCTATTATCAAACCCAGTGATAGGTATTATTTCTATATCAGAGACTGTCAGCTTTTTATTGAACCATATAAGAAGCCCTCGGCTCCTATTTGTGTTAGGGAGAGCTTGTAATGTGCCACCCCACTCCAGCTGCCAACTATTAACATCCTCTGATAGAACATAGGTCTCTTGTAACAAAGCTATGTCAATCTTTTTCTCAATTAAATATCTATATAAACATTTCCTCTTTTGTCCATTTCGAATTCCTCTAACATTTAGAGAACATATATTAAAATTATTCATTTGTCAATTTAATTTAACTCTGTATGATACCTTAAGTTGTGTCCCGTTCTAAACTTTCTCCATCTCGCCTTTTCTCTGGTCGTTCGGCGCTTGGAGGGGTGAAATTAGCAGCCCTCTTGCCAACACTTCCAGTTGAAACACAAAAGTCTGATATACTCTTATACCTGTCCTGTTTTTTGTTTCTATTTTCTTTTGCATTGTCTCTCTTTTTATTCTTTGTAGTTTTTGACAGTTTTTCAGTTGCTTGGTCATCAGTTCTAACCGGTTGTTTTCGGGTGTGTGACCGAGTCCGTTTATTAGATAGACTCTCAGCGGCCAGTGCCTCCTCCGTATCATCGCAATCCGTTGTGTCACTTTCCTCAACCGACTCAAGGTTAGTTGTTGGACCAGTCGTCTGGAGCCTCATCTGATCTGGACATTCCCTGGCAAAGTGACCAAATTGTTGACAATTGCAACACTTAATGTTATTATTGTTGTAGCGTCTATTACGTGTGCGATCACATTCACTGGTGTCATGACCGAAAGCCTTACACAGCTTACAGTTGATTGTTTGACCATCATGAAAAACAGTGACATCAATTTCAATTATGTCGGGATTTCGCCTGTCTACAGACAAAGGATCCGTCATTTGAAAAGATCCAAATCTTGGAATAGTTTTGGTAATACTTGTGGCAAAGCAAAACCTATGACCTGAATAAAGGAGATGCTAATAGCTCGAGAAAGGGAGCCGGACACATATGGCAGTTTTGGCCACAAATGGAGGACACATATGGTTATTACGAAACCTGTAACCATAGAAATCCAAATTATCTTCAGACACCTGAAAAGTATTATTTTGCATTTTAATTTGACCAAACTGCGATCAGCCAGATAAATTGTACCACATCTTTTGCAAGGAAAATCACACTTAAACGATAGATTTACGATCGCCTTTGTGGGTCGGACTTGTGAGCCTCGAAAAACTGGGTCACATAAAACTCCTGTCAGTAATGAAAATGTAAAATCAGAACCTCTGCAACACTTTTGAATTTATAACTAGGTCTGATTGAAATTCAAAAACTAAATTAAAGATAAAAAGATCACAGTAAAATTTGCGTTTGGCATCCAAAGCATGAACGATTAGAGTTCGGCTTCCACTAAAACCAGTTCTCCGTCAATATGTCGTGGGATTGAGTCACACTAGAACCATTAAATGCATCTTCAAACTAAAGGTTATAAACTCGAGGTACATAAAAAAGTTGACGTACATAAATCTTAAATAATAAAACAAAGAAATAAAGCCAGACTTACATATTTAAAACAGTAGATAGCTATATGCCGGAACGGCGCCACTTGTGACGTCATACGAGGTGGCAACATCTGCACCTGACGACCCCACATTTATAACATTATAGGAGAGTTCTAAAACAGCCCTGACCCCCATACCTACAACATTATGGCCTAAAATAGATTAAACGAGTGGTAAGGAAAAGGCTAGAGCGTATTTAGGTCACTGACACCAGCCAGGCGTGACAATAAAACAACCCGAGACGGGCGCGGCTATTGGTCTCGCTTGGCTACACATCTAATGCGCTCCAATGCACAGCTCATTAAAATCTTAGCTCTCGGTTATTGGTCACGGTTCGCTGCATGTCTTATTAAAATCTAAGCTCGCGGCTATCGGTTCACTACGGTACACATCTCATTAAGAGTAGAATCTAAGTTATTTATTAAATTATCTCAATGGCATTGCATATCAAAAACATACTACGTATAATACTTAAGTCTTGACCACTGGTCATCAACCCGGAAGTGACCGGAAGTGTACCGGAAGTGACTGGAAGTTACCGGAAGTAACCTGAAGTGAACCGGAAATAACCCGGAAGTCACCGGTAGTGGACCGGAATTAACCGGAAGTGAACCGAAAGTAAGCGGAAGTGACCGGAAATAATCCGGAAATAGTCGGAAGTGAACCGGAAGTAACCGGAAGTTAAACAGAAGTCACCGGAAATAACCGGAAGTAACCTGAAATGAACCGGAAGTGACCGGAAATAATCCGGAAATAGCCGGAAGTGAACCGGAAGTAACCGGAAAGTAACAGGAAGTAACCGGAAATAATCCGGAAATGGCCGGAAGTGGACCGGAAATAACCTGAAGTGAACCGGAAGTGACCGGAAATAGACCGGAAGTGACCAGAATTGAACCGGAAGTGACCGGAAATAATCCGGAAATGGCCGGAAGTGAACCAGAAGTAACCGGAAGTGACCGGAAATAATCCGGAAGCGGCCAGAAGTAACCGGAAGTGACCGGAAATAACCTGAAGTGAACCGGAAGTGACCGGAAAAAGACCGAAAATATACCGGAAGTGACCGGAATTGAACCGGAAATAACCGGAAGTGAAGTAATTGAGCCAAAAATAAGTTCCAAGCCCGGAAGTAGCCAAATTCTAACCGAATTCGGTCGTGTTACATATCACAGTAAAGGGTGTAAAGATATCTTCGTGGTTTTCTCAATTCTGGTTTTACACAAATCGATTGAAACGTTCAAATCTAACATTGAGTCCGAGAGCTTAGGGACTAACGCCATTCACCTTTAAACGGTCCGACTTCGAACCGGAAGGGACGTTATCGAACCGGAAGTCGTCCGTAATTTCGTTATTTTTTGTTTTAGAGCTTAGTGACTAACGCCATTCACCTTTAAACGGTCCGACCTCGAACCAGAAGTGACGTCATCGAACCGGTAGTTGTCCGTAATTTCGTTATTTTTTTGTCTCACAGCCTAGGTACTAACGCCATTCAATCCGTTACGACATCATATCCGCTATTGTGCGGCGTAAAACACCAAACAATCAATGACTCTAAGCAGTCGTCCTACATCAGGCGTTTTTCACCCCAGAACTGTATTGTGAAAGTCTCAACCAATGCATTAACATAAAGAAACATAAGACATCGTTCGTTCTGATGAGCATTTTATTATCTTCATGGTGAACATTCTTCAAGTACATCGTTTCCGGTTTTCGTAAGGGTATTCGTCCGGTAAAACCTTATCAAATAACATATAGCGTATTTTGATCGCGTTCGCTAATGCCTCGTCAATCGGTAGGCCAATTACTCCGCGTAAAAAATCTCTAGTTTTCACAATTTCTCGGTGAAGCGGGTCTCCCATTAAATGCATCCAAATAGTGTTGTACTGTCCGTATATAGTCATCAAGGTTTTCTTTATTTCCGGCCTGCGCCGTCGGTATTCCTCCTGCAAACTGCAGCCGTCAACAGACATATGAGTTTGAATAGCTTCCTTCACAATGTCATCCCATACGTCGGAAACTGTATCAGCCATACCGCTAGCGGGCGTAATGCTCCTCGTTAGAAAAACTTTACGATCATCTTCTAAAGTATTTTCATCCGAGGGATGCCCTCCATAAACGGTCATCTCAGTATTCTGCGAATCGGTTTTGTGTTTGTTGAAAACGTGCCGCTTCATGTCATGTCGGCGACTAAAAGTCTTGTTACAAACGTGACAATTGAATCTCATTTTGTTTCACCCACTGTGGAATTATAATTGATAGCGCTATTTCAACGGTCGGTCTAATCCAATGTGAAGGACGCGCCGCCTTTTATACGCTTCTGTCTTGCCTCCAATTCCGACTTAGCCATTTCCACCGCTTGCTGTGCGTTAGATACGGCAATAATTCGCGGCAAATCCGCCTTTTCACTGTTGGGGGAGCTTTCGCGATAATAGGGTTCGACAGTTTTTCTTCGTTTAAAGGCTTGACTTTGTGGCGTACCACTTTTTCTGCGTTCCTGTCTGACCTCCGATCTGGTCATTTCCACCACTTGTGCGGGAGACACCACATCTATCTGCGGTAAATCCGCATGGTCGGCGTCAATTTGCGGCGGATCCATCTTTTCACGGTCGGGAGAGCTTTCACGGCAATAGGGTTCCAGAGGGATGAGCGTGTTTCTACTTCTGAATGCTTGGCCGAGGGGCGAGCCTCTCTTTCTCATTACACCTTCGTTCATGGGTATTTTACCCTTTTCCATATTGCGGTAAAAACGCACCAATTTATCCACGTTCGACATGTTTAAACGTTACAGACACCGTCTGCGTAAGGAGTGTTGTCGAAGTGCGATGATAGCTCGTTATATAAAGCTTTATGATACGGGCCCGCTGAACGCCAGAAGCGACCGTTAACGCAGCCTTAAGTCTCCCGCACAAGTGGTGGAAATGACCAGATCGGAGGTCAGACAGGAACGCAGAAAAAGTGGTACGCCACAAAGTCAAGCCTTTAAACGAAGAAAAACTGTCGAACCCTATTATCGCGAAAGCTCCCCCAACAGTGAAAAGGCGGATTTGCCGCGAATTATTGCCGTATCTAACGCACAGCAAGCGGTGGAAATGGCTAAGTCGGAATTGGAGGCAAGACAGAAGCGTATAAAAGGCGGCGCGTCCTTCACATTGGATTAGACCGACCGTTGAAATAGCGCTATCAATTATAATTCCACAGTGGGTGAAACAAAATGAGATTCAATTGTCACGTTTGTAACAAGACTTTTAGTCGCCGACATGACATGAAGCGGCACGTTTTCAACAAACACAAAACCGATTCGCAGAATACTGAGATGACCGTTTATGGAGGGCATCCCTCGGATGAAAATACTTTAGAAGATGATCGTAAAGTTTTTCTAACGAGGAGCATTACGCCCGCTAGCGGTATGGCTGATACAGTTTCCGACGTATGGGATGACATTGTGAAGGAAGCTATTCAAACTCATATGTCTGTTGACGGCTGCAGTTTGCAGGAGGAATACCGACGGCGCAGGCCGGAAATAAAGAAAACCTTGATGACTATATACGGACAGTACAACACTATTTGGATGCATTTAATGGGAGACCCGCTTCACCGAGAAATTGTGAAAACTAGAGATTTTTTACGCGGAGTAATTGGCCTACCGATTGACGAGGCATTAGCGAACGCGATCAAAATACGCTATATGTTATTTGATAAGGTTTTACCGGACGAATACCCTTACGAAAACCGGAAACGATGTACTTGAAGAATGTTCACCATGAAGATAATAAAATGCTCATCAGAACGAACGATGTCTTATGTTTCTTTATGTTAATGCATTGGTTGAGACTTTCACAATACAGTTCTGGGGTGAAAAACGCCTGATGTAGGACGACTGCTTAGAGTCATTGATTGTTTGGTGTTTTACGCCGCACAATAGCGGATATGATGTCGTAACGGATTGAATGGCGTTAGTACCTAGGCTGTGAGACAAAAAAATAACGAAATTACGGACAACTACCGGTTCGATGACGTCACTTCTGGTTCGAGGTCGGACCGTTTAAAGGTGAATGGCGTTAGTCACTAAGCTCTAAAACAAAAAATAACGAAATTACGGACGACTTCCGGTTCGATAACGTCCCTTCCGGTTCGAAGTCGGACCGTTTAAAGGTGAATGGCGTTAGTCCCTAAGCTCTCGGACTCAATGTTAGATTTGAACGTTTCAATCGATTTGTGTAAAGCCAGAATTGAGAAAACCACGAACTATAGTAAGTCTTGCAGATATCTTTACACCCTTTACTGTGATATGTAACACGACCGAATTCGGTTAGAATTTGGCTACTTCCGGGCTTGGAACTTATTTTTGGCTCAATTACTTCACTTCCGGTTATTTCCGGTTCAATTCCGGTCACTTCCGGTATATTTTCGGTCTTTTTCCGGTCACTTCCGGTTCACTTCAGGTTATTTCCGGTCACTTCCGGTTACTTCTGGCCGCTTCCGGATTATTTCCGGTCACTTCCGGTTACTTCTGGTTCACTTCCGGCCATTTCCGGATTATTTCCGGTCACTTCCGGTTCAATTCTGGTCACTTCCGGTCTATTTCCGGTCACTTCCGGTTCACTTCAGGTTATTTCCGGTCCACTTCCGGCCATTTCCGGATTATTTCCGGTTACTTCCTGTTACTTTCCGGTTACTTCCGGTTCACTTCCGGCTATTTCCGGATTATTTCCGGTCACTTCCGGTTCATTTCAGGTTACTTCCGGTTATTTCCGGTGACTTCTGTTTAACTTCCGGTTACTTCCGGTTCACTTCCGACTATTTCCGGATTATTTCCGGTCACTTCCGCTTACTTTCGGTTCACTTCCGGTTAATTCCGGTCCACTACCGGTGACTTCCGGGTTATTTCCGGTTCACTTCAGGTTACTTCCGGTAACTTCCAGTCACTTCCGGTACACTTCCGGTCACTTCCGGGTTGATGACCAGTGGTCAAGACTTAAGTATTATACGTAGTATGTTTTTGATATGCAATGCCATTGAGATAATTTAATAAATAACTTAGATTCTACTCTTAATGAGATGTGTACCGTAGTGAACCGATAGCCGCGAGCTTAGATTTTAATAAGACATGCAGCGAACCGTGACCAATAACCGAGAGCTAAGATTTTAATGAGCTGTGCATTGGAGCGCATTAGATGTGTAGCCAAGCGAGACCAATAGCCGCGCCCGTCTCGGGTTGTTTTATTGTCACGCCTGGCTGGTGTCAGTGACCTAAATACGCTCTAGCCTTTTCCTTACCACTCGTTTAATCTATTTTAGGCCATAATGTTGTAGGTATGGGGGTCAGGGCTGTTTTAGAACTCTCCTATAATGTTATAAATGTGGGGTCGTCAGGTGCAGATGTTGCCACCTCGTATGACGTCACAAGTGGCGCCGTTCCGGCATATAGCTATCTACTTAAAACTACATCTTCCCGTTTTTATTCCATACTCATACAAAACGATAAGCCAATTTTCCACTCCTTTTTCCCACGAAATGCTGTCTTTAATTGGAGACAATTTGTAAAACTATTCATGTGTAAAGCTATAGACATTTAAAGGTCCGATAGCTTATATATTTAGCCTCAAGTGAGACCAACACATACTTGTATTATTATTGTCTAAATGTGCCATTTAATGAAATAGCGGAACCTAATTCGGTTGAAAATTAGCATTACACTATTGAATTAAATTTGCATCACTCACAAGTGAAAGATGCCATACTGATAATTAACAATACTTCTTTGGATACAATTGAAAGTCTTGAAAACAATACGTATAAAAGTATATAGCAATACTTAAACAACAACGTAGTACAACTATCTGGTCGTTATTAGATGAAAAAGTAATAACTTTACTTAACTTTTATCGATATATTTTGGTATTTTGTATTGCCAGATCTTAACATTTATCCGAAAGCTAAGAAAATTCAAGTAGGATGCTAAAACTGCATGAAAGCAGATATAAACAAAAACTACGGTAAACTTCAGTCACTTAAAGTGGCATGAGCTGCCAAAATTCACACTTTTTTCATAATTTCTGATGGGCACAATAGTAAGAGGCTTTGACGGCCATTGAAAAACTAAATGATTGGCGTGGGAATAAGGAAAATCCATACAGTATGTGGCCTGTACTTACCGAAAACGTGTTCGAAAAGTAAACAAAATTTAAATAACCGGGACGACCATTCATTCATTCTAACACAAAGTTAGTTCAAAACAATACTTTATTGTATATTTTCAAGATTAGAAGCACTTAAAAGGTTCTTAATTATAAGTCTTGAGAAAAATAACCAATAATTTCAAGATTCTGTTTTAACGTCAAAATATCAACATTTTGGAAGCTCATGCCACTTTAAAGACTTTTATATTAAGCAAAAACATAACGCAGGAGTATATATTAAAAAAACTAGATTTTCTAAATATTTGAAATAAAAATAAAAAGCAGAAAAATCTTTGCAGTTAAATATCCAATAGTGAGCAGCCCTAAAAGTAAAATACTATCTCAGGTGTACTAAGATATTATGCGCTTGTAAAAGAAGCGCTTTAGAAATTCCGTCCCCTAAGAAACTGGTATCTAATAAATTGGCCCTGTATGTAATGTACTACACTGTATATGTTCCCTGATTATAAAAGAAATGAAAAGAAACCAACAATTTCCATCTGAGGCAAAACGGACCAATATTGACTTCAAAACTGAAAATTCACGAATTCTCAAAAAATACCAAATCCGTGTCTTTTCAGAGCAACTAGCCTATAATTGCCCTCAAATGTCCTCATATACCTTGAAATGTCCATCGAAAGCGAAAAAACCCGAAATTGAACCATTACCATATGTGTCCCAACGGCCTGTCTCCGTTAGGAGAAAGCCGTTTGTGGCCAGACCGGACACATATGGTGGACACTTTTGGCACTTTCATGAAATTTAAATTTTTGTCATTTCCAAATAAAAGACCAGCCTAAATCATGTTAAAAACCACTTTCACTTTTTCCATGAGGTTTATAGAAATATCTAAAAATTTATTTTTAAATATATTTTGTCAGTATCCGAAACCCCCTCCAAAAGACCCTCATTCAAAACTAAACAAATTTAAGGATTTTCGCTGCTTTAACAGCTACAAATACTGGCACATGAGTAATACAACACATACCGAAGATAATTTAGAAGTTTTGAAGCCGAAAAAGTAATTGAATATCGTCAAATGTCGGAAAGCTAACAGTTCATATCAGGATGTACGTGTAGAAGTATAAGGTTTCTGCCATACTGCACTACTGTCTAATAGATTATGCGCCATGTACTGAACCGAAGGTGTTTCTTGTTGCTGAAAAATGCCCAAAAAAACCCCAAAGATTTCAATCTTCTCTCTACTCTGAAAGAAAAAAATCGAATATTGACTTCAAAACTGAAAATTCACGAATTCTCAAAAAATACCAAATCCGTGTCTTTTCAGAGCAACTAGCCTATAATTGCCCTCAAATGTCCTCAGATACCTTGAAATGTCCATCGAAAGCGAAAAACCCCGAAATTGAACCATTACCATATGTGTCCCAACGGCCTGTCTCCGTTAGGAGAAAGCCGTTTGTGGCCAGACCGGACACATATGGTGGACACTTTTGGCACTTTTATGAAATTTAAATTTTTGTCATTTCCAAATGAAAGACCAGCTTAAATCATGTTAAAAACCACTTTCACTTTTTCCATGAGGTTTTTAGAAATATCAAAAAAAATATTTTTAAATATTTCTCGTCAGTATCCGAAACCCCCTCCGAAAGACCCTCATTCAAAACTTAACAAATTACAGGATTTTCGCTGCATTTAAAGCTACAAATACTGGCACATGAGTAGTAGAACACATGCCGAAGATATTTAAACAGTTTTAAAGTGGAAAAAGTAATTAAATATCGTCAAATGTCGGAAAGCTAACAGTTCATATCAGGATGTACGTGTAGAAGAATATGGTTTCTGCCATACTCAACTACGATCTAATAGAATATACGTCATTAATTGAAAAGTATGTGTTTCCTGTTGATGGAAAATGCAAAGAAACCAAGAATTTCAATCTACCCTCTACTTTGAAAGAAAAAAGTCCAATATTGACTTCAAAACTGAAAATTCACAAATTCTTAAAAAATACCAAATCCGTGTCTTTTCAGAGCAACTAGCCTATAATTGCCCTCAAATGTTCTCAGATACCTTGAAATGTCCATCGAAAGCGAAAAAACCCGAAATTGAACCATTACCATATGTGTCCCAACGGCCTGTCTCCGTTAGGAGAAAGCCGTTTGTGGCCAGACCGGACACATATGGTGGACGCTTTTGGCACTTTTATGAAATTTAAATTTTTGTCATTTCCAAATGAAAGACCAGCTTAAATCATGTTAAAAACCACTTTCACTTTTTCCATGAGGTTTTTAGAAATATCAAAAAAATTATTTTTAAATATTTCTCGTCAGTATCCGAAACCCCCTCCGAAAGACCCTCATTCAAAACTTAACAAATTACAGGATTTTCGCTGCATTTAAAGCTACAAATACTGGCACATGAGTAGTAAAACACATGCCGAAGATATTTAAACAGTTTTAAAGTGGAAAAAGTAATTAAATATCGTCAAATGTCGGAAAGCTAACAGTTCATATCAGGATGTACGTGTAGAAGTATATGGTTTCTGCCATACTGCACTACTGTCTAATAGATTATGCGCCATGTACTGAACCGAAGGTGTTTCTTGTTGCTGAAAAATGCCCAAAAAAACAAAAATTTCAATCTTCTCTCTACTGTGAAAGAAAAAAAATCGAATATTGACTTCAAAACTGAAAATTCACGAATTCTCAAAAAATACCAAATCCGTGTCTTTTCAGAGCAACTAGCCTATAATTGCCCTCAAATGTCCTCAGATACCTTGAAATGTCCATCGAAAGCGAAAAAACCCGAAATTGAACCATTACCATATGTGTCCCAACGGCCTGTCTCCGTTAGGAGAAAGCCGTTTGTGGCCAGACCGGACACATATGGTGGACACTTTTGGCACTTTTATGAAATTTAAATTTTTGTCATTTCCAAATGAAAGGCCAGCTTAAATCATGTTAAAAACCACTTTCACTTTTTCCATGAGGTTTTTAGAAATATCAAAAAAATTATTTTTAAATATTTCTCGTCAGTATCCGAAACCCCCTCCGAAAGACCCTCATTCAAAACTTAACAAATTACAGGATTTTCGCTGCATTTAAAGCTACAAATACTGGCACATGAGTAGTAGAACACATGCCGAAGATATTTAAACAGTTTTAAAGTGGAAAAAGTAATTAAATATCGTCAAATGTCGGAAAGCTAACAGTTCATATCAGGATGTACGTGTAGAAGTATATGGTTTCTGCCATACTGCACTACTGTCTAATAGATTATGCGCCATGTACTGAACCGAAGGTGTTTCTTGTTGCTGAAAAATGCCCCAAAAAACAAAAATTTCAATCTTCTCTCTACTCTCAAAGAAAAAAATCGAATATTGACTTCAAAACTGAAAATTCACGAATTCTCAAAAAATACCAAATCCGTGTCTTTTCAGAGCAACTAGCCTATAATTGCCCTCAAATGTCCTCAGATACCTTGAAATGTCCATCGAAAGCGAAAAAACCCGAAATTGAACCATTACCATATGTGTCCCAACGGCCTGTCTCCGTTAGGAGAAAGCCGTTTGTGGCCAGACCGGACACATATGGTGGACACTTTTGGCACTTTTATGAAATTTAAATTTTTGTCATTTCCAAATGAAAGACCAGCTTAAATCATGTTAAAAACCACTTTCACTTTTTCCATGAGGTTTTTAGAAATATCAAAAAAAATATTTTTAAATATTTCTCGTCAGTATCCGAAACCCCCTCCGAAAGACCCTCATTCAAAACTTAACAAATTACAGGATTTTCGCTGCATTTAAAGCTACAAATACTGGCACATGAGTAGTAGAACACATGCCGAAGATATTTAAATAGTTTTAAAGTGGAAAAAGTAATTAAATATCGTCAAATGTCGGAAAGCTAACAGTTCATATCAGTATGTACGTGTAGAAGAATATGGTTTCTGCCATACTCAACTACGATCTAATAGAATATACGTCATTAATTGAACCGTATGTGTTTCCTGTTGATGGAAAATGCAAAGAAACCAAGAATTTCAATCTACCCTCTACTTTGAAAGAAAAAAGTCCAATATTGACTTCAAAACTGAAAATTCACAAATTCTCAA
This sequence comes from Lepidochitona cinerea, assembly GCA_963971465.1. Taxonomy (NCBI): domain Eukaryota; kingdom Metazoa; phylum Mollusca; class Polyplacophora; order Chitonida; family Tonicellidae; genus Lepidochitona; species Lepidochitona cinerea. Next base: position 41,129,819 of record OZ020551.1, on the reverse strand, counting down.
AAAATACCAAATCCGTGTCTTTTCAGAGCAACTAGCCTATAATTGCCCTCAAATGTTCTCAGATACCTTGAAATGTCCATCGAAAGCGAAAAAACCCGAAATTGAACCATTACCATATGTGTCCCAACGGCCTGTCTCCGTTAGGAGAAAGCCGTTTGTGGCCAGACCGGACACATATGGTGGACACTTTTGGCACTTTTATGAAATTTAAATTTTTGTCATTTCCAAATGAAAGACCAGCTTAAATCATGTTAAAAACCACTTTCACTTTTTCCATGAGGTTTTTAGAAATATCAAAAAAATTATTTTTAAATATTTCTCGTCAGTATCCGAAACCCCCTCCGAAAGACCCTCATTCAAAACTTAACAAATTGCAGGATTTTCGCTGCATTTAAAGCTACAAATACTGGCACATGAGTAGTAGAACACATGCCGAAGATATTTAAACAGTTTTAAAGTGGAAAAAGTAATTAAATATCGTCAAATGTCGGAAAGCTAACAGTTCATATCAGGATGTACGTGTAGAAGTATATGGTTTCTGCCATACTGCACTACTGTCTAATAGATTATGCGCCATGTACTGAACCGAAGGTGTTTCTTGTTGCTGAAAAATGCCCAAAAAAACAAAAATTTCAATCTTCTCTCTACTGTGAAAGAAAAAAAATCGAATATTGACTTCAAAACTGAAAATTCACGAATTCTCAAAAAATACCAAATCCGTGTCTTTTCAGAGCAACTAGCCTATCATTGCCCTCAAATGTCCTCAGATACCTTGAAATGTCCATCGAAAGCGAAAAAAACCGAAATTGAACCATTACCATATGTGTCCCAACGGCCTGTCTCCGTTAGGAGAAAGCCGTTTGTGGCCAGACCGGACACATATGGTGGACACTTTTGGCACTTTTATGAAATTTAAATTTTTGTCATTTCCAAATGAAAGACCAGCTTAAATCATGTTAAAAACCACTTTCACTTTTTCCATGAGGTTTTTAGAAATATCAAAAAAATTATTTTTAAATATTTCTCGTCAGTATCCGAAACCCCCTCCGAAAGACCCTCATTCAAAACTTAACAAATTACAGGATTTTCGCTGCAGTTAAAGCTACAAACACTGGCACATGAGTAGTAGAACACATGCCGAAGATATTTAAACAGTTTTAATGTGGAAAAAGTAATTAAATATCGTCAAATGTCGGAAAGCTAACAGTTCATATCAGGATGTACGTGTAGAAGTATATGGTTTCTGCCATACTGCACTACTGTCTAATAGATTATGCGCCATGTACTGAACCGAAGGTGTTTCTTGTTGCTGAAAAATGCCCAAAAAAACAAAAATTTCAATCTTCTCTCTACTCTGAAAGAAAAAAATCGAATATTGACTTCAAAACTGAAAATTCACGAATTCTCAAAAAATACCAAATCCGTGTCTTTTCAGAGCAACTAGCCTATAATTGCCCTCAAATGTCCTCATATACCTTGAAATGTCCATCGAAAGCGAAAAAACCCGAAATTGAACCATTACCATATGTGTCCCAACGGCCTGTCTCCGTTAGGAGAAAGCCGTTTGTGGCCAGACCGGACACATATGGTGGACACTTTTGGCACTTTCATGAAATTTAAATTTTTGTCATTTCCAAATGAAAGACCAGCCTAAATCATGTTAAAAACCACTTTCACTTTTTCCATGAGGTTTTTAGAAATATCTAAAAATTTATTTTTAAATATATTTTGTCAGTATCCGAAACCCCCTCCAAAAGACCCTCATTCAAAACTAAACAAATTTAAGGATTTTCGCTGCTTTAACAGCTACAAATACTGGCACATGAGTAATACAACACATACCGAAGATAATTTAGAAGTTTTGAAGCCGAAAAAGTAATTGAATATCGTCAAATGTCGGAAAGCTAACAGTTCATATCAGGATGTACGTGTAGAAGTATATGGTTTCTGCCATACTGCACTACTGTCTAATAGATTATGCGCCATGTACTGAACCGAAGGTGTTTCTTGTTGCTGAAAAATGCCAAAAAAAACCCCAAAGATTTCAATCTTCTCTCTACTCTGAAAGAAAAAAATCGAATATTGACTTCAAAACTGAAAATTCACGAATTCTCAAAAAATACCAAATCCGTGTCTTTTCAGAGCAACTAGCCTATAATTGCCCTCAAATGTCCTCAGATACCTTGAAATGTCCATCGAAAGCGAAAAAACCCGAAATTGAACCATTACCATATGTGTCCCAACGGCCTGTCTCCGTTAGGAGAAAGCCGTTTGTGGCCAGACCGGACACATATGGTGGACACTTTTGGCACTTTTATGAAATTTAAATTTTTGTCATTTCCAAATGAAAGACCAGCTTAAATCATGTTAAAAACCACTTTCACTTTTTCCATGAGGTTTTTAGAAATATCAAAAAAATTATTTTTAAATATTTCTTGTCAGTATCCGAAACCCCCTCCGAAAGACCCTCATTCAAAACTTAACAAATTACAGGATTTTCGCTGCATTTAAAGCTACAAATACTGGCACATGAGTAGTAGAACACATGCCGAAGATATTTAAACAGTTTTAAAGTGGAAAAAGTAATTAAATATCGTCAAATGTCGGAAAGCTAACAGTTCATATCAGGATGTACGTGTAGAAGTATATGGTTTCTGCCATACTGCACTACTGTCTAATAGATTATGCGCCATGTACTGAACCGAAGGTGTTTCTTGTTGCTGAAAAATGCCCCAAAAAACAAAAATTTCAATCTTCTCTCTACTCTGAAAGAAAAAAATCGAATATTGACTTCAAAACTGAAAATTCACGAATTCTCAAAAAATACCAAATCCGTGTCTTTTCAGAGCAACTAGCCTATAATTGCCCTCAAATGTCCTCAGATACCTTGAAATGTCCATCGAAAGCGAAAAAACCCGAAATTGAACCATTACCATATGTGTCCCAACGGCCTGTCTCCGTTAGGAGAAAGCCGTTTGTGGCCAGACCGGACACATATGGTGGACACTTTTGGCACTTTTATGAAATTTAAATTTTTGTCATTTCCAAATGAAAGACCAGCTTAAATCATGTTAAAAACCACTTTCACTTTTTCCATGAGGTTTTTAGAAATATCAAAAAAATTATTTTTAAATATTTCTCGTCAGTATCCGAAACCCCCTCCGAAAGACCCTCATTCAAAACTTAACAAATTACAGGATTTTCGCTGCATTTAAAGCTACAAATACTGGCACATGAGTAGTAGAACACATGCCGAAGATATTTAAATAGTTTTAAAGTGGAAAAAGTAATTAAATATCGTCAAATGTCGGAAAGCTAACAGTTCATATCAGTATGTACGTGTAGAAGAATATGGTTTCTGCCATACTCAACTACGATCTAATAGAATATACGTCATTAATTGAACCGTATGTGTTTCCTGTTGATGGAAAATGCAAAGAAACCAAGAATTTCAATCTACCCTCTACTTTGAAAGAAAAAAGTCCAATATTGACTTCAAAACTGAAAATTCACAAATTCTCAAAAAATACCAAATCCGTGTCTTTTCAGAGCAACTAGCCTATAATTGCCCTCAAATGTTCTCAGATACCTTGAAATGTCCATCGAAAGCGAAAAAACCCGAAATTGAACCATTACCATATGTGTCCCAACGGCCTGTCTCCGTTAGGAGAAAGCCGTTTGTGGCCAGACCGGACACATATGGTGGACACTTTTGGCACTTTTATGAAATTTAAATTTTTGTCATTTCCAAATGAAAGACCAGCTTAAATCATGTTAAAAACCACTTTCACTTTTTCCATGAGGTTTTTAGAAATATCAAAAAAATTATTTTTAAATATTTCTCGTCAGTATCCGAAAGACCCTCATTCAAAACTTAACAAATTACAGGATTTTCGCTGCATTTAAAGCTACAAATACTGGCACATGAGTAGTAGAACACATGCCGAAGATATTTAAACAGTTTTAAAGTGGAAAAAGTAATTAAATATCGTCAAATGTCGGAAAGCTAACAGTTCATATCAGGATGTACGTGTAGAAGTATATGGTTTCTGCCATACTGCACTACTGTCTAATAGATTATGCGCCATGTACTGAACCGAAGGTGTTTCTTGTTGCTGAAAAATGCCCAAAAAAACAAAAATTTCAATCTTCTCTCTACTGTGAAAGAAAAAAAATCGAATATTGACTTCAAAACTGAAAATTCACGAATTCTCAAAAAATACCAAATCCGTGTCTTTTCAGAGCAACTAGCCTATAATTGCCCTCAAATGTCCTCAGATACCTTGAAATGTCCATCGAAAGCGAAAAAACCCGAAATTGAACCATTACCATATGTGTCCCAACGGCCTGTCTCCGTTAGGAGAAAGCCGTTTGTGGCCAGACCGGACACATATGGTGGACACTTTTGGCACTTTTATGAAATTTAAATTTTTGTCATTTCCAAATGAAAGACCAGCTTAAATCATGTTAAAAACCACTTTCACTTTTTCCATGAGGTTTTTAGAAATATCAAAAAAATTATTTTTAAATATTTCTCGTCAGTATCCGAAACCCCCTCCGAAAGACCCTCATTCAAAACTTAACAAATTACAGGATTTTCGCTGCATTTAAAGCTACAAATACTGGCACATGAGTAGTAGAACACATGCCGAAGATATTTAAACAGTTTTAAAGTGGAAAAAGTAATTAAATATCGTCAAATGTCGGAAAGCTAACAGTTCATATCAGGATGTACGTGTAGAAGTATATGGTTTCTGCCATACTGCACTACTGTCTAATAGATTATGCGCCATGTACTGAACCGAAGGTGTTTCTTGTTGCTGAAAAATGCCCCAAAAAACAAAAATTTCAATCTTCTCTCTACTCTCAAAGAAAAAAATCGAATATTGACTTCAAAACTGAAAATTCACGAATTCTCAAAAAATACCAAATCCGTGTCTTTTCAGAGCAACTAGCCTATAATTGCCCTCAAATGTCCTCAGATACCTTGAAATGTCCATCGAAAGCGAAAAAACCCGAAATTGAACCATTACCATATGTGTCCCAACGGCCTGTCTCCGTTAGGAGAAAGCCGTTTGTGGCCAGACCGGACACATATGGTGGACACTTTTGGCACTTTTATGAAATTAAAATTTTTGTCATTTCCAAATGAAAGACCAGCTTAAATCATGTTAAAAACCACTTTCACTTTTTCCATGAGGTTTTTAGAAATATCAAAAAAAATATTTTTAAATATTTCTCGTCAGTATCCGAAACCCCCTCCGAAAGACCCTCATTCAAAACTTAACAAATTACAGGATTTTCGCTGCATTTAAAGCTACAAATACTGGCACATGAGTAGTAGAACACATGCCGAAGATATTTAAATAGTTTTAAAGTGGAAAAAGTAATTAAATATCGTCAAATGTCGGAAAGCTAACAGTTCATATCAGTATGTACGTGTAGAAGAATATGGTTTCTGCCATACTCAACTACGATCTAATAGAATATACGTCATTAATTGAACCGTATGTGTTTCCTGTTGATGGAAAATGCAAAGAAACCAAGAATTTCAATCTACCCTCTACTTTGAAAGAAAAAAGTCCAATATTGACTTCAAAACTGAAAATTCACAAATTCTCAAAAAATACCAAATCCGTGTCTTTTCAGAGCAACTAGCCTATAATTGCCCTCAAATGTTCTCAGATACCTTGAAATGTCCATCGAAAGCGAAAAAACCCGAAATTGAACCATTACCATATGTGTCCCAACGGCCTGTCTCCGTTAGGAGAAAGCCGTTTGTGGCCAGACCGGACACATATGGTGGACACTTTTGGCACTTTTATGAAATTTAAATTTTTGTCATTTCCAAATGAAAGACCAGCTTAAATCATGTTAAAAACCACTTTCACTTTTTCCATGAGGTTTTTAGAAATATCAAAAAAATTATTTTTAAATATTTCTCGTCAGTATCCGAAACCCCCTCCGAAAGACCCTCATTCAAAACTTAACAAATTACAGGATTTTCGCTGCATTTAAAGCTACAAATACTGGCACATGAGTAGTAGAACACATGCCGAAGATATTTAAACAGTTTTAAAGTGGAAAAAGTAATTAAATATCGTCAAATGTCGGAAAGCTAACAGTTCATATCAGGATGTACGTGTAGAAGTATATGGTTTCTGCCATACTGCACTACTGTCTAATAGATTATGCGCCATGTACTGAACCGAAGGTGTTTCTTGTTGCTGAAAAATGCCCAAAAAAACAAAAATTTCAATCTTCTCTCTACTGTGAAAGAAAAAAAATCGAATATTGACTTCAAAACTGAAAATTCACGAATTCTCAAAAAATACCAAATCCGTGTCTTTTCAGAGCAACTAGCCTATAATTGCCCTCAAATGTCCTCAGATACCTTGAAATGTCCATCGAAAGCGAAAAAAACCGAAATTGAACCATTACCATATGTGTCCCAACGGCCTGTCTCCGTTAGGAGAAAGCCGTTTGTGGCCAGACCGGACACATATGGTGGACACTTTTGGCACTTTTATGAAATTTAAATTTTTGTCATTTCCAAATGAAAGACCAGCTTAAATCATGTTAAAACCACTTTCACTTTTTCCATGAGGTTTTTAGAAATATCAAAAAAATTATTTTTAAATATTTCTCGTCAGTATCCGAAACCCCCTCCGAAAGACCCTCATTCAAAACTTAACAAATTACAGGATTTTCGCTGCAGTTAAAGCTACAAACACTGGCACATGAGTAGTAGAACACATGCCGAAGATATTTAAACAGTTTTAATGTGGAAAAAGTAATTAAATATCGTCAAATGTCGGAAAGCTAACAGTTCATATCAGGATGTACGTGTAGAAGTATATGGTTTCTGCCATACTGCACTACTGTCTAATAGATTATGCGCCATGTACTGAACCGAAGGTGTTTCTTGTTGCTGAAAAATGCCCAAAAAAACAAAAATTTCAATCTTCTCTCTACTCTGAAAGAAAAAAATCGAATATTGACTTCAAAACTGAAAATTCACGAATTCTCAAAAAATACCAAATCCGTGTCTTTTTAGAGCAACTAGCCTATAATTGCCCTCAAATGTCCTCAGATACCTTGAAATGTCCATCGAAAGCGAAAAAACCCGAAATTGAACCATTACCATATGTGTCCCAACGGCCTGTCTCCGTTAGGAGAAAGCCGTTTGTGGCCAGACCGGACACATATGGTGGACACTTTTGGCACTTTTATGAAATTTATATTTTTGTCATTTCCAAACGAAAGACCAGCCTAAATCATGTTAAAAACCACTTTCACTTTTTCCATGAGGTTTTTAGAAATATCTAAAAATTTATTTTTAAATATTTCTTGTCAGTATCCGAAACCCCCTCCGTAAGACCCTCATTCAAAACTAAACAAATTTAAGGATTTTCGCTGCTTTAACAGCTACAAATACTGGCACATGAGTAATACAACACATACCGAAGATAATTTAGAAGTTTTGAAGCCGAAAAAGTAATTAAATATCGTCAAATGTCGGAAAGCTAATTGTTCATATCAGGATGTACGTGTAGAAGAATATGGTTTCTGCCATACTCAACTACGATCTAATAGAATATACGTCATTAATTGAACCGTATGTGTTTCCTGTTGATGGAAAATGCAAAGAAACCAAGAATTTCAATCTACCCTCTACTTTGAAAGAAAAAAGACCAATATTGACTTCAAAACTGAAAATTCACGAATTCTAAAAAAATACCAAATCCGTGTCTTTTCAGAGCAACTAGCCTATAATTGCCCTCAAATGTTCTCAGATACCTTGAAATGTCCATCGAAAGCGAAAAAACCCGAAATTGAACCATTGCCATATGTGTCCCAATGGCCTGTCTCCGTTAGGAGAAAGCCGTGTGTGGCCAGACCGGACACATATGGTGGACACTTTTGGCACTTTTATGAAATTTAAATTTTTGTCATTTTCAAGTGAAAGACCAGCCTAAATCATGTTAAAAACCACTTTCACTTCTTCCATGAGGTTTTTAGAAATATCTCAAAAATTTATTTTTAAATATTTCTTGTCAGTATCCGAAATCCCCTCCGAAAAACCCTCATTCAAAACTAAACAAATTTAAGGATTTTCGCTGCTTTAACAGCTACAAATACTGGCACATGAGTAATACAACACATACCGAAGATAATTTAGAAGTTTTGAAGCCGAAAAAGTAATTAAATATCGTCAAATGTCGGAAAGCTAATAGTTCATATTAGGATGTACGTGTAGAAGAATATGGTTTCTGCCATACTCAACTACGATCTAATAGAATATACGTCATTAATTGAACCGTATGTGTTTTCTGTTGATGGAAAATGCAAAGAAACCAAGAATTTCAATCTACCCTCTACTTTGAAAGAAAAAAGTCCAATATTGACTTCAAAACTGAAAATTCACAAATTCTCAAAAAATACCAAATCCGTGTCTTTTCAGAGCAACTAGCCTATAATTGCCCTCAAATGTTCTCAGATACCTTGAAATGTCCATCGAAAGCGAAAAAAACCGAAATTGAACCATTACCATATGTGTCCCAATGGCCTGTCTCCGTTAGGAGAAAGCCGTTTGTGGCCAGACCGGACACATATGGTGGACACTTTTGGCACTTTTATGAAATTTAAATTTTTGTCATTTCCAAATGAATGACCAACCTAAATCATGTTAAAAACCACTTTCACTTTTTCCATGAGGTTTTTAGAAATATCTAAAAATATACTTTTAAATATTTCTTGTCAGTATCCGAAACCCCCTCCGAAAGACCCTCATTCAAAACTAAACAAATTTAAGGATTTTCGCTGCTTTAACAGCTACAAATACTGGCACATAAGTAATACAACACATACCGAAGATAATTTAGAAGTTTTGAAGCCGAAAAAGTAATTAAATATCGTCAAATGTCGAAAAGCTAACAGTTCATATCAGGATGTACGTGTAGAAGAATATGGTTTCTGCCATACTGAACTACTATCTAATAGATTTTACGCCATGTATTGGACCGTATATGTTTCCTATGTATAAACAAGAGTTGTAGTAAACTCAACATACGCCCGCCGTGGCAAAGTCGAACCGCTACGATTAACAACTTAACATTTAATATAACATTTGTTTTAATTTCATCAATTAGAATTTCTTGTTCACATCAGAAGTTTTTCTTTTTTGAATTTGATGAAGTTGCAACTAAATACCAGTACGTTATAGTACACATATATTATCTGTTAATTTCCATCACAGTTTAATTGCAAAAACTGAAATGTGGCTGTTTTGACATTGCTCTTATCAATCAATACAATAGCTTACAATTCTTGAATTTTAACAGTTTTCACTGGGACACTGTTCTATTGGACTTGGCTGTAGTTTTATTACAAAGCAAACAATCTTCAGGCTGACCACTGATATGCTGGTGTGTAAATATACAAACCTTGGATGTCATTGTCCCCTTATCTCTATTTAAACAGCCACTCTGATAAATACCAGATGGGTAATAAAGTGGGGAAAATGGTCTTTTTTTGTTATTATAGTGCACATTAAACTTTCCAAGAAAACAGTCTCAAAATGTATGAATTAATTGGCTTCCAGTATTACTCTGGACCAAGTGTACTCCAAAAAGCATTGATATATATATTAATATATATGAAAAACGAAAAGAAATGACACTGACAACGATAAATCCGTTACCGGTTTCACCACGTCATTGGTGGCTCATCAGACGTTTAATAATTCAAATTTAACGTTCATACATTTTATATACAGGTTACGTCATACGATTACGTCAAATCCACAGTTGAACAGAACGTTTTCCTTCGTTCAGTTTGACGTTGTTCGTCATACAGTTTGATTTTAAATATTTGTAACGTTCATGCACAACAAGTTACGTCGTACAATGACGTTAAAAAGAATATAGTCCGTTATGCTGTTAGAATTTAAAAATAACATACACTGACATGGAATTGAATAGAATGTTTTTTTCGGTCACCTTGACACTTTCCGTTATACTGATTGCATTTGAATTTAACCATAGTATCTATACATTGATATAAAATTGAGAATTAAATAAAATCAATTTGGTAGTTCATTTAAATTGCAATTGAATTTTTTCCGGAAAAATGTTTCTTTTTGTATTCTGAAATCCTTATCATTTTTCGTTACTTTGTAAAATGGAAAAATAGTAAATTGTCCATTTCCACATTCATCAATATGTCTACTTAGACCAATTTGTCGAGTTTCAGGGTCTCGTATCTGTTGTTTATGCACGGTTACTCTATTCCTCAGAATATCTCCAGTCTGTCCAACATAATTTTCACCACAACCACCGCATGTAATGACATATATCACATTACTTACTTTACAAGTCATGTTAAATTGAACCTCAAAGACCTTATCTGTTCCCTTGAATTTAAATTGTTTGCCTTCCAGTATGTATTCACAAGTTCCACATTTGTTTGATCCGCATTTCTTAACTCCACTCACTTCTTCTTCTTTCAAAGTGAAACGTGCTCTTGTTAGTATACTTTTCAAGTTCGGCCCTTGTCTTTTACTGTTGATAATTTTGACATCTTTTAAGCTGTCTTTGATTCGTTGATTACCGTTGAGCATCGGTAACGTATCCTTGATGAAATTAAATGCATTTGGGTTATTTGGATTATGTGTTGTTACCAATTGAATTGATTTTGTTTTATTACGTACTTCGTTCACGGTTCGAAGCTGCTCCTGTGGAATGGATTTTGCCTTTTCGATGCCAGAGAGTATCAATTTGTTCGGGTATCCTTGTTTCTCTAGTGTTGGTATGAGTTCTTTCAATCTACGATCTTTTAATTCACCGACATCCACTATTGTACATATTCGTCTTGCCAGATTGTATGGTATTCCCCGTCGTGTGTGACCTGGGTGACATGAGTGGAATGGTAGGTATTGTTTTGTATCGGTTTCCTTGGAGTATATGTCCGTCCTAACTCCGTTCCTTCCTTGTAAACTAAGATATCTAGAAATGGTATTTTCGTGTCGTCTTCTTGACTTGTAAAAGAGATGTGTTCATTTAATGAGTTCAGTAATTCTTTTAATTTTTCGACGTTTCCGTTTTCTCGAGGTAAAATGATAAAACAGTCATCTAGGAAACGAAGCCAGTTGGTTACAAAATAGTTGTTGAAAGTGGGTCCATACATTTCATTGACTTTGTGGTATAGTTTTTCTTCTAAATATGCCATCACTAGAGTTGCATATGTTGGTGCAAACTTTGTACCCATTGCTGTTCCCTTGATTTGGTTATACATGTTCCCGTTGAAATGGAAATTGTTATTCTTCAAAATTAGTTCGGTGCTTTTCAAAATGAAATTCTTTGGAAAACGATTGTCTAAGTTATTTGCGTGTTTTTCTATCCAAAATCCGATGGCTTCCCTTCCTAATTCATGAGAAATATTTGTGTACAGGCTAGAGACGTCAAAAGTTACTAATGTTGAATCGATACCAATATGTTTCGGTAATTTCTGAAGAAAATCTATGTCGTCCCGTACGTAGCTTTTGACGTTGCTTGTTAAAGGTTTAAGAATAATATCCATGAGGTAACTAAGTCGCTGTGTTGGGCATTCTGGTCCAGCTACAATTGGTCGGAATTTTAAGTCAATAGGGGATGTGACTAGGATGTATGTTGATTTCTGTTCTTTGATGGCGTTGATAATCAGTTCTGATTTATGGATTTTAGGCAATCCATAGAAATTACTAGTCTTGTTTTCAAAATTAGTCAGATAATCTATTTCCTTTTTAGTAAGATGACTCTTAAATTCTTCTGTTAATAACTTGATTTTTTTCATAACTCCTGCGTCTTCATTTTCTGTCACTTCTTTGTAGTATTCCTGGTCTTCTAGCATTTCTGTAATTTTCTTTGCATAAAAGTTTTTGTCCATTATAACTACAGCTCCGCCTTTGTCGGCTTCTTTGATAATAATTTTGTTATTTTCCTGTAAAGATTTTAAGGCTTCTTGTTCTGTCTTGTCTATGTTTGTTCTGTGTTTAATAGTTTCACTCTTCCAATCAAATTTAGATATGAAATCCACATAATTATCCAAATAACATTTCTTCCTCTTTTCGGATTAAACTTCCCTTTATTTCTAACTTTAGATTCTTCTTGGAAATCTTCGGTTTCGTAGAAGAATTCGAGTAAACGTAACTGTCGACAGAATGAAGATATGTCAGTTTTGATATCCTCTAAATTTTGTTTCGGAGTTGGTGCAAATTTGAGTCCTCTTTGTAATAGTTTAATTTGCTCAGTACTAAGAGTTTCTTTTGAAATGTTAATAACTTTTGGCGTATAAATATGTTTTATCTCCTCGTCTTCTGATTTTAATAGTCCATTGTCATGTTGTGGTGGTTGCTTCTCTCTAAAAAATCCCCAGTTGCTTGTGTTGAGTCATATCTCGGTTCCCTTCCCCATGTCTGATTTCTATTGTGTTGATGGTTTCTGTAATTGTTTGCTTGGAAATTGTCCATTTTGTACTTACGATTAGCGTTGTAGTTGTTGTATTGGTTCCTTCTGTGGTGGCGGTCTGCGTTGTAGTTATTGTTTTGATAATTATTCCGTTGAAAGTTGTTATTCGTACTGTAATTATATCTGCCTCTTGTTGTGTCGCCTTTCATATCAGTTGTATATGATGGTCGTCGTCCCCTTTTCCAATTCACGCTTGTAAATTGGTCCGCGGAATGGTGATTATAGTTGTCCTCTAGCTGGTCGTACGTATGCAAAGAAAATTACAGAAATGCTAGAAGACCAGGAATACTACAAAGAAGTGACAGAAAATGAAGACGCAGGAGTTATGAAAAAAATCAAGTTATTAACAGAAGAATTTAAGAGTCATCTTACTAAAAAGGAAATAGATTATCTGACTAATTTTGAAAACAAGACTAGTAATTTCTATGGATTGCCTAAAATCCATAAATCAGAACTGATTATCAACGCCATCAAAGAACAGAAATCAACATACATCCTAGTCACATCCCCTATTGACTTAAAATTCCGACCAATTGTAGCTGGACCAGAATGCCCAACACAGCGACTTAGTTACCTCATGGATATTATTCTTAAACCTTTAACAAGCAACGTCAAAAGCTACGTACGGGACGACATAGATTTTCTTCAGAAATTACCGAAACATATTGGTATCGATTCAACATTAGTAACTTTTGACGTCTCTAGCCTGTACACAAATATTTCTCATGAATTAGGAAGGGAAGCCATCGGATTTTGGATAGAAAAACACGCAAATAACTTAGACAATCGTTTTCCAAAGAATTTCATTTTGAAAAGCACCGAACTAATTTTGAAGAATAACAATTTCCATTTCAACGGGAACATGTATAACCAAATCAAGGGAACAGCAATGGGTACAAAGTTTGCACCAACATATGCAACTCTAGTGATGGCATATTTAGAAGAAAAACTATACCACAAAGTCAATGAAATGTATGGACCCACTTTCAACAACTATTTTGTAACCAACTGGCTTCGTTTCCTAGATGACTGTTTTATCATTTTACCTCGAGAAAACGGAAACGTCGAAAAATTAAAAGAATTACTGAACTCATTAAATGAACACATCTCTTTTACAAGTCAAGAAGACGACACGAAAATACCATTTCTAGATATCTTAGTTTACAAGGAAGGAACGGAGTTGAGGACGGACATATACTCCAAGGAAACCGATACAAAACAATACCTACCATTCCACTCATGTCACCCAGGTCACACACGACGGGGAATACCATACAATCTGGCAAGACGAATATGTACAATAGTGGATGTCGGTGAATTAAAAGATCGTAGATTGAAAGAACTCATACCAACACTAGAGAAACAAGGATACCCGAACAAATTGATACTCTCTGGCATCGAAAAGGCAAAATCCATTCCACAGGAGCAGCTTCGAACCGTGAACGAAGTACGTAATAAAACAAAATCAATTCAATTGGTAACAACACATAATCCAAATAACCCAAATGCATTTAATTTCATCAAGGATACGTTACCGATGCTCAACGGTAATCAACGAATCAAAGACAGCTTAAAAGATGTCAAAATTATCAACAGTAAAAGACAAGGGCCGAACTTGAAAAGTATACTAACAAGAGCACGTTTCACTTTGAAAGAAGAAGAAGTGAGTGGAGTTAAGAAATGCGGATCAAACAAATGTGGAACTTGTGAATACATACTGGAAGGCAAACAATTTAAATTCAAGGGAACAGATAAGGTCTTTGAGGTTCAATTTAACATGACTTGTAAAGTAAGTAATGTGATATATGTCATTACATGCGGTGGTTGTGGTGAAAATTATGTTGGACAGACTGGAGATATTCTGAGGAATAGAGTAACCGTGCATAAACAACAGATACGAGACCCTGAAACTCGACAAATTGGTCTAAGTAGACATATTGATGAATGTGGAAATGGACAATTTACTATTTTTCCATTTTACAAAGTAACGAAAAATGATAAGGATTTCAGAATACAAAAAGAAACATTTTTCCGGAAAAAATTCAATTGCAATTTAAATGAACTACCAAATTGATTTTATTTAATTCTCAATTTTATATCAATGTATAGATACTATGGTTAAATTCAAATGCAATCAGTATAACGGAAAGTGTCAAGGTGACCGAAAAAAACATTCTATTCAATTCCATGTCAGTGTATGTTATTTTTAAATTCTAACAGCATAACGGACTATATTCTTTTTAACGTCATTGTACGACGTAACTTGTTGTGCATGAACGTTACAAATATTTAAAATCAAACTGTATGACGAACAACGTCAAACTGAACGAAGGAAAACGTTCTGTTCAACTGTGGATTTGACGTAATCGTATGACGTAACCTGTATATAAAATGTATGAACGTTAAATTTGAATTATTAAACGTCTGATGAGCCACCAATGACGTGGTGAAACCGGTAACGGATTTATCGTTGTCAGTGTCATTTCTTTTCGTTTTTTATATATTTAATCCTGGGCAGATATCTATCTTTTATTTATTAATATATATATATATTAAATATCAGGTACACATTTCTGATAAAAAAAAACTGAAAACAGACAAAAATATGTGTACCCAAATCAAATTTGGTATGCGACATATCATCTACCTATAAGGTATATATACTCTAAAAGAATAGGAGAGATTATATCAAAACTTTAGAAGTTATGGAGCGGATGGGAATATTACATAATCCTATATGGCTGCCATATTATGCAACGAGTGAAGTCAGAAATGGTATATGACACACCATCTGCCCATAAAGTATATACTCTGAAAGAATTGCCAAGATCGGATCAAAAGTTATGGAGCGGAAGGGAACGAAGATATAGACTAAGACAGAATATTACATAATCCAATGTAGAAGCCATATTATGCAATGGACAATGTTCTTAATGGTTCATGACACACCTTCTACCCCTAGAGTATATGTTGTAAAAACAAATTGTAAAGATCGGATCAAAACTCTTCAAGTTATGGAGCGGAAGAGAACGAAGATATAGACTAAGACAGAATACTACATAATCCAATGTAGAAGCCACATTATGCAATCGACGATGTCATAAATGGTTCATGACACACCTTCTATCCACAAGGTATATGTTGTGAAAGAATTGTAAAGATTAGATTAAAACTCTTCAAGTTATGGAGCGGAAAGGGATCCGGGACGGACGGCGGGACGGACGGACGGACGGACGGCGCTGGTGATACCATAATACGACCGACTTTTTTTAAGTCGGGCGTATAAAAATGCAAAGAAACCAAGAATTTTAATCTACTCTCTACTCTGAAAGAAAAAAAGACCAATATTGACTTCAAAACTGAAAATTCACGAATTGATTAATTCACGAATATTTCTAAAAATCTCATGGAAAAGGTGAAAGTGGTTTTTTACATGATTTAGGCTGGTCTTTCATTTGGAAATGACAAAAATTTAAATTTCATAAAAGTGTCCACCATCTTTTTGTACAACTACATCCTGATATGAACTGTTAGCTTTCCAACATTTGACGATATTTAATTACTTCTTCGTCTTTATAACTTTTTAATTATCTTCGGTATGTGTTGTACTACTCATGTGCCAGTATTTGTAGCTTTAAAAGCAGAGAAATTCTTTAAATTTGTTTAGTTTTGAATGAGGGTCTTTCGGAGGGGGTTTCGAATACTGACAAGAAATATTTAAAAATAATTTTTTAGATATTTCTAAAAACCTCATGGAAAAAGTGAAAGTGGTTTTTAACATGATTTAGGCTGGTCTTTCACTTGGAAATGACAAAAATTTAAATTTCATAAAAGTGCCAAAAGTGTCCACCATATGTGTCCGGTCTGGCCACAAACGGCTTTCTCCTAACGGAGACAGGCCGTTGGGACACATATGGTAATGGTTCAATTTCGGGTGTTTTCGCTTTCGATGGACATTTCAAGGTATCTGAGGACATTTGAGGGCAATTATAGGCTAGTTGCTCTAAAAAGACACGGATTTGGTATTTTTTGAGAATTCGTGAATTTTCAGTTTTGAAGTCAATATTGATCTTTTTTTTTGTCAGAGTAGAGAGTAGATTGAAATTCTTGGTGTCTTTGCATTTTTCATCCACAGGAAACACATACGGTTTAATACATGACGTATAAGCTATTAAGTCGTAGTTGAGTATGGCAGAAACCCATATTATTCTACACCTACATCCTGATATGAAATGTTAGCTTTCCGACATTTGACGATATTTGATTACTTTTTCGGCTTTAAAACTTTTCAATTATCTTCGGTATATGTTGCATTACTCATGTGCCAGTATTTGTAGCTTTAAAAGCAGCGAAATTCCTTAAATTTGTTTAGTTTTGAATGAGGGTCTTTCGGAGGGGGTTTCGGATACTAACAAGAAATATTTAAAAATAAATTTTTAGATATTTCTAAAAACCTCATGGAAAAAGTGAAAGTGGTTTTTAACATGATTTAGGCTGGTCTTTCATTTGGAAATGACAAAAATTTAAATTTCATAAAAGTGCCAAAAGTGTCCACCATATGTGTCCGGTCTGGCCACAAACGGCTTTCTCCTAACGGAGACAGGCCGTTGGGACACATATGGTAATGGTTTAATTTCGGGTTTTTTCGCTTTCGATGGACATTTCAAGGTATCTGAGGACATTTGAGGGCAATTATAGGCTAGTTGCTCTGAAAAGACACAGATTTGGTATTTTTGAGAATTCGTGAATTTTCAGTTTTGAAGTCATAATTGGTCTTTTTGTCTTTTAGAGTAGAGAGTAGATTGAAATTCTTGGTTTCTTTGCATTTATCATCCATAGGAAACATATACGGTCCAATACATGGCGTATTCTCTATTAGATAGTAGTTGAGTATGGCAGAAACCATATTCTTTTACACTTTCCGACATTTGACGATAAATAATTAATTTTTAGATTTTTGACAAAAACTGTTTAAATACTTTCGGTCCACATTTATACGACAATGGTTTGATTAAACTCTGCGTTAGTAGTTTAGAAAAGACTTAGATGATGGATTTGGGTGAATTCGGAAAATTTATGCTTATAAGTAAATAGTCCATCGCCTGAAGCTAGATTTGGATCAGATATGCATTGGGAAAAGGCTTGTTGGCGTTTGACTTCTCTTCTATATGCCAAGTCAGCCCAGAAGGCTTCCAGGGTTGTATTGAAGATGGATGTGATGATAGTGGAAATTCGAACCATTGACGCATAGGTGGAAAGCTCCTCGGTGCGTGGGCGTCCAGTGACCTATACTCTATACTGATTGCTTGTTTATTTGGTGCTTTATTCCTCACGCAAGATTATTTAACTTATAGGACGATGTTGCCAAGTTTATTAGTGGGGGGGGGGGGGGGGGGGGGGGGGGGCTATACCTTGAGTTAACTGCAGTCCTAACGTTGGTACTCGAATACCACATTAAAACTGTTACTATTTCGGGGCTAAATGGGATTAGGCCCCGCGACCCGCTGTTGGAGGGCTGGTCGATTTGAGCGTGCATCACACCTACCGCCCGCACGCATTATTTTTGGGCTGATAAGACAATCACGTTTTGGGGTAAAATAGGGCATAAAACGGGCTCTTTGCACGTAGGCATACCTGGCAAGTTTATAATGAAAAGCGAATAAGATCCAAATAAGAACAATCCATTGCCTGAGCGGGAATGGAAGCAAGGGTGCTATCGAAGAACATCTATGAAATGTTCGGTGACATTTAGAAAATAAAATGTTGCTAAAAGAACTGATCTGTCTTAAGAAGAGCATATTTTAGGACTGCAGATTTCATTTGATGCAGGGATTAGGCAAGTTCGTCATGTAAGACAACTTCAAAACAGTATATATATGTATATATATATGATCGGCATTATATATATAGGCCTATAGATATATCTTTACGATATCAACTGACTCTCACCCATATGTATGTACGTATATGATATGTCAAATTGTTTGTGTTCTACTGTACATTGTATATGTTCAAATAAATATATATCTAAGTATATATCGCTTATAAGTGGTATCGTTTACTGTGTATCATTTGCTCGTTACTATATATATATACCCATCTTCGAATCCCCGGTCCCCATTATCCCCACTAAAGTTTTTCTGCTACCCTGTTTATATGTCTGGAATATTTTACTTATTGATGTTTTTAAATAATGTGTATCTATACATCTGACTTCGCGTCCCCAGTCCCCGTTATCCCCACAAAAATTAGTGTGTTCGTTTCTATAGTGAGTCCACTTAAATCAAATAACGCTACATGTACATGCATATATTATTTCACTGTATATATTAAATCCGCGTCCCCAGTCCCCGGTATCCCCACAGACGCTGTGTTCGTGTTAATAGTGTGTCTACTCGAAATTAAAGCTACATAGGCCTATATATATGCACGTATTAGTATATATTATAAATTCGCGTCCCCAGTCCCCGGTATCCCCACATACGCTTTCTCCTACATGTTCTGTCTATTCTCCAGTGTTGTACCACAGAGAGTAAATTGACAAGAGTGGTCACTTCCTCCAATCAGCATTGCCGGCATGTTCTTCTGGCCCCCTAGCGGAAGGGTGTTCCAACTGTACATGATTCGATCAGGGCGCCCCCTACAGGAAGGAGGTTCCTAATTGAATCGTGTCAGTTCAAATTTAACATGGCGCGCACGAAGTGACCACTCTTGTCAATCTTCTCTCTTTGGTTGTATGTCAGAATGTTTGCGGCTGTATGCATAGGGGCCTACAGTTGGAAGCTATTTAGTCATATCCAATAAGAAACTATCCCCAATATATTTGCAAGTTCACTGTGAAAGTTAACTGTAAACTCGTATCATTATAAATAATTTGTAATTATCTATTACACTGGTAAAATAGCTTTGAATTTCTTGTTCGTTGACATTTTTTAATTGATAACAACAGTTCAGCAACCAACTTTCCGTTTATCAGAAACATCAGAACTTCTGACAACTTTTAATTATTTTATATTTTTTGGCCAAAAGACATCGTTTTATCTAAAATTTCCTAACGAAGCCTAAAAGAATATTCCCCATAAAAAGATAAACTTAATACAAAAAACCCGATCATTTAGGAGCTTTTCGATTTCACATCAAATTTTCATAATAAATGCACATTCAAAGAAAAGGTGTTCGATATAATCCATTCTTCCACACGAGTTCCTCTCACAATAAAACAGGCAACGCCGCCATATAAGTGAAATAATCTTGAGCGCGGCGTAAAACACCAAACAATCAATCAATCCGCATTAGTTACATATTTTTTCGGGGGGGGGGGGGGGAGAAAATGTCAATAGGCGTCTTCGAATAAAAGGCAAAATGTTATAAAAAGTTCTGATGCTTTGAGAGCAATGTAGAGTTCATAACTTATTCTTCAACACAAAAATACATGTACAAGATTGCTTTTATCTGCATTCGAAGACAGTCACGTTATTCTGATTTGATTCTTTAACCGTTTCTGGGCATGTTATTAACATCAGTATTTTTTTTTTCATTCTGGTATGTTCACCTGAGGGACTGCTAACGGTGTGAATCTGTTCAAGCGATTTAAAGAATCAAAGAAAAGTCGCAAATACGACAAAAAATGTTTTCTACGGGATTGAAATGATACACGATTTCGAATATCGCTGTAGGCCTACGGGTACGTTATATTGCGTTGGTCATTTTTAAAGTCATCCTCTGCTAGGATTAAATGTAATTTCAAGGAAATTCCAGGCATTTGGGATACCCTTTGTTTTATCTCGAAGTCTCGCTTCTCGGCATCGCGGTCTGGTTTCGAAAAAGACAATTTACCACGGCAACAATGATTTACTGCGGCATTTTTTTTTATTTTTGTATCGCAGTTATCACGTGCGTTTCTCGCGGTCGATCGATCTCGCAGTATTACGATGGTTTTTGAAATGCGAGATCACTGGATGGCCTCTATCGGTGTAGACAGTATGCACGCATAATCACCCTGGTGGCTATTAAAGCTTTCATGAATCACAAAGTTATAAATGCAAATCATGGCCTGTAATTTATTTGCTGTTTTTATCCACACTTTTAATTATTTCACTTTTGTGAAGGGGTTTCCAGGGTCCTAAGGTCTCGCATATAATCATGATTTTGATCATCTATTATTCTTAATCTCATAAGACGTTTCGATTGTGATTATCAAAATCCATTTTCTCTTACATACGCTCATTTTCGCAGGCCTTTCGATTACAGAAACATAACAAATTTAAAAGAGACATTAGGCGAGGGTTTAATTTCCGGATTTTGCTTTCCTTAATTCTTAAAAAATAACAGTGAAGTCGTTATGTTCCCCAGCTTTAAGTGAAGCATTGTGGCGCATTAAAGCATGGAGAAGGGGGTGACTATTCCGAAGCTCTGGAGTTCATGATTGTCCGAGAAGCGTTCTGAGGGTGTTCTGCAACTAAAAATGCTAATAATTTCCGAATTTTGCTTTCCTTAATTCTTAAAAAATAACAGTAAAGTCGTTATGTTCCCCAGTGTTAGGTGAAACATTGCGACGCTTTAAAGCACGGAGAAGGAGGAGGGGGTTACTATTCCAACGCATTAGGTGAGGGTCCAGGGGCCGCCTAGGCCCCGGAAGCTCTGGAGTTCTTGATTCCCCGAGAAGCGTTCTGTGGGTGTTCTGCAAATAAAAATGCTAATAATTTCCGGATTTTGCTTTTCTTAATTCTTAAAAAATAACAGTAAAGTCGTTATGTTCCCCAGTTTTAAGTGAAGCATTTTGACGCTTTAAAGCATGGAAAAGGGGGTTACTATTCCAACGCATTAGGCGAGGGTCCAGGGGCCGCCTGGGCCCCGGAAGCGCAGGGAAAGCTAGATTGCCTGAGAAGCATTCTGAGGGTGTTCTGCAACTTAAAATACTAACAATTTCCGGATTTTCCTCTCCTTAATTCTTAAAAAATAGCAGTAAAATCGTCACGTTCCAAAGTTATAGATGAAGACTTGTAACGTTTTTGAAGCATGGGGGAGGGGATTACTATACCAACACATCAGGTGAGGACCAAGGGGCCGCTTAGGCCCCGGAAAATCAGGGGTTCTAGATTGCCTGAGAAACGTTCTGAGGCTGTTCTGCAAATAAATAATTTCTGGAGAAGCGCCCGCGATTTGTTTTATATTGATTTGGGCAATTATATGGGAAAACTAAATACTTGTGCTACATAAAATCTCCCGTGGATAGTTTTCTTTATTGAAAGTGGGAAAGTGGCAGACTACAGAAACCCAGTAGGCCTACATGTATATACAGACGTGGGTGCACGGGCCACCTAGGCTCTTACAATCATCAAGCAAAACACTGTCCATGACTTTCGTTATACTTTCTTGAAAGTAACAGTTGCAGTACTGAAAACACTTTCTCAGAGAAATCTTGTATATAAATGATCGACGATCCGCCATATTTGAGGAAGCCCTATGGCTCTTCATGGCCGAAGATGTGTCTAAACAAAAAACGGTGTATATAGTTTTGTTCTCTATTCTTGAGTGCCATATTCCTGTTCAAAATGTTCAAAAGGAAACATATCACCATAGTTACCGTGGTTAGTGGTTACCGGCAAACTAAAGATGACATGGAACTGGCAGGCCTTGCATTAGATTGCATATATAATGATACGTTTTGGTCCTTTCTCCTCTCCCTACCTTTTTTTTCTCTCTTCTTTTTTTCTCTTCTTTTATTTTTTCTCTACTTTTTTTTGCTAAGAAGAAAGGGGGGGGGGGACCCAAAATAGTGTTCGAAAAGAAAACAAAATTTAAATAACCGGGACGACCATTCATTTATTCTAAGCCAAAGTTATAGTTCAAAATAATACTTTATCCTACAGGCTGAAGACTAGAAGCACTAAAATACTTCTGAATTATACGTCTGAATAATATGACGGCTCCTAGTTGTCAGTGATGGGAAGGTAATCTGTTCGATGTGATCGGTTCATTATATTACTGACACAATACACATGCCTGCAGATTACTTCCGCTCTCTCCGCTTTCGTTTTCTCATGCTTTAAAGCGTCAAAATGCTTCACTTAAAACTGGGGAACATAACGACTTTACTGTTATTTTTTAAGAATTAAGGAAAGCAAAATCCGGAAATTATTAGCATTTTTATTTGCAGAACACCCTCAGAACGCTTATCGGGGAATCAAGAACTCCAGAGCTTCCGGGGCCTAGGCGGCCCCTGGACCCTCACCTAATGCGTTGGAATAGTAACCCCCTCCCCCTTCTCCGTGCTTTAAAGCGTCACAATGTTTCACCTAACACTGGGGAACATAACGACTTTACTGTTATTTTTTAAGAATTAAGGAAAGCAAAATTCGGAAATTATTAGCATTTTTAGTTGCAGAACACCCTCAGAACGCTTCTCGGACAATCATGAACTCCAGAGCTTCGGAATAGTCACCCCCTTCTCCATGCTTTAATGCGCCACAATGCTTCACTTAAAGCTGGGGAACATAACGACTTCACTGTTATTTTTTAAGAATTAAGGAAAGCAAAATCCGGAAATTAAACCCTCGCCTAATGTCTCTTTTAAATTTGTTATGTTTCTGTAATCGAAAGGCCTGCGAAAATGAGCGTATGTAAGAGAAAAATGGATTTTGATAATCACAATCGAAACGTCTTATGAGATTAAGAATAATAGATGATCAAAATCATGATTATATGCGAGACCTTAGGACCCTGGAAACCCCTTCACAAAAGTGAAATAATTAAAAGTGTGGATAAAAACAGCAAATAAATTACAGGCCATGATTTGCATTTATAACTTTGTGATTCATGAAAGCTTTAATAGCCACCAGGGTGATTATGCGTGCATACTGTCTACACCGATAGAGGCCATCCAGTGATCTCGCATTTCAAAAACCATCGTAATACTGCGAGATCGATCGACCGCGAGAAACGCACGTGATAACTGCGATACAAAAATATAAAAAAATGCCGCAGTAAATCATTGTTGCCGTGGTAAATTGTCTTTTTCGAAACCAGACCGCGATGCCGAGAAGCGAGACTTCGAGATAAAACAAAGGGTATCCCAAATGCCTGGAATTTCCTTGAAATTATATTTAATCCTAGCAGAGGATGACTTTAAAAATGACCAACGCAATATAACGTACCCGTAGGCCTACAGCGATATTCGAAATCGTGTATCATTTCAATCCCGTAGAAAACATTTTTTGTCGTATTTGCGACTTTTCTTTGATTCTTTAAATCGCTTGAACAGATTCACACCGTTAGCAGTCCCTCAGGTGAACATACCAGAATGAAAAAAAAAATACTGATGTTAATAACATGCCCAGAAACGGTTAAAGAATCAAATCAGAATAACGTGACTGTCTTCGAATGCAGATAAAAGCAATCTTGTACATGTATTTTTGTGTTGAAGAATAAGTTATGAACTCTACATTGCTCTCAAAGCATCAGAACTTTTTATAACATTTTGCCTTTTATTCGAAGACGCCTATTGACATTTTCTCCCCCCCCCCCCCCCCGAAAAAATATGTAACTAATGCGGATTGATTGATTGTTTGGTGTTTTACGCCGCGCTCAAGATTATTTCACTTATATGGCGGCGTTGCCTGTTTTATTGTGAGAGGAACTCGTGTGGAAGAATGGATTATATCGAACACCTTTTCTTTGAATGTGCATTTATTATGAAAATTTGATGTGAAATCGAAAAGCTCCTAAATGATCAGGTTTTTTGTATTAAGTTTATCTTTTTATGGGGAATATTCTTTTAGGCTTCGTTAGGAAATTTTAGATAAAACGATGTCTTTTGGCCAAAAAATATAAAATAATTGAAAGTTGTCAGAAGTTCTGATGTTTCTGATAAACGGAAAGTTGGTTGCTGAACTGTTGTTATCAATTAAAAAATGTCAACGAACAAGAAATTCAAAGCTATTTTACCAGTGTAATAGATAATTACAAATTATTTATAATGATACGAGTTTACAGTTAACTTTCACAGTGAACTTGCAAATATATTGGGGATAGTTTCTTATTGGATATGACTAAATAGCTTCCAACTGTAGGCCCCTATGCATACAGCCGCAAACATTCTGACATACAACCAAAGAGAGAAGATTGACAAGAGTGGTCACTTCGTGCGCGCCATGTTAAATTTGAACTGACACGATTCAATTAGGAACCTCCTTCCTGTAGGGGGCGCCCTGATCGAATCATGTACAGTTGGAACACCCTTCCGCTAGGGGGCCAGAAGAACATGCCGGCAATGCTGATTGGAGGAAGTGACCACTCTTGTCAATTTACTCTCTGTGGTACAACACTGGAGAATAGACAGAACATGTAGGAGAAAGCGTATGTGGGGATACCGGGGACTGGGGACGCGAATTTATAATATATACTAATACGTGCATATATATAGGCCTATGTAGCTTTAATTTCGAGTAGACACACTATTAACACGAACACAGCGTCTGTGGGGATACCGGGGACTGGGGACGCGGATTTAATATATACAGTGAAATAATATATTCATGTACATGTAGCGTTATTTGATTTAAGTGGACTCACTATAGAAACGAACACACTAATTTTTGTGGGGATAACGGGGACTGGGGACGCGAAGTCAGATGTATAGATACACATTATTTAAAAACATCAATAAGTAAAATATTCCAGACATATAAACAGGGTAGCAGAAAAACTTTAGTGGGGATAATGGGGACCGGGGATTCGAAGATGGGTATATATATATAGTAACGAGCAAATGATACACAGTAAACGATACCACTTATAAGCGTTATATACTTAGATATATATTTATTTGAACATATACAATGTACAGTAGAACACAAACAATTTGACATATCATATACGTACATACATATGGGTGAGAGTCAGTTGATATCGTAAAGATATATCTATAGGCCTATATATATATAATGCCGATCATATATATATACATATATATACTGTTTTGAAGTTGTCTTACATGACGAACTTGCCGGGATTATGATTAAAATGTTCACTCTGCCAGCAGAATCCGTTGACCCAGTTTTATCTCAGTTTTGTGAGGGTCACAAGGCGTACTCTCAAACGCGAAATATGTTTTTCAAAGAAATCAGTTGTAAAACTAAATATTTATGTTTCTTTTTTCTCTTCAAATACTTCAGTCACAGTCCATCATGAGTTTCGTTACTGAATTTATCAAATTCTGGATTTCTATGGTTACAGGTTTCGCAGTGACCACATGTGTCCTCCATTTGTGGCCAAAACTGCCATATGTGTCCGGCTCCCTTTCTCGAGCTAATGACATATGGAATAAAGCTTTTTAAAAGATGAATTTTCGAGTTTTTTATTCACGGTATGATATGCAACGGGAGATTCCCTCTGAATGTAGTCGTCGATCCATTCTTCCACCTCAGAGTTGGTAACATGAAGGGGGATACCATGAATAGATATTCTTATCGATTTATTCACAGACACTCCAACCTTTATAAAATCAGATATTTGAAACACTCTGTCATCTATATGAATCATCCCAACACTCAGAGCTCTGGCCTTAGCATTCACATTATCCATATAAACAATCCATACCAGTCTTCTCATCATGAATTGGGCACCTAGGATATCTGCAGCTGAGAAGTCTCTAAACTCTGTCGAACACGCCTCCAGAAGTATTTCCGCTATCTCTATCTCAGATTTCCTACGCATCCCCTTACTATCAATGCGTATCCATAGGTTTGTGTCTCTAAGTTTGTTCACATCTCCATGTTCTGCCATTGTTTTGTTGTTGTTGTTGCGTCTCACACTTTTTCTACTTCCAAAATAAAAGTCCTCAGAAAGACAAACAATAGCAGTCTAGGATAATATTCTTCTCTCTATATGCTGATGAAACAATCAGACCCATCAAAGAATGAAAGCCTCACTTGTACTCTGATGAAACTTAATCAAAGTACGGACACGATTTTACACATGCCTTTACTCTATGGGGAGACAACTCCAACTGGAACGGAAAAAAATCAACAGCAGATTAACGGAAGCTTCACAACTTGAATATTCCTCTTATAATGCATCTTCTACAGCTAAGTTAAAATCGTCTTGGAACCCATTCCGGAACGGTTTCATGAAGATGTTAACTTGGCTCAAGAAGATGCTTTTAATGTGACAATAGTGACATAGGCCGGCAAAATGGAATCTTTTTATAAAGACAACAATCGGAACGTTTGAAATTCGTCGAAAACTACATGATTCCCCTTGAAATAAAAAACATCCAGTAGAGTATATGTATTTGAGAAATAAAAACTAAATTCAAATAACCTGGATCGATTTTAGTGTCTCGTCAAAGCTTCTAATTTGCACTGCTTTTGGAAAATAGCAGATAATTTAAAAGAATGTATTTCAACAACAAAAATTTGGGCAGCTTATACCACTTTAAAGAAGCATGTTTGACAGACAAATATGAGCTATCGGTCGTTGCGTTTGGGTATACGGTAAGAAAGTTATAGATTTTATACCATTGATAAATGATATAGTGTCCGATATCTGACATTGATACAGTCTATCTACAACATAGACCGAGCTAAATCTATAATTCCGCTGAGAGACGGACGGGTTTTAGATAAAGCCCGACATTAGTCCCAATTCTATATTGATTTCGACCGTAGGTAATTTGGTACGGAAACTCAAGATAGCCTTCCAAATGGCTACTCGGTCCGGAGTGTTTCCTAGATGACCCTCAATATCGCGTATATAAAAGGGATTTTATAGCGTAGAAAGACTCTAAATAAAACTCCATGAAACATCCTGATCACCATAAAGAGAATATATTATATACATACTGTCCTTACTGTTTAACGTTAACAGCACAAGGAATGATAAACAGCCATGGAGACAGCTAGCTATATATGGAACCTTAATATACACACGGAAAAAAGTTAAGCACCCATGCTGAAATTAATTATTATAAATCTGCATTATAGGCTGGTGGCCGAAGCTTCAATTCGTTCAGTCCGTAGCCGATCTCAAGAATATACGTTCCGATAGTTTTTAAATAGTAATGATTAACTAAAGAATATATAAAAAAAGTTCGTCCATGCAGAACCCCGGCGTTTTTAAGATATCTTCAACTGAATATCGATTTATGTTTCTGACCTATCTTTAACCTTTGTGGCCTACTTACCCGTTTCTGGCGGTATAATTTTTGAACGAGCCAATCAGATCGCTGAATTCCGATATAAACAATAGTTTGTAAACATACAGAATGACAGCAAGATGGTAGAGCGATCGGATGGAAAATCCAGTACTTATTCCTGTATAGTACACACACAAAGCAGGGGAAATGAAGTTGAATTCCCTTTCACTAGAACTAGATGGAACAGTGTCAAAAGATGTACGATAGACTTCAATGTAAACAGGATACAATAAGTCCCTTGGGGTTTTATTCCCGCCAGACCACAAATATATTATGAATATACTAATTGTAATATTTTATCTGGTGAATAAATCAAATCAAATCAAATCAGAATGGGTACTTTTAGACACAGAAGAATCCATTGCGGTCAGAGAGAAAAAGGACATATTCAACAAATATTGGGTATCATCGATCCTGTTATAAGCATTTCACAAACAATTAACGAATGTAGGCTGCCAAAAAAAAAAAGAAAGTCTGAAGCTCCCATTAAAGCCCCAACACCGAAAAAGTTAAGATCGAGAAAAAGCAGTCGAACTGCTACACGGTCTTCGGCAGTGCTGCCGGGACCCCAGTGGGTGAGGGATCGTCACTCAGTCCCACACAGACCTTCCATCGATGCGACGCGGACTCGAATCCTACTCAGACCAAATACAAATTAAAAAAATTCTGAGTGGATTTTTCACTTTTCACTCGATTCGCCGAAGGTCGTGGGTTTTCCTCCGGACAATGAGCCCGGTTTCCTCTCCCACGAAACCTGGCAACTCCGCCATATAAGAGAAATAATCTTGAGTGCGGCGTAAAACATCAATCAATCAATCGGTAGTGCTGCCAATGCAATGCATTATATGCAAGACAGGTGTAGAGAAAAAGATTACACTTCCCCACAAAATAGAGATAAACTTCTTCAAGTCGAGACCGAAGACGGGGGTTTGTATTTTCTATCATAGCAATTTTCTGTGTAAGCCTAGTTCTGTAGTGTAGTATGGTGCCTTAGACTAGTTTAAAATATAACGTTAAACTTGACAAGGGGGGGGGGGGGGGTTAAATATTTGTTTATACCCTCTATACAATACAATAATTCGATTTAGTGTGGATTTGCTATGTACTAAGTCTTTCTTAAATAATCCGGAATTTACTGTGGCACTTCATGTGCGAGGTAAATTCTCGATCACTCAGGGGGGCATGAACGATGTAAGTGGAATGGTCACCAGGAACTAGCGAAAGGTCAGGGTTTCCTTGGGGGAGGGGTGTAGATTAAGCTTGGTTTGTCTGAGTGTCCTCCAATAATCTTGCCAACACCATCATACATGCGAAAAAAATTTGAGTGAAGTGTAAAACGTCAATCCATCCATCCCACTACCTTTGAGGATAGAAATTATAATATGGGTTGTCATGACAGTTACGTAAAAACTTACGCTACGCCGCTCTGTGTATTTCGGGCCCATGTGTCTATATTATATGTATTAGATAGAGGTAAGGGGAGACCACTCATTTTGTATATGGCCACTGTATATGCGAAAAAGTGTTCCTTTCACATGGCTTTTTTGCGAAAACGCCGGGGTTTGGAGTGGACGAACTTTTTTTGGTGCTAAAGTATGTCCTAAGGAATATAAGAAAACATACAAAAAGTATATTCCAGAGATCGGCCACGGAACCCTATTTATAGCGACTTTTCAAGTTACAGCCACCGGCCTATTAATGTTAACTGTAATGCCAGTTATGATGATGATAAGAATGATGTTCTATTGAACGATTGTGGAAATTCATGTGTGACAGTAACGCCAAAACTGCATGTAATGCGACATGACATTTTTTTCGTGCAATTATGCAAATTCAGTATGCTTCCCCTTAAATGTTTTGTACTTAAATCCGGTTTTGTGCAAAGTAGACTCATCTTCTGTGAACATGGCACGAAGAAGGATATCAGAAGGGCAAAAATGGCAAATTGCCGGTATGCACTCCGCAGCGATGTCTTACAAAGCTATCGGGCGTCAATTAAGCTACCATTATGTATAGGATAAATGCCGAGCTACTGCCGATTCTTAAAAAATAATCGGCGAGGCACGGAGCTTCAATTTTACTGCAACCGACTCTACCCATTTCGGTATGATTTCGTTTGAATGGCGTTACGGTACAACGAATTTTTTTTAACGAAGGAAAGCATTTAACCGAGGTATTAATTTGACCAAAAAGTAAGATGCCCTTTCCCTGCATAAATCAGATTTTCTTCTGATAAAACAGTCTTTGTTCCGCTACACACAATATAAAACAAGTCTGCTTTGTTTTAAATTTGACTTAAATCTTCACGCCTAGTTATATTGGCTTCTCTTAACTGAGCGATTTGATAAAATACGGTAATTAAAATATTTTTTTATTGTTTTAAAAAATTTTATTGTATTAAAAAAATCAACCAATTGTGTCACCAAATGCAATCAATCCGGATTTATTACTCGTTTATTTTAAGTCGTACATATCCAACAAACCGAATCCTTAAAGCACTCCATTAAGACAAACCGGCTGTGATCCCCTTTTATAAGGCAAACATCACTCTTCATCATGAAGCAGCTATTGTTCGTTTCCAATGCGCATGTGTGGTAAATCATTTGCATGTGAAGGTGTGTGTTGATTGTTAGAGTCGCAAGACGATTCGTGAAAAATAATCGTCCGCTCGAACAATAGGGTGACGACACTGTAGACGTTTAAACAGTGATAAGCAGATTGGTAAGAAAACACAGTGAGACTGGTGCTGTGAAGGACCGACCACGCTCGGGTCGACCACCTGTAACATCACAGCGTGAAGATAGGACACTTAGGTCGGATCCGACTGGTGAGACGTCATCCATTTGCATCAAGTCCATCTTTGAAGCGGCAATGGCTACCCAACCGACGTCTGTGCACAAGAACCGCGAGAAACCGATTGGAAGCTGCAGGCCTGAGGGAAAGGAGAGTCATCAAACGTCACGGATGGGCGAACGAGGGTTTGGAGGCACAAAAACACAGCGTATACACCCAAGAACATCCATCCATATGATCCTTATGGAGGTAGGTGGGGGGGGGGGGGGCTCTGTAATGGCAGGGGGGGGGGGCATCTCTCGCGACTGCAAACTGGAGTTGGTCACTATACGAGGAAACCTCACAGGTGACCGGTACATTCGGGAGATCCTGCAAGCAGTTGTCGTGCCTCATTTTGAGAACCACCCATTAGGCTCAAGACCTGTGTACATGGATGACAACGCCATGCCTCATCGTTCCCGGTCAGTAATAGCCTACTTCCAAAACAAAAGTCTGACTTATCTTGGCGGTGTCACAATCAAACTCCTTTGTTGAGGGATCATTTAAGCCTGATTTGTGCAACCGGCTCCAGGAGTTTGAAAATCAGGGCTAAACATCCTTGTCGGCATGTCTTCAACCTATAGATAAACTGGGAATCTGAACAAGTTTGTTATTGGTCCTGATAACTGAAACATTCCGGACCCATACAAAAAGCAGTTGCAATTACACAATGAACGGTATTTGCGGTTTGTTTCACAAAAGGGCACTTGCATTTTTTTTTCTTCTTCACGAAATTGTCATAGAAACGTAGGTACAAACTACTTCCTAGTTAAATGGCTTGAACTCTGATCCAAGGGTTAGACATGGCTTATAAAAAATAATAGAAATAGAAAATCAGGACTTAACACCCTTGTCTATCTTCAACCCATAGGTATTTCTGATGAAACCAAAATTATCACTTTCTCAGTCGGTAATAGTGACAGTCCCTCAGTCAGACACAGGCCTACCAGCGATGCCGCCCGGGATCGAATCACAATCAGATCAAATACAAATTGGAAAAAAAATGGTTTTTGCACTCGATCGCCGTATGGGGAAGAATTTTCAGGTACCAGCCGAAGGTCAGGAGTTTCTTCCGGGGGAGAGCCTGGTTCCCAACCCAACTTAACCTGGACACTCAGCCATACAAGTGAAACAATCTTGAGCTTGAAGACAGATAAGAGTTTGTCTCATGTCTGTCGTGAACCTGCGTTTTGGTTTATTGCAACGACCTGTGATTGGGTGTTTTAACACAATTATAAACTTGTCTCTATTGTTATCTTAGTCAAGAAGATCTTCCCTGTGCCCGTGTGTTTTAGCATTCACGAATGTATATTCATGAACACTAAAACACATGGACACAGGGAAAATCTTCTAGTTTAAAATAGCCATGAAGACAAGTTTCTAGGTCTTAGTAAAATTGTCTGGTACATATTGCTCTATATTGACAATGCTATACGCATCTTCATCTATGACAAGAACATCGGTAGACTGATATTGAACCCAATAGGAATATAGATACAGTATGGGCTTCGATGACTGTTACATACAAAATTATACGCCTGATCCGCTTTTGCATCTTCGCAGGGTAACATGTGTTTTGTGTCTATTTTTATGTCTTTATTTGTGTTAATGGATTGGGATCAAATTCGATAAAAACAAGGAATATATGAATTTAAATGACCATATCCAATGTATGTTCTATCAGAATTGTATTACCTGTAAAAAGTAAAATTTCAGAATTATGTAGGAAGGGAGATACAGAAGCAGTATAAAGCACAGTTGTTGAAATACAGGAAACATAGTATTCTAGTTATTTATGGACTTACACTTTTTGAAAAATGGCCGGTTAGCTTACACAAGTTAAAATTTTCACTTTGTCGCATATGTATGGGAAATAAACCCTAATCTGCGTTCCTCGAATTGTATGTTCCTGCACTTTCCTCAAAACAAAATCAGATTAACACACCCGTGTGACATATTTCAGGTACAGATAGTATTTGTCCCTAGCAACTTTTGAATTTAGTTTATATTTTTCAACACTAAAACACACGGGCACAGGGAAAATCTTTTTGTCTAAAATGACCATGGATACAAGTTTCTTATTGTGTTAAAAAGGGGCATGTCATTTAGACCTTTATACCCAATCATAAGTTGCTATAATAAACCACAACCCATGATATTTCATTAGGTTGACGACAGGAAAGAGTTTGGCCTTATTCAGTAGAATTTTCTGGAAAAGTTAATTTGGCAACGAATCATCAGCATTTTTGGTAAAGCTAACACGCCGATTTGCTATAGGTTTTAGATAGTAGTCAATTAGCTCTATTTAAATATTCTTTAACGTTCACTACCAAAATCCGAGACGCCCTGGGGGCTTGGGTCATTTTTCACTGGGCTTGTGTATTTTCGAAATATAAGAGGACCCTGTTGTTAGAACTAATGTGAGATTACAATGATCAATACTGCGTTATATTAATATAGCCTAAATTCTATTGCAATTTCCAACAGTTTCAGGCCTAATTTCTTTATTAAGTTTTTGATAAGAAAGGGTTGTTTAGCTACCGTTCTCCCCCCTCAACCATAAAGCTGTCTACACATACATGTAATAACTATTGATGAGCATTTATCTGCAGGTTTTATAACGATATATGTTTTGATTTCCTTAAGGCAAGACGTTCTGATTAAGGTTGTCATGGAAATACGCAGTACAGACAATTTGGATAAAAAAACAGTTTGGTGAACGTAACCGGCGAGTCACAGGCCGGATCTGAATCCCTTCAACGTGTATAAGTTTGAGAAATCTGAAGTGTTCTGTCCACAAATGCTCGGTAATAGTTGGCTTAAAGTCTTTATTTTGATCGACAGTGTACAATTATACCACAGTTGTAAACATAGTACCAAAAATAGATCAATCGTAACTAAGAAATCCAACAAATAATCCTAAAATAATAAATCATAACACATAAAGCAGTGCTATTTCTTAACTATTAACTTAACTATCCCAATATGA
Source organism: Lepidochitona cinerea (assembly GCA_963971465.1). Taxonomy (NCBI): domain Eukaryota; kingdom Metazoa; phylum Mollusca; class Polyplacophora; order Chitonida; family Tonicellidae; genus Lepidochitona; species Lepidochitona cinerea. The sequence goes on along the minus strand of OZ020551.1, from coordinate 41,096,296 downwards.
ATGGAAAGATTGAAATAGTTACAGTTTTGGGTAATTTTATATTAGCGATAGAATTTGGCTAATTGGCTTGAAAATCAATATTTTGGGAAAGACTGCAAGGTGTGTCTGCAAACAAGGTTGTCTTGCTGCAGGTGATATTTATACAAGCTGTGATAAGCTCGCAAGGGAAGTAATTCAGAATTACTTCTTCCTGTCAATTTCTACTTTTGTCAATGGCAATCGACAAGAGTTTGTCTGACAGATTCATTTTCAGTTTTCTTTCACATCGTAAAGCACGTGTAAGAGTTACGCACATGAATATGATGCTTTATGTGCGCTCTTTAGATACAATTATCAGCATTCCTTGATAGTTCCCTACCACTATATAACCATAACTATTAAAAAAAAAACCAACATTAATGCAATGCTGCTTCAACGAGATTGTCACTACATTCTACAGCTTAGTGACACTGAAAGGCAAATTCATTTGAATTCGGCCTCAAGATAAATAATTTGCTTTCGATTTACAGAAGCCATATACAAGTTAAATTGGATTGGGTGGAATCATTTATTTCACCATAGATATTATTTTCATCGTCTCTTAGTTTATACGATTATACAATAGAAACTGTTAAACTTTGACCAATGAACATATTACTTAACATTCATTTGGGTAATCTATTTCTCCGCAAGTAGGTGAACTTTTAAAACGCTTATAGTTATACAGAAACAATGAAGCGAAGCGTTTATCTTTAATTAGTAATCTATTAATTTGTTGAAAGTGTCCTATACGATGGTGCATATATATAAATCAAAATGCACACAACCTGTCGCCACCCCTCTCCTCTCTTACCCTTTGTAACCGTTGCTAACAATTATTTAGATGATTAAACTTTTATCTTCTCCAGTCATCTCCTGAATAAGATGGTATCTTTTTAATAAGTACCCAGGGTGCACAATAATGAGATGTCAGAATTCATAAGGAGGCAGACCGCTTAGACCGCAGCCAGTCAACCTGAAAGGTAACTACTTTTAACTTCTTTTAGAAAACTTTAGCAAAAATATATTAATATAACAACAATAGTTAACTGTTTATCCATCAGGTCTCATGTAATTTTTAGCATTTTTCTATGACGAGCTTTGACTTATTTAATGTCACGATGACCTGCAGAAGATTTGATACTATATATTGCTGTTAAGAAATGTTTGAAAGTCTCTTTAATTAAAAGTGGGTTCCATACCAGTGAGAAATGATTAAGGCGTCACTACGAAGTAAGTTGTTTGTGAAGAAAAATTAGGCGTTTGAAGTAACAACTAAAGGATTGGCGTTGGAATAAAACATATGGATCAAGCCAGCAATCCATACAACTTATCATGAAGGATAGTTTTATTGAACAATGGCATGATGACCTTTTATATAATATTATCAATCATATAAAACAACGGCCTCTGAATTATCCGGCCCTGTTCAATTCCACGTCACATCGAGCTATTTCTCGAAGTGTGGTTTCCTAGAAGGAAAGGTGATTAATTAATGATATTTTATTTAAAAAGCTAAACTAATAAAAGGCATTGTAGATTCTATTGAGAGGCTTAACTTGTCAACTTTGCGTTAAAATAAAGCCTTTTCGCGTATATGCATTTCCAAGACTGATATCAGCGAAAAGCTATGTTATTTTGTACTTCTTGATACAACTGACGAACTGTTGGTTAAAGTGGCATGAGCTGCCAAAATTCACACTTTTTCCATTATTTCTGATCGTTACGAAAGTAAAAGGCTTTGGAGGCCATCGAAAAACTAAATGATTAGCGTTGGAATGAGGTAAATCCATACAGCATGTGGCCTATACGAACCGGAATAGTGTTCGAAAAGTAAACAAAATTTAAATAACGGGACGACCATTCATTCATTCTAAGGCAAAGTTAGTTTAAAAAAATACTTTATCGTACATTGTCCAGACTAGAAACACTAAAAAGCTTCTGAATTATGCGTCTTGAGAAAAATAGCAGATAATTTCAACATTCTGTTCTTACGTCAAAATATCAACATTTTGGCAGCTCATGCCACTTTAAATTAAAAACCAAAATACATTGGACAACTTGTATTACTTTGTAAAATGGTGATGTTTAATATGAGCTTTCGACCGTAGCTACTCTCATCCTCGGAAATTACAGCACACAACGTAGTACAAATTGTAGTACACACGTGCTACATCATCGGTGTCGAAACGTTGTTCCCTGCAAAAGAGGCATGCCAAATATAGGAAAACATTCGTTTAACAGAATAAGCTATTTCTTGGTCATTTTTATCCAATAGTACAAAGTAAGACATTTCCATTGATACCAATCTAGCAGATGTAGGTTTGGGTAAAATCTAGCCCGGATTATCGGTCTTACGGCGTCTGGTATTATATGGCTGCTAATGTGTCTTGTCGCCTTAGCCCGAATCACTAGGGTAAAATAATATCGATATAACTGTGGAGAAATATAGGTCTATACATCTAGTATTTAATACTCCACGAATATTTCATATTCGGCCTAGTTCATTAGCAACAAACCCCCACGAAAATTATCTCATACATCTTCGGCTGGTTCGGTTTACTGGCTTTTCTTAATTTTTTTTATTTCAACGTGAAACGTTTAGTTTTTCAAGGTACTTCAAAAGCTGAATTTATCTTGACAATCTAATTTTGTGAAACGATTCCGATTTTTGGCAGCTTAGGCCAGTTTAATAAAGATGTTTGTTATCCATAAAACTACTTTCCTGAGTAACAATCGCCCACTTTTAAATGTCCTTATCAGATATTACTAGCATCTATAATTAGCTCAATTCCTTTACATATATATTTGGGTCAACATTGACCATATCTTATGCAACGCTTTGAACCTCTAACCTGTATACTGGCAGGGCACACGATACGTCATTTCCGCTTTATTGACCTAAATCACGTTATCAATTGTGCGTTGAATCAGTCGCTGTGTGGTATTTTCATTCGTGCGAAATGCTAACAAATTGGCTGTAAAACCTTGGGCGTTTCTTTTAACAGCAACATTTTGTATGTATTTGCTTTAGCGGTGAACAAAGTGACATGGACGATAATAAATATTGCACCATATTTTCTGTAAAAATTGACATTTATATTTAACTCCATTTTTGTACATAAATATATATGCTCCTACAACTTTTGATTATCATTCTTTTGCAAGCATGCCACCCTATATATCAGCTGTCAGGGTTGTCTTTTTTTCTCAGTTTGCTATACAAGTGATTAATGCACCATTTCGAGAAATGCCCTAATTTCCATTCAGATTGATTGATTATCCAGTCTTTATGTTTTATGATTTATCTGTTAATGAAAGAAAGAAAACTCTTGCGTATGGATTTACAACTTCTTGGTTTATTGGGAACACGACGTTTCTTTCCTTCATTATTATGCTCAACTTCTAAATGCCACTTTAGATAAACAAGATTTATCTGTTGACATTTTCAAAAATTTAACCAAATTTTAAAATTCTCTGCTGTCCCAAGGAGCACAAACAAGAAGCTGTTTATTGATACCAAGAATATTGATACCGAGAAAGTATGCCAAATTACCCCCTCTTAACAATCAGAATTCCTAACCAAAGAGCGACCTTATGTCACCCTAATGCTGTTCAAACAATGTTTTTTGTTTCTTTACGTTTTCAACTAGATGGCCGATACGATGTGCAGACTTTTGTTTCTGTTTTTGATATTTGTCTTGGCCAGTCACATGAGCCACGGCCATACATCCGGTGGATACAATCCGAAACTAAGAGGGCGTAAGCCAGCCCCAACACCAAGCCACCATTACAATGAGAAGAAAACTGAGACTTGTCCAGACTGCAAATGTTCGTGTGAAGTGAAGCCTGTAAAGGAAGAGAAAAAAGGTAACAAAATTCTACTCACAGCTTTCCTGAGTTTTTGGTCATAAATGTGTCGAAAGGTCTGGCTACTTCCGGTTTCTTCTGCTAACGAACCGGGCAACTTGGACAAGACCAAAGCAATGCCATTGAAGGTGGTCAAGGAGACTAAATTCCTTGGCCTCATCTTTGACCATAAACGTAATTTTGTGCCCCATATCAAAATGTTAAAATCCAAGTGCACAAAGGCATTAGACATTATAAAGGTCCTCTCCAGCACTGACTGGGAGCGGACCGGGATATTCTTTTGAATCTTTATAGGGCTATGGTTCGGTCCATCTTGGACTACAGATCTTTTGTTTATGGTGGTACCAGGAAAACATACCTATAGATGCTTGATCCTGTGCACCACCAGGGCCTTTGACTCTGCCTAGGGGTTTTCAGGACCTCATCTGTCGAGAGTTTGTATGTGGAGGCAAGTTAGCCTTCACTCTCGAACAGGAGAATCAAACTAGGTCTACAATATGCCACGAAACGGAAAGCCCATCCCACGAGCCCTGCCCACGACTGTGCTTTCCAACCGTCATTTGAGGACTTCTATGCAGCCTCTCCTAGGTGGATTGCATCATTTGGTCTCCGCATAAGGTCCCATTTAGACTTGGAGGAGGTCGCAACAGTCAGACCTCCTCGGGCTCCACCTTGGCTGACAAGCAGGCCAAGGTTCATCTGTGACATCCGTCAGCACAACAAGTCTGCAACGAATCCTCTTATAATCCAACAGCAATTTGCCGAGATTAAGAATAACTTTTCAGAACAGCTTCCCTTACACTTGCCATATACATGATCGCTACACATGACTTGGACAAGTCCTGCAGCGATTCCTTGTCAAGCCTCTTGGCTATTGAACATAGAAAATTAAAAAAAACGTTAATTCGTTACATTTTACACAGACACGATTTGTTGACATCTGCGGGTAAGGAAGTTGTGTTCTGCTGGGCGCCTAGTCATTGTGGCATCTATGGTAACACAGTCGCGGACAGTGAAGCCAAATCCGCTTTGACCAAACCGGTATCTTCGGTCGAAGTACCATATTCTGACTTCAGACCGAAGATAATCTAATACATCAAACAGATTTGGCAAACATTGTGGGATGAACAGAAACGACAAAATAACAAACTCTCACAAATCCAGGCAGAGATCGGTTTCACCACTTTCCCTTCTTCTCTTCAGAGGATAGTTTTGTCCAGATATCGAATCGGCCATTCATTTTTACCACACCGACATGTACTCCTGGGGGTCCCCATCTGTGATGCATCCCTTGTGATAGCCGATTCGACATCAAACATGTTCTTTTAGAGTGTGTGGAGTTTGCCTTGGTGAGAAATCGCCTGTTGAAGGCACACTTCTTCCAAGGTGAAAAGCACATCTATTATGATATTTTTAAAACAGATTGGTTTATACCATAAAATTAGAATTTTTATTGTAATATACATATTTTCATATACTATTTTTGGAGATCATTTTAAAATTGCATATCCTTTTAACCTCCAAAATAGTAATTTACACTCGTTTTATTATGTTTCATAAATTTATATCCATCCTTTATTTTTATTGTACTTTTGATGTAAACGGGCCGGTCTGACAAAACTTATTTTCGCCGCCATATAAGTGAAATAATCTTGAGTGCGGCGTAAAACTTCAATCAATCAACCAAAGCAATACGTTCTTTAACATACATATAGCGTTGCTTTTACTGTAGGCTATAGTGGACGGTGAAAAGGCTTGCATTTTGCATATCTAAAAATAGCTACACCAACATCACGTCATCCTAAAACGGAAAAATGGCTACACAGATAAGCCACTGAAAGGACATACTTCTGTCTGTTTTTATTAGCTTGGGGATCACTGGAGGTAATTGACGTAAAATGTTTTAAGTACTTTGAAGGTTGTTATCGACGATAATCCCTATGTATTTCTAGAGATTTCCCCTCCTTTAAAGTACGCAATAGACTATGGGTAATCCATAAGCTTGAACCGTACGAAAAATTCGTCCACGCTCATTCAAAGCTTCCCAAATATGGAGCTTTTGAATATCTTCAACAATATGAAGTTCTTTAATCAGTGAGGCTTTGAGTTTTTCGTAGGCTCTCGCGGCAAGCAGCTCGTTCCACTTTGCAGAAATCTCCCATGCTGCACTCTATTAAACTTTGAACATAGCTGCTTGCGTCATATTTAATGACGGGCATAAATTACTCCCCTTTGACAAGTGATATTCTGTCACTGGGTGCGCTGCAATTCTGTCACTGCCTCTCTTATGGAAACAATGCTGTCTACGTTATCTAAGTTACCGTTTCATACCTCGTCATTCATTTACTTCTGGTAATACATGTGTACGGTTTACTTCAACTTCAGGGGTATTTTGGCGTAATGCTATCTTTAAACATTAAGAATTGTGGATTTAATATACAGTAGTTCCACTGATTAGTTTAACGTAGTACACAAGTAGTGTTATTCCGAAAAACGAAAACTTCATATTGACTCAATATTTCGACTTTTATTCAGTCATCATCAGGAGGGATGATTTAATGGTGGTGGGAATTTTTCCTCTTGTAGAATGTAGATGGAAAAGGGTGTTCAAACAGGATGACGGCAAAGGTCAGAGTATCTTGCAGGTCTGGCGAAGTGGAGGAAGCATTAACGAAGGTGACGTAATTGCCGAAGATGTGGCTACTGAACGACCCCTGAGATGTGCCTCTATCATTGACAACTGGAATAAGAATATCATCGACAAGGTAAGCTTACGGAGCTCCAGTGTGCACGTCTGTTATACAATGTGTATGTCTTCAATCGTCGTTACTCTGATTGGAATAATTTCGTCTTGATCTATAAGCGCTTTCTATATTATGTTTTTTTTAAATATTTAATCATCCATTTCTGTTTTTGAACTAGTGAAAAGCTATCAACCTTTAAATCTGGATGATAAGTAGATGAAACATGGCAGGCGAATACTGCCTTCCAAAAGGCATTGATTTCATTATCGAATTTAGTATCCTGAATTTGTCCAAACCTTTTAAAGTGTAAGAGCTGCCAAAATAACTTTTTCATAAATTCCGATTGTCCAGAGATTTTGTTTATAGGCATACTCGCCGCTAAATCCAAAGATTTGTTTACATTAAAAAAGACCATTTTATGTATTTATTCATTAAATAGAACTTAAGAACTTTCATTTTCGGCCCATATTAAAAACTGTTGAAAATTTGATTTGTTAGTTACCCTCAACGCAAACACAGAACGAGTTCAAAAGAGTTGTTGTATGTTTGTTATTGTACTCGGATATTATCTGATGTTTCTTTCGCAGACTAAAAACAAAGAAAATAAAGAATAAAAGCCAAGAAAATCTCGCGCCAGCATTGGGCTATAATATCTACTTCGAAGTATAGTAATTTACAGATTATCTTTTTACTTATTAGGTAAAAGTTGAAATATATGATGAAGGTGTTCGTGAAGCATTTTTCTTGTTCGATGGGGTTGCTTCTGATAAGATGTCCTGGTTTTCTCAAGAGAGACTGATTTCTTCATCGTATAGCGACATTAAAACTTTCCACGACGACCGTTTCAGTATTGTGGGGTAGGCATCTTTCTTGTGGCCAAATGTATAGGCTGACTTCTCTAACAAAAGTTTGTGGAATGGTTGTCAGATACGGCGAGGGATTTCTCAAGGCTTGGGCAACGATAACATTTGTCTTATTACTAATAAACATGCTAATTAATATTGCCTCTATCATATCTATTATATTTTTCGATTGATTTATTGCTGTTGTACACTGCACTCAAGATTATTTCATTTATATGGCGGCGTTGCCAGGTTTAGTGACCGGGGAAGGAAACCGGGCTAATAGCCCACCCTCAACCTTCCGCGAGTACCTGGCATCTCTCCCACATAAGGTGATCGAGTGAAAATTCAGTTTTTGTCAATTTTTATTTGGTCTGAGTGGGATTCGAACGCGCACCGTATCGATCATTTTTGAAGGGCTATCGTTCTCCAAGCTAGTATTTCTGATGAGCTTTGAGGGGCATCTTATTATTTTAAGATATACTTTATTTTCCATTTGCTTTTTCATTAAGACAATCTATTTTTAGAGATGAGGATAACAAGAGGAGATTTTTAATTGCTAATTACAATGGGTGTCACCAAGATTGTGGCTATTTGGTCATCGGAGAACCTAGAACGGGGGGATGTCCTTGGGAACAAGTCACACCGAAACCATTTATTCTTTATGCAAAGATTGACGCGTGTGCCGTATTTGACAAAGACGGTAAGAGAAGCCCAAGTACACTAGTGCCCAAAACAAACGATACAACATGTTTGCAACGACATAAAATAAAAACTAAACATTGCAGAAGTTTAAGTTTGGTGTTATTCTTTTGACAGCCTTGGCGTTAAATCTTGTTACAGCCTCTGAACTAAAATTCCTTTCAATCAAATCAGTACAATCAATATGGCAAGCCTTTAAAGATGGGTGGGGTCGAAAAATAAACATTTCGTTAGGGCACTGCTCACATAAACAACGGGAAATGTCACAGCACACGTCTCAAAGGAGAGTCCCGGGGAATATCCGTTGAACATGCGGGATTGCGGGCCATGGCAAAACCTGTACGTTGGCGTTGGCAAGGAAATCCTGTGTCAATCTTGCTGTGTGTGGCCTTGTATTGTCGTGTTGGAAAAGGATTCCACGAGGTTGCTGATGAATCAAGGACACCACAACAGGCCGTAAGATCACATCGCAATAACGTTTTGCATTCAGGTTTCCACGACAAGCGTCGTTTTGACGTCACCGCATATGTCACCCACCACCTCCAAACGAACTCGCCTGGCCAATATCAATCCGTCGTTCCGGTGCAGAGTCGCCAGGAGCGATCCACGGAAGTGTTGACGTGGCCGGATACCATACTGCCGCAGTCTCCTGTAGACTGTCTGTCTACTGATCCTGTGTCCCAGTGCTGAAGCCGCCGTGAACGTCGCTGTTACGGTACGGTTTCTGGGGCGTGATACCCGGATGTACCGATCTTCACGGGGCGTAGTCTTCCACTCCTTGACCTGTCTGAAGTCTGACCTGTCTGACGTAACCGCTGCATCAACCTGGTGATAGGGATGCGTGCACAGCCCAACCTTCTGGCTTCATCGAAGTGTGTCGCTCCTTGCTGGACCATTCCAACGGCTCGCTTTCTCTCTCGATGGCTGTCAAACGTGGCATGCCTTGTGATCTTTTTGTTGCTGTGATATCAACGTGTATACTCAGCCCTTTTAAACAGCTTTTCTGCACGTGTAGAACATGCTAAAGAGTGCAATGTGACATATTCTCCCGGAATTGAACAAGTGTTCCATGTATTTTTGGTTGATGCGCTGTGTTTGGGATCTGCAATACGAATTGGCATGTTTTCATACTACAAAATCAATTCGTAACAAAAATATTTTGAAAACAAGTTGGCATCGTTTCTTTTGGACACTAGTGTAGTTATACTATGCAGAGGTCCTAGAATCCGAACCAAAAAGGTTTTTTAAGTTTGAAATTAGAATTCAGCAAGAACGTGTTCACGTGTTAATTTACTAATCCGAACTTCTAAAAAAATAACGTAATAATACAGAAGTTGTTCTCATTTTGCTTCAGTTAGATCCCACTTTGTTGTGAATTTCCGTAATATATATACTTGGTTTCATGTTAAAAATATATTTTTATTGTTGTAGATGAAATCGGCTTTGCTGACAGAATCGTCATTTCTGTTCGACTATGCGACTTAGATTGGTAACCAGACGAGTATCTTGAATTATGCAGATGTCTTCGTGCGGTTGGAATGCTTCCATTGAATGAAATGACCAATTCAACTTAATAGTACAATTAGTACAATTTAAACTTAATGACTTTTTATGAGATTTTTTCAGATTTAGAAAAAAATGTACCCATTCCGTGTCCAGAATAAAACTGTGAAAGCTTATCTAGGCTGAGCATTTTTTGTTGTATTCCAATTGTGGCAAATGTTTAACAGCATTTTTAAACCGATGTAAAATATAACCGTCTCTGCTTCATGGTTTGGGAAGTTATTCAAATTTACGAATAAGATGCCCGAGTTTTAATTTGAGAGTACGTCATTTTCGTTTAAGGGGGACCTTTGATTGGGGTGTGCGTAGATGAGGCAAGAGATATAATGATCACATCTTCTAACTCTAAACTCTAACAAATCTGTTCAACTTCCGATGAAAGAAATGGCGAGTTTATCTTATATTTGAGCTCTAAAATTATCCACTGATAATCTGTTTAGAGACACCCCCCCCCCCCCCCCCCCGCCTCCATCAACATCCGATGAAAGAAATGGCGAGTTTATCTTGTGATGGATCAGGAAGAAGAACTGTGGCAATGCTCCGCTGTAAGCCAAAAAAATCGGAATCTACTTTTGAATTGTTATGTCTCCAATGTATAAAATGGAAATATAAAATTTTGCTTATATGAAAGATTTTGGACATTCTTGGTCGTTTTCCCTTACTGTTATCTTTTGAATTCAAACGCCAACGAATAAAAAGCATTGCTAACACATATTCCGTTTTTACATATATATTTGTTAAAGCTAAAACTAGAAAGCTATAGTTGCTGACTTTTGTGATGTTTTACGACATTCAAAGACTTTTTCAGTTTATGGTCTCTCTGTTGCCAGGAATATCCCGGAAAACAATCAGCTCAACCCAACGACATACAACCCAGAACAGGTTGAGAGCGCTCCTTGTTTTAGGGTTTTTTTTTCAAGTCTTAAGTGTGTTTCGTTCTCCACTGTTCTGCGCTTTTGTACGGAATAGTGTCATGTTATCTTCTACGGACATTACCGACAGTTGCCCGTACATTCATTATTTAACTCAGTGCTTCAATGCTAAAATTTACATCAGTGTTTGACAACACAATTCACAGAAGTGAAGCTGGGCTGGGATTAATTGTCATGAACCCCTCCTATGACGCCATTAAGGAATCAAGTAGGAAATATAACTTGCAAAAAACACCTATATCATATCAAAATCGCAGATGGACCATTACTGAATCCAGATACGTCAACTCACATTGAAGAAATATTAGAACCAAATTGACCGGACCCCCAAGAAAGATACTTTATTCAGCCATTAATTCGATATTTTCAAATCGAAAATGTTCAAATCTTGAATTCTCAATTGTCAGAGTTAAAAACTACATAGGACCTACGTCATTCCTTGTTGAGATGTGGAGAGGATGGTAAGAAATGGACAATGGAGTCCTTCCCGGAGGTGACTGTCAGAACAAGATGTTACAATAAAAGCGCTTGAGTTAAAAGCACTCAAGCGCCAGCAAGAATGGAAATTGTATTTGCCTAGGGTGAAATGGTTTTAATTTTTCACAAGTTTTGGACACTTTCTATTGTGTTTTTTTTCTGGTTGCTATTTTGGAAATGGCAGGATTAGATCGACAACGCCGCCATATGAGTGGAATAATCTCGAGTGCGGCGTAAAACACCAATCAATCAATCAATCCCAGTACACTAAGACCTAGAAATCCTAGAAAAGCTAACGTGAATGCCCCTGTAATAGGATTACATATGTGATATGTTTGACAAATACGACTTTGGTTGTTGCATGTCGTTTCAGATAGGGCAACATTTACTGAAAGAGACCCGACGCTATTATCCCCATAAACGCTTTTTCTATCCTTAATGATTCTTGTGGAGTACAAGTGCTTGCTGGTGAACATAAACGACGGTACAAAACAATCAAATAAGATTTCTATGTCGATAAGATTTTACGCTTGTGTCGACAATAAATAGTCAGCCCAGACATGGGCACAAACACAGTTTAAATCTACAAATTGTATGGTAACTTCGTGTTGCACCTAAACTCACACCTTTACAGCTATATCTGGCAACGAGGTTTTGTAAAACCCTTCAGCTTTCTACCGTAACACAATCGTAAATAATTGTAACTTCCAACAGAAAGAAATGCCGAATGCCAAACGACGGCGCTTGATGCATCGTCCCAGAGGTGACTACTAGTTAGCCGAGAAATCTTGGCTCTGCCGAATTTTTTTTTCCGTGTTCGTCATTTTTTTTTCCGTGACGAACACGGAAAAAAAAATTCGGCAGAGCCAAGATTTCTCGGCTAACTACTAGTAGGCTGTAAGATAGACCAATCTAGATCGAGACATTTATTTGACACCGCAGAAGTGCCTACAGCAAATACAGAAGCAAATTAAATGTAACATGATAGTTCAATAATAATTTATATTTTAAGAATCATTTTACGATTTTTTCCAGTCTTTGTTGGCCTATAATTCTGTTCTATTATGTGTGACCGTAATGTTAGATGTGGGTTGGGTAGATCGAGGATAAATGAGCCGCAGATGTGAATTATAAGAAAGGTTTCTATTATCTCAACTATAGACGTAGAAATCGTAAGAAACCTGGTTAAAAATGGATAGCTTACTTGAACCTTCAAGTAGAGGTCTATGGGAATCGGGTCATCGACCCTATATACATGTAACAACAACAGCACTTGTCAAATGACGTCACAATCAGACACATATCCACGTCATGTAACGAAACCCGATAACGAATTCCCTACTTCAACTTATCCTTGACCTTCCACTGCTCAAAGACAATATCGAAAGAACAAGTGTTTGTTGGCAAACAGATACGTCAGAAAAAACATCAAAGACTTTTTGGTAACATGTGGACTTCAAAGAATATACTGCACATGATCTGTCAATCTCTTCACAAAATGTGAATGTTCATATATATTACAAAACAATGTCTCTCCCTTTCGAATAGCCAATTGCTAACCGCAAACTATAGAGCAAGTTATTAGACATATTTTTATTAATCAGATTATATTATATAGGTTCTAGTGATATACCAATTAGGCCTACTTTATACTCACCAATATACCGAAAGGCTGGTAAATGACACCTAGATAAATTATTAAGGATGGTAAAATGTTTAAATACATTTGTCGAAAAGGCCCTTAAGTACAAATAAAGAATCGAGCAATGCAATTCACCGATGAACAATCATCACCCCTCTCCCCGACCTGGAAGTGGGCGTTTGCTTTATTGAAGATTGAACGAGTGCAACATTGAGGGCATACAGGCAGAAGTGAACGAACGGACTCGTACCTTGACAGAACAGTGATAATAATGATGTATTTCGTTATCGAAAAAAGCGTACATGTGTCGTTATCAGAATGCATTCCTGATTTGACCTCGTAAGTCATAAGTATACGTTACATCTTGGGCCAGTCTTGTCGTGAAATATAGGGAAATCAAATGACTCCGATACAGTAGCCGCACTCATGTGTCTCTTTCCTGTGTTACTTACTTGCCGGTCAGGAAGAAACACACATTAAACCACCATTAAAAGGGTGAGATAACTATTCTCTGTCAACAGACTTTTCAAAACCCCGGAATCATGTGATGCGAGAGTTACGTTGTCATCAAAATGTCCAGCTATTGAGGAAATTCTCGGACATACTGCGGATCATGTGACAGGTTGTCATTGTACGAGGAGAGTTTGAAATCTGTCAAGGCAATTTTAAAGTTTTCTTCTAATGAAGATGGATTTGGTAGATTTACAATGAAATTCGAACAAATTAATGAGTGAAATTAAAAGAGGAATGCTTTAAATGTGTGTTGAAGGTAAAATCTAAAAGGCAGGTAGGATTAATATATATTTGAAACTTGGTTTAAATCTGAAAGCCGAAGTCCTTCCAAATGATTCATTTAAAAGCCGTAACTAACAGGCAGGTGTGAACGAACGGACTCGTACCTTGAGAAAATAATAAGATGACATATGCAATGATAGAAGAAAAAACAGCGACTCATGCGTGTCGTTCGATGCAAATTCATACCATTATCAGAACGGGATATCTGGGTTGGCACTCAATAGTGCCCTATAAGTCCTGAGCATATGGCACTGATAAGTCTTCTCGTGAATTTTTTGTTTTCTTTTTAAAATTTAGTGAAATCAAATGGTTTAAAGTGGCAAGAGCTGCCAAATTTAATAATTTCTGATCGTCACGACAATAAGAGGCTTTGAAGGACATCGATATAATACATGTATGTAGCCTATACGAAGCAAAGCAGTGTTTGAAAAGTAAGAAAAATTTAAATAACCGGAACGACCATTCATTCATTCTAAGCGAAAGTTAGTTCAAAATAATACTTTATCCTACATTCTCGAGACTAGAAGCACTAAAAAGCTTCTGAATTATACGTCTTGAGAAAATAGGCAATAATGTCAACATTCTGTTTTAACATCAAAATATCAACATTTTGGCAGCTCATGCCACTTTAACTTAGAAACAGTACAATAGTAGCAATAGATAGTCCTGCGTTTTAAAACAGCCATACAAACCCATATGAACGTAGGTTCAGTTTTCAATCCTTCTAAGAGTTTCTTATCGTAATTGTTTCATGTTTATTCAGTTAAATCTTGAGATGATAATATTGATTTTAAAAAAAATATCGATCAATCAATCTGGCCCACTCTTTCTTACCAGGCTGTTTAGGGCATTTTGTTTTAGACAAACTGAGGGAAAGTGTCATTATTACATGCTAGCCATTGAAATTTTCGCCCCGAGGTGACTGTCAGGATAAGCTGATAAAACACAGGTAGCTAAGTTTACCACAACACGAATATATAGAAAAAATATAGCGAAAAATCTAAATTCAACATTAGGCCAATGATCTTGTTTATTTTAATGAAATTATTCTCCACATTTAAATCATATTTTTTATACACCTTGTGTTGTTTTTTTTTTGGTTATGGGATGAGAATGAATGATAAGAACGTTTCCATGAACTATTCCTGGGCTACAAAAACGTAAAAAAATCGTTCAAAAATGCATAGAGAGAATAGTTATCTAACTATTGTATGTACATTGAATGCGTGCCATCCTTTTCTCACGAGATCTTCTCCGGGTGTCGTGGGATCGACAGACGTAATACGTCTTAACCAGCCATACCACCGAGTGAATTCTAACTGAGCAGTTTAGTAACTGTACATCTATCAGGAAAAGATTCAAAATTGAACTACTAGATGCTATATAGTTGCTATATAAGATTGATTATTGTTTTACACTCACGATTATTTTACTGATATGAAACCTTTCCAGGTTTAGTCGGGGAGGAAACATGGCAACTCTTCAACAACGGTCGGTGGAGTGAAAAACTCATTTTCTCGATTTATAGGCCCAGAATGTCTTTCCATCACACTGTTTTGTTGCATAACCTACCTTTTTTTACTCCAACCGGAGGTACCATTTGTCATTCGGACCGGCTGTCTTTACATCAATTATTTAATGGGATACTTCCATTAACCAGTGTGTGATGAACTCAATAGTGTCAGACTACCAAGATCTGTAGTTAACCTCTGTCAACTTAAGACAAACAGGATAAAAATTGTATCCGCTGACAGAAAAAAGAAACGTTGAAGCCCCTGGTGCAAGATAGATTGAATGAGTTCGAGGAATGAGATTGAGGACATACTGTTACAGGTAGCCCGGAATTTCGGTTTAGAGGGCTTATTTCATATTTGGCTGGCCCTCTATGACGAAGACAGAAAAAAAAAAAAAAATTCGGCAGAGCCCAGATTTCTCGGCTATGTTACTTGGGTGCGCTCGAAACGCCAGTCCCGGACGTTCAGGACACCCCTACAGGTTTCGAGTGCCCCAGTACAGCTGTCCAGAACGTGTTCTGGCTGTCCTATTTGCTGAGGTGGTGCAGAAGGGAACAAACATATCGGCGGTAGTTCACGTGGTATTTGATATGCATCCAATACCGCCATTACTAGGAGATGATGCAATTTCGATTCAGATATGTTATGCACGCGCGCTTCAACTATCAATGGCGGCACATTTTACAAAGTCAGATCCAAACCAGCCAAGTAGACGTGTCCATTCCACGCATATAGTTCATTTGTTCGGACAAGCGATGCAACAAATGTAGGCCTACGCCTTTTTGATTTCGCGACTTCCTGTTCTTGTGCATTCGGAACGGCTTGTAACAGGGAACAGAAGGGACATGTCTAGGACTGGCGTTTCGAGCGCACCCCCAGGTAGTTGTGAACGAACGGACTCGTACCTTGACAGCACAGTAAATAATAATGATGTATTTTGTCATCGAAAAAAGCGTACATGTATCGTTATCAGAAAGCATTACTGATTTGACCTCGTAAGTCCTAAGCATATAGGGGGCCTCGGTGTAGTCTGGTACCCTGCCCCTAAACTCGTACAAGATAGCCTAATAACGAGCTATCTTGTACGAGTTTAGGGGCAGGGTACCAGACTAGCCTCGGTGGTCCAGTGAGTTAGCGTTATTTTCCCTCAGTCCCACACAGACCTTCCATCGATGCGGTGCGGGGTTCAAATCACACTCAGACCAAATAAGTGGATTTTTTCACTCGGTCACCGTATGCGGAAGAGTTGCCAGGTACTCGCCGAAGGTCGGGGGTTTCCTCCTGGCAATGATCCCGGTTTCCTCCCCCACTTAACCTGACAACGCCGCCATATGAGTGAAATAAGCTTTAGTGCGGCGTATTACATCAATCAATCAATCAACCTATGTAAACATATACGTTTTATCTTGGTCCAGTCTTCTTGTGAAATTGAGTGAATTGAAATGACTCCGATACAGTAGCAACAACTGTTGGGACTCTAGCATAACTAAATGTAAATAATCATGCAAAACCACATAAACGCAGGTTAGTATTCAACTCTTATAAATGTTGCTTACTGTGTTTGTTTTTCTCTTTCAAATATACCCAGTTCTGTTTATTCTTATAAATCTTCGGATGCTTAAAGGATAATATTGTGATTTTTAAAACATCGATCAATCAATCTGGCTTACTCTCTATTGATAAACTGTTTAGGACATTTACTATAGACCTTGATATATGCAAAAGCTGCGACTAAGCTTAGACCAATACCCCGAGGCCTCTCAAGCCGTTCCAATGTAAGTGTTTTAAACTACCGTCTTGGAATGTTGATGTAAAAAGAAATGGTCGCAAGGTGGCTGTTCAGGCGAGTTCCGATTTTTCATGAAATAACGCAAAAAAAATTAAAAACATTAAAGATAATGTTGACACCTGGTATTGAAATGCATCAGCCAGCTGAACCAGTTGAATCCAATCGTATTCTTGCGAGATTTCCTTTAAAGATGGCTAAGATAGGCTTCGTACGCCTTTACACGACAAAGAGCTCAGCCGCAGGAATTTTCACTTGCCAGCTTGGATGCAGTATTTTTAAAAGCTATCAGGCAGATATAACAACCCTGAGAAACCAATATATACCTGTAACAACAACGACAATAACACCTGTTAGGTGTCCCCATCAATGGACTATATGAGTGGAATGGAGGTCACGTGGTATTTGATTTGCATCGGATGCCACCATTACTAGGAGATGCTGCAATAGTGATCTAGATCTGTTATGCACACGCGCTTCAACTATCAATGGTGGCACATTTTACAAAACCAGATCCAAACCAGCCAATGAGACATGTCCATTCCACACATATAGTTCATTGGTCGCCACAGTCACAAACAAAACATCTACATCTACGTCAAAATACAAAACTCCCTCTGTTTCTACTCAAAGAAGTACAAGTGTTTGTTGGTATCCACAAACGTTACAAATAGATCAAAGGCTTGTTGGTTAGATGTTACATATGTGAACCGCCTACAGGGTTACGAATTGTCTGGCCAGACTATATTCACGTAAATACCGTTTCTACATACAGATTTTAATGTAACTATATTGTACATGTATATGGTATATCGGGGGAAAACAATGTCCCGATCAACCAGTGAAGAAAGACAGATGTGATGCGTTTAAATGGATTAGGCCTACTTTAGAAAAAATATACCTTTACTTCAAAGACAAAATCAAGCATATTCAATAAAC
The DNA here is from genome assembly GCA_963971465.1 of Lepidochitona cinerea. Classification (NCBI taxonomy): domain Eukaryota; kingdom Metazoa; phylum Mollusca; class Polyplacophora; order Chitonida; family Tonicellidae; genus Lepidochitona; species Lepidochitona cinerea. Next base: position 41,078,472 of record OZ020551.1, on the reverse strand, counting down.
GATCTCGAGAAGTTTTGTTGTGATTTTATTGTAAGAATTTCTGATACTATCGGACTTCGATGAAATACTATCCATAGCCCATCAGCTGGTCAACCAAGCTCCTTGTGTTAACGACAGATTGTTCACGTGCTTGGAATGCCATTACCTTTTGCTTTGTGGCTTTCATCAAAATCTTGGACTGTGGGACAGTTTAAATGGCATAACCTGTCAAGTTCGTATTTTTTCATGAGTTCTGATTGTCAAGAAAGGTTCAGCGTTTCAACTTTGAAGCATAAAACTAAAGCGTTGATGTTGAAATAAAAAACATTGAGAAAGTTAGATCTTCAAAATTGGTATCAGCGGAAAGCTCTGTTTTGTACTGTTTGACAAAACGGCCAACAATTAGCTAATTCTGTTTCAGCGAAATTTCCCCTATATAGGACAACTCGATATCATGCCACTTTTATATATTCAGTAAATCTATAGGTCAGCCAAATTATGAGAATTCTCTAATATCACGAGTGAGCTTCGGTGGTCCAGTGGGTTAGAGTGATCGTCCCTCAGTCTCAGACAGACCTTTCATCGATGCGGCGCGGGTTCGAATTACACTCAGACCAAATAAAAAGTTGCGGCGTAACACACCAATCAAGGAATCAATCAATCTAATATCACGTGATGACCTTTAACGTTATTGCCCAAAGGTAGTGCGCAATATGTTGAGTGGATTGAAGCTATTCTGATACGGCCGCTGGGCCTGCTTCAATACCACACCAACATAGGGTGCATTTGGAAAATCTAAGAGTTGCTCTCGGAATTTTATCAAATGATAACTGTGTCAGGAAACTTCTTTGATAATCCCTTCGTAGAGCTAAACCATAATATGTGACCTTACATATCGCAAATAACGAAATTCGCTAAGTTTAAAAGTGGTGGGAACATCCTATGATGTCTATGAACTTCTGGTCATACCTATTCTAGATAAAGAAAAATAACTTGTTTGGTTGGTATTGTCACAAGCTTATAGTATAGGTCTTACCGACTTGTTGTGGTGTACATGTTATTCAATGGGAATAGAATAAAAGTTGGAGCCATTGTCTCTGTTTAATGGAAAGGTAAGATTAAATGTCAATCCTTATACTAACATGATATCATTTTCATGCATTCTTATTATTTGGACGAATCACTGGGTTAATGTACACAAAGATACAGTTGGGGGACTGAAATATACCTAGCTATACATACGATTACATTTACAGCCTCTTGATTATTTGTTACCCAAACCGTAACAATTCCAGATTGGACTTGTAGACAAGGGGACTGATTTCTGCCATAGAAGATGGTTTAGCTCTACGAAGGAATTATCAAAGAAGCTTCCTGACACAATTTTAGGTGAATAGTGTGTAAAAATTTCGAGTTATCATTTTTAAAAATTGCGACAGCAACTCTTAGATTTTTCAATTGTACCCTATATGTTGACTTGATATTGAAGAAACCCGTGCGGGCGTATCAGATTAACTTCAATCCACTCAACATATTGTTGACTATGCCTGAGGCAGCTGTCAGAACAAGATGATATATATAATCTATGGATTCATTGTAAACTTTCTCTGGCCGAGATTGTTTTGCCGGTGGAGGCTGGTTGGGGGGATATCAGCGAAATACCGCGAACAAGAAGGAAGGTTCTCTTATATGGCCAGCGTATATTTACCAGGGTTAATAAGGTACAGTCAACCTAAAATAGAGATTGATCCTACTGCCATTCGTTGAGATTTGTCTTGTGTTGAAGATCTCGTAGAATCGCACGAGATCTCGATTGAGGTACACTGAGATCACCACGCAGGCAGAGGGATACATTTCTCAGGGAACAGTTGAGATGGTTTAACATTACAGAGTGATTTCCCTTTACCAATATAATACCTGGCCTTTTTCAACTTGTATCTATATGCACTTAGAACTATAGGGTTTGGCGTCGACATTGACTAGATATTTTTAAGTTTCTTAAAATAGTTTTCAATTTGGCATACCTGGTAGAAAATCTGAGTCCGTATACGGGCACTGACTCACATTGTACGTTGTTCCCCATTGCTCTTTCAAGGTTTGTCATTTTGTGTGAAGTTTTTATTTCTATCTTTACCCAATTCTGACTGTGGTTTAAACCCTAACATTTATCGGCGTAAAACATGACCCCACGCCTGTATTTCTCAGATAAAGTTCGTAAAATGACCCTGCACTGTTTGATGGGTAACACGGTTCAAATCATGTGCATGCCAAGGCTAGGAATACGAAACTAATACAATTTTCAATTTCAAATTAAAAATACAAAATGATGCCAAAACTTTCAAGTTTGGGAATAAATAGAAAGTTCTTCTGTGTGGGTAAAATTCAGTCTGGGTAATTCCGAAAACCGTCCACTGTTTTAAAGTAAACAGTATTATGGATTTTTGAGGCGAGTGTGCCTTTAAACCAGCAAACACCGCCATGTATGAAGGCGATATCATTTGTGCATACGCCGTCAACGACAAAATACTAAATCAGTAGATCCACCCTTCAGTTTCCTCAAAGGTCATGTTCTCGGAGAAACCTTTGACCTTCTATTGGTTTCTGCTAACCACCCATTCATTATTATAAGATTTAGACCACTTAAAAGCCCACTAGCCATGTCCAGTTATTTTATAAAATGTGTCAATGGTGGTGTTAAGGCATACTCAGACCTGACGGCCAATCAGATCCGATCTATGTTGAAATACACTCATTTCAGATCTTTTTTGTTTTTTAATATATTGTATCAAATTTACCTATAGTTTCATAGGTATACTAAATGATGTAACAACTTTTGTCAAAAATGAACGTTCCAAACTAATTCTCCTGACCTGGAAAAATACAGAAAACGGTCTTCCTTTTTTAATTTAAACAGTTTTCTTGATTTTAGCGGCGGGTGTGGCTTTAAAGTGGCATAAGGTGCAGAAATTCGAACGACAGGCAGCATAATGTTCTGCAAAAGATAATTTGGCAACAATCATCATCAATATTTTTGATAAAGCTAACACGCCGAATTGCTATAGGTTTAGATAGTAATGAATTAGCTAATATTCAAGACTTTCTTAGCTTTGGGACATTGAAATTTTTTAATGTCCGAATGGAATTGGAGTTGGCACCAGGAAAACATTCTACCTGCATATCAGGGTGGGGGTCAAGGTTAAGACGCTTATATATATGCGCACTAAGTGCCCATCCTTTGTTTTGCGGGTACCTAACAAATACATTTTTTGTGTACCTTTAAAGTGGAATATGCTGCCGAAATTCGAACTTTCAATTTTCAGAAATGTCGATTGTCATTTGAAACATTTTGGAAAACTAAGGATTTATATCGAAATCAAAAAGAATATAAAGCCAGTAAACCATTCGAACAGAAGATATGAGCATTTTGATGCTTTCGGTGCTTATAAAACTACCATAACGTACATCTCTGAGATTGATATGAGAGGTAAGCTTTTATAATGCAGTAATTCATGAAATTGCCCAACTATTAGCTAGTTTTACTTCAATGAAAATGACTCTATATTTGGCAGATCATGCCACTTTAAAAACATAGACAACGAAAGTCTGGAAAGGAAAGAATTGGTTGGCTATTTCTCCTTGCGAAAGACCAACAGTGGGCGAAAACTCCCTGAATATCGATTAATTCCTGGCGTCTGAGGAAAGCATGGCTGGTGTTACAAACGCCAAATTCAGCCTTGCAAGTCGTCAAAAGTCTAGACTGTAGTCGGCTGAGCATGATTATAAATGAAATTGGTTCATGTCTACACCATGCCATTGATAATTGGCCAGCTGAGAAGCTCCGTACATGTCCACAGTTCATGTTGCACAACGAACTCTAATAGATTTTTAGTCACCGGAGAGCTCGTCTTTGAAAATCTGTTTTCTGTGTTAATTAGAAAAGTTACACCTCGACGAGATGACCTTCTCTGTTACGAAACTTCCCGTTGGGTATTAAATATCATTCGTTAATAACAATATTTCAAAACGAAACCCGTCTAGGTTAGTCCTACATACAAAAACTAGGGCACACTGGCTGTTAAAAACCCAGGATACTGTTTACTTTTCTGTATCTTCAATAGAAGTTACGCACTTTATACTTTAACTAAAATGGGAAAGTTTTGGTATCATTTTATAATTTTAAAATGAAATTGAAATTGTAATATGTTACGTACCCGCAACGAAAACGCACCCCAAGCCTGGACATTCACACAAACGCACTAATGATTTGAAATGTGTGAACGATCTAACTCTACATTATTATCCCCTCGCGACGAAAGTCGAGGAGGGGATATAGCGTTGCGTTCGTACGTAAATACGTACGTATGTTCATCTTTTGTCAGCGCTCTAGCGACTTCATTTTTGAACGAATCCTGACCAAACTTCATATATGGGTCCAGCATAGGAATACCTCGCACAAGTTCGTCTTTCAGCGTGCCAAGGTCAAGGTCACCGTTACTATTTATAGAAAATCGTACGTACGTACGTATTGTTCACCTTTTGTCAGCGCTCTATCGACTTCATTTTTTAATAACAAGTTCGTGTTTCAGCGTGCCAAGGTCAAGGTCAGGGTCACCGTTACTATTTATAGAAAATCTTTGTCAGCGCTCTTGCAACTTCATTTCTGAACGATCCTGACCAAACTTCATATATTGATCCAGCATGGCAATACCTTGAACGCGTACCGCTCTTGGGACTTCTGACCAAACTTCATCCCTACGCCCCATTTTGCGTCAGAGTTCTTGTGTTAGCACGCGAGGGGATTTGTATCGTTTGCGATGCCTTGTTATTTTACCAACTTGATTTGGAGAAATGCAAAAGGCCTGCCGATATATTTGAGACTGTAAACAGTAGACTGATGTAGGAACTGGAATGATGACAATACAAGAATGAAGTTAACCGTTGTTGTTGTATTCGGGCTTCAATGTCAAGTATATACTTTCACATCCCCATTTAGACATCTAAACATAATAGGGTATACGCAATGTGCCCAATGTTTAACTCTAATGTTTTAACTTGTAGTACAATTGTGTAAATTGACTTTCTTAACAAGTATCAGAAAGGCTACGGCGTGCCTTTTTAGCAGACTTCCAGGAATGAATTAGGCCGCTAAAATGGGTATTCTGTATTTTTCAGAGACCGAAGAAGTTAGAAACTTTATATTTTTGCCAAAATTTTGTATTTGAAATGGAAAATTTGATTTGTTAGGTACGCATAATGTCAACAATCCCCGAGTCTGGGCATCCGCAGAGGCGATCTGATTTGAGCTAGCTGTTGTTGGGATAGTATATAGGGGAGCTAACGGGAGCTATAGGGGAGCTAACGGCAAAATTATTTTACGAACTTACGGATTTGAGAAACACAGATGGGGGATTTGGTTTGGATAAATACAGATTGTAAGCTAAAACAAAAAACAACTGAAGTGAGCGTTATCCAACCCAAAAGTTACCCACCCGACGGATGGTGTTCTGAATTAAATAGGATTTTACGCTTTTACATCACCATTTAGACATTTAAAACATAACTGGACATATAATCCGCTCAGTGTTGATGTTAACAATTTCGTCACAAATGTCCCAGGCTACTTCGGTGAGTGCCTTTAGCTGGCGTCGGATATAAAAAGGATTTATATTTAGGTGTTTTCACTTCAAGATTCTTCCCTGATACCTGATGTCCATGGCTCTCTGTTTGGATGAAATCACCTTGAATCTGATCTCGGTTGGTATTACATGTATTGTATTAATTATTGGAGTTTTCTAGAATTTCTCTCGTCAGCTTACTTTGGCATAATTTCCACAACTGCTTACGATTCATCTAAGTTAACATATGGAATTACGATAGTGGTTTGTTTATATAGGTTCATGGATTCTTCGAGAAGATTAAATATGTCAAGTTCCTATAGTTATGCAAATTTATGTTAAGCCGTAATAATGAGATTTTTCTGGAATTTCCTTTTAAAGGTTGTCAAATTTCCATTTAGTCATTCAGTTCAGAACTGTAGCCTACTCCAGTATGCTATCAGTCAGCCTATGGAATGTTATATAAGTTGAATGCGATCGTTTTCTATTTCTCTGTATTGTCTTGGGGCCTTCGTGGCTCAGTAGGTAGAGCGTTGGACGCTCAATCCGAACAGCCTTTCAACAATGGGTCGCGAGTTTGAATCCCACTCAGTCCAAAAAAAAAGACAAATTTTCTGACTGGGTTTTCACTCGAACGACCTATGTGGGAGGGTTGCCAGTTACCACCGGAGGCTCGTGGGTTTCCTCCGGGCATAGGGCCTCGTTTCCTCACACAATAAAACTAGCAACTCCGCCATATAAGTGAAATAATCTTGAGCGCGGCGTAAAACACCAAACAATCAAACAATCTGAATTTTTTTTATTTGACACTATATTACACTATATATTCGGCGTGCCCTGCGATGTTTTGACATATGTGAAATCTTTTTTTGGGGCAAAGAGTTAATCAGTATTTTCCAGGGTTTTACTCTTTGAGTTATATTTCGAGATCATCGGAACTGAAATGCTATTCCTACCAGTGCATTTTGTGAGTTCTCGGACTACAGTTTCCTATTTCGGAACTGTTAGTGCTTTGTTTATAAAAGTAAGTCATTTTGGTATATTTTTTTCTTAATATTGTCTAAATATTATTCGCCTGTAAACACATTACTGTATGTTTTATATAAATCAAAATGTGTGCATGAAACTTGCTGAACTTTTGTTCTTAACTTCTTCGTTAAATATTTTGTCTCGTTACACTTTTGAAAACGTACACAATTTTTAGGTGACGTTGGATTCGAACCCCCGGTTCTCTGCTGGAAGTATTTACGGATCAATAACTCATTAAAGGAACACTTGCCGCGAAAATCAGGAATATTGTTTACATTAAAAAAGACCGTTTTCTGTATTTTTCCCAGACAATATAAGTTAGGAACTTTCTATTTTTACCAAAATTTAAAAGTTTGCACGTCACTTTGTATTTTTAATTTGAATTTGAAAATTTGAATTGTTAGGTACCCGGAACGTAAACAAACCGAACTGCTCGCACAAGCGAATGTTATGTTTCGGTCGAGTGAGTGAACTAACGGCACAGTGTAATTTTACGTAGGCCTATTTATCTGAGAAATACAGACTGACTATCGGCTTACAGCGACTGGAAAAGCCTGCAGATAATTGTTTGAGTGTAAACCACAGATACAAAGGCCTGAAAGGAGGGTAACCCAACACGAAAGTTGACCGACACTGATCGTTGTTGTTGTAATCAGGCTTCGATTCTTCGTTTGTTTTTCACCCCATTTCTACATTCTAAAGCTAACTAGACATGCTTTATGTGTCCTATGTTTAAGTTTAGTGCTATTAGTCGCAGTAAGCTCATGTAAATTGGTTTTCTTAGCAAATTTAAACAGGCTACGGCGGCAAGTGGGCCTTTAAGCTGATTAAACATAACAGTCTTATATATTCCAATATTCTAGACTTTTAAAATTTTAATTTAAATAGCAAAACAAAAATATACGAACATATCTTTCGAGCTTTTATCAATTTATTACAAACCACTAACCCATCAACAAAATGCCATCGTATTCTATACTGCTGTCTAACTTTATCTGTGGATCTCCATGGCCTACATATTCTATGTCTACTGATAGGACCGAACGAAGCGTGTTGGTGAATAATTCAAGCCTAACGAACATATACCTTGGATATGTATCGCTTGGGAGGAAAGCGATTTTATCCTCAACCCCGGCAAAATAATATCAAAGAGAGCAAAGGGAAGAACTATCGTTTATCCAATTAAAAATTCAGTGGCAGACATTTCGCCAGAAATTCCGTAGTCTGTTATCGCCAATATTTAAGGAAGTGCTGTCAGTCATGTATTTAAACATTGATACGATGTTGGTAGAGTTGGCAGGGATGTCATGTAAATGCCATGCCAGTAGCATTTTTCTCTCAATGATTAAGTTATCTATACATTCATAAAGTAAGCTAACGCAGGTCTAATATATGGTGCTTTAAAGGGGCATGAGCTGCCGAAATTCCCACTTTTTTCATAATTTCTGATCGTCACAACAGTAAGAGGCTTTGAAGGCCATCGAAAAACTAAATGATTGGCGTTGGAATGAGGAAAATCCATACAGTATGTGCCCTGTACGAACCGAAAACGTGTTCGAAAAGTAGCAAAATTTAAATAACCGGGACGACCATTCATTCATTCTAAGCCCAAGTTAGTTCAAAACAATACTTTATCGTACATTTTCGAAACTAGAAGCACTGAAAAGCTTCTGAATTATACGTCTTGAGAAAAATAGCCGATAATTTCAACATTCTGTGTATACGTCAAAATATCAACATTTTGGCAGCTCATGCCCCTTTAAAATAGAAATATGAAAGTAAACGGAAAATTATGTAAGCAAGAGAGCTATTGCCAACAGATGGATAATTTACAAAGAAAAGAAGCTGGTTGGCTAACCGACAAATTAAAATTGTCCCATAAATGACACAAGCTGTGTAAGTTTCGAAAGTATCGGCTATTTTCCCCTTCGATGTACATATAAAAAGCTCATTGTCTTAGGTTTATAGATTATGAAAACAAAAGTGGGGTTTGGGCAGCTCATGACACTTTACACATCAAGGTTCATACATTCTTCAGACTTTGCGGCAAACCTCCATGGCTATAGTTCCGGTTATACAACAGTCATTCATTTGACCTCTTGTATGGAAAAAGGTTCATATACATTTTGGGCGGGCTCGGTGGCTCAGTCGGTTAGAGTAATAGCCCCTTACTCCGACACAGGTCTCCCATCGATAGGGGCGGGTTCGAATCCCTCTCAGACCAAATGAAAATGAAACATTTTTGAGTGGATATTTCACTCGATCGCCGTTTGTGCAATAGTTGCCAGGTACTCACCGAAGGTCGGGGGTTTCCTCCGGGCAAAGAGGCCAATTTCTTGAGTGCGGCGTTAAACATCAATCAATCTATCAATGTTTTACGTTTTGGAACTTGTTTCTGATCTCTTCGTTCTTTTTTTTCACAGAAATATGATTAAACTAATATGAATAACTCCTATCAAATCCTCTTGTCTCCGGAGTAGTTGTCCGCGGCTTCCGTTGGCCTAAGCAACATTAAACCCGTAGCCAGAAAACAATGTCCTTCAATGGAGGATTATTCCAAAATACCACTCAATCTTCACAAACATTTGAAAGCTTTTAAACTGATCTTCTGACTCCTGGAATGGCGACCAGGTAACTGACTTTTGTATATCAATATTCAAGTGCTCATAATATGTTTTACAATGAAAGTGAAATGGGATTGTCACCATTACGAGACTCAAGTATTTGAATTAAAATTAAAACCACTATAGAAAAGCTCAATTTTAAAGTTTACGTCGCTTAAGAACTCTTTCTGATGAATGTATTTACCGAAACAAAAAATAACAACCCAATCTACATTATGTTCGCATAAAAGTATCCAACATTTGCTTTAATTAATCTTCAGGGTATAAGTTCATTCCGTAGAGAAATTCCTGTAGGCCTACAAGCATGCACGATAACCTTCATATTTAGTCTAACCAATGAACTATATACGTGGAATGGACACGTCTCATTGGCTGGTTTGGATCTGACTTTGTAAAAAGTGCCGCCATTTATAGTTGATGAGCGCGTGCATGACCGATCTGGATCGAAATTGCACCATCACCTTGTAATGGCGGCGTTCGATGGAAATCAAATACCACGTGACCTTCTTTCCTCGCATATAGTTCATTGAGTCCAACAGCGCCCACCGTATGACTTTGGGTGTAAGTTACGGAAAATTGTGCAATACCTATAATTTCCATAATTTTCCCACGATACACGTTACTGGGTGCAATGTAATTTCGTTCACTGATCACTGATGACTTACACGATATACTTGAAGGAAAATAGTGACCTTTGGCAGTGAATGTGTTGGCAAAGCCTGTAACGGATATAGATTTCCGATGCGAGTATATTATAAAGCCTGTCGTAAACAATGACAACTCTGCAGAATTGGGAACCGTACGTGATTGCATTTTACATCATTTTGAGAAATTAGCCAATCAAAACATCGTTCTTAATTTACACGTAATTTTATGAAGTAAGCGATATGCTGTTGAGAACTTCCGGTATATCGCGGATCTAACAAATCTCTCCACATCAAGAACCTGTTCGTCATTAATTATGTAACTTACTTCATTCATGTCTATTTGCCTGCTGACGTCAACTTTCTAAAGGCTGACAGGGAAGAAAGCACCGTCAAACGTCATTATGAGCCATTTTATCCGATACAAACTGTGACAAGCGCTGAAGGTCACCTCCGGAGATATCGCCTTGTCAGGAGCAAGTGTTCATCTTCAACTTAAAGCCCCTTTAGCCCCAAACGAGTACCCATCTACCTTAAGTTTTTGTGCAACATCAAATGCAGTGCCAAAAGCAGTTATGGCACAATCCCATAGTATGTTGTGACGTCATGCTTTGATGCAGGTTCATTACTTGCACAATTAACCAATGACAGATTTGCAGATGGATAGCAGAGACGGTGAATAAACAAACCAATTGAGAGTTAACAAGTTAAAGCTGGTATCAGTGGATGGGGTGAAATCCGGGTATACGGTGAGTTCAGAGTCCAGGAATGTTGGGGTATAATTATCAGATACAGCCCTTGTTTATCTTCATCTCAAAAATAGAAGTACATTTTATATGGTTTTTATTTGGCTTGCCAATTGCGATTCGGTTAATATTTTAAAGGCCCCAAGGATATTATGAACACACTTTTGGTTTAACAGTAATTAGGAAATGTTTTCTATAATACTAAAAGGATATACATGTATTATCAACTGCTTCCCTTACTGAAAAAACCGACTTAGGCTTTGGTTTGAATGCCGATAAATTTGAAATTGTAAAATGAAAACAAACAGACCTGAATTAAGAGTATTAAATCCAACTTTGAAGTTAGAGGCTTTCGATAGGTTATGGTTGAGTTCCAATTCCATTAATTTTCCTATGCATTTGTGTCATTGTGGCTGTCGTTCTTACTCTCCAATCTATGTGACTGTGTCTAATTGATTCCTGCGCTGCTGACCATATGAAATTGTTCTTGTCTGCAGACCTTAAAAAAAACGCCTATCTGAAAAAGGCAATTTCATTTTAGTCTTTCCTGGATCGTACTGGTATTGGTATTTGCAACAAAAAATCTTTAACACCATATCAACCGAATCAAGATTTTTTAAATGCTTTATGCAATTCTTTCTACCTAAATTTAACATATTTATTGAATCTTCATTCCCTTTTTATATTAAGCTGTTGTCTTTTTCTAACCCAAATTGCCTCATTTTATTATGAATCAAGGCTTTCAGATAGACCTCGTTATCTTAAGATTTGCAAAATGGGGCAGTATATTATTAAGGATTGCTAAGTGTTTCATCTAAAAAAAGAAACCAGGACGAAAAGAAAAAATATAAGCAAATATACGGAGACAATAAAAGCTGCAGAAAATCGATATCTATTAATTGAACCCTTAGAACAAAATGGCCAATCAGGGGAGGTAAATCCCTCGATAATTAGACAAAAAACTGCTTAATTCATTACATTCGTGTGGTAAGATGTCAGTAGAGGATTTCCGTTTTCAGGTTCTCGAAGATTGCAGAATGAAGTCGCCAGGCAGCGACACGCGTTATGCAATGGGGACTGTTTTTATAGAGATAAATAATGCGGCGGATCAAACGCAGCATATTTTGTCACGAATCTAAAGAGGAAAAAAAAAAATCACAGGGACACCGTTGAATGGAGCTGGACGCCAATTAATAGAACTGGTTGACTATGACGGATAGACGTCACAATATCGAAATCAATCGTTTTCTCGGGAGATCTCCTCAAGTTTGGGTAAGATAGACCTCGTATGCCTTTACACGGCATAGATCAAGGATTATCAGATGTCAAATTGGGTAACAATTTAAACAGCTATATTTTTTTTAAAAATATAACAATCCTGACATCACACTATACGTTAATATTTACTTGAAATTAAAAGAAACGTTAAACAAGTAACCAAAACGGATAGTCACCTTCCCGAGATAATCCCATCTTGACGAAATTTGGCAATATGGCAACGCTCGCCGTCGACGCAATTCCCCTAGAACTAAGCATTGTTATAAACTCCACGAGGTCTCTTCAATAGTTACTAGTGGGAAATGTTTGATATAACTGACGATATCCCTATAGTTAAGAGGATAAGAGGAATAAAAAGGCGGGTAAGTAAGAGTAAACGGCGAATTCCATAACGTTGTTGTGTTGTAGAATGCTTAAAGTGGCATGAGCTGCCAAAATGTTGATATTTTGACGTTAAAACAGAATGTTGAAATTATTGGCTATTTTTCTTAAGACATATAATTCAGAAGCTTTTTAGTGCTTCTGGTCTGGAAAATGTACGATAAGTGTTTTGAACTAACTTTCGCTTAGAATGAATGAATGGTCGTACCAGTTATTTAAATTTTGTTTACTTTTCGAACACGTTTACGGTTCGTACAGGCCACATACTGTATGGATTTTCCTCATTCCAACGCCAATCATTTAGTTTTTCGATGGCTTTCAAAGCGTCTTACTTTCGTGACGATCAGAAATTATGAAAAAAGTGTGAATTTTGGCAGCTCATGCCACTTGAAACGTCACATATTGTTGACCCAGAGTGAACTCTCCAACCCCATTCCAATAGATTATATGGGCAGCTTTTAGCATGAGAGGCTATATCTGGACTTCAGGACTATTTTGACTTCTAATTTTAGATTGCATCAAAATGTCTGGCTTCAAGACTGTCACTGATAGTAAAAATGTTTCTTTTTTTCTGGCGTGGGTGGTTGGCCTAATAATTCTAAATGAGGATAAAGGGAAGGGTTTAATTAACTTTAATAACAGAGTCGCTTCTATTCCACCTCACAATTATGTCTATTATTCTTAAATTCTCGTTATTTCTCTCAAATAACAAGCTGCATTGACACTGTGTATGAAATATTACAGTCATTTTTTCCTTTAAGTGTACAGCTCCGGCTTCAAAACGTCAATTGAGTATACACTGAGATTGGGAAATTTACATTTTTGGACTGTTCTATTGGTTATAACTGGAATATTGTTGATGAAGTAGACTTTTAACAGCAGGTTACAATTATGGTAGCATATTATCCCGTGTCATGTATTTGGGCCTACATATACTTAGCATGGGTATGAAGCGTAGCAATAGAAAGCCGAAGTGTAGCGTTACTTACCTTGGCAACGTACCATCTGGGTTTTAAACAACGTCGCTCTCATATGATATAAAACGGACTCTGGTATGATGGCCCAGAAGGGACATCGCGTTTTACTTTCAAACATAATAAAAATGCGATGGTAAATCGATAAATATCGTATCTAAGATACATTTCCCCCTTTTAATATTTGGGGGACAATTGAGAACCTAAACAAGATATTAAAGTCAATCATACTCTCGCGAGATCTTTAGGCGAGGCTAAGATAGACCTCGTACGCCTTAACCGGACATATAGCCCAGGGATTTTCTCGTGCCATCTAGGGTAGCATTTAAAAATATATAACAATCCTGACATCAGACTTTATGTGAATATATACTTTGAATTAAAGAAAACGTTCTACTATTAAAGAAAACGTAGGGTCAGTTTCACGAAATAGTCCCAATTTGGCGAAAACAGGCAAGATGGCGACGTTTCTGTCGACCCGACTCACCTTGAACTGGCCGCTGGCATAGGCTCCACGAGGCGTTTCCAATAGCTTCTAGCATTTGAAATGTTCGATGTTACTTAGGCATCTCTAGCCGAGGGTAAAAGAGCAATAGAAAATCGGGTATTGCGAGCAAACACCAGTTAGACTTCCACGATGTGGTTGTTTTGTCGAATGCTTAAAAGTCGCATGAATAGTTCATCTCCTATAGGTGAACTCTCCAACCCAATTCCATGGATTTTTTCGATAAAAATGGCAACTATGGGCCTTAAAGGTTAAATCTGGACTTTAGGAGTAGGGTAACTTATACTCTCTCCAATAAGGCTCCATGGTATCTCAACAAAAACCACTAAACCAACGTGAAACATAGGTTAGATACGGCATTTGTCAATAACGAATGTTTTAAGTTTGCATTCCGAACCAAGATGATGGGCAGTGACGTAATCACATGAGCTGCCGTTTATGATAATATTGTTTCTATCAACACAAAAACACAAAGGCACAGGGAATTTTTTCTCGGGGACAAGTTTCTCATTGTGTTAAAAAATGGCATATGATGTATGATAGACTGATGTTTAAATTGCTCCGTCAGATAATCGCTATACATAGTCGGATCCAAATGATGTAAATTGGAAAGCTGAGCAGGATGTTTTGCGGAGTCTTTACCAGTCAATCCGCACGTATAGCAATATCAAAGCCACATTGAAAATGTTCAAATCGAACTGCTCATTGAGATTTATTTGAAAAGTTCAAGAACCAAAGGTTGATAACAACCTTCCTTTCCTTTTATATGTTCGACTGTACTAAACAAAGCCATGATCTGTTACAAAATACAAGAAACAGAAATCATGTATATGTACTTTGATCAATGTGACAACACCTACTTTGCTGCCCTGTGCTACTATGTAATTGTCAAAATATTCTAAATTTCATTTTGAAAACACAGCTGGCATCATTTAAAGTGACGTATGAGGTGCCAACTACAGAGAAAATCTCGTTGAAACCGATTTAGCAAATTGTTCGTCATTTTTTATCAAAAAGTATTAAGTAAGAGCTTTCCATTGATATAAATCTTGTAGATGTACGTCTTGTAAGATTTGTAAGCAAAAAGTCGCTCAAAATGTACTTATGCATTCCGGCAATTTTAATTTTGTCTGTTATTTGCACACTTCTCTAGTTCAAACGGTTTATTGGCGTCAGCGATATTTTTTTATTTCAATATTAATCCTTTAGTTTTTACAGGTACCTAGAACACTGAACTACAGGATTAATGTGGGAAAATCCGAATTTTCGTAGCTCATGCCACTTTACGGAATAGCAATAAGTCTCAAGAAAGTATGTTAAAGTAGTCTTTTGAACTAATTTAAGCCTAAAATTGAGTAATGTTTGTCTCGGTTATTTAAGTTACTTTTCGAACAATATGTCGATTTACACATGTACCAGGCATAGGCTGCATAGATTTTCTGTATTCGAATGTCAATCATTTAGGTTTTCGATTAGATTCAAACCCTCTTATGGTCTCTACAATCAGAATTTAAGAACAAAGTCTGAATTTAGGCAGCTTATGCCAATTTAACAATTTTTTTCAACTATCCCCTATAAATGGAAACATATGAGAAAATCCGCTTACTTCAATCTGTATAAAAGTTCATTAAATTTTGATTGGTTGCAAAATGCACTTAGCGAAAGCGTCATCGAAAACCATGTGGAAGTTTTATTCCTGGCTTTCTTTGAGTTACCCGGGCCGATATCGCGTGAGAAATTATTTGGTAATAAATCAAGCAACGTTCGGTTTTGTTTGAAGGGTCGTGTTGAACTATCTTTAAAAATAGCCAGGACTTAGTAGAGATTAGTGGAGATCTTAAAACCTCTTCGATCGTGTAATTCTACAGAGTCTGGAAGTGGATAGACTTCCAACTATCAGGCCACAGCACCAGATAATCCGATTGATTCTATTGACTGCGCATGACCCAATACTGACGCAACGACAATTCGTTGTAGTACTCAATTGACGACTGGTGAACTGACCAAACCCCTGCGTTTGTGGGTTAATCCATAAAATTACTTCAGCCAGCCAAAATCAATTACTGTCTTAGAGCTTCGATGTCAGCCTTATCATTGAACACTTTTACAAACTTTTACTAATGCATGTCCAATGCCAAATCGCGCTTACCTCAATCCAAAAAGACAACATGAATTCCTACAAGTGTTCGAATCGAAGACAAATCGATAAATTTTGAATGGGGTTTTCTCTCGATAGCCCTTTGAGGAAGAATGCTACCTGCCAAATGTCGGGTGTTTCCTCCCGGTTTCTACCCTCACAACATGTCAATCTATTCATATAAGTGAACTAATCGGCGTAAAACATCACTTAATCATTAACAGACGTTGCAATGAATTATGCTCTATAGCTTTTTAAATAAGTGTTTATCCTCGCAAAGACGTGCATGCTTCTTCTTAGTAGATGGATTGACATTTTACAACGCACTCAAGATTGTTTCAATTTTATTGCGGAGTTGACCTTCGGCTTGTCTTCCACAGATCGAATGAAAAATGGTTTTTTTTTAAATTTCGTTGGATTTGGTCTCAGTAGAATTCGATCCCGCTCTACATTGATCAAAGGCCTTTGTCGGACTGAAGGACTATCACTCTAATAACCGACTGAGCCACTGAGGCCCCGTTCTTAGTAGAACAGAATGTGACAAAATACTGTTCCGTTAATTTTGCTGTGTTCAAAAAGTGTAAAACGACGCTTCGACGAACAAGATAATTCCAATTTGTATTTTCTTTGGTATGAATGTATAAGAAATATCCTTGAAAGTCAAATCAACGGAAACTGTTATCAAGTTTCATCGTCAGCTTTTTTATGTAACAGTGCGAGAAAGATTTATTAAATTTCTTCCTTCCATAAAAAATCATTTAACCTATTCCTTTACAGTCATGTCAATATTCTAAATTTGTCTAATTCCTTTTTATGGCCTTCCAATGTATTAAGCTAAAAAAACAAGTGAAAGGCACAGCGTTACGTGTTTGTTAGAAAATCATTCTCTCTGAAAACCCTTCAATTGCACATGAACAAATTGAGTTCATTATCCACAGATTTGCAAAATGTGACAGTATGCCATTAACGATTGCAAAGTGTTCGATGTAAAAAAATGAAAGTAAAACAAAAAACCAAGAAAAATACAGAGACAATGGAAGCTGTGGTAAATCGATGTCTATTAATTGAATCTTCAGAACAAAATGGCCAATCAGTGGAAGTAAATTCCTCTCTAATTAGACAAAAACTGATTAATTCGTGTCATTCGTGTAGTAAAATGTCAACAGGAGATTTCCGTTTTCAGGTTCTTCCAGATTGCAGAATTAGTTGCCAGGCAGCGGCACGCATTATGCAATAGAAGTGGATTTGTAATGGCACAAGAACATAATAAGGGGGACCAAAAGGAACATAATACCTTTAGTACTTCACTAATGACAAGCCGTGCTGCTAAGAAAGGGGGAAAATGGTCACAATGGGAGATACAGTTCGAGAAATTGGATTCGTATCGCAAAATTGAAGCCAATCAATGCCACCATATTAGGGAACGAAATATTTATTTAGTTCGGTATTAAAGTTTACCCTGTCATAGACTTTCACCGGGCATAAATCGGATATTTGAATTGTTTTAAAAATTAATGTTTTTATTTCTCCAATCCACACGCGATGCCATACGGCCTAAAGAATTCGCTTGAAATGTTTTGGCAAAATATTATCGTTTGTTTAAATAAACAAGAAATGCTATGTATATCTGACGATATAAAGTTAACAAAAGTTTATCTAAATAAATTTGAATCCACAGTGACGCGAGCTTCAAATACTTTCTGTTTTCTTAGCCAATATTTTCAACCTATAATATGTCGGTATGATATTACGTAAAAGGGAAGTGTAGAAATAAATAATATATTATTCCAAAATGAAAACAAGAATTACTTTCAGTTTCTGTTATAGCCTTAATCACACAAAACCTGCCAACGCCACCATAAAAGCGACTAATCTTGAGTATGACTGCATATCCATCAACTATTATCTGCAACGGGAATGAGAAAAGGGACTTTTCAATGGGCATGATTTCAAAATAGTCCTTAATCGAATGACCTACAGAGTTGAAATGTTGTGCCACGGGCACTTTATGTTTAAGTCTAATACTAGATAAATTGTTGGCTGCTCTTTGTCATAGAGAATTCTGAGTTTCTCCGATGTATTGCTTGCGACATTTTTTGCACGTGATAACATACACGATGTTGGAGGAGTCGCATTTATGATTCTCTGCCATTTGCTATTTGTTGCGAGATTGTTCTCCCAAAAATGTTCCACGATCTGGCTCGTATACATCGAGTTTGCATCGCGTCTTTAGGCATTTCAGTAATTATTAGAAAGCAGGTGGAGAAATCCTACCCACCCACCTACCTTAAAAACATATACATAACGGAGTAGAGAGTCTTTGGACGAACTCTCTTCCCGAAGATTTGAATTTAGACAAAGAGCTTTCGCGAAAATATCATTGTGTTGTGTGTGCTTCAGAGCAGTCTTCATATGGCACGTATTTCTGTCATCGGTGCTGCTATTGTGCATTTGGCTAAACGTTTTTCGTTTTTACATAACGCTTACAACTAACTGGAACAAAATACGTCAAATAATAAAAAAGCAACGTCACCAAAACCGATGTTATAAGCGTTATCTATCAGCAGATATCACAAAATCCCGTAAGTAATGTACAAGCCCTATATGTGAATGTTAACTATTCTACCCCCGCCCCCCGTTGCCCCAGCCACCCCGTCTAAAAACCAAAACAAACAAGAAATCACGTCCTGTGATCACACTTCTGATCATTGCGATGCTAACCTTTTCAAAGTGACATGAGCTGTCCAAATTTGGATTTTGTTTCAAACATTCCGATTATCAAGAAGGGTACAGCGTTTGATGAACATTTGAAAACATCAGAAAGGATTGACGCTGAAATAATAAGACAAACCGAATATTTGTACAAATAACGAAGAAAATTCATTGTCAGGCGCATAAAATACTAGTTCATTGAAGTGGATTTCGATGCTTTACAACTACATGTACCTAAACTTACATCGGAAAGATTGGTGTTAACAACGGAGAGCTCTAAAGTTTTACTTTTTGATAGCACAGACCAGTAATTAGCGAATTCTTTTTCATCGAAATTATTCCTATTTTTGGCAGCTCATGTCAGAAGTAATCTTTTAAGTTTGTACTTTTGCTATAATCAGTAAAAATGATTTAATGAACATGAGGTAATTTAGGTGACAGCTAAACAGTCGTCAATACAATTTCTTTATTGTTTTGCTTAGAAATAAATTTTAGCAGTCAATTAGTTCTCCAAGGAAACGAAACGAAATAAGGTTCAACCTTACAAAACCATTTTACAATTATTTTATATAACTTCTAATACAAACTTCAATTCTTACAGAGAGAAGTTGGTCAGGATATCACAGAAGGTAAACTTGATTCCATGTCGTGTGGCGTGAATTATAAATGACTACTTCCATTCGTATTCAACTCTCGGAACAATATCATTTCAAAAGTCATGTTATTGTTTTGTTTTTTGTATTTTTTATGGGGGTTAAGAAGTCATTTAACATTGACCCATCCTAATATTGACTTTGTATTGTGGAGCACGTGTTGGTCATGATTATGTGTTAGTTCAGTCCAAGTGTTGACATATGCGGTTTTCCGGCCCATGTCGATCTGACATCCTTACAGATTTGTATATTTCATTCAAAACTACTCCGATATACCTTTTTAGCAACACATATCCATTTATGAAATACATCTCACAATAAGCCATTGTCTAAAATCTAAAGCTTGTTGTTACTCTTATATCAAGGTTATGTGACCACATGGAACGGGGGAGGGGTTGGGTGAGGTTTTGGGTCTGTGAATCAAGATTTAGTTATTAAGTCGTACACTTAACCTTACTTCACAGATTGTTGTCTATAGGTGGCAATGATGCAACATATAGGCTCGAGAAAATAGGCAAAGAAATGAGATGTGTTGAAGAAAATAGATGAAATGGGTATAGTCATAAGTCAATTGTAGTTGTTTCCACTTAAACCATAATCAAATGAATGGAGGCTCCATTATTATAATTCGTATATAACGGTCAGTGTTTAAAGCATCATGGGCAACGTATCAATACTCATTCTAAAAACTATATTCATCATTAATTTTGTTGATGAGATTTTGACTCTAAAAGACTGATTCGCCATGTTCTCCTCTTACATATATATCATTTCATATGTTTCTAGAGAACAGTCCACCATGGTTATATCGAGGTTGTGAGAATCACGTTGGCCCTGATTCAATGGCGAGAATATCGTGTGTGTAATACCATGTTTTCAATCGGCTAAGCATACCATATGATTTTCTTACCGTCCGCGATTTACCGAAGACACGAGTAGAATATGTCTCCATGGTAGTTGGAATTTGGGGCAAGGAGATACATGTAGTTGTTTACGAGTGTGGACATTGGGACGGGATTTTAAAAACATCTGCTGATTTTAAAATTACATGGTGGACTTTCCGAGCAGAACATGGTGGACTTCCTGAGAAGAACATGGTAATCTTTCTGAGCAGAACATGGTGGACTTCTTGAGCAGAACATGGTGGACTTCCTGAGCAGAACATGGTGATCTTTCTGAGCAGAACATGGTGGACACCTGAGAAGAACATGGTGGACTCCCTGAGCAGAACATGGTGGACGTCCTCAGCAGAACATGGTGGACGTCCTCAGCAGAACATGGTGGACACCTGAGCAGAACATGGTGGACGTCCTCAGCAGAACATGGTGGACGTCCTCAGCAGAACATGGTGGACGTCCTCAGCAGAACATGGTGGACGTCCTCAGCAGAACATGGTGGACGTCCTCAGCAGAACATGGTGGACGTCCTCAGCAGAACATGGTGGACGTCCTCAGTAGAACATGGTGGACGTCCTCAGCAGAACATGGTGATCTTTCTGAGCCGAACATGGTGGACTTCCTGGGCAAAACATGGTGGACTTACTAAGCAGAACATGGTGGACTTTCTGAGCAGAACATGGTGATCTTTCTGAGCCGAACATGGTGGACTTCCTGGGCAAAACATGGTGGACTTACTAAGCAGAACATGGTGGACTTTCTGAGCAGAACATGGTTGAATTCCTGAGCAGAACATGGTCGACACCATGAGCAGAACATGGTGATCTTCCTGGGCAGAAAATGGCTTTCAAAATCCCAATAAAGAATGCCGTGGGCTTACGTAGTTTTGCATGTTAAGTATGTTACGGTATGGTGTTCGTAGGTGTTGTGTGATTGGTAAATAATGATTCCAACATCCATGAATTCAATCACATCTCTTTACTTCAAGTTTTTACTTTTTGTACTATTTGCTTGCTTAAAGTAAGCTCTAAAATTACACAACGGCCACCTTATTCAAAACCAGTTATACTTAAAATGACTATAATTTTCGATATTAAAGGAAACGTAAACATGGTGCCGGAACACCAACCGATTGATCCTGAACCGCGTAATTTCTGTTTCAGGTAATAATTACCGGCCGGATTTTTCATTAAACCGCAGAAATGGCTTTTTGTGTGATTATTGATGAACTATCGATTCGATGAAACTTTCTTCGTATAAAACAATAACCAGTCTCACACAGGAAAGTTGTTTTACATTGCTATACCTTACTGGTATTTTTGTGCCCCTTAAACTAAATCCTTCGTCTGTAGGGCCGCTAAAATATATCTACCGTCAGCCCGTTAAGACGATAAAGAACTATGATTCCAATGGCGAAGGCTATTTCTGTCTTGAAAAAATACAGAAATCGTCTGTTCTTTTTAATGAAAACAATATTTTTTTTGTACCGAATGTGCCTTTAAATTTATGGATTAAGGATACATTCGGTCGAAATCCAAACATTTTTTCTAAATCAACTGGGTATAACCGAGTGTTGAAAGACTTCTATAAACGCTTATTAAGAGAAGCAAAACGCACTCGTTTTCTTTGTTCGTATTCCGTTGTTTTGAGATAAACCCGTTCTCGTTGCATATCGTGTGCTGTTGCATGGCTACAAGAAAACCAACCCTCTGTCGATACATTGCCGTTCGAATGACACGAATTAAGCAATTTTGGCTAATTACAGAGGAAACAATCGTCCCAGACTTAGCATTTTGTTCAGAAGGTTCAATTGATAAAAACGATTTCCTAAAATTTCGAATGTCTCCGAATTTTTATTCGTTTTGGTTCAATTTTTTTACAACGAACACTATGTAATTCTTAATAGCATAGATCCACATTTTGCAAATCTACCGATAATGAACTCAATTTGTCCATCCGATTGAAGAGCTCTCGAAAAGAATGATTTTCAAAAAGTTGCGTAACAGTTTACCTTTCACTTGGTTATCATTTTAACTGAATGCATTGGAAGCATATAAAAAGAATTAAGGCGGTCATATTAACAGGACTCTAGACACGAAAGTGTCACTGGGGCGAACTGAACTTCAATAAATCTTTAAAAAAGCCCGACAACAAAATCCATTAACACGATTTTAAAAGACGGCACCCAGTACAATCCAAAAGAAATGAGATTAAAATGACCTTGTCCATCGAGGCCTCGAAAGACCTTTATGCTATGTCTCTGTGCCAGAGTGACTTTATTTTCCTAACAAATATATATATTATATAGATACAGGCCTAACTTTATAGTATCCTTATCCCTAGTTCCATAATTTTTGCATATAAACACATAATGCATAACGCTTGTTGCTGTCTCGTAACCTATATATATACGAACGACAATTTGCAAAAACATGAAAACGAAAATCCGCTATATCTTGCCACATGAATGGCGCGAACGAAGCAGTTTTTATCTAATTATAGACTAGGATACATCTATATCGCATGGTGTACTATTCTATTCTGAAGGCTCATTTATTGTAGATGTAATATAAAAAGAACAAGTGTTTGAAAGATATACTGGTCAGGGCTAAGCTTCCTTGTCTGTCGACCGCTTAGGTTTTTCTGGGGGGAACCAAAATTTTCATTTTCTTTACCCATGATCCTATGGGGCTCAATCTCAGTATATTCAATATCCTGTCATACATTGTAGCAATCTGACTAAAGTCGAGATGCTTATTGAAAATATTTTCAATAAGCATCTCGACTTTAGTCAGATTGACATTGTAGCTGAAGATCCGTAAGCATTGTCAATGTATTGCAAAGTGTTCCAGATTGACCTACTGTAGGACGGTTCAAACTTTTAGTCTTGTAGCATTTTTTTCGGGCCTTTCCATGATTAGATGTTATACTTTATTGGCAGTTTGGGTGTCGCAATTGCATTTTCATTGATAACTCTAAATACTCTTTCTATTGTCCATTTTGACCTACGATATTGGTTTTGTCAAACAAATGTGGCGACCGTTTAATTGGGGAAAATGTCACCGTTTCGTGTCTTAGACTGAAATTTTACAGCAGAGCGCATACATGCGTATATTTATTGTGTCAAATTTAATACGAAATGATAAGTATATCATACAGGGGGAGCAGTCGCCATTTTGTTTTCCTCTGGCGGCCGTTTCACGAAGCCGTCACACAGTGCGATCAGTCGCAGTGGCCATGGCGTTGAACAACTTCACTATGGTATCCATTGGTATACTCCTCGTTTGCGATGCGACTGCTTTGTGAAACGAGCCCCTGGTGTTTTCAGGGATATCGTAGATCAAAATCACTTTTATTTAATCATTTAAAAAATGTAAACGTTGAAATAATTTTCATTTGTTTAGACCTTTTTAGAAAGTATAAGTTAAACATCATTCTGGTTATTTTGGGGATTACATTTTCAAGAAAGAAAGGCAACATTTATTTCTGGCGAAAGGTGCCATACCCTTGGACCCGGGTTCCTCGCACCCTTAATCGGAAGAAGAATTTCATAAAGAAATGATATCTCAAAAATAAAAAGAATAGGCTACGTTGAAATAACGTCAGCTGATGCCAGTGTATATAAAGTTAGCCGAGCTCTGTCGACTTTTTTTCCCCGTATTCGTTATGATTCACATTGCCAGCCAAATATAAAATAAGTAGCCCTTTAGACCGAAAACCCAGGCTAGTTTTGTTTCTGTCCGTAAAATACGTAAAATTCATATACAAATTAACTTCATGTGCACCCAACAGTCGGCGGACAGGACTCCAGTCAACAAGGAAACGTTTGAATGTATCTCCTTTTAACCCAGACCTATATGGTTTAAATCTTTGGAAACGTAAATTTAATGGTCACTTAATTTGGCTGGAAATGTTTAATATGTCCATATGAAGGACTGCCGGGTACCAAATCTTATCTTAATGTTCGTCCGTCTGACGTGCATTTCAGGATTTACAGCCACCAGCAATACATTATCCTTCATTCTTGTATACGTGGAATATAAAATTCAGAAAGAAGCGACATTTTACGAGCATAACACTCAGTCCTAAGACAGGGCTCCGATCAACAAAGACGGATTATATTGTCCCCTTTTCACCAAGACGTGTAAAGTTGAAATCTTTAGAAGTGTTGGTTTAATGGCAATTTAATTATATTTGAAAATCTCATTTGTCTTTTATAAAAGGCATTAATAGGCCACTTAGGTGTAGTATGACAGCCAGATGCGAAGATTAACGATGTTTATAGCTAAAGGTTTCAACGACATAAGAACCGCTATATGTTATAGGTGTAATCAGTGTGGAATCTATAGAACTACATCAACACCTGCTTCAGACAGATCATTTGTCCATAGGTACGTTTTATTGGCCTGCCTTTCAAGTAAGATTCGCGTTACCGTTATGTTTACATAAATTCTTTGAAATATAGCAATGTACTGTAATCAAACCAAGAATACTGTTATCCGTATCTAACGACAAGCGCCAAGGTGCAAGGTCTGTGTATAGTGTGTAGAGAGATGTAGCTAAGTTGGACCGAGAATTTTTATCGTCGCTGTTCAGTTATTCTATGTTATTTCCAAATGAACGCTGAAAACCTCCTTTTCTTGCGTATCACCCCAAATCCCAATTTTGCAAATATACCATGCAGAAAACCCCATTTCCCATTTTTAAGGATCTAGAATCCCCAGCATTCGTTTTTTTTTCTCAATGGATCTAGAAACCCTGGAATACATTTTTCCAATGGATCTTTAAATCCGAATTTAATTTTTTTTCCGATTAAGAAACCCCAGTTTCCAACTTAGAAAATTTTGCAACCCATGACAAATACCCAATTTTGATGTTGTTTTCAATGACCCGTGGCAATTTTCCCTGTTCTTAATACCTGAAAAAATCCCAATTCACAATGTTTTCCAATGGAGTATGGAAACTAGATCAATTTTACCGAATTATTGGCTAGTTGTTCACTTGTTTTCAAATCGATCACGAAATCCCCATTTTCTAGCTAAGGGTCACGAAAACTAAACATCACATTTGTCCATCGAATTCATGCGAAGAGCATATATCTGTAACCGCGGTTAATAAGTAGCTTATGAAACCCTGACTTCAGACTATAGGACAGACTTCATGCATCATCTCGAAACAACGTTTTGATTTTTCGGCTCTCCGGAGAGACGAAAAATTCACTCATGATAATTTTCTATTAGTCGGCAATTCTGCTCTGAACTGGTCTGGCATATTCTTACATTGTTACTAGGAGATGGATTCATATATTACTAAAAGTGACTAGTTTTGGGAACATTTATTAAAACGGGTCTCAGCAACTAAGGTCGGCTTACATGATTTTACTTTTGAGGATCTAGTATTATATGGCTTAGACTCACTTAACAGAGACCGCGTTTTCACTGTTTGGGCTGAAAGATTTTAGAGTAGCATAGGCGTTATATATCACAGACTGGCTCAGACTATTTCTTTCTCCTATGGCGAATTCTGGAGATGTATGAATCTATTAGAATTCTACCCTTTTTAACACAATTATAATCTTGTCTGCTCCCCATGGTTATTTTAGTCAAGATTTTCCATGTATGTGCACGTGTGTTTTATTGTTCATAAATAGTTAGTGCTATACATGGTAGTATGATAAAATGCGTTAAACACATAAGCCTGCTAAGAAATAAGCCACCCTATTCCACTCGTAAGACTTGGCCTATCAAACCTATTAAAGGGTTTAGAAAACACACAAATGCAATAAGAAAAAGATTCAGTTGCTAGTAGTAACAATTTTGAGTTGATGTTTATGTCCTAGGGAAGGCGGGGCGGGGCGGGGGTGGGGGTGGCGGGTGGGGGGTGGCTGGAGGCATATAATTATCTACTTACGTCCGTTTCTCTTTGTGTCTCTCTTAAAAGGCCAAGCGTTAAAAGAAAATGCACAAAACGTAGGTAAAATTCTACTTCGCATAATGTAGGTCGGTTAGAAGAGATGAGGGGAATTAGTGAAATCGCGTGGGATTATCTTACCGATAGCGATGCACAAGTAGACCTCTACCGTACTACGTGTCATTAAAAATATAGGCTCACCTCTAAAAGTAGATCACTAAATACTAAATGAATATCGGAAAAAGAGAATATCCAGTTTTGATCCAGTAGATTTTGATATATCTATATCAGCTGACAGGTAGGGCGGATATCCTCTTCTTAAAGTTTACCACTTGTTTTCCGTTCCGGTTTTATTCTAGTACTATTGTGACACGATCCCGCTTCACGCGTATTGTAGATTTACCGCTGGTTTAGGCCTATCAAAAGGAGAAAGTGTGTAAAATTGTGTTTAAAGAGTAGGTGTAGACAGGGTGTATTGGAATTATGAAATTACCGCTTTAATCTCATAGGTTCGGTCGAAAATAAACAAAGTGCTTATACGTCCACTCATATAATTAATCTCGAGCCTATCGCGCAACTTGAAAGAGCTCCCAGTAAACCGCAAATCAATATGAGAGAGGAGTGCGCATGAGCGAGGTTAGGTGTTCGCCATAGTCAAGCAGTGGATCGTACGCGATGCTACGAGTGGGAACAAACAGACAGCGCAATGTGAGGCGAAATTTCTCTCTTCATTTGACATTTGTGGACAGTACCAACACAACGTGTGCACCCTCAGGATGCGGGTGTCCAGGTGTTTTTACGTATTACTCGGTCTTACACTCTGTGTGTTTCAAGCATGGTGTGCGGAGATATGCGGTACAGAATTTACGGACGCTGCCTCGAGCGCTTACCTGTCTGATATCGTCTTAGAAGGCCGGGTTACCGTAACGTGGGACTCCAACCAGTACGGCCGTTATAATATTTCCATAAAAGTGTCCAGAAGGCGGCTTTACAAAGTGTATAAAGATTCCTCAGCCTCTGTACAGCGGCTATTAGAAAAATCCCGAGGTGTTTTATCCGTAGGGGAATTCGGGCCTGAAAATACTAAGGCCTGTATTACAGAAATTACCAAGGATTCAACATATATGTTTTTCTTAAGGGCGACAGAATCGCCGGATTATTTCAAAGTTTCAGCATTCCCAATATTAACTTCTAAAGAGCAGAAGGTTATGAAAAAATTGAGAAAAAGTATCAATTCAGTTGTGTGCAAAAATTGTGGTAAGTACTGGAATTTTAGATTCTTCTGATAATGATTTTTAATTATGATATATATTGTATATATAGCGTATCTGCCATTACCTATGACATACCATTTATTAACAGATTACGGAACAATACATGTTTATCATATTATTTTTAGCTTACGAAATTATTGACTTCATTTGGCAAAGGCCACAATGTATAAAACATTCTGAGATTGTCCGTATGTCATTTTGACCCTTGCCCATCTGATATCGCGCACAACGCGCGTGTCTTTATCTTCAAAAATTTTGTCAAATTTATGAATGGATAAACAACATTTGTATTGCCTATATATGTTTTCTCGTATTATATTTATCGTGGATTAGCTTGTCACATTTTTAGTAGACCTATGAAATGTGTATGGAATATGAATTATCTTTGGCTAGCTAACTGCAGCAAGTGGCAAGCCAAAGCTCAACGCTATCTCCGCCACAACGGGTCACCACCGGTTCACATGGTAACGCCTAGTCGCTTCGCTGACCACTGCCATGAAATCCGACTAACTTTAAGCTGATTAATTGTAACTGTTGAGAATCAGAGGCGTCCTAACCAGATTTTATAGCTCACTGATTTCATTTACTTGTCCAAATATGTTTGAATGGTTTAACTGCGAGATCAACAGACTTCCAACAGTGTTTTGCTTTTAGTTTTATATGGTTCCACTTTCAACAAATATTGCCCTGCGGTATTGAAAAGGCAAGCATTGTAATAAAGTCACACTTATGACTAATTGGTAATACCTTGATCTTTCCAAATCCATTTGCTATTTTTCCCTTCTTATAAATCAGATTTTATATAGACTATAATCTGGTTAAATACACAGGTTTAAGTTGAATTAAATTTGGGGATAAAGTACCAAATTTTGTAAACTTGATTGCACTGTGCACAGTATAAAAATCAACCCTACCCTACTGGCCTAATAGAAACCTACTTTTCAAGTGTATACACCAATAATTTTATAAGATTATGTTAAACTGTTTTGGTATCATGACAATGGCCTTTGGCTTAGGGGCTCAGACGGTTAGAGTGTGTCCCTCAATCCGACACAGGCCTCCCAACAATGCGGCACAGGTTCCAATCCCACTCAGACCAAACGAAAATAGAAAAATTTATGATTTTGAATTTTCACTTAATCACCGTATGTGAAAGAGTTGCGAGGTACACATCGACGGTCGGGGGTTTCTTCTAAGCAAAGAGTCTGGTTTCCTTCCCTATAGGCCCTACTCTAAACCTGGCAACGTTGACATATAATAAGGAAAACAATCTGGAGTTCAGCGTAAAACATCAATCAATCAATCAATTAATCATGATATCTCGACTCACGGCCATCTGAAAGTACAAACATCCTATTTTATGTTTATAGTTGTTAATTTAGTTTAGCAGTTTAGTTAATTTTTTTTCACTTTGTAAAAATATCATTTTGATGATTTACATTTATTCAGCCTAATTAAATCATGGTTGAAAGTTGTGAATTATATATGATCCCTGACAAGACTCTCTGATGTAGATCATAAATCATAATGTCTTTTTATCATGACTGAATTACATCCATGTAGGCCTATGTATAGCAGAATTCTGTTTTTTAGGATATTTACCATTGTCCTGTTCTTTTGTGTTGGTGTTTATAACAGATAAGGTAGTGAATTTGTGTGATTTATAAGCACATACCATTATATGTTAGTTGAAGTTTCCTGTAAGTTTAGTGTTTAACTTGTACTTAATTGGCCTGATGAGGAAATGTACTGTGACCTCCAGGTATGGTAGCCAGTTTGTGCCACTTTTGTAAAAAAAATCAATGTTGTCAAAAACTTCACAAAAGGTATCCTTTATGTAGGTTTTTCACTTCCTTATGCCAAGTATTTAAATTATTTGACAAGATTACCTGGGGCCTGGGTGGCTTAGTCTGTTAGAGTGGTAGTCCCTCAGAGCAACACAGGTCTTCCATCAATGCTTTGAGGAATGGAATCACACTCAGACCAAATAATAATTGAAAAATTTAGAGGTGGATTTTCTCTCGATGGCCATATGTGGAAGATTGAGGTGCCAGGATGAGGTAATCGCCAAAGGTCAGGGGTTTCCTCCTGGCAAATCCGCCACATACGTGAAATAATCTTGAGTGTCGCGTAAAACATCAGTCAGTCTATCGATCTGACTTTACAAATTATTTTTGCTCCAAAAAATATACAAATAATGAAAATGGCACTTATCAGCCACCATGTAATATATAGTCACACTTACACCCTTATTAAGGTCAGCAAGCTGTACCATTCTATTGGCTGGGCACTTGACCTTCACCCTCACATTATAGAGTCAGAGTTAAGGGCAAGACAATAAAGTATTTAATTAGTTGGTTTATAGTCAAAGGTCAGAGTTGTTTCTGTCCACTTCAAACACATATTCTATAATTATGTGTTTCTGAACATGTTTATCCACTTCTAAAGGTCAATAATTTACCACCAGGAAGACTGTATATATATATTGGCCTATTAAGCAATGCCTATATTTCATGTCTCAGTGGAACTAGTTTTAAAGCCAAATTTTGCATTTTAATTATTTCAATGACAATGATCAAGTTAGAAAAGCACCCTTTGCTTGGATGTCATCCTGTGTTGAATGATCTCCCCCATTGCTTTTTTTAGAGTCCTTCCAAAAGACCATTCATTAATCATAATGTCAGCTATTTAACCTATCTGTAGATTGTCATTGAAGATTAATGTTCCCTGTCTGTAACCTCTATTGTTACCAGACCTCTAAAACATAGTCCTGAATTAGTTTGATCATTCAATGCTAGATTATACAAACATTAATGCAAAGTAGGCCCTAGTTCCTTTCCATTTATAGCTACAATGGGCACATGACAAGCAATGAGCAAATCAATGTGACACGAGTCCCAGATTTGTCCTGAATCAGAAAATATAAAGTTCTCTAAAAATATCAGTACCTATTCTCCACTGGATTGGATGTCCAAAATGATGTTATTTGATTCTGCTGGACTTATTGTATCTCCGATGTTTATCATAGTATGTCTCAAAGACGTGTGTTTATCCCTAACATATGACGAAACACTACAAAGATTTGTCCAATTCTTTATCCCACCTCTCATGTCCATGTTCAAATAGGTAAAGAACTGTTTTCCCAATGGTAAATTTTTCTAAACTGTTGGTCAGAATTGAATGGGCTTTGGCTTGCTGAACATGTCATAGATAGGAATAGTATGTGTTAGAGTTGTAAAAAAAGTTTTAAGTACACCAGATATCATTTTTTGACAAATATGCTCAAAGTTTTAAATAAAAGAAATTAGTGATATCTATACAGGTATTGGCTACATGTGCATGACATTAGTTCTTTAATTCTATTGAATTTCTTAACACCCCCCCCCCCCCCCCTTTCCCAATATTTAGGATTGCCTATAAAGATACTGATACTATATTTTACAGTGAGCCACTGCTCAAAATGGCCTCTTTGTAGTTTTCAATCAAATAAGCTCGGTGTTAGTTCATTTTAAATGATGTAATGATTGAGTTCATTTTCCAAGTTGTAAGGAACGAATTATTCCTGGAGTCACTGGGTACGTCCTTGGCCTGTATCAAATTTTGTAGTAAAGGGTTTGAAGTCAGCGAAGTGAGAGAATTAGACACTGAGCCGGCTTGCAAGCATAAAGCCATGTTTAATGGTAATCAGATTGAGACATGGTGTTTACAGCTAACTGTAATGTTAGAAGATAGCTAATCAGTTTAACTGACTTAGACACAGAATAGCTAATAAGTTATGTAATGTAAGCTACATGTGTATATCCAAACAGGCTGTTGTGAATTTACTTATTATAGCAATAGAATTAAGGTTGTCGAACACGATAACATTTTGTGTGCATTTTAAACTGATATAATATGTATAATTGGTATGGGTTTTGCCAGAGATCTTGTCCGTTGTGTTTTTTGTCTAACTAAAATGAAAATATTGGTCAAATTAATATTATTAGACAAAAATGAAAAAGTAGGTCACTTGAGACAGTTGAAATGAAACACCATATTAAATGTTGTTGGTAAAATTAATATCACCAAGATGTAAAAGCAGATCTTTAGAGACACCCAGTTAACAAAATGTCAATTAGAGACATGTCTATATAGTCTCTTTTTAACACAGTTAGAAACTTGTCTCCATGGTTATTTTAGACCAGAATATTTTTCCCTGTACCCATGTGTTTTAGTGTCCATAAATATATCTTAAGCCAGGATATTTCTCTATAGACAGGGCTAGAATTTACACACAAATGCATGAATGAATTGGTGTAGGGGCCCACGCACATGGGTGTCTGACAGTCTCCAAGAATTCAAGTGTATCTGTGTAAGTCAGAAAGTTAATGATATATGTAAAACTCTTCAGTCTTTTGATATGTCGACTTGAATCTGCAATAAGGTTAAGAATGTATGCTACTGGCTAAGGTTTTTCAACAGCGGATCTAGGCTCTGGTTGTGTACATCATGGACATTTCATTCAGTGGATTTTTAGTTTGAAAACGTAATTCTATAAGTATTTCCAGATTTTGCAATGTATTCTCTTCAATGAATTTGAGAAGGGACGATGAATGAAAGGTCTTGTTTCAATGTGTGTCAGTGTTCAATAGAAACTATTGATTCTGCTGGGAATGCCCTCTCGTCCTGACTATCTCCCTTCTATTCAGTGACTTAGAATGGTTGATAAAGCATGCTGTCATCCTCTAACACACCATGTCATAACCAATTCTAAACATCTCAAACCCTGCATTATTTGCTTAGTTCGTATAAATTCCATCCAGGCTGTTGATAATCTCCTACATGCACATGGTAGAATCTCGTCATTGGAGTGCCCCAAAGAAGGAATAAGCCTATGTATAGACCGTTCCATTTCATTCAAACGTTGAGAGATGGGCTCTTTTGGTTAGCATTGCACACTGCACGTACTTTATACATTAAGATTTCTTAAAAGCGTTTAAGAATGCAGTATCAGGCTTATATTTAAAGTGGCATGAGCTGCCAAAATTCCCACTTTTTTCATAATTTCTGATCGCCACAACAGGTAGAGGCTTTGATGGTCATCGAAAAACTAAATGATTGGCGTTGGAATGAGGAAAATCCATACAGTATATGGCCAGTATGAACCGAAAACGTGTTCGAAAAGTAAACAAAATTTAAATAACCGGGACGACCATTCATTCATTCTAAGCCAAAGTTAGTTCAAAACAATACTTTATAGTACATTTTCGAGACTAGAAGCACTAAAAAACTTCTGAATTATACGTTTTGAGAAAAATAGCCAATAATTTCAACATTCTGTTTTTACGTCAAAATATTAACATTTTGGCAGCTCATGCCACTTTAATATATTTCCTTTTTCTACAGCTTTTCCTGTTCAGGTTATTGCTTATAAACAGACAGATTGAGTGTATACTGTATAATATAATTTCTGAACTCTAAACCACATGGGTACAGGGAGAATCTTTTTAATTAATTTAACCATGGATCCCATCGTCTTCTTGGTCAATCTGCATGTCAAGCCACATGAAATCCTGACTTTCCTGCCCGCCATGGGACGCGACTGTAAGATTAATTCTCTACATAATCTAACACACGTCTCTAGGGTGGATAAGCAATGAGTTTTCTATTTCCTTTCAAATTACTAAGGGATTTCTTCAAGTGTAATTCTATCTGAAAATCTTCTATAAAAACTCTTAACCTTCAGTTAGTTTCCTCCGGCAATTCCATATTTTTTTTTAGATTTTTGGAAATGTCAAATACATTTTAATGAGGAATTTCGTTTTATGTTAAATTAGTTTTTTTTTTCAATCAAAACTTTGTCAATATCTTTTATAATCGACTGCTTGCTGGCTGATTAGTATAGATCTTCACTGTTTGTATTAATTTTAAAATGGAGTATTCACCAGCTCTACCAAGCAGTTTAAACGCTTTACTTGTGAGGACTTTCCAATCTAGCATATTTTGTATGGTGGCAATATAAATATTTAAAGTGGAAGGGCTATTTTTAAGAGAAATGTCTTTTTAAAAAAGCAAGCTGTGTATCTGATTTCCACAATTATGCAGTCCAAAGAACAAAGTTCGGAATGGTTTTCAGCTGATAGCCCCATAGGAAAGGGTACTTGCTGAAAGTCAAAGGTTTCCTCCAGGGAAAGAGCTTGGTCCCCCCCCCCCCAAACTTGGCATCACTGATCACCACAAATCAATCAAGTTATTCGTTCTGAGGCTTATCTTTGGAAAATGATGTGAAATTACTACTCAAAGCACAATTTATGTGTAATACTGTTTTATCGTTTACTTTTCAAGTGCTTTAACTAGTTTGAAGCTTGTACTAGTATACATGTATTTTAATAATGGTTCTTAGATTATGGCAAATGTTTCTTGTAAACTGGGCCATCGAGACAGGTTTAATTATGAATGAGTCTGGTGCTATTTTATGATCTACCTGTGTTGAAATACAGTGTATATAAAGCCTGATATTTGTAGTGTAATCTAAGTATTCCAAGATAATGCAATATCCACCATCAAGATTTAGGCCTTAATTATGTATGTCTAGTACTACTTTATGATCTGACTGTGTTGAAATTCATCCCAGTCTAGAAAAGTGGCTGGCTGTCATCACACAGTTTCCCTGTTGGCTCCATGCTGTTTCATATTAAATGGTGGCTTGGACTAATTTTGGTGTTGTGCCAAAAGGCAGGGAACCTTTGGAGACTGTTGAGGTTGTGGTTGGAGCTGTAGACAAGCTATAAACAGCCCTTCTCTAGATAACCTCAGTGGCTTAAGTAAGTGGTTGGTGATAAGGTGGAAACTGGGTGCTCTCCCTCCTCAGTTTGCCGCCAAATCAACTGTAGCCCTCCTACAGCCCTCACATCTCCTGCTTAACCAGACTCCCTGACTTGACATACTTCAATCGTGGCTACCATCAGGGAAAAATGTGCACTAAATCGTGTCTTCATGACAGTTTTATATACACTGACCTTCTGGTTTCTAGATTTATTCAGACACATCCCTGACAGCCCACTTTTAACCTAACACCTTAATTTGCACACTTATGGAAAATCATTTTTATCTAAGCTAGTTTTGAGGATTTTGTTTAAACTGTACAAATCTTATCAGTAGACATATGTTAAACTGTTTACTAGATGTTCCAGAGCTACTGTAAGCCATTAGAGATTCATCCCCTGCTTTCACACATACAGGATAAGACGGTCATCTCCCCAGAACAGAAACCATTACATCAAACTTTATAACTTTGAGGATGTCTTTTCAGTGATTCTGTAACTAATTTACTTACCCATGTGTTTCTTATCACTCTGCCCTTGTGTAACTTATGAAGAAAACTGTTACAAGGTCTGTGATCAGGCTTTATATTACATAAATTATATTACTTTTGTCCTCCAACAGAAAACCTATACCAGTAAGTGAAATAATCTTGAGACAGTTGAATATGACGAAAAACATCAATCAATCAATCAACCAATGGTGATAACAGCACCACATTTGCAACAATTGCAATTTTATCCGCTATAAATCATGATGGATAATTCATTCTATAAATTATCCAGCGTTGACACTTTAAGGCAAGCCAATATTTTGTTTGTAATGCCTTGTCCTTGTTTTCGAAGCTACCTTGTCGAGATAATTGTTTTTAAATTCAACTCCCAAATACTTACAGCGATATTAAAAAGCTGGCTTTTAAGTTGCCAATGCATGCATGTCCATTTGTGCAGAAACTTTGGCAGGAAAATGTGCATGAATGGCTCAAATATGGAGGCAATTATTTGAATATATTTGAATATATCATTTACTCTTGCTAAAAAAGGTTAACATTTTAATTTAGCAAAACATTTCGTGGCTGGTAGAGGAAATAGGTTCATGATTTAGTACAAAACATTTTTAGGTGTGCATTTTGTAGAAGGATTTAAAAGGTGTCACATCAGAAATTTCAACACAGGTGGGCGTTTGCCAGAAGGTTATCTTGTTACCTGTCAGTGGTGGGAAGGTGTAAATATTTTAGTGTGTGTTTCATTCAACTTGTGGCCTTAAAAGTCACCCCCTCAAGTAACAGATACAGTAGAATCTTTGTGGTTAACATTCTTTGAACTTTTTACATTTTCGTAAACTGTACATTATTTCATTGCCCAAGACCTGTCAAAGTAATTCTTGAATGTTGAAAATTTCTGTTACCGGCACAAGCATCTACGTCTCACTATCTCTGAGTCTCAAAGAATTTCTGTAAAATTGAATGCTCAAAAGAGTAAAAAAAAATCTAGAATATTTTAAGTATATTTAACATTCAAGACATTGTAAATCATATGTTTATATACAAGACTGCTTTTACATTTGTGGTTTACCAAATCAAAGGTAAAGAGTAAATTAGGTCACAGGTACAAGGTATTCATTAATTCAGAAAGCCTGAATATTCTGGGTCATTTCTGCAAAGTGGAATGAGACAATTCGTATTCCTGATTTTAAAAGCTGTTTACATTTTTGTAGGGTCAACCTCCTTTACACACACTGTGTTGTTTGTTGTTGTTTTCACTTCTGATTAAAATGTGTTAAGATCAAAATAATAAAAAAAAACTTGTCTCTAATTGGCATTTGGCACCTGTATGTGTCTCAGGTAACCTGCATCTCATCATAGCCATAGTTATTTGAAATTTTGTATTAATTTGGGCCACGAGTAGTTTATGGAGGGGCTTGGTTGATTGATTGATCGACTGATATGTTGGTTCGAATCAGTCCATAGATATCAGTCCAGGGGCTGTCTGGGGAGCTCGTTATCTTCTCCCAACAAACCTGGCAACTCAACTCTTTAGACAAAATATTTATGATTGTGGGATTAAAGACCAATCAATCAATTGGTTTGCTCACCCTTTTTCCAGATCGTCAATTGAAGTTTCCTTCAATATCATAGGCTGGAACTATTTTGCGTAGTTAAATATATTCTTTGCATGTTTCTTTAATATTTCTCCAGATAAGCTTATGAAAGGTAAAATTATAATAAAACATAGACTTCCTGTGCTTTTTATTTGCAATGTCTAACGTTATTAATGTAACTATTTGCATAGCTTTTATTGCCTAAGCTAAAAACTAATTTTGAATAATGTAATATTAATTAACACAAAGAAAAGCTGTAAGTCTATTGACAGTTTTGCATTAATCCACAGCTTTTGGCCTGCGTCCAATTTCGCTTCTCTGCTAATAAAGAGCCTTGAAAGGTTTTACTTGTCAATAGCTTCTTCATTTAATTTGGATTGATCGCAACATTCAACTAGTTATTACCTTTGCATTTTATTGGTCGGTTTGGAGCGAAGGTAATGCCCATAGTGTTATTCTTTTACCTGGATAGCACTAAATGCCTATCCATCAACTAACTTCCTGCAACTGTATAAAGTGCTATGCCCTTTGCATTAGAGGTAACTTAATGATTTTTTACCTGCCAAATAGAAGTGTCAATACGGCAACTTTCTCATATTTCAATCTGGTAACAGCACTTTTCTTTGAACCTTCACTCGATCACCCCTTCGGGAATGGTTAACAGGTTACTGGAAGGCTAGCGGTTTCCTGTCAATGTTGTTTCTTTTGCTTACTTCAATCTTGAGTATTTCAATAAAACATCGTTATTGACTCGCTCAGGTTCTTTAATAATGTGTCGGTGTTCAGGGGTTTCAAGCTATAAGTTGCGAACAGGGACATTTTCCGTCCCCCCCCCCCTCCACAAAACATCTTATAATGCCAAACAACTTGACTTTTACTTTAAGAAAAAAGCAAACTCAACCTAAACATAACCTTTTTAGTTTCAAGGATCAATATAACTTTTTCTAATAAGTTTTTTAATGGTACTGTCTGTTGATAGAATCTCTTCACCTTTGCAAAATTGAGGTGGATACTGACTACATGGTCAATTAATCAATCAAAGATGATAGACACACATCTAGCAGCCATATTAGTAAAATAATCTTGAGTGCAGCGTAATCCCTGGTCATCAAATTATGTTACGTAAGTGCCAGATGTTTTGATAGTGTGGACTGTAACACCTGAAAACTGCAGGCTACATGTATATATGGTCTTATCAAATTGAAGCAACTGAAAACAGTTTAATAACTGCAGGTGGAATGGTCCTCAAATTGACGCATCAATGTTGCACAAATTTAGTAAAGATAGCCTTTGGATTTACATTTTAAATAAATAATATGAACAGACTAAAGACTGTAATTCTTAAAAAAAAACTGCAGGCTATTTGGACTTTTAAGGAACAACACTTGCAAAAGGGTCAAGCTATATGTAGGTTATTCATACTGTATGTAATCAGAACTAAGCTAAAATATTGTGTTGCGTTGACACAGTAAGTTATTGAGGCTAGCGTTATAGAAAAACATTTGGCTGTTTCTTACCCTTAGGCGTTCACAATATAGAAACATGATGCAAGGCGTCATTGTGAAAGCTTTTAGTTCTACCACCTGGAGATTATTGATTCGTGCAGTCATTGCCCGCTCAAATACCTTAAATCTGCTACAGCGAAGAAAAGCTAATTTACTTTAATCGTTAAAAGCTCCTTTTGAAAAACCAGGTTAATTAGGCTATTACCTGTGTTGTGGCGACCCCAAGTGGATTTGAGTTCTTTCATAGTCCTTATTTATTGACGCGCATTTGATTGTCTTTTTACATACATTTTTCAGTAAGTATGAGTAGGCTGATTGTATGCAAACAGAAAGCGTATTCATTTTCACTGAGACACTTGTTTCAAGGTTTTACATGATATGTAAGGTACAATATCATAGCTGTTTTTATTGAATTCTGCAAAGGCAATATAGGGCTCTGGCAGTTAGGTAGTAAGAAATATATATCTGAACAGCATTCCTCCAATGAGTGGCCTTGGTCGCCGAGTGTGGAAGAGTTGCCAGGTACACACCGAAGGTCGGGGGTTCCCCCCCCCCCCACTAAACCTGGCAACGCCCCCATATAACTAAAATAATCTTGAGTGTGGCGTAAAACACCATTCAATCAATTAATCTAATGAGTGGCAGGTTTGTATCCTACTTAAAAAAGAAAAAAAATTGAGTAGATTTACATCCAATCGAAAAAAATGTTCATGGATACCAACAGTACACCTCTGGGTACAGTGCCCCGTTTTTTCTCCCTACAAATCTGACAGTTATTTAAAGTGGCATGAGCTGCCAAAATAAATGTTGATATTTTGACGTAATGACAGAATGTTGAAATTATGGGTTATTTTTCAGAATACGTATATTTCAGAGGCTTTTTAGTGCTTCTAGTCTCAAGAATGTACGAAAAAGTATGGATTTGAACTAACTTTGGCTTAGAATGAATGAATGGTCGTCCCGGTTATTTAAATTTTGTTTTCTTTTCGAACACTATTCCGGTTCGTATAGGCCACCTTCTGTATGGATTTTCCTCATTCCAACGCTAATCATTTAGTTTTTCGATGCCTCTTACTGTCGTGGCGATCAGAAATTATGAAAAAAGTGTGCATTTTGGCAGCTCATGTCACTTTAAGTACTCCGTCCTCATAAGCTTAACCCATCTCCACAAATGCTATTGTTAAGTCAAGGGGCTTAACTTAACTCATTACTAGTTCCTGATTCATATATATCACTTTTCAACTGTAACACCTGCCCAAAATGTTTAGGCTCTAATTAACAGGTTGTAGTCTGTATTATGAAACCTATGAAAGATAAACATGCAGGTGTCTCCATGTAGCCCTATTATGTTTCACCACTGTTCTGTCTTAACACAGGTATATTAATGTCTAAAAGATGAATGAGCTGATGTTATACCATGTTGAATGATGACCTGTGCCAGATCCAGGTCATCTCGACCCTGTCGTAGTGTGACCTAAAATTATGAAGTTTACTTAAATTAAAATCATAGGCCTACCTAACTTAAATTTAAAACAGCAATTTAATTCAATACATACACTTATAATATGAAATATAGTATAAAAGTTTGCTGGCATTATTAATATGTGGCTTTGTGGTAAATATAGCTGTCTTAAGCATTTTTTATTCACCCTCATATGATTTAGGAGTGTTCATTATTGTTGATCTCAGTGGGTGTTTAATCCACCAGGAGGAAATATTTTCTACCTTAATGGGAAATCTCAACTTACAGGGGCGTGGGGGCTGAGAGAGGAGGAGTGGAATTAGGGGCATTATTTACACCTCCAGATACCCTAACCCAAGCATGAAATCCAAATCGTTCTGAGGAATTCTAATTTATGTGTGGGCAGAAAGATATTTAGGGTTCTTTTATTATGTGTCTGGTTAAAAATTCCAAATTTTATGAGCTAGAATTCTGAAAGAAGAATCAGTGTATATTTCAAACAGGTTTTTTTCACTACATTATTTTGCAGATTTGGGTCTATTTTTGTCTGCCAGTGCCCTACTCTCTAGCACTTTTGGGGTCAGACAAAGGTTGAGCATTTTCATAGATTTATCAATGAATAAAACATTTTTCTGTTGGTAGGGGTGGCTTGGGATTTTGTTCCCACCCCCACATAATGGACTAACACACCTGTTCTGAAGTGTGTGAGGTTTAAACTCAGGTATGTCAATGAAATTGTAAAGGGACACAGAGCCAAAATGTGAATGGCTCAAAGGCCTAAGTATCCGGGGCTACTTATAGCCCTTAGGTTGAGTTGGCGCCATGAGGCTCTATATATAAATATA
The DNA here is from genome assembly GCA_963971465.1 of Lepidochitona cinerea. Classification (NCBI taxonomy): domain Eukaryota; kingdom Metazoa; phylum Mollusca; class Polyplacophora; order Chitonida; family Tonicellidae; genus Lepidochitona; species Lepidochitona cinerea. The sequence continues at coordinate 41,038,402 of OZ020551.1, read as the reverse complement.
TCCTACATAGTCAATATTTGCTGGATCCATTCTGGGTGAAATTAATGGGCATTAATAAGCCTGGTCATTGAGAGGTTATCTAGCTGGTGTACAGTGCTTCACTCTATTTTCTGTCTCCCTATACAGAATCCATAGTCAAATAGCTGTACATGAGGAAAGAAGCCCTACTACATCTCCCTAGCACTCACCCCCATACAGGATATTTAAACAGGGCTATTTCACGGAAAGATATCTTAGAAGGCTGGTAAAATCAATGATATTTCCTGACCATCTCATGTTATACCCACTCTTACCAATGACGCTCTTGTATGGAATCCACATAAAATGCCCTTCTTTTTTTTCAAGAGAAATATGATAAAGCAATTCTTTTCCTCTTTGAATTAGCTCACAGTGAAAGTAGTCCAATGCTCTGACGTCAAATCAAGGCCATGATGTCATTTAGGTATATTTGGTATCAATGATGCCCTAAAGGCACATTGTAGATAACTGATGTTGTCCATTGTTTACGTCAGAGAAACCATACAAACTGAAAGTGGCGTGTAAATATTAACCGTGGGGGGGGGGGGGGGGGGGGGCGGAGATCTAATGATGCAGTTGACAACGAAGTATTGAAAATACGGCTTTTTGTACCAAATTGCCATATTGTCTCAAATAAAATGTAAAATCACTACAGGTAAATATATACAGTAAAACCTGCATAAACCAACACCTTGATAAACCAAACTTCTGTCCAATCCAACAGTGTACCCAATTTCCTTCTGTATTAAAATGCATGTTAAAATACCATTGATAAACTGACGCCTGTCTAAACCGACCGCCACATGATTAAATCACCTGTGAGATTCAGAGCCTGATTTTCCCCTACAATTAACCTTGAAACATTGCATTTAAAGAGAGAGCTGTAAAATTTTAAATTATAATCCATCAATCCACATCTTTACACTTGAAAATGCTGCCATATAAACGAAATAATCTTGACTGCAGTGTTTAACATCATGCAAACAATCAAGAATCAATTCAAGTTTTTCGTTTTGCATAAATATTTCATATTGTGACTTGTAGTCGTAGATACTGCCTGGTTTATTTGGTAATCTTATATGTTAAATTCCTAAGAATATAGAGCGAACATGTTTTTTGTGAATGTGAATATAGTGTAGAGGGTCTCAAGGGTTATTTGGTAAAGCGTGGGATAGATCTATATCACCTTAAAGGCACAATGACACTGTTTAATTCATGAACATATCCATTGTATGAATGAAGTCCCTCGTCCCAAGCCCTAAATGTTTTAGACCTAATTCTTGCTGAGACTCAGTCACTCATGCACATTGACTGTTACCGTACATGTTTAACATGTATAACATGTATCTACTTTAATTCATTAGGTTGCCTGAAAACAAAATATTTTTAAGGCTTTTGTTCTAATTTAGACAAAGCCATTGTTGTCTATCTAGCTGTTTAAAATTTTTAAAAAGTTTTTTCGATTTATTTCATTGAGAAAGTTCTTTTGTCAAACATTTAAAGTACAATAGAAGAATTTGAAAGTGTGAGTTCAGGGTTATATAGGGCATAATCTTAAATCATTTTTATCCAATTATAAATAGATTGGGCAAGTTGAAAAAACACTAGTAAATGATATTTATCTCTCACAAAGTATATCTGACTTAAAATGTGTATTGGTTAACTGCTTAACAGTATTTTCATTATTTTCTGGGATTACACTTTCTCGAAAAATGACAGAAATTCTTCTACCGATTTTGGGTGAAACCTGAAACGGGTATCGAACCCGGGTCCCAGAGTATGGCACCTATCGCCAGCACTAAATGCCGGCTAACTTTCAGCCAACAGGTAGATACTACAGCGGACATTTAGTACCCCTCTGGTGATGTAATTGATAACATTTAATCAAATGAAATGCTTTTTTCTCCTACACATTATGAATCCCACCATGATGGAGACATTTTCTGACGAAGTTCTTAAAAATAAGCATGTGCTTGTTCAAAACCTTAGATTAGGATGGTCTTGCTATCCAAAACGTTCAGCAAAATTATATTCCAGAACTACATGTAAGTAAAGTTGGAAAGCTCATGGAATGCTCAGCATTTCGGATATTTAAAATGATTTTTGATAAGCATTGGGTGCAGAAACTGTTCTCGTCAATGGTGGCTTTTGACACAAACTTGTCATAAAACACTTTACCACACACCATTGGAATGTGCTCAGCCCCTTGTGTGGCAGGTAACACAACCAAATCCCTTGTGCGAAATACCTGTAGTGGGGGTAATAATGAGGTTATATATTATTCCATTCAAGCATAAAGTAACAAATTGCTTTTGGCTGGCATTGAAAAACATGTTCATATGCTTGTCATTATATTTACTGGAAAGAGATTGGTCTTTATCTTGGTGTCTGACCTATTGAATGTTAGACAAGCAGTTGATTCCTAAACTACTTAGGTTTCAGTTTCTTTTGATTTCCATGAAAATTATTTCACAGAATCTTTGATGTTTTTCTAATTCAAACAATTCCTGTTCATCTTTTTTCTAAATTTGTTTTTGATCTGTTATAATTGTAAATATGTCCAAATGTCTGTAACATGTTTGGAACACAGTAAATACCCAATATCCAAAGGTTTATTGCTAACATTACAATAACAATGTTTGCTTCTCCCATAACTCCCAATTGAGTAATCGCTGATTATTAAAGCTGTTGACGAGTCTTTCACCTAGGTGTAACTTAAGTATGCTTGGAGACAGAAATGCATAATTATTAAATAGTAGTTAACATTTTTGGCTGTCTGCATAATGTCTAATTCAACCGGCTGGGAATGTGGATTATGTGTTATTGTACTGTCTCAGTTGCTGTGAAATACACAAACCAAGTCTAAACCAGCAGACTTGTTTAAAATATTGTCTTACTTACTGGGCTATTAGCATTGGAAACTACTAAATCCTTTGATAAACATTTTCCTATGCAAATAATTACTCTGGCCAATAATAAACTGAGGCGACAAACCTTTATTTTTACAGGGTCTATTTAGCTTCTAACTTTACATCTATAGCAAGATTTAAGTTTCTGCCTGAGGAAGTTTCTCTTTGGGAATTATTTGAAACTTGCAGGAGTAATGTACCTAGTGTTTATTTTTCCCCATCACATGTGTTTATTGCAATAGAAAGTTGATCACAAAGTCAAATAGTTGCCCTCCATACAGTATGGGGTTTATTACACACTTGATGGGTTTTTTGGTCATCAAAATAAACTAGTGTGCTCATTGTAATTTAGTCTCAAAAGTACCAAACTGGATACAAAGTCAAATCACTGTTTACTGAGAAGCTTTACAGAAACTTTGGTACTTGGTACCAAACTAGATACAAAGTCAAACCACTGTTTAATCAGAAGTTTTACAGAAACTTTGGTACTAAATTTGTAAAAATTTCAATTCGTAAAAAAAACGATTTCCACCTATTGATGTGCATGATAGGCTAAACTCCCTCTGTCCCCGAGAATATAGGAATTTCTGACTGTACGTTTTTCAGATCAACGTTTAAAATGGCTGCAAGAGACCAATGAAAGATCATAGGGTTATTTCTGTGGAGAACCTGATCATCCTACCCTAATAATAAAGCTGAGAACTGAAAAAAGAAATAATCTTGTACATCGGGTGCAGCGTAAAACACCAAACAATCAGTTCTTCATGCCTCAATCCAGTCAATACATGATATTGAAGTCGTTGGATCTTAAGTGCGACATGAAATAACAATCAAACGAGAAATGACCACATCATTTCCATTTAACATGCTATGTCAGTCAAAGGAATAATAATGTATGAAATATTAAGTTTGTCATACATCAAGCTGCCAGTTTAATCGGCAGTTTTTTATCACTGGCTAGAGGCGAGGGCGGTTTTGTTTCCTGTGTTTCCGCATATTAGGAGATTATTCTTGTTTGATAATTAAGCCATGTTTCCCTATCTGTCAAGTTTCACTCAACTTTCAATTTTATCAAACATTTACATGTACATGTTATCATATGTGACATTGACAATATTTATCGCCGGAAAAATCGCCCTAGTGAGCATCGGGCGTAGAACTTTTTTTTTAGGTAAGATATGAGAATATGCTTCACAATAGCACAATACATACCAGCTCATCAAACAAACAGCAAATGGCCAAATTTTATTTCCATTCAACATGCCTGAGGGCTGACGTAACATTGCACCTTGTCTGACATAATGCTGAAGGTACAATGCTTATGGTTACAAGGCAGTTAGTTTATCCATTACAGTCAGTAGATTTACTTTGGAGGTAAATCTTTTAGAAACGGCCCTCAGGTCAGTCGAAGGATACTGTATTCATTGTAAAGATTGCTCTCTTGCCCAGGTCAGATATTGGAAATGGTCTTAACGAAATGGCAAGTGTCTGGCAATTGAAGAGAATCTGTCAGCTGTCACCTAGACAGAAAACTAATCTTGTAAATTGGCTGACCAGTGTCAGTCTTTTCCACAAGGATAATCCCAGGACAGGTCAAAGGGAATTAAAATAGACTGGGCGATATGTTCTAATATCGGCCCTGCTCAAAGCTACATGTACATGGAAATGGTCTGTTGTCATTTGACCTTTGGTTGTGAGGTGGAAATCTAATTACCTGACCAATGATACATTCAACCCATTAATCAGTCAGTCTAAATCCAAAATAGGACAATGAATAAAAATAGATTGGAAAATGTGTTTCAAAATGATGCCAACTCAAAACTTGGTCAGTTGCCTTTTATTGCAGTATTAACTTTTGGGAGTGACGATGAATGTATCATTAAGTGTACCATTTAATCAGTCAGTCACTCCAGCGGGGTAAGAATGAACATTTTTGTAAATTATAGTTAGCCAAGGCTTACAAAATGTCCAACATCCTGGGAAAATAATTACATAATTAACCTTACTAAACTTTTTGCAGTTGGCAACATTTGTCTCGGAAGTAAGAAAAATCAAACAACTGCTTTAAGAACAATCACAAAAACAATATTATAAGATAGGAAGATGTTTTCCAAGACATTTTTGAAGAATTAAAACAATTGATTGATTTTGTACCTCTTCTAAATCAATGATCAAGGTCCTGACACACTTTGTAACTGATAAATATCTCCAAGGTTTGATTCCCTTGACCTTGTACAGAACAATGTTGTTGTAAGCGTATAGCCTAAATTGCTAGTTTGAAAATCTTGGTTAGTCGATCTTTATAAAACAAGGACAACAAAGGGATGTGGTCAATAAAATATGTTATTCATACTATTACTGTGGTATCATAACCGTATTCAAAAGGGTCATTTGGTGTTATTTCTCCACTGACAGTCATATTTGGCCCTTGTGGTTTTCTAGTATATACTTTGATAAAATTAGAAACAAATAACTATTGTGGGTATTTTTTTCATCAAAATGTCAACAGTTTAGGAGTGGACATAAAGAATTAAAATATCCTGTTTAGTGTTAAAATGAAACACATGTGCTAATTAAAGAGTGTGAATTAGTGAAAACCCACTCCTGAATTGTACCAAAAAGTGTCAAGTGTCTGACTCTAAATGATTATTGTTTTTCTTTAAAAAAAAGGGTTATGAAAGATATATTGATTTAAAGAATTTTGGAGCAGTGTGTCTGTAACTTGTATTTTGATATTAAGAACATAAATAAATCAAGCCTCCTATTTGCTGACTGGATTTCAAAGAAAAATGCATTTGAATCGTTGCCATTTTTTTTAGCCTATCACTGAAATGTTGTCAATGTATATATACAATTTCTGAAAATGTAAGTTAAAAAAGGCCTTAAATTTTATGTATTTCATGTCAGACATACAGTGTAACATGGTAAATAATTGGAAATGAGTATCTACCATTCAATTTTGAATTGGTACTAAGTTATATCAAGATAAAGAGAATGAGATTTCCCTGAAATCATACATGCAGTAAAGATTCAGCAATATTTTAGAATATTAGGTAAATAATATTTCTATACAGCTTTATAGCACAATTTTCTTATTTTAAAAATATTTTTTAGTCTGTCATCTCATCTGATATGGATGGGTGTACTCCCACAAACATTCCTATATAATTACTAATTGAAACAATGATGGTCCAATTATCTTTGAGCAAAACACAGCAACGAAAATCTTCAGTTGTTTATCTAGATTTTGTCCAACCCTGTTATTAACTTGTTATGTAAACTGTCAGTTGGTGAGAAATTGTGAAGACTGATGCTGCATTCGTTGCTGTCAATTTCAATAAGAATGCAGCATCACTTACCACCTTGTCTGAAACCTACTCTATGAATATTCATCAGGCTGTAAGTGTTACATGTCCTCCCCCTCTTGTTTATTTTGGTCAGACGACTTAGAAAACAGTCCCTAAATTTCTGGCATTCCTTTGTAATTATACATCCTTGTTTTAACGATAGACACAATCAGGTTTTCATTAACCTGTTTTGAAGGTTTTCCCCAAATATAAACTTAAGTTATATGTCAAGAATTTTATAATTTAAAAATAAAATGAAAAGTATCAATTCATAATTAAAGTCTGAATGGATTTTACAATTGGTTGATAATTTAAAAGATTTATAAAAATAATAAATGTGTTATTTTTCTAGTTTGAACATTTTTTAGAGAATATATATATATTTATCTATTTGTTTCTCCCTAAGAATTACATGATGAAATATAAAGGTTAAAAATTTCTGTATGGAAATATTTTCTGTTTTAATAGAATTCACAATTTAGTCTTTGTGGCTTATTAACAAGTGTATTTAGTTGACCTTTGCTATGTGCTAGTCAATAGCCACCCATCTTTAAAAAGATAAAGTTGTACGATTGGTTGCCGTGGTGATCAACGACTTTCCTGAACTGACCAGAATTGCTGTGTAGAAATCAATGGCCACTCAATTCGCACTGCTCTCCATTATGGTAATTTTGTACCAAATTGTTGGCTGTTTATCGACATTTTCTGCTTTGCTACCCGATGACCAAAAGTTCCCCCCCCCCCACTCCATACCTTCGTTTACCTCATGTGATTTTGGCTGTGATTGCATTGCTTCTCTCACAGCTGCTAAATTGGGATAGTCATTCTGAAGGAATGATCGATAACCCTGCTAAATGCTTTAAAGGTCTGTTGACTTCCACCTTAGGAACTACTGATTAAGGTACAGGGTTGGCAATACAGATCACACATTATAACAAATTGCTGTGATTAGCTGGAAATTTGTCACTCTTCTCTGCTATTTTTGATAGATTTTAACTCCTCCTCCTAATCTTTGAGTCCTGCATTAATAGAGTTGTTTAAATAGTTATCCTGAGTAAAGTACATTTGTAGGTTCAGTTGTCAGCATTTCTAACATTGGACAAAATGTAAAATTGACAATTTCAACACCCTCTTCATGAAGGAATCCTTCTATAAGAGGAAATTAAACGTCTTAATGGGCGAGTCCTTGTAGCAATATCTACAATAGGTATCGTATGGCTACACAATTGCTTTTTTGTCCAGAATACACTCTGCCTGCCATGCAAAACCCCTCCCAATACCCATAACTTTTCTCATTGCATCCTCGGTCCCCGTATATAGAACAGTTGCCAGATACTTGCCGAAGGTTGGAAATTTCCTGCGGGCAATGAGCCTGGTCCCCCCCAATAAACCTGGCAACGCCATCATATAAGTGAAATAATCTTGAGTGTGGCATAAAACATCAATCAATCAATCTCGTATCTCATGTAGCCTTTTGATTGCATAGTTTGTGTTCAAATGAGAAGTAGGTCTTATGGGTCCACTGAATCCCTTAGTGTGACTGATTTATTTTCCAAATATAAATCAATCTCATTATTTTTGAGAATACACTTTCATGAAAAATGGCAAAAATTATTCTACCAATTTAGAGTGACATTGGAAACAGGAATATGTAGAACCCAAGTAAGACACTGACTAATAAATCAAAGATTATTCAATGGATAATTTCATTTCCTTTTATTCACCAAATGTTTCATACAATTAACAATACAATGCTTAAGGATTGATTGGCAGAATTTTAAGTCTTTACTGATTTTGTCATATTTTTATTTTTTTTTATTTTTACCCAAAAGACTTGTATTGTAACCCTGTTAGCCACTGAAAGAATCCTGGTAATAGCACAGCTCTAAATTCTCCATAAAAGTCCCTTTTTTCATTGGTACTGCTTTATTTACCATCTATAAGAATTGAAGAGATTTATTTTATTAGAAGTTTGAGACATGGTGTCTGGAGTCAGGATGACAGCTGTTGATTTGTCTAAGTCACTTTACCATGTTTATGTTTCACTCTGGTTGACTAGGTACAGAATCCCAGTTCGTGGGGCAAATTTCCAAGTTTATGCTGTATGACAGGTGGCTTCTTGTAACCCCAAAGTCCCTGGCATCTCCTCTTTGGACCCTAAATCTCATCACCCATTTCAACAACCCACCCATAAACATTTGAAGCACACATAATGAGGTTGTTTAATTTGCTATTACATTTACTGTATATACACATTGTAATTAAAGGAGGAGAAAACAAATAAAACTGGCAAATGCACAAAACGGACGGCGAATTTCCCTTTTCAATGGTACCATATACATATTTTTACGATTTTTTCCCACCGCACAGTCTTAAAGTGAAGTTATATAAAACCATCGGATTTCGACTGAGACCGACTTGCCTACTTGGCCGCCATCATCACAACAGTGCTTAGGGGTGTGTCTCCTTCGGCCAATCAGTAGACGCATACCTAGCAACCCATAGCGCACGTGCGAGTGAAATTGGTCAACTTTCTTTGTCTGCCATTTGAGCCTAGGTTAATTTCTAGGCACATCTGTTTCCGGTCAATTTCTCGTTTTACAAATGGCGGCCCCCATTGTTTTTGTGACCCAATTTAAACATGTGCAATTTTCTGCATCACCCTAAAACGCAGGTAAGATTTACAGCTTAAAAATTGACACTCTTGAGGTGATTGTTCGTTACAATTTCATGTTGTTTATTTGTTTTCTCCTCCTTTAAGAATGTGCAGTCAACAGACTGGACTTTTCGAAATTTAATTTACCGAAACTATTTCAAATGCAAAAAACAAAACAAAACAAACAAACACAAATCCAATTTCCAAAGTGAGGATTTGCAGAAGATTTTCCAACTATTATATAGAACTCTTTAATGTTTACGTTAATCATGAAAAAATGCTTCATATTCCACTTTGCTGCACAAAAACTTGCTGGTCTTGTCCCATTTTTTGCTATGATAAAAAGCTCAATTTTGAGGGTATAAACATTCCATCTAAGTTTAAAATTAGTATTTTTTTAAATAGACCATCATAATGATAACAAACCTTTAATTGAATTAAATTTAAATGCATAACCAGTCTTATTCTGACATTGTAAAAATTTTAGTGCATATTTTTTCCCTCGATGCAATTTGACTTTGTTAAATAATCTTGACTGGGAGTTCAAGAGGTGTTATGCATTGGCGACATTCCAAGGGAAGGTTTTAACATGGGTATCTGTATTATGTCACATTTTACAAGTTCCACAATATGTCACCCTGTCAAAAGCAATCAAGACTCCCTTGTCACAGCTTTTGATCTGAGATTAAGATTATGAAAGCTGGTGACAGATTTCTCCAGATTTCATCAACCCCCAATGAACACACCCATGTGGCTGGCAAAACAACATGTTGCTAAATTAGAATACATCTAGGTTAGATTTGAGATCCAAGAGCCAAATTTGATGACAATATTAGATTCTTGTATAATATGTTCAGTATTTATTATTTAGAATTTTGTCATTATGTTTGAGAACTTTTACAATTTTTTGTTACATTCAAGATTATTTCAAATTGTACATGTATGTACTCTTTAAAAATGTTTTGGGGGGATTTAGACTTAGATGTAACCATACAATTGTAGACAATAATGTATATAAGAAAACTCAGAATCGAGAAACTTCTGTGGTAAAGAATCACTGTTACGGGTGAGATGTACCAGTTGCAAAGTTTGTTTTGGGTGATGGAGCCAGTTTCCGCCTAAATTTAACAATATTTACTGTTTGATAAAGAAAATAATCTGTATGTCATCGTTCATTATCGATCAACCAGTCAGTCGATTAAAATGAAGCAAAATTTGATTTTAAAATCAAAATGGTAGATTCTTTATTTAAGTTACATGGTAACATCTCAGTTTTTCTCCAGTCTTATTGTACATGTATGATGTGTGTGTGTGTTATTTTTGCCACATCTTACAACCATTGAGTGATTTCCCTTCGTGGGCACATGTAAGCTATCAAACCCCTTGTGTACTCTTTAGAGTGCTCCCTATTCTCAGCCCTGGTAACCCATTATCACGTATATATATATCTGTGTTAGTAGGGCAATCCACTAGTCAATACAACTGGTATCAATAAAGATACCTTGTCTGGAAAACCGTTTTCCTCCCAAAATATATGTGTCATAAAAACATGTTTTTTGTTGTTTGTATTTACATACAGTCAGTAAAAGGTATGTCGGCTTAAGAACCATAAAGATGTCAGCTATCCATTTGATCATAACTGAACATGCACAAGTTATTTCACAAGTAAAGAGGTCAACATGTTTGGCATAAGAAGCTAAAGTTTTGATTGTCATGCCTTTTTTGTTATACTGTTTTTCAAATTGATAAGCCAGTCTCTGGGAACCATTCAGTATTCAATCCTGCAGTCCTTCTGCCAGTGAGTCAAGGGTTCTAATCTTATGAATTTCATTTTTTGTATTGTAAGTTTAATCAAATTTGGTGTTTTCACTATATCACCCTATGTGGAAGGCTTGCCAGGTACATGTTGTACCATCAAAGGTCAGAAGGTTAATCCAGTAACACGCTATATAAATACATGTAAGGGAAATAATCTTGAGTGCAGTTTAAAACACCAATCAATTAACCCATAGACTCTTTTCAGTGGAATATTAAGCCAGATATGGCTTTTTCTAAAGAGAAATTGAAGCATTATTTCCATCATGTTCGGGAAATCATTGGTAAATACAAAAGTAACCCTATGACTATTCACTCATTAGCAGATTGCGATGACGTCATCAGTGAAACTATTTATGCTTTGGCCCCCCCCTGATCAATAGCTGGTATGATGTCACTGTCGCTTTCTGACGTTGGAAGGGAATATGGCTCCTCAGATACCATTATGTACTCTCTAATCCCTCATCCAGTTGAACTCATCTTCGCTCCTTGTCATATTGATTATGCCTTCATTAAGGAAACGGTGCGAGATAAAAATAACCTAAACGTGATATTCATGCTGTGTATGTCAAGGTCATAGCTGTGACAATTCACTTTGATGCTGCCCCACATTAAAAATTATCCTTTCAGCTTGCTTATGTATTTATGAAGGATTAAAGACAAGGTTAAAAGTGTGATAAAACACAGCATGGCTAATTCAGTAAGCCGGAATCGCTCTATTTGATGAAAAAATTTTGAAAGGTGGTGATTAGAGATTTCATAATGAACTAGTATGCAAATGCCAGATAAATGCTTTTGGAAAAGATGAGATGTATGCTAAATGAGGGATAATAAATATTGCAATTTTTGGCGGGGAGGGGGGGGGGGTATCTACGGTGCCATGCTTTACATTTCCTAGTGTCTGACCCTCAGCTAGGACTAAATGGACTGCTGATGTGATGACTTCAAAAAAACATAAATTTCCTACAGCTTAGCCACAATGTTCTTTAATCTATGCATTAAGAATGTACTTTCAACTCTGGTTAATCTTGAGTGTGGCGTAATAATAAAATCACTCAGCCAACTTGGGTTTAAGATAGATAGCTACCAATTGCATGCGCCTCGGTCAAGGTAATTTAATCCATTGTCTTATTGTAATATTCTACGGTAATCCTAAGTCGTTAGTTCGATTCTCACCCATTTTAGAGAAATTTTGTCCAGTTTTATGTGCCAGAAATGGCATAGAACATATCTCCAACCATCTAGAGCCTCATGGGCCTTCAACCCTGGCGTATTGTACTATGATAGTTGATTAGCATACTCCCCCCCCCCCCACACCTCCTGGCCAATTCCTAGCTATACTACTGAATTGAAAGGTAAATTTTGCGAAAGTATCATGTTTACTGAAAGAAGAATGTTTTGCAAATAAGTCTGAGAAACCGTCGAACATAAATGTTTTTTTCATAATTGTGTTTGTTATTTACACATTTTGGGGTTGTAAACCCAACCAATAATCCTTTAGGTTTTCAAGGAACTTCAAACGTCTCTTGACAATTAGAATTTATCAAATAGTTCTGGCAGCTCATGCAACTTTAAGTAGACAAGAGACAATTTTTTAGCACTTCCAGTAACATGAGTTTTGCTTGTTATTTTTTTCTGGTTTAAAACATGTAGTGTTTCCTTTCTGTAATAACATGTTGAAGCCCTAAGGAGTAAGTAGGGTTTATTGTGGCATAACTGACAGCTGATGTGATCCTGCAGTGACTTTTCAAAGAGATTCTGTGTCTTTTGTTTGTTAAACAGCTGTTTTTCCTTGTATCTATTTGCTGGGCCAGTGACTTACTTGACAGGCAACTGCGTGCTCTGCATAACTTCCCCACCTCCCTTCTGATCCCTAGACAAATTTCCATGGAAAAAAAACGTTCACGAGTTTAATATTCGTCTTTTAGATGCTTAAAATGGCACTATGAAGTGGTCTGACCCTTGAGACTTATCAATGAAGTTTGTAGCAGTGATGCCACAATTAGGGAAAGCGTATTTTCGGTGCAGTTTAAAACACTCAAGTGGAACACACTTTGTTCAACATGTGTGAACTTCCTTTGAAAACTTCAGAATTAATCATTTTTATAATTATTTCATAGATTTAGACAACTGTTCTGTATAGTTTTTCTTGCCTGATGTTTATGCAAAATGATAGGGTCTGTGATTGATTTAATAAAAGTACTCATTTTTGCTTTGATGGTAAACAATTTTTGTTTTTGGGCACTTGAGAAATTTGGATTTCATGCTGTTAGATTATTTATGAACACAAAATTGCTGAAAAGTATTTTTTATCACTCCTAAAATGTGTTAAAGGAAAAACATGTTGGAGGAAAAATATGTTGTGTTAAATGTATACATACAGCCATCATAAAATCATGCTGTGCCTTTTTTTACATTTTTACTTTTTTTACTGTTCTTTACATAAGAAACTTTTTTATTTTCTTTGATGTCTTCTATAGAGACACTGATAAGACTTTTTCTGTTCTAATTTGAGATGACATTTTTTTAGTAGTTTAACATTAGATAAAAACATTTAACAAAGGCTATGTTTGTTGGAATGTAATCCAAGTTTTCAGCTTTTACCAATGTGAATATTGCAGAAAAAATGGTGTCAAATGACGGACATATAGAATATTAAACTTTCCAATTCTTTGGTGAATGGTTGGATTGCTCAGGGCTTGGCATCATAAAGGATCAAACAACCAGTACAATTGTTTGTATGTTGCATTTCTATAAGGAATCCAGGTTACATACTTTATACCTAATGCCATCATACCGGCTCGATAGATAAACTCATGTGGTTTTATCATCATACCTCGACAAGAACAACTGCTGGTGTTATTAGTGTGGCTTTATGGCTGAGATGAAGTCATAATTTGATGCAATTGTCTGAGCATGAGGATACTAACAACTACTAAAAGAAAACGGCCGAGTTCTCCACTTGTACTGGAGTCGTTAACTCGTTATATCGAAGGCGCTAATCAGCTGTCTGTGAAAGGATAATGAGATAATATGGAGAGAAGATTTTTAGATCAAAGGCTACCTGGTGTGAAGATACCGCAGCCAGCTTTCTATCACTCTAATAAGTTTGCTGGAGTTGTCAGAGTGCTACCAGCTGAGTAAACCATTATACAATGCTCTCCAGCCAACCTCAGTGCACACAGATCTAAGGAGTTCTTCTCGCTCTTTTGGCAAGGTGTCCCAAAATCCAACCCAGATCTCACCCTTTATCAACAACACTACAACTACGTATGTTTAAGCTTTAATAGGAAACATAAACTTTATCTCTCTCAGTTCTCAGCTGCCCAATGTCTTAATGATGTCTCCATAAAGTTGACAAGACTGGAGCCAAGACCAACCTTTCTTAGCAGGCCAGTAACTAGTTGACCAGAACGATTAGTACTGAAAATTTGTCCCCTTTCCATTGGTGGGTGGTGCAAAGGGTAATATATATTGCTGTCTGCCCTAGCCTCAAAGGCTAAAACGCCAGTGAGTCCAACTTACAAAAAACAGAAAATAACCAATACAGATGAGTAAATTTTTGCTGCCCAATGGCACACAAACAAACGCTGCCTTGCCTTGTCTATAAGTAGTAGTATTTGTGGCACCTCTTCCATTTTCTTCCAATCCACTTTTTCTTTTACCGAGTTTATAAAAAACTTATAACATTTAAGTACTGTACCTATTCTAGTGAGTAAAAGAAATCAGACTGTATACAATGTAGTGGCTAAAAATTACAAACAAAAAATACAGAAAAGTAAAAAAGCGGGTCATATAAAAAAGTTTTTTTTTTACAACCTGATAAAAAAGGATATGGATAGAAACTCTTCTGACCTGATTTTTTAACTGCAGACATTTTTTGTAATTTTTTTTTAAGCCCACATGCATGTATACCATCAGCAGGTTTTTGTTTAAGCTTTCATCTGGGTTTTGTCACGTTTTCTCCGCAAATTGCTGCAAAATGTTTGTTTTTGTATCAATATGCTGCCAAGTGGATTTCTTTGGTACACCGGGACTATATGACTCAACGTAGGCCTACTAGTTTACGTCATTCATAGTAATAAATTAGTGTATGATACGGTAAAAACATCACAACCTTATAAAAAATACTATGATGAACACCGATGATGTTTTAGAACAAAGATGTATGGTGTAGGGCAGTAAACCACCATGTACTCACTGTTTGTAAAATCATGGGAATTAGCATGTTCTAATGTACGGTAAACCATGTTAATAACTTGGTTATAAATTTTATTATAATGTACAGTAAAACATGTTGATTACTTTGTTCTTATGATAATTAAACCATGGTAATAACTTTGTTCTTATGATCAAACCATGTTATTACTTTATTATAATGAATGATAAACCATGGTATTTACTTTGTTCTACCAATACCATGGTAATTACTTTATTACAATAAATGATAACCCATGGTGATTACTTTATTATAATGAATGGTAGACCATGGTAGTTACATTATAATAATGAAATGGTAACCCATGGTAATTACTTTATTATAATGAATGATAAACCTTGATAATTACTTTTATTATAATGAATGATAAACCATGGTAATTACTTTTATTATAATCAATGATAAACCTTGATAATTACTTTTATTATAATGAATGATAAACCAAGGTAATTACTTTAAATAATGAATGATAAACCATGGTAATTACTTTAAATAATGAATGATAAACCATGGTGATTACTTAAAATAATGAATGATAAACCATGGTGATTCATTTTTTCTTAGGAATGATAAACCATGGTACCGGGGTATTTACTTTATTATAGCGAACAATAATTCATTTGTTATTATAATCCCTGTTATACCAGTGTAGTGTATATTTGCCTCTTAGCTTTGATGTTGCCACTTGAGGTGTATGTTGAGTTTTTCTAATATCAACCTTATTTTTTGTCATTGCAGTCTCATTTTGATTTAAAATCGAATGACTTGTAAATGAGTTTAACTGGCGTTTTAAATCAGTATTGTTATTTAATTTTTTTTATCTTTTCAGCAAAAAAGCCAAGAATAAGTAAAAATTTAAAAAGTGTTTCTGTGAAAGAAGGGAAAAAAGTGACATTAAAATGTTACGGCTCAGGGAATCCCAAACCAAAGATAAGATGGGAGAAAAATGGAAGAGTTTTAAAGAAAGTCAAGGGTATGCGAATCAAAAGTGCCAAGTAAGTTTACAGTTCTTAAATTTTATTGTCCAATATTGACTTAATCAATGGCGTGAAAGAAGCGGTCTTAGATGAATGCATGTGGGTTAAACCTGTGTATAGAGAAACATAAGAGCACAGAAAGGCAATTGATTGTACAAATATGCTGAAAACAGTCCTTAAATTCTACCCAAATTTTTATTACGGAACTAAATTAATGTTTGATGTTTTGTTTTATTGTGGGTTTGTCCTGATCAGGTTGGGGGTCATCTTGCTTTGCCATTTCGCCCATCTTAGATTTTCATTGAAGAAAAAAAAGCTGCTGACATTTTATTCAGACCATATCACCTTAAGGACAATTTCCAGTTCTTGGAAGTCTTAAGTGTGTGGGCTGTTCTTGGTTTTCCTTTGTTGGTAGTCTTAGTCGACCTTGAAGTAAGTCTGATGACTTTCTACTTGAGTTGTCCCAGCCCACCCTTGTCCACATACTTGGGCTCTACCTTAACTGGTTTCAATTTTTCTGCAAAGACTCTCAAAGGTCTCTCTAAAATGTGTGATCAATAGTGGCTAATGAACTAGCTGCTTGATATCTTAACCTCTCACTCTTTACTTCCCAAGATGTTAGACATCTCTTACCCAGCCTACTTCCATCTTCATCCCTCTATGGGCTCTTCTGTGGGGTACATAAATGCTATGAGTCGGTTTTATGGCATTTTTCTGTTTTAGTTATAGGCCTTTTGATAATCAACCACAAAAGGCTTCAGCTTTGAAGAAAGTACAAGAGACAAAAGGAAATGAAACGAAATTTAATTAAATAAATTAAATTATTTTTTTAACCGATGTAAAAATAAGAATTTACATAGCTATTTTAAACAAAATTCAAAATTTAAGACCTTGTTTTGTTCAGCTGGTTAAGCATGGTGTAACAACATTTTTTAGACATTAAGCAATTACAGACAATTTAAATAGCTTTAAGTGGTTCAGATCTTTTTTCACTGAATGAAAGATTGTCAACTTTTTGCTTTCTAAAACCATGTTACTATTTCAGGCAAAATTCTGAATAAAAAAATCTTATTGTGAACTAAGGCCCTTAACTAAACATTTTGCTATTTCGGACAAAGAAAAAGCCTTGACAAAAGAAATAGAATTGTAATTATTTTTTACAAGGCTTAATAAGGATATTTTTCTCAGAACATTAAATGTCAAATGGCTACTATAAAAGCAACCATGTTCCCTCAAACCCTCTTCACGGATAAGACAGAAAGGTTTTAAGAATGGTATTTATCAGAAAACCACATAAGAAAAAGGGAAGGATAATAAACAGCCCAGTTGAAATAAAATCGAAGGCAGGCAAAATGGCTAGTGCTCAAATTGTGAATATAGTGAATAGTATTACCTTAGGGGCTTATGTGGCCTTTTAATGCTGTCTTCTAACTGAGCCGTCAAAACAAGGTCTATTGAATACACTGAGGGACCTTCCATGTTTATGCTAGGTGTGATTTGATAGAACAGGCTCTCTGCGGGAATTATGTTCTGGCAGATGTGATAGATGTACATTTATTTGACTCTTACTGAGCCATATTATTTTCTTGATGTCAAGTTACCCCCAACTCTTCCTGATAAGACTTATACTTGTCTCACCTTTTTGCTATGAAAGTTTTCTTTCATCCTGATAGGATGTACAGTTGTACAATGACCTCACCCCCTCACTCAATACCCTTGCTACCCACTTTTTCTGACAAGGTATTTTGGGTCCAATGTCCTCAAGTATGGTATTTTGATTGATTGATTGATGTTTTATCTGGCATCCAAGATTATTTCACGGCATTGCCAGGTATACTGGTGGAGGAAGTGGGCTCTTTGCTGAGGACAACCTCTTACCTTTGGTGAGTACCTGGCAATTCTTCCACATGTGGCGATCAAGTAAAAAGTCTTCCTAGAAATTTGTCAATTTTTATTTGGTCTGAGTGGATTTGAAACTCTCCGACAGAAGGCCTATCACTCTAACCACCATGCGCTGAGTTACTGTGTCCCCATCATACTTTAAACAGAATGGCTTGTCCAAAATTGGTAATGTGTTGGCCATCAAAGATTGGCTAATTCTGGGCAGAATTGTTGATCCAAAAACTGTCCCATTTTACTCGGAATCGAGTTGGCAAAAGAAGAACCCTTGTTGAATGTTTGCTGTTCCCTGACATATTCTGTAAAGAATTAGAATTGTGCCAGAATTTTACACCCTTGTTTATTCTTTACATAGTGTGTTATTAGTTCCAATCCCAACTCATTCCAATTTCGATCATCCTTTTCGTGGCTTATAAAATCTACATGTCCATCACTCTGATTAGAATATCGGTATTTCATACTGGTTATTTCTTGAACTATGTGTACTTCTGGGTATATATATCTATTAATATATTAACCTAGTTTGCCGGGTTTGTTTCTTCATGTACCCTTTTTTGCTGGTACCTTTTTTTGGTGTTGGATGACCCCTCACCTTTGAGTACAACTACTGTCTGGTCTGGGAGGCCTTCCAGATGTCTTGTCTCCTGGATGCTGAAGGAGCCAGCCTCCATCTGGCTGTTCAAACCACCAGCAGTGTCTAGTCTGAATCTGTGTACAATGTAGCCAGCTCCTTATGTAAATCTTGGATAGCTAGTAGAGATAGTGGCTAGTCTTTGTTGACATTACCCTACTGTTTTACTCATCTCAGATAACCAGCTTGAGTGAACTGTTTAAAGGTCATCAAAGCACCTCCACTCAATCTGATCTAGATTGGAAAATGGCTAAGTGCAATAAAAGCACCCCCTTGTTTCATTAAATACACATCTATTTCCTTAATCTATCACAGATGAAATGTGAGAGGAGTTTTGATAAGGCTGTCATTAGCTTACTTATGTTCTGGGACATGGTCCATCAGGTGTTTTATAGCCATACACTACCATTGGAACCCATCTCATATAGCACCATTTGGTCAAACAAAACCATTTATCTTTTTCTTACCAATATTTGATATTTTCTATTCAAACAGTTTGTTTTCCTTTAGCAAATAATTATTTCCTTTTATTAATTTAAAAAAAAAAAATATGCCGAAAATATTTGCGAAATAAATTCTGACACCTATGGGTTGTTTAGATTTCCTTGACATAAAAGAGAATTTATTTTCACTATAATTTGACCGTTATCATTATTTTTATAGTTTTTAGTAAAGGTTATCTTTAATGTTGACTTGTCCTGTTTTGAGGTTGGATTTATTTGCGCTATTTGACATTGTTTTGTCCATATGTTGGTGGCAGAGAGGTTAATAACTCTATATAATTAAGCGAGTAACTTCTTTCTTGTGCGACTCATCGTCTTCTGGCCTTAAAAAAAAAACCAAGTTAAATTTAACTACACGATACCATTTAAGGCCAAAAGACGATGTCTCGCACAAGAAAGAAGTGTTTTCGTTGTGGAATTCTGCTAAAAACCAAGTTCAAAACATGTTTTGTTTTTCTCCACATATGATTTAAAAAACATAAAAGATTCATTGGTTGGTGTTCTTTTTACACCTCAATCGTAAAAAGAACACCAGTCAATGAATCTTTTATGTTTTTTAAATCATATGTGGAGAAAAACAAAACATGTTTTGAACTTGGTTTTTAGCAGAATACCAGAACGAAAACATTTCTTTCTTGTGCGAGACATCGTCTTTTGGCCTTAAATGGTATCGTGTAGTTAAATTTAACTTGGGTTTTTAGCAGAATACCAGAATGAAAACACTTCTTTCTTGTGCGAGTCATCGTCTTCTGGCCTTTAATGGTACGGTATCATGTAGTTTGCTCACAGCCTGGTAGCATTGTACTTCTGCAGAATGATGAAATTAGTTCAGATCTTCACAGAAACTTCTATGACTCTTAAACTCTTAAAGTGGTGGCTAGTCATCAAGCTAATGGATAACGCCTTCTACTGATTGGCCAGCTCAGAATTACTGCTTTACATTGATTGGCTGTATAGAGAAGCATGGTGGTGGATTCCACAGGAAGCTGACTTTTGCTTCATTTGTAATGTTAGAGACATCATTAGTCAGCAGTTGAAAACTCACTTGTTGGCTCTTAAAAAGTCCAGCTTGGCAGGAGGTAGCCTTTTAGCCACTGGCTTTTCCTTAAACTGTCAAGTCAAGTGATAAATGCAGATTATATTTCTAACATATCTCTCTGCCCTACTGCAATAAATCTAACAACTTTCCCCAACCGACCAAATAGCCCTGTCTGAAACATGGCCCCTGGGAAATCTTCAAAGTGTTTTTTATGAGCGACTGTTTTTGTCATCTAAAATACTCTCATCTTCCTTGTCTGACCTTGAAATTTGTCCAGTGGGCCAAAGAAATTAAGATTCACAGTTAATTTCTTAAGATCTGTGGAAATAAAACACTTTATTTCTTAGCGTTCAAATTTAAAACTGAGACAGGCAACCCCTGTTCATAAGTCCAAAGAGAGATAATTATTGTTTTAAAGGATATAAATAAAAAAATGTTTTACTTATTCCTTAAAACTACTGCAGAAATTTCTTATCTTGAGTCCGTCATAAAACATCAATCAATCCGACACCAGTTTAAGCAATTTTGTATAGTTTTTATTTTGATTGTATTGTTCTGAGAGTTTTTAGAAATACTGGTAAATTCTCACTTTTAGACATTTAAAAAAAAAAAAACAATCTGGAAATCAAGCTTTTTTAAAAAATTTACCAAATTGTTGCAATTAATGGTTTATTTCAGATTCTTCATCAAGATTTTGTTAACATTTTTCTTTGACATTTTTCTTGTAGACGTGGTATGCGCTTACAGTCCAAACGTGCTTCTAAGCGACTTGAAGGGGAGTACACATGTATAGTGGAGAACGTGATCAGAAGGGTGGAAAAGGTTGTCCAAATTATAGGTAAGAACTTGTAAATATTTTATTTTCTCCTAACATTTGTCTGCTGTTGAGGATTTCAAGATATCAAAATGGCCTCCAAATCAAATAAAAGCGAAGATGCCAATGCTGGAAATTGCTACTTCAGAAGCCTGACCTTTTTGGAGGATATCTCTTTTGGCTGACTAAAGTGAGATAGCAGTAAAAGTGATTATATCATAAAGTC
This sequence comes from Lepidochitona cinerea, assembly GCA_963971465.1. NCBI lineage: Eukaryota > Metazoa > Mollusca > Polyplacophora > Chitonida > Tonicellidae > Lepidochitona > Lepidochitona cinerea. Next base: position 41,017,349 of record OZ020551.1, on the reverse strand, counting down.
AATATATAACAAAGTATTTCAGAAATAAAATTTACTATCTAAGGCCAAACTCCTGCCTGTCTTCAACCTAATGAAATATCATGGGTTTTGGTTTATTTAAACAACCTATGATTGGGCATAAAGGTCTAAATGACATATTCTCTTTTAACACAACTACATGTAGAAACTTGTCTCCATGGTTATTTTAATCAAGAAGATTTTCCCTGTGCCCGTGTATATTAGTGTATATAAATAATAATAGTTCAAAGCAGTCAATCAATCAATCCAACTGCAGGTTAAAGCTGGTTTCAAGCATTTTCTTTAATAAACCTGAAAAGATTGCAGTGTTGGGCCTATAGGAAAGAATCTTAACTGCGGTATAAAAAAATTAATCATAAATCAATCTAAATTTAAAGCCCTAACAAGTAAACTACATGTACATATAATAAAATCTTTAAAGAAAAGAAGGCTAATAAATGGACTGGAGTGGACATCAAAGTGACTTCAAAAACATCATAATTGTTCATGAATTACATAATCCTGTAAATAATTACCAGGACGCTAGTAAACGAACGCTGTTACATAATACACTGCAAAATTTAATATGGTTTCATGAAAAATCCAAGAAAAGCCTCTAATATATTGTGGATTGTATTTGCTGTAACCATAGCAACATACATAGCTTACATATATATACAACATTCTTACAGAGTTCTTTAAGGCAAAATAACTAAGTAGATTAATATTCTCTCATACAATGTTAGCCTAATAAAAATTCAATATTTAAGATTAGAAATAAATATATTATTTTATGATACATGTATGTGTGTTTTCCAAGAAACTGTTACAACATGAATATTTCTGAACCTTGCACCTTCATAACTTGAAAGCATTTGAAATGGGATTATATTGAACTTCTTAAAAGCTACTGCCGTTTTTGATATCTATACCATACCCTTATGTAGACTATTTTTATTTGAGCTTAAAACCCTTTGACCGTGTGATATATTTACTCTATGAACACTGCCGTTTTGGCACCTCATGCTGGGGTCATTTTTCAACTTAATCACCGTTTAGTGATGGGGGGTAATTTACGACTGGGAGATGAGGATCGACCTGTAACTTAGAGCTATCATAGCCACCCCACATTTAACATTGAATTACAAGATCACTCTGATAGTCTCTGTAATCTAACAGGCAAAACTCTTGACTTTTGGTTTTTTTGCTACTTGGCTGTGACTGTTTACAATTCCTAACATTCCAATGAAATTTATAAAGTGACCTCTGTTTTCACTTTTTCTCAAGGAATTTATCTATTTTCTTAAAATTTTGAGTTTTTACATAATATGTTATTTTTTTTCAAGATCTTGACAGTTTCAATCTTTTCAGATATATATTACATTTCGATTGGCTTTTTTTTAAATTTAAAAATCTGCACTAGTAATAAATTTGCAATATTATTTTTTTCAAAAAAAAAAAAAATGCAGAAGCTTTAATATAACTTGTATCTTAAAAACGATTTTTTTTTAGACTTTCTTGACTTTTTGTAGCTGAAAACAGACAACATTGTTTATCTCATTTAGTCTAATTGACAGAAGTTTCAAAACCAAAAGTTTACATGTAAAACAATTATCTTTTAAAATCTTTGCCTTAGGAAGCCATTATATAATATATTTGTGAACATTAAAACACACGAGCACAGGGAAAATCTTGTTGTCTAAAATAACCATGGAGACAAGTTTCTTATTGTGTTAAAAAGGAGTATATCTTTTATATGATGGGGATATTTTGAAATAGCATGTTAAGACAAGTTAGATGCATTTTGTACATTTGATGAACTTTTGGGTGGCTTTTTTCCTTGATCCCGCTGGGGTCATTGGTAACAGTAGCCTGGTACATGGGCTTCCTTGATAACCATCTTGTTTATTGCTGTAGTTTAGGGTATTTCTTTGAAGGTCAGGGCAGCCTGGCTAAAAAAGTACTTAACACAAGCAACTTTTCTTCTGGGTGATAAATTTCTCACACATTGGCTTAATCTGACAGGAGCTATTAAATTTATTGGGTAAATAAACCAACAGCTGTCTTTGGTTGCATTAGTTGAAATTGATGATAGGCGACAAATTCCTCAAATACCATTTTGTTACACGGAGAGAAAAAAAAATCATTTTACAAAGTAGCATTTGATGGTAATGGGGTCTTAGTTGATCTAATCTTAGCATGGATGCCAGACATTGCATTGAATACACAATATCATATATTAAATCCACTGACCAAATTACCTCTCGTAGTCATCGCGCTAATGTAGGCCTACAAAGCATTGGTTAGCTTGGTTTGAGGGCTCAGGCCGTTCAGTTCAGAGTCATCGGGCTAATGTAGGCCTACAAAGCATTGGTTAGCTTGGTTTGAGGGCTCAGGCCGTTCAGTTCAGAGTCATCGCGCTAATGTAGGCCTACAAAGCATTGGTTAGCTTGGTTTGAGGGCTCAGGCCGTTCAGTTCAGAGTCATCGCACTAATGTAGGCCTACAAAGCATTGGTTAGCTTGGTTTGAGGGCTCAGGCCGTTCAGTTCAGAGTCATCGCACTAATGTAGGCCTACAAAGCATTGGTTAGCTTGGTTTGAGGGCTCAGGCCGTTCAGTTCAGAGTCATCGCGCTAATGTAGGCCTACAAAGCATTGGTTAGCTTGGTTTGAGGGCTCAGGCCGTTCAGTTCAGAGTAATCGCACTATTGTAGGCCTACACAGCATTGGTTAGCTTGGTTTGAGGCCGTTCAGTTCAGAGTCATCGCGCTAATGTAGGCCTACAAAGCATTGGTTAGCTTGGTTTGAGAGCTCAGGCCGTTCAGTTCAGAGTCATCACGCTAATGTAGGCCTACAAAGATTTGGTTAGTTTGGTTTAAGGGCTCAGGCCGTTCAGTTCAGAGTCCTCCCGCTATTGTAGGCCAACACAGCATTCAGCTTGGTTTTTGATGGGCAAAACAAATTCTATTTGGTGTAGAGGGTTTAAAGAAGTGTAATTACATATTGAATAAACACATATTTTCCCTGTGCCTATGTGTTTTAGTGTTTATAAATATATGTATTCATTGCCCCCTTTAACTTTCTTGCTAAGCAAACAGCTAATTAAGCCTATATTGGTCATATGGAGTGGGTATCTTGCTTCTTAAGTGAAGATAATCCCATCCCACCTCAGGTGATAAAAACTCAACTTGGACTAAGCTGACATTTTAATACTTATTTGACATCGGTAGCTTATGTCAGTCAATAAGAGTAACCACTCGACAGCAGGTAGGATCATTTTTTCAGACGACCATTTTACAGATCATTTATAACCTGTTGTATTAATAACAGTTGACGGTGTGAAAAACGGTTTGATTCTCAATGCCTGCAATTAATAAAAGTGACATATTCAGAATGACTATTTTTAGCTTTTTTCACCCAAAACTTAGCAATTGTTTATATTCATGGTTAAATTATAGAATGACTGTATTTGTTGTCGTGGGAGTATGGATATTATCTTACTCTAGGATAGGCTGTTTATAACAACAAACCATTTCAAAGACATTTTGAGACTTGATACCCAATTCTTTTAATTGTTCTGACTGTTCCCGATATTAACAGCTATGAGTAATGCCTAGTTGGCATGGCTCCAGCTTACCCCTGTGTTCTTGGCTATAGTCTGGGGATTTAGGATAAACTACTGGAAACTTGCACTTATTTGCCCAGCACTGTAATTAGAATTTGGGGGCTTGTGGTTTGCGTGTTCTCAGATATGGTTAGATTGGTTGGGGCAATTTGAGAAACTGAGTCTCCAGAGAAATATTCAATGTTTACATTAAATCCGGTTAATACTGCTCCTTTTCTGGGTCAAATGTATTCATCTGTTTATAGTGGATTTTTTTTACAAATGAATGTCGATTTACTCAATATGCCAGTTGGTTCAACTGCTCTTGATGATCAAAGGGAGACAACTGTAATTTGTATCCAATCAGCCATTCTCAGCATATGATTGGTCAAGTCAATGATTATCATTAATCAGTTATACACTGCAATAAAGATATCATTCTCTTGTAAAATCCACAACAAATAGAAAAATCTTAAATTTTTTTTATTTCTTCCATTTGTACTGATCTAAATGTTCTCTAAATTAGGTTTACCCCCGGAAGGTCGTGGGTTTCCTCCAGGCATAGAGCCCGGTTTCCTCGCACAATCTAACTGGCAACGCCGTCATCTAAGTGAAATAATCTTGAGCACAGCTTGATACACCAAACAATCAAGCTTAAATAGGTCCCCGTCAAATACTGAATAAAGAATGTAATACCCAAGAATGTTTGTTTTCAAACTTATTACTTCATAAGAATTAACATGTGTATTTGATCATATGTTTCTTGTACTAATTTTCTTTTTCATCTTTTTTTTTTCTTGACAGTGATATCAAAAAATGGTGAGTTAATTATTCTTTACAATGATACTACAATGTTATACCATTCAGCTACGTGAATTAATCTAAACTAACATTATTCAACCTATCAAAAACATGTTTTCTCTCCATTGCTCTAAGAATTTGTTGAATTATATTGGTAATTGTCTTATTAAAAATAATGTTGTCATATGATTGACATTTTCCTTTGTGAATAAGCAGACCTCAATACTTAAGTATCGCTTAGTAAGAAAGCCTTATTATATTGTTATATTATTTAAAACCTATATCCTTTTTTTTCAGACGTGACAACTGAAACGCCTAAGAAGACGACGGGCCCAGTTGGGACTCCGCCCAGATTTGTGCCATGTAGTGGGCGTCTAAGAAATCATTGTTTAAATAATGGAACTTGTTTATACTCCTCCGATATCGGAAATCATTTTTGCCAGTAAGTAATTGTGTCATTATGTAAATTTTTCCTGCGATTTCACATGAATAATGTACCTTAATTGCTGAAGACGTAATTTATCTTTATAGAGATATCACAATATTCTGATCCAAAGGTCATTCATTTTGAAACTTTTAATGACTTCGTTTAATTTGACATACCTTGTAAAATGTTGAAGCTAAATCTCACATTCAAAGAAAACATCTCAAGCTGCCAATGTGATGTCCTTACCCATCAATTCCTGGAATTCATGTCATCCTCACATTCCCTAATAATAATTTGAAATTTGTACTGGGCCAAAACTCCAGCAGATTACCTGGCCTCATCTGCTACATGTACGAAAGTTTGTGTGTGGTCTGGAAGTGTCATATACTTCCTCATTTCAACTCACCTTTTAATTTGATACAGGTGAAAATCCTTAACCCCAAACTTCCTGTTCTACATATGTGGTTTGATTGTTAAGCTAGCCAGATATTTTGATTTAGCCTTCCTTTATGAAAAATAAATTTGATGTATTTATGGCATCTCCATCATGTACCTTCAATGAAGTAAAACAGACACTCATTTCAACACAACCTTCCAGTAATGTACAACAGGTTCCATCTCATTCAATAAATCAAAACAATAAGACAATGGAAAAATATTTGCTCAATTGTTTTATGGAGAACAGTTATCAGTAGTGAGTAG